>OZ022259.1:28447515-29063505 GCA_963978905.1 Trichostrongylus colubriformis | reverse complement strand
CTATCTCTGCAGTCAGTCACATTTGAAGAAGTATCGCATTCAATTATCCTCATCATTTGGAAATACAGATTTTTACAAAAAAAAAGTCGATCAAAATCACACTTTAAAGAGCAATCGTGAAAATGATACAATCATATGGAAGTTACCGTGAATATATTGCCTTCATTAGCCTCCTCATTGTATCTTTTGCAATCCAAAACGTTATACGTTTTTCAGTACGATAATGAGAGCTCCCTGAGAAAGCTGTCCAAATGCTTGAAGAAATGGTAATCGGTGTGAATCAGGTTAGGTACTAAGTATGGTGGACGCCGCAGAGATTTGCACTCGTCTTACTCAACATCTTAGGGTAAAGAGGTCTTAGAACCATCTAAATAAAGCAGAGAAGCTGTGCGTGTTCCTGTTTGATATATGATTTGTTTGTTTGTCGAAGACAACTGAACTTGAAGAGGTGCACTTTTGTATCAGGCATTCTTGAACACCTTAACACAATTGTCCCATATTTTTCGTGTTGTCGCCCTAATACAGACGATTTGTGGTTCCGTGTTGTGCATTATAGGATGACGAGCATGAATGAAATTACAAAAGGTTTTCAAGAAGAAGACAGTTCCGGGAGCGTGACACAATAAAAGCCATCCATCATTGCCGTGTTCTCGACAAATTCTCAGGTTATGGATAGTGTTATCCTTTCATTCATACATGGCTGTCAATTTATGGTAAGCACTCACTCAGAAGCATAACCAGTAGCATTGATTGTAGTGAAAGCCTTGCAGGTAGAGCAGACAGAAGATAGGGCTGAGGATGAATCGATGTTGCTGCTGTTCGGTGGAGCGAGACTCATGTATTTTCCATCATCAGTGGATGCGATGTGGACAAGGCTGAAGGAAAACAGAAGAATTACTGTAGAGGGAGCCCTTAAGATAATGAAGGAATTCGACCCCAACAGATACCAGCGACAATTATTGCGACAGTTAGCCAGTTAGAGTTACCGAGTAGCCAAATGACTCAATATTTATGTACATATTTATATGTATATTATTATTTAATATTATTTATGTGCAAGATTTATGTGCATGTCCTTTTTCTTAAAAAACGCGCATCACTTCGGGGAGTTCATCGCGGGTTTTTTCTTAGGAAACGGGTGTCTTTTCGGTAACTTCATTGCGGGTGCTTACTAGTGGAATATGGGTATTATCTTACCATTTGTGATGTACATTGTTTTACCTGTTCGTAAGTAAATCGTTACTATACCAAGATTTAAGTTGATGAAAAGACAATAATCCGGATTTCTCGAGTAGAAAACATTGCGTTGTCACAAATGCTGACATATGGGTGCCAAACTTGAAATAAAGTAAAAAAGGATAAAAAACAAGAACTCGAACCATAATCGTAAACATGGAATAAGGAAACAATGAAGCGCATTAACGTAAAGGCTGCCTCGTCCTTTCAACTACAGACATCCAAGGAACATGTAGAAGGGCTCATTAGTGTGATCTATGCAAAGTAATCCAAATTTTATGAGGCTTCCACTATTCTCGTAATAAATCACTGAAAATGCAAGGCACACAGATTAAGAACTGAACATAATTGATCGTTGATTCTACAAAGTCGACTGCAGCACACAAAAGACTTGATTTACGAGACGCAGGAACTTCTGATGTGGATTGAAACTGGAACTTCTGAAACTAGACACAATCATTCGAAAATGTCTGAAAGTCTACAAAATAAGCATTAGAAGACCACCAAAACCAACTATGCTTGATGAATTGGAAGAGCATTTCTTCTAATTTCTATTTTTTTAAAATAGTCACACCACACAAAGAGATAAAAAAGCAATAAACAACAACTTTCTTAGTTTTCAACCAATGATTTCGGACACTTACGCGTATTTGCCTGAATCCAGGGGAAGGTAGTCACCTTCACAGAGGTCTGGGCTTTTCCAGATTTTCTACGTGTCTCTGAGGCTATGTAGCTGCTGGGGTCTTATTCGACTGTAATAGGTCGGTTCTGTGTCTGTAACACTGTTTCCGGGTGTAATTCCGCCGATGGAAGAGTTGTCGCGTTCTTGGACGAGTTGTCTCGAATTGGACCAGTTAAGGGCGGGGCGTATTAAAAAAATTCGGAAGACGTATTTTAGGGGTTTCTAGAATTTTCCCCTAATTTTCCGGCTATATTTTTGACAGAATTTTCCTCGTATCTTCACCGGCATCACAGAAGCCTTATTGCAGCCTTATAGGGCACCCCTGAGTCAGAAACTATTCAGGGTTACTGTCGCCGCACCGTTAAATTAATCGCCGCTTATGCGGTGCATTTGAATTGAACGCGGCCACAGTAACCCAATAATTCGCTCATGGGGTCTTATTCCGGCCAAATGGGACACCCCCGGGGCCGCGTTCAGTTATAAATGCGTCGCGCAACACTAGCGCACATGGTGCACGCGGCGCAATTTTGAATGAGCGCGGCTACCGTAACCCATGGTATTTTTGGCTAGTAGGGGTCTTATTACGGCCGCGTGGGGCACCCTGCTCCATCGTACCGCCGTATGCGCGATGTACTTTTAACGGGGCGCGGCCACCGTATACCGTCGCACGCGGCTCCCTCTACCACGTTCACCAGGGGCGAAATTGGCCCGGTTTCGGGTCACGGGGCGTATACGGCTTCCTCGCTGCGCTCACTCGTGCTATTGGAGTGGAGTGTGCGAATGCACACTCCACTTTTTGTTTACAGTAAACGCGCCTTTCATATTGGTTGGGCACTCTGCAATTGGTTGGGCACTATCCACTGAAAACTTGGCCAAGCCAAACACAGGACGCCGAGAGTGGTTCACGGCCGCTCTGGGCGTCCAAATGCCTTACCCAAGAAATGAGGCATTAATGAGTCAGCATTTTTTTAAAGAATGGATGATTTCAAAAAATGCATGGGACCAATTTTCACCAAACTTTACATACATATGCAATCAAACATGCTGAATCTAACGGCGCTACCAGCCACACGAAGTTCAGTAGCAGGCGAGATATTTAGCTTCTAAGAAACCACTTCTTCCCTTGTGCTTTTCTTCAACGGCACTCTTCAAGAAAACGCTCAGAACTTGAAATAGCCACCGATCCGCGGCCTCCCTACTCGACGTGGCGGCCGCGATGGTCTCGTCGCCTACGTGGTGGGAGGCCGTGGAGTGCGCGACACTGCTCCAGCACCCCCGTCAACAAGTTCATGGGTCCGTATCTCGGTTCATAGTGGATGGATTGAGCTCAAATTTTGAACTTAGCATATATATCGACATCAATGCCTACATCAGTAATCACAACGGCTCATTTCCACTTCAACAACTATTTCCATAATTCTTGACCTACTCGAGCCTGCTCTCCTGCACGGCTAAAGCTATCAGTAGAAAGTGGGGGTCAAATGGAGTCGGGGTGGGGGGGGGGGGGGGGCAGGGGGAGACGCAACTTTGCGTCGACGTTGAAGCTCCTTTCCCTCTCTTGGCAAGCATCTGTCAAAGCATAGGTCTCATCTACGTCAGCCTGAGCCTAAGGAAAGAAAGAAGCTTTGACGTGGGTGAAAACTTTGCGTATCCCCCTTCCCCCCCGACTCTATTTGACCCGACAGTGGAACTTTGTTCCATAATAAATTACAATACCTCTGCAAAGGTACCCCTACAATACCCCTCCAATACCTAGCAACGAGTAGCACTATTCCATTCTGAAAATAAACAAATAAACGCTGTAACAAAAATTTATGTAAAATTTATGTAACATCTATATGAGATACTGCTCATTGAACGAAAACACGTTGATAACATAGATGTCAAAGTGGCTAATAATCCTCAAGATCTCAAATTCTTCGAGACTTCCACTGTTCTCACAACAAATCACTGAAAATGCAAGGCACACACATTAAGAACTTCAATATGATTGTATCATTTTCACGATTGCTCTTTAAAGTGTGATTTTGATCGACTTTTTTTTTTTGTAAAAATCTGTATTTCCAAATGATGAGGATAATTGAATGCGATACTTCTTCGAATGTGATTGACTGCAGAGATAGATCGAGAATCAGGATACTGGCACAAAGAAAGCTTTTCATATGCTCTGAGCTCTAAATGTTTCCTAATATCATCCATTAAATATTTCTTTATTTTTAGATCGTCTCATCTGCATGATGTGTTTTCAGTCTAACCAATCAGAATGAGAGAGTAATGGGGAGTGCCAATCGTCTTTTAAGTCCTTTATTGAACAAATGTTTCCCCTTGGTTACACCCTCAGAATCCTTTCCTGCTACTCTTGATTTCCTTTTTGCACGTATGTTCTCATCGATAAGGGACTTTAGGGAGGTCATCACTTTCATTACCATACGCTCTCGTTTTGAATGGCTAAATTGATAATACAGCACGCGACAGATACGATCTAAAAGTGATGAACGTTAATGGATGATAATAGAAAACACTTGGTTTTCGAAAATTTTGCATTCAACCACATTTGAAGTGTCCCATTCAATTATCCTGACCATATTGGAATGCAAATTTTAAGAAAAAGTCGATTTAAACATATTGATATTCAAGGGATGATAATCAAAGCACTCTAAAGTGCAATCGTGAGACTGATCCAATCATATAAAAGTCACCGTGAATACAATGCCTACGCTAGCATTCGCGCTGTATCTTTTGCAGTTTCAAGCGTTATATTTTTTTCACGACGACAATGAGAGCTCTATCTGCCTGGTGTGTCCTGCTAATGGTATGTTGTCTTCTAGTCTATTCGGATAAAACAGTAGCAGACCAATACGCCAGCTAAAATTTTCGCATTGAAATACGCGTACTAAAAAGAGTTTGTAGTAATTTGCTGACGTCCTAAACCCAGACAAGGTTCATAGCGCAGGGAGAACGTTAGGAAGAGGCTACCAAATTGGGTTTTCTTCAAATTTGACTGTACTCAGTGTCCGTCATTAATCTGTGCGCAGGATCGCCTTTCCCACTTGCATTCTACGACACTATTACGGTCTCTGATGAGGCGTGATGGCAACTAACAAGTCAACATTGCTGAGCCCAACTAGCTTTAACGGTTCACTTCAGTTATCATTCAGTTGTAGCCCAGGCGTTCGTATCTGTGTGGTATTCCTATATGAAACAGCAAATTGCCTATGGATTGGGTTTGGCCCTTTCACCTTCCATGTTCTGTAGCGATATGGTGGCGGAATTGCTAATTCGATGATTTAGTTGCGGAAATAAAGTTTTTTTTTCACGGCTTTTATGAGCCGCTACGGACATTGTACGACTATATGATTTCTACCCTATTTCCAGGTTTGCTCTTTGATGGCACTGGGATCGGCCGCGAATGGGAAGAAAAAGTGATCTATAAGAAATGCAAGACAATCAATAAAATCAGATGTTGCTAGTCAATTGTGTAATACAGCCAAGCCACGTGACAAAAACCTGCCGAAATCTATAATAGTACGTAAAGGCAGACAATTTATGATATTGGGATGACGTCGACAAATGGGCTCGTCATAAACAGATAGTTCTCCTGGCCGTTTGGTATAAGCATGTGGCTACTAAGTACAATAAAAATAGCCTGTTGTAACGATTCGAATTATGATATGATATCTACCACTACATTTCCTTTTCGAGAATGCAGGCACAGTTCACGATAGATTTCATGGGTCGTAGCGCTCCACAAAAAGTCTGGCTGCTAAAGAACACGTCAGAAGAAGGAAACAATCAAAGAGAACACTCAAATCCTGAAAATAAGATGTTCCTTACTTTTGTCTTCGGCGAGCTAACAGAGGTTGCGAGACGATGACCGTCATGCGATCTGCGGGTTGTACGAGTTTATTACTTATTCTCGCGCTTCAGTAATGACACACACTCTGCAGTTGCGGAGGAGGATTTTTCACTCACGGAAGCGAACAAAATACTCAGGTTATTGCGAACTGCACCTTGAGCTCTTCATGAATGGAGCTATGCCCTGCCATGCTCTACTGGTTATCTTTACCAACAACTGGCAGAACTATCATTATTCGCACGAGGAAAAGTATGTCGTTAAGAAATGCTGGGTCAATAATAACAAGTATCTGACAGATCGCAGTGTAATAATCACACCGGTGCTCTACACACATTTATATTTTAAGCCTACTTACAAGGGAAGGGACCCCCTTCCCTTGTAAGTAGGCTTAAAATCCCAAGGAGTTCCAACATCGCAAGGAGTTTTAAAAGGAGACCCGGATGGTTCGCTAGAGATCTGCGTGCAAAATGCCATTTTGAAGCGGGTTAGGAGCGGTCAAAGCTTGACTGTGATATCTCGTTGGCGAGGCACTTTACCATAAGCACGGCGGTTGCTGAACCAGCAACGGCCACCGGGGCTCACTGGTAGTGATCTGCAGTATAGTGGCTAAGGGTTTGCTCTTCCCGGTCAAGTTTTTTTTTTTGCATATTGTGTTTCTTTCCGGCAGAGCAGGCGACCCACCGGACGCAATCTAGCCAAAGCCATCTTCAAGAATCATGAACAGTCGCAATCATAATGCGCCCGAGCACCCGGCGCCCAATCGCTCCCTTACGTCGGCGAGGGAATCAGCGAGTAGGGCAGGGCGTGAGAAATCTCCGGTTGCAAGACCGACTCAAAGACGAGGACCCAGGACCGTCAGAATATGTACACTGAATTGCCAAGGACTATCTCAAGCATGGAAGGAGGAACAGCTATTTGATCAGCTCAACCGTGTTAAGTGGGACATACTCTGCGTGCAGAAAACGAATAGGAGGAGTGAGAAGCGAACGAGGAGGATCGACGGCACGGAAGTGTTCATGGGAGCACGGGACGAACGGAACGGCGTAGGAGGAGTGGGCTTTGCGGTAGCGGTGCACGTTGCACCCGCAGTACATGAAGTGAGATTTATTTCGCACAGACTGGCCCTCATCTCCCTCCAATTCGGCCGCTCTCGTGTGATAGTCATAAAACCTACGCGCCCACCAGCCAGGCGACAGAACAGGAGCGCGACAAGTTCTACTTCCAGCTACGAGATTTACTGCGCGAGACGAGGACCCGATTCACCATCATCTGCGGAGATCTCAATGCTAAACTCGGATCACGACGACCAGGCGAGTTCCGAGTTGGACCCCACGGATTCGGTGAGAGGAACGAGGCTGGCGATAGACTCGCCGACTTCATCGTCGGGAACCGGTTGTTCCATGCGAACAGCTTCTTCAGGAAGGCGGAGCGGAGGAAGTGGACCTGGAGGTCCCCGAACTGCAAGCATAGAAACGAAATCGACCACTTTCTAGTAAGCACGCGGACCCTGGCCGCCGACGTCGACGTCGTCGCCCCATTCTCAGTTGGAAGCGACCATCGAATGCTGCGCGGACGTTTCGTCATACCACACCGCCCCTTCCGCTATCATGAAAGGAAGCCACCGAGTCTGTTTAACCCGAAAGCAGCACATAGCTACATTGAAGACAACGTTGACACGAATTCGACGTACGAGGAGCTACTCAACACCCTGGCTGTGGCGGCCTCCATTGCCACAGTACCCGGAAGGAGTCACGAAGAACGGAGGCTCTCGAGGAGAACAAGGGAGCTGCTGCAAGCACGTGCTGAGCTCGCGCTCGACCCGAGACGCCACATGGAGTTTGTAATCATCTCCAGACAATGCCGAGCCAGCTATGAACACGACTTGAAGCAGTACCGCAACCGCATCCTGGAGGAAGCAGCATCTAACAGGCGGAGCATTAAGCTTGCCAAGAAGAGCCTGACGACCGAACGAGTGATCATCGAGGCGCTGCGGACCGAAGACGGCGTCGTGACCAACCGGCCTGGCATCGAGAAGGTTACCGCTGACTTCTATACCAAACTTTACGAAGATCGCCTACAACTACCAAAAAAGGACTACCGCCCCGGAAATGTGCCTGCAGTGCTTGCCTCCGAAGTGCGTCATGCGATCTCCCAAATGCAGCCAAACCGCGCACCAGGGCTTGACCGGGTGAACGCCGAGCTGCTCAAGGCAGGAGGACCGAACCTACACAGGGCGCTGGCGAGGATCTTTTCGGAGCATCTTGACGGCAAGCCTATCCCGGAGGACTGGAGAATAGCGAAGCTGATTTTGCTGCCGAAGAAGGGACCGCGGGAACTCCTGTCCAACTGGCGTCCCATCGCTCTACTCAGCTTACTCTACAAGACCTACTCCAAGGTCCTGCTGAATAGACTGAAGAGGAGATTGAAGGAGGAACAGCCACGAGAGCAAGCGGGATTCCGGAGCGGATACCGCTGTGCAGACCACATTCAAACGGTATCCCAACTCGTGGAGCGCTGCCGAGAGTACAAGCTGCCGCTCGTGCTCACTTTCATCGACTACGAAAAGGCGTTTGACCAGCTCGACCACGGATTCCTGCTACGAGCTCTGGAGAAGCTGAACATCGAGGAGGGATACCTTGCCGCGTTATCCGACTGCTATAGCAACAACTGGCTGCTTCTCAAGCTATTCTCCAATGAATTGAAGATTCCAGTGCATCGCGGAGTCAAGCAGGGCGACACCGTATCTCCTATGCTATTCACTGCCGCGCTCGAGATCATATTTCGACAGCTAGACTGGGAACAGTACGGAGTCTCAATCGACGGTGAGAAGCTGACACACCTACGCCTTGCCGACGACATAGTACTGATCACAAGAACGATGGACGAGGCGGAGAAGATGTTGAATCAGTTAAACAAGGAGAGCGAGAAGGCGGGCCTGCGCATCAACATCAAGAAGACGCAATACATCAGAAACGAAACAGCAGCGGAGGCGGAACCACATGGAGCGATCAGGCTGAATGGTGAACCTGTAGAGGAGGCGACCGAGTACATCTACCTTGGTAGGGCCATCAACGCCAAAAACACGCTGACTTCGGAGCTGACGAGACGGACGAGAGCCGGTTGGGCAGCATACAACAACATCAAGGAGGCGCTCAGCACACTAGGGGACCGCGAGCTGAAGGCCACCCTCTTCAACACATGCGTACTCCCTGCACTGTGCTACGGATCGGAGACGTGGGCATACACTAGCACGACACTGAGCCGCATCAGAACCGCCTACCGCGCGATGGAGAGACACCTGCTTGGATACACCACTTACCGGCAGAGGAATGAGCAGACCCGCTCGAGT
Organism: Trichostrongylus colubriformis; assembly: GCA_963978905.1. Classification (NCBI taxonomy): domain Eukaryota; kingdom Metazoa; phylum Nematoda; class Chromadorea; order Rhabditida; family Trichostrongylidae; genus Trichostrongylus; species Trichostrongylus colubriformis. The sequence goes on along the minus strand of OZ022259.1, from coordinate 29,054,382 downwards.
ACATGGCCCGAAGCAAGCACAAATGGGTCGGACATATACAACGGAGGACCGACGGACGATGGACGCGAGCAGTCACCGACTGGAGACCGCGAGATGTCAAGAGGCCGATGGGCAGATCTCCGATACGCTGGGCAGATTCTATTCGACAAACCACAAGGCTGTTCTACCGTTTCAAACGCGACTCCAAACCGTGGCCAACTGCAGCGAGAGACCGCGATCTGTGGCGGAAGATGGGCTCCGCGCTGACAAGCCGATAGGAGCATCCAAGTATCCAAGTATCCAAGTAAGTATATTGTGTTTCATTGTCAGTAAGTGCTTTTCTTTTATTCCTAAACATTTCTTTTTACGGGTACCTATCGCTCCAATCATTTACTCTGCCACCTTATTTATAACTACTAACATTACTCACAAGGGAACAATACCAGGTCGAAGAGACTCTACTCACAAGGGAACTGTTCGTACGGTTCAGTGGTGGCACCTCAAACTTGGGTAATTGAACTTTATGCAAATAAATGTAATATAAATGTGTAAATACGACGAATAAATACGAGTAATTCTAACAATCAATAATTTACAACTCATTAGTAACTCATAAATGATTCATACGATTAGTACAACAAGGCATGATGAACTTAGAATATGTTTGTTAGCAAAATAAACCTATAATGATTACTAACTAATACTAAATTGATACTAACTAACTGATACTAAACTAATACTAGCTAACTAAACTAATACTAACGAACTAATACTACCAATAACCTGAGCAGAGTGCACAAGGAATGCTCTGTGAATGCTCTATCCCCCCTCAAATGCCATCCGGAGAGATGCTCTGGAGGCCTAGGTTAAGAGAAGTATAATAAAGAAGAAAATGCTCTGAAACCTTGGCCCAAAGAAATAAAAGGAGCAATTAAAAGTGTAGTGTATCTTCTTGCCGTGAGGGTTTATAGTATACCCCCCATATAGGGTGCGAAGTTCATTGGCGCCAATTTTCTTCGCGGGGGGTCAAAGTTCATGCGTGGCCCCCAAAATTGACTTTCGAAAACATTTATTTACTCATTCATCAAGCACTTTCTTTTGACATATGTATATATGTATTCGTCAGTGTTTTCAATTGTGACCCCAAAGAGGGCCGTTGGGTTAAGATACGTGTCTCGTGGCGAAAGCTTCTCATCCTCTAAAAACGTAGAGGGTACGGCCTCGGCGTTTCAGAGCATAGACCGCCACGTCCCATAACCGTAACGGTCTTTCTCTTAGCGTGCTCACAGTAGGTGACTGCATCACGGATTCTCAAGGAATATCCTTGAGAACTCCACGAGTCTCCTCGTAGATCAGACTGAGATACGCGCTTCACATTATCACGACGAGCAAGACGACGGATGGCCGGCTTGGTGATGCCTTCGATGTTGTCGCGCGTAGAACCTTGCGACAACGTTTTCTCCCCCTTTGCCGAATCCCTTGCCTCGTTTTCCACTTCCGGATATTGCGGATGTACGGCTGTTGCACCCACGAATGAGATACCGACTGCTGTCCGCGCGCCCCTTGTATACGCTGCACTCGGGTCCCCACGCGAGGCCCCCAATACGCTGCATTCGGGTCTCCACGTGAGGCCCCCAAAATTGACTCTACGCGTAGAACAACCCCACTTTTCGTATCATCTCCTCTAAAATCTACTAACTACTTCGATTTCAACTAATTTTATGACATGCATGACAGAAAAGAGCAATTATTTATCACACAATTTGTATCACAAATATTTATCACGCAGCTTCAAGTTCTTGCGCCGAACCCCTTTCTCGTTTGTTGTAAATATATGCGCGCATCGTTTCTTCTTCCTGCCGGTTTTCCGGTTGCCTGGAAGTTCTTATAGTGAAATGTGGATGTAGCAATCATGATCAGAAACAAGCCATTTTTCCCATGGCTATTACAAACTGATGAAAAATCTATCTTGAACATGTTATTCAACGAGAAGCCTGCTTCGCCAGGTATAGGCAGTTGATGACTCAGAGGCAACGAAGTCAAACAAGTAATTCTTGAATGGCTGTTTTCAGACACTGTGAGGAATACCTGAACGAACAGACACCCAGAAGCTGTGGATCACAAAAATGAACGGAAAAATTGTAAAAACACGAGGCGCACCTGCTCCATAGGGTTCATCGATAAACCAAAACTGAAAACCTGTAGAGAATCCTTAGACTTTTCCAAGTACTCACATAGTTGAGGAAAACTGCAAAGAATGCTGCATAAAATAGCACATACAAGAAAGCAAGATTTATATGAAAACGTGAACGTAGTGAGTGAATTCCTCCAAAGACCAACAATTACAACGGAAATCCTGTGCACACGATTGAAATAACGACATCTGTCGTATTGGAGGATCTCTGAGAACCCATCGATAAGCACTGTAGGACATGGCCAGGGAGTGAAGTCTGCCATAAATCGATGGTATTAGTCTAGCTCACGTCGTATTGACGTAGTCGGTCAATACGAGAGTGCGGAGATCCACCTTCAGGCCGCATTCAGGATTCCAGACTTCGCGATTTTGAGATGTCACGGTTCTGCACACCAAGTTGCGGCAATTCCAAATCTCAAGGTCGCAGTATTGAATGCGAAAGTGCGACATCGCAGAATTGCGAAGTCTAAGGGGGCCTAACAATAAAGGAACTGTACAGTTAATCACATGATACTCTGAACAAAAAGTTGCACTCTGGTTTCAAAAAGGTCTTGATAAAAAGGAAGTAGTGGTCATTTTTCAAAAGGAAGGAGCTACTATAGGAGAAGGGTGCTCGCCTATAGTGGACGCAGATTCACGGCAGTACGAACCATGGAGGAGCAATAAAACTCTCCAAAGTCGCAACAACACAAAACCTGCCCTTTTTCGAGGCACTATTTCCATTGACTTTCAATCCAGTAGATTCCCATAGCACCGAATACATGATTACTAGACTAGATGCTAAAAAAACAAACATAAGAGTGCCAAAATACTGTCGATTGTCCCTTGGTTAAATGAAATTTGGGAATACATTGGTTCGCGCGCCTCATATTAGCATTAGAGCAAGGAATGCTGTTATGCTATGCTATGCTGTAGGCGTTCATAGAAATTCTTTTCAGTGAGAAATGGTTGGCATTCTAATGAAGGTTTAAAGGTGCTGAATATTGTCTCAATGTGTTCATAAGTTCATCGCATCACGCCATACCAATTGTGATGACACGTGATCAGAGTGCTTGTTCAACAAAGAAATACTTTACTGAGAAAACCCACGCAGATGAGACCTATGCACTGATGACACCCACTTTAAATGATGAACAATTTGGGGTGCTTCAAAGTGTAACAAAACTTTGAAGCGTGAACGGAGAAAAGAACCATGGAGGAGCATGGAAACCCTGCAAAGTCGCAACAACCGAAAACCTGCCATCTTTCGATTGACATCCCCCCCCCCCCGCTTGAAAAAGCATCTGTGAAAGCATAGGTCTCACGTACATTAGCCCAAGCCTGGGAGGGAAAGACGTTTCGACGTTTTACATTTGATGACATTAACAGGAAATTGATGAAGGGGGGGGGTGTGAGATTTAGCCTGAGTGGGCCTAAGGGATGAATACCTTACCAACGTCGAAGCTCCTTCCCTCCCTAGGCTTAGGTTGAAAGTGATATCCCCTCTTACCACATGAAAAAAGAATTAGTGAAAGCATCTCAGTCTCATCTACGTCAGCCTGCACCTGGAGAGGGAAAGAAGCTTTGACGTGGGTGAAAATTATGTGTCTCCCCCCCCCCCTTGATTCAGCCCAAAATACTTCGTAAAAGAGATTCAAAAGCAGTCGGGCGGTGATTCGACCAAATCTTCATGGACCTCATAAAAGCTTTATGTGACAAGCTAGAACAACAATAACAAAAGTATCAGAAATATCAAACTATACAAGCAATCAATATGTCTTTCGAAAAGTATCGAGTGAGTAAACTTCTTAGCGAGCACGTTTGGAACCAAATAGACAAAAATGGACCGCACATGAGAAACAGAAGGTGGTATGAAAGTAAATGTAGCACCAGGTAGAAAACAAATAATCATTAGATACGATAAGTATTACACATGCCAGAAGCACCGTTTGATAAGAATGGTATGAAAACTGATACCAACGCACTATCTCTCTTTTATTTGTTTTAAACGGCGGAGAAGTGAAGTGTGCATTCGCACAGTTCACTTCTTCGCCGTCTAAAATATTCAAATATAAAATATAAAAGGGGTCAATTCAAATCGGGGGGGGGGGACGCAACTTTGCGTCAGATTTTCACCCACGTCAAAGCTTCTTTCCCTCCCAAGGCTTAGGCTAAAGCAGATGAGACCTATGCTTTGAGAGATGCTCTTTCATGTGGAAGGAGTGAATATCAATTTGAGCCTAAGCCTGGGGAGGGAAAGGAGCTTCGACGTTGACAAAAAGTTGCGTCTCCCCCCCCCCCCCAACTTTATTTGACCCTTTGTAGCTTTCCGTGATAAACAAGAATAGGGCATGAAGACAGGAATCGCATAGAGGAATTGGGCGCATTGGAAGAGCGAACACAGTAAACGATATTCCACCAAACCACGATCATTTGCTGGACACTTTTATAACACAAAGAGTTCATTCACACAATCCGAGATGCGGTGACAATGGGGGGACTCACTGCGCTCGACGTCCAGCGCAATTTTTACGCCCATATCTTCATCTTAAGCTTTAGTTTAAGGGGAAGTCCCTACCCATTCCCAAAGTGTATTTTAGGTGAAAGTACACCAAAAATACAGACACGAACACAAAATGATGGTTGTTAAACGGTTTCGAGTGAGTGGACAGTGCGATAATGAGTTCCCCCGCCATCCTTTCCCCAGTCTTAACTGCTCTCAAAACACAACTCGAGAAAGCGGCGTAGAGAACCGGCATTTAATAAAACATTATATTTCGGAGAAATCACTCAAGTTCGCGTCACACTCTTCACAGCATCACTTTCGCACACAACAAAAATACAATACTCTCAACAATAAGAACTAGAAAACTACAAAAAAACTCCTCTACCCGTGCCCATTGCAGTGCATTTTGCAAGCAACGTGAAGTGTGCATCGCACACTTCACAATTAACCGTACCACGCAAATTTGAGACCATACATCATGGATAGGCACGATGCACTTTAACACTGGCGAAAACGAAAACAGCCGGCCACGCCGGCTTCCAGTGCAAAACGAAAGCCGACCTGGCCAGCTGTTGTCGTTTTGCTAGTGCGAAAGTGCATCGTGCCTTTCCTATTAGGTAAGGCATGGATGAGTCATAGGATTTTTGAAAAAAGGGGTTATTTTAGAAGAACCAGAAGACCAATCTCAACCAAATTTTGAGTATTCATAGAGCAGCAGACGCTGAATCGAATGGTGGGCTCAGATGGGCATGAAGTTCATCACCAACGGAGAAACAACGATCCCAAGAAGCTCTTCTTCAACACCTTCGTCCTCACTTCAAAGGGATCCGTTGGAGAACCTGTTCAAACCCGGATTACCTCCTGCCCCCACGATGCTCCATTCCGAATGCCGGCAGCGCTCGCCTCCTCGCACGCCCCCAGTACGGCCATGAACCCACCCGGCACTGCTCCAGCAACCCCGTCAACAAGTTCACGGGTTCATAACTCCCTTCAAACTGGATGATTTCGGCTCAAATTTGGAGCATAGCTTACATATAGGTTGCCATACACGCAGGGATGGATTCAACAGGTTTCTCTGATCCGTACTGTAAAGTATGAGTGCTATGTTTCTTCGTAATGATCTCAGACTCGATAGCAGACCATGTTCCGCGTTTTTGGGAAGGACAGCATGGTCAAGGATATCATCGGTAGATGGTTGTTCAAAGGTAAAGGATGCTTACGGGCGGAGGTGGCATAGTGACAGCTGGGGCGAACCCCACTCTCATGGTATGGGGATCTGTTCCCGCATCAACGCCTGCCCAGACCGACCAATCCTTCCATCCCTCGGGGGTCGGTGAAACGGACTCGTTTGGAAGGATAAAAGCACTGACTTCTACATCGGCTGGCCCCCACAAGCCCATGGGCCAAGTCGATTCACCTGCCGCCAAGATCCTGAATGGAACCAGGATGCGCGGCGCATCCCATACCAGGGATTGATTACCATCGAAAACTTTATCCTTTATCCTCAGATGGTTGTATGTGACGATGCGAGATTCTACGATCGTGCGAATCGAAGTGATCACGGCTTTTGAAACTGATCATGCTCATCTTATGATGAAAGAGAAGAACGATAAAAAGTCTTACAAGTAACGCGGCAGGGATAAAGGATGGAAAAGGACAAAAAAGCTCGGATTAGAAATCAGATAGCGCTCTATTGCGATAGCGATACTGCAATCGCAATGGCCACTATCTTATAATGAGTTTGATCTTTTTTAAGTAGTTGTAACTTCCCTAAATTTGGCAGCTGTTATAACTTCTTCACCCTAAACGAATGACCTCTTAATTTCCCCATGGTGACGTAGTCCTTCAGGTGTAAATTTTATCGAGGAAAATTTGAAAAGTTCGTGGTGTGCCTGAATCGCTTCCAGTTCTCATCCTCTTCTCTCATAAAACGAGCAGGAGGGAGCTGACCTTGTCCGGTATAGCTATAGGATACGCCATGCATGAGTTTCCATCGACAATGTGCCAAGTTAAGGATTATATTGTTTCCTTGGTCGTCTGGGAACTGTAGACAGCGAACAAGGTATTGGGAATCTGAACTGAAGACGTATAATTTATATGTTCGCACCTCGAACTAGTACCGCAGCCTAAATTATACGCGTTTGGTTGCTTGATACCTTGTTGGCAGTCCACAATCCCACGACGACCAAATGACCAATGCCCTTTGACTGCATTTATCGTTTGCGTCTGCCCATACGCTCTCACAGCATCGTTTTAGGCACTCTCTTTGAAATTTTTGTGTCCTGCCTTCTTTTCTAGATGTGAGCTGCTTCTTTCTGTATATCCTTCGAGATTTTCAAGTGAAGAATAACTCAAATATTAGCTCCAGATTTGAACCAGGTTTCATCATATCCTCCCCATTTTGCACCCACAGCGAGATCAATTTCATTGATAACTACTGACCAGGATTACAACTCCTCCTCCCTTCCAGCGGATCCAAGACGACCCCACCCCCGTCGAGGATTCCTCAACAGAGTCCTGAGTGTCTTCGGCACGACGCAGAGTCGCAGATAGCACAAGCCTCGTATCGATACGTACCAAATGTTCACTCAATGCAAGCAGACTGCAAAATATTGGTGAGGCACTACCGTGCAATCTAGTCTTGCTGCACTTCACACTTCCTCCCCCTATCTTCCTAACGTAAGAAGAAGCACAGTATCACATTCATTTGTGCGATAAGGGATGCACCTTCACGAATGGAAAATGAGACGGTGCTTGAGTTTGAACTTGCGCCTGTCAAATCCAAAGGAACACATCAAAAATACGCTATATAATTCTTTATTCTGGTACGTTCGAAATTAGGATTTGGAATGCGTGACATGGGGAAAATTACATAGAGAGTATAGTATCGCACGACATGCATACATATGTACAGTAGCGCTCAAAAGTCTTCGGCCAAAACTTTCTTGTAACAACTTTTTTCTTCTTGACAAAATTTGACAAAATTTCATTATGTGGTGCCTGAACCTATTGTCAACATTTCCTTCCACGTGAGTGCCGCTTGACAATATTCATGGTTTTTTACAAGAATTTACTACAAGACCGAAAAAAAGTAAAAGGCTTGGTCAAGAAAGACGTCTTTCTTTACAAAAACAAAACGAGCAAGCCTCAGAAAACATTAATATTTCGTAGAAGGACCGCAACTTTTGATGACAGCGGCACAGCGGGACGGCATAGCGATGGCACTTCAAAAACTAAAAATTGCATTCAACCACGTAACCTAGACCGTTGAGCGCCAAAATAATATATTAAGTTTGCAGTGTCTCCAAGTACAACATACTAAGATTTCTCTCAGATCGGTGCAGTTGCAAAAAAGTTACAAGTGAAAAACCCATGTGAAAGACCATTTCGCCGAAGACTTTTGAGCGCTACTGTGTAATGCCTATTAGATGAAGAGATATTCGTCAATGGTTCATATAAGGCAGTAGTTACCATTCCCCCTATTACATTTATGAACAACTTAAACTGTGGTTGTACCTCGCGAAGCTACGATTCTGCGATATGCAAATTGATGAACGCATAAACGTATATGTCATCATGCACACTCCCACTTGAGAGTATTATTTTCACAGTACAACTCCGGCCTCTTACCGCTTAGGGCCGTATTCATTTCTTTAGTTGCACGATCCCAGAATCTAGAATCTTTGATGGATGCGTACCAAATGCTTCTTCGAACACTGTAGTATGCTCAAGTATACAAGGGGTGCCAAAAAAAGCAGTTTTTGTCCTCCACTTTCAACCCAACATTAGTCGAACTTCGACAAATTCCGACCAGGTATTTTCATCCCTAAAATAAAGAGCAGACCTCGCTCTACCACTGTTCTCCGTTACTGCCTTCTGCACCAGGAACGGTTGCTTGTTCCGAGTGAACAAGATATGTCACCTCGGGGTGTGTGGTACGAATGGAAATTTTCGCACATATGGTGCGAGGAAACAATTACGAGGTGCGAGAATCAAGAGGTCATCTGTTGCCCAAAACCTGCGTTAACAGTAAGTAAGGTCAAGTAATTAAGGATTAAACTGACTAGAAAAGGATTAAACTGACTAGTATCGAAATAGAAGAGGAAGTCGAATGATTCCAAGTGCAAACTTCAATATTAATAGTAAATTAGTATCAATAATAATATAATATTTCATTATTTTATATATCAAACATGGAAAAATGGCTGTGACCTTAAAATTTCGAAATCCAGAAATACAGTACCCAAAATATTATCTTCAAAAATATAGGATATGAAACAATGAAGTCAATAAATTGGTCGGCTAACCAAGGTAGGCAAGGTTGGTATTCGTCAAAGCCATATAACAGTGTCATAATCAAGGAAGACGATGAAGTTGTAGCTGCTGCTCATCGAGGTGATAGGCAGACCTCCGACTTTTGCAGTGTGGGTAAATTTGATGGGATCTAATGTTTTCAAATCGACACTGGCGATCAACTCTCCCTTCATTGACAGCCAAGATCGTCATTTATAGATATTTATTGTACCGCTGCCTAGTGCAAACCGGTCAAGGGACTTATTGGGAGACCACCTCAGCGTCTCCAAAATCCTAGATACAGGTAGGCCGGAGGATCACAGGCAAATTTCTTTTCTCCCCTACAAGCACATTTTCCTAACTCCTAACTAGAAATGCGAGTGAAAATATGAAAGGGAGAAAAAGAATCATTTTAACTCCCCCCCCCCCTCCCTCCCCTCCCCGCTCCTTTCCAAAAAAAAAAAACCTCGCTCGCGATGGAATGCATAATGCCAATCCATTCGACGAACATGTTATTTTCCAGCAAAATATCGGGGGAGAAACTCATACACTCGTCTAAAAATGTGAGGAAAGGTATCCGACAACCTCTTGGGATCTTTTGGGCTCAGTGATAAATATCCTTCTTCCTTCTTGTTGACCTGGAACTGATTTGCTTAGGTTGGATTTTCCAGTTTCTTCACTCACTATTCTCCTTTTTTGTGTCGCCTCATTTTTAAGATACTCTTATCAAGTTTTCCTCGAATATTTTGCTGCTTGTGTAGAAAACCATCCTAGCGTGTGATCCAAGAATTTTAGCAGCACTAACAGTTCCTTCAAAAAGTGATGTGTCGTCGCCCTCGTTCACAACCTTGCTAAGGTCCGTTCACTCGTGGTACTTGAGGGGATTCATACTGGGTGGTGTTCTTGAATATGCCGTTGTTTCGGGGTTCCCAACGCTCTTCGTTTCTAAGAGCCAGAACGTGTCATTACTACTGAAACCCCTCTGGGAGCAGGTTTGAGGCATGGAAAAACGATACTTCGGATTATAGCAGCCTTGTCCAAGCAGCGAGGGCTCTGTGACTTCCATGATCCGAAGGGCCAATCCTTAGGAAGCTTCCCACTAAAGACCTGCCACGGAACCTGGCTCCACTGGTTAAAGAAGACCTTGGTACCGTGGGTGCTTAGAAGCCCGACTGCGCCGCTTGAAGGCTCCTTTTTTATGAAAGTGAAAGTAGTAAGTCTCTGCTTGTTCCTGCTTTTAGAGGACCATTTTGGGAATATTTTGCCCCAATAGTTTTATCTCTTTCGTTTCCCTATGTTTTCCATGATAGGCGGGTGTGGGCCGTGAGCAAAATTACTTTTTTTGGCACCCCCTGTAAATGCAACCTTACATGATTGTCCGTTCTCTTCGTGCCATTCGCAGCTACTTCACAAAGGAGATCTACGTCCCCGACTGGGACTCAATCGAGACAATACGTACCCGCAAGTGGCACTCTACGAAATTTCGCACACCTTACAGGGTGTTCAGCAATTGCAATTTTCGTAGCAGCTTGTCGACTATAATGCGCGGCTGTTTCACCAACAACAAATGCCCGCTGAACCCGCGCTACTATTCGAAAAACTTGTGCAGCTTCACAGATTTATGGACAACATCAGTAAGCGTTATGTTGCCCTACTTACTCATTTTCAAAGTGCACATTTCAGACATAACGATCCGTCACCATACTTGGCAGACCTGTTCGCCTAATAAAATATCCATTTCGCAGATCTTCAAGCCACATTTGCCATGGCCAGAGCAACGATCGCAGAAGCCCGCTAACCGTTGGAGGACCTCTGCATCGGGAACAGATGAGCACCGCGCTGGACACAGTTCGAGCTGTCGGCGATGCAACTCAACCACCACGCGCACCCTCAAGGCCACCAGTCTAGCAGCGCCCACAGGCATCACGCGCACCCTCCGTAATGCGAGCAACCCAACCGCCACAGACATTGCCGGCAATACGTCCCAGGCGAGATTCAACACCGAGTCGTCCACAGACACTACCACCAGAGCGCAGGCAAACCTCGCGATCACCAAGCCGAGGGCCCAGCAGGCCCCTAAACGAGCCCTGCCCACGGAAGCTCCGTCCGTCGAGACGGAATATTCCCATCCGAGGGGTTCCATCTACTGAAACGGACCATAGTTCGTCAGGCACCCAGGAATAGTCGGAGTCGGAGTACACACTCAGGTGGGACGTCATAGACACCGCGCAGCCGCTAGCGGGAGCCGCAAGCGCAGGCGCAGCGGATCCGTATAGTATGCCTCGGCAATCGGCGGAAGTTTCTAGATGCGCACGCTGCTTCTTCTGCGCGCAACTGAATTTCTTCTCAGGTTGCCCCAATGACACAAGCTTGAGGCGAAGGACCGAAATCCATGCAAACAACGGGACATGCTTCATTTGTGGCGAGATCCATGCAAACCACGGGACATGCTTCATTTGTGGCGACGATCACGGCGAAGAAGAGTGTGAAGTGCAGACAGCGTTGCAGGCATGCAGCGAACGCGACCATCATGCCGTTTTCTGCCTTAACAACAGACACGCGCATGGCGACATAGCAAGCGCACAGTTGCGAGAACTAGAGCCAGGATTAAACGTTCAGTTGAAGAAAATTTTCGAAAAATACGAGCCCCCAAAAGGGTGCCTCGATACGAGCCCCCTTTTTCAGACTTCGCTTTTCTGCGGTTCCTATCAAGCCAGTGCGATCCACCACCAAATTAGGAGCCTATGGTAGAAAAAACACTGAGTCCAAACAAACTCCTGACAAAAGAGAGAAGTATGAACCTAACAAAACTCAGTACTCATATTCCACAACGTCTAAGATTAGAACCCAACATTTTCATTATTTATATTCTCCAGAACTTTATTTCTATTCTCATCACAGAAATATATTCAATACTTCCAGAACTCCGTTCTGGAAGTATTGAATATATTTCTGTGATGACAAGGGAGAAGGCTTTAGTCATGCAAGTCATGGGACAGAGGTAAAGGATGAAAAAATATGAACAGAAAAAACAAATGGTAAAAGATAAGCTGAATAGGAGCCATGTAATATGCTCCACAGCGCCTCATCTGATCGCGGGTCCCTACTTCGGCTGCGACCCGGCGATCACGGTGGAGCGCGGTATCTCCTCCATACTAAATTTAGACACATTTGAATACTTCGAACTTTATCTAGAGCCCATCTTTCAAGCAGCTGTAAACTGATTTCCTAATAACCCCCTTAGCCCTATCTATTGGCTGCTTGCTTTTTCTAACGGTTGCGTAGCTCTCAATATGGGTTTCCAGTTGAGGAAAATTTTGAAAAATTTCAAAGTGCTTTATTCAAATGGTCATAACTTCCTTCAAACTTAACCTTATGAGTGCACTTTTAGGTGCTCGGGGTCTACGAGGCTGCCGCTTCCGAATGACTACCTAAACTATGCCGAATCTTCGAAACGAAAGAAGAAACCTTGAGGAAAACCAGTCGAGGAAATTTTTTTCGTTGAATTTGCGAGATCTTCCCACGATTTTTCCAAAAAATTGATTCATTGTCACTGAAATTTTTCTGGTATGCATCCTTCGCTCTTGAAGGCCTAGTGGGAGGGCGCGTCGGTTGACTTCTCTGTGGGATGCGCCATGGATGAGGATTGCATCCACATTATCAGTGAATAAAAACGTTCTTCCGGTCCGCATAGTGGCCGCTGACACTAGATTACGTGCTTGCAATCGCAATATATATATAGATATCGCTTCCCACGGTCAAGCGGTGGATTTCGGAGGTGTCTCTGTACGTGGATTCGGTGTCGGCGGACCAACCTAAGAGTATTGACGTCGACTGGTTTTCCTCAAGGTTCACTACTTGCAAACGAAGCGCTGAAGAGATATAGGGTTCGATGGTGCCGTTTTCACTCAAGCGGATATGTTCAAAATACAGATCTCTGGCCGAATGTAATGACAACTAGTTAACCACATGTTTGTGTGCCGGTCTGCCTGTCTGTTTGTCTGTTTGTCCGCAAGTGAGTTGTTGCGATGGGAATGATAGGGCAGATCTATCGCTCAATGTAGGGGTAAAGTAATTGGTGCTTCACTATCTATCTAATCTCATGTTATCGTTGTAATAGCACTTGCTCCCTGTATGTATGAAACCTACTCACTACACTCGCAGCCATTCTGCGATGTACTTACATCTTGCAAGACGTTACCGCAATGGGATGGGAACTGAATGAATGGAAACTTCTGGCATTGTATTGCAAGACTTCGAAAAGATACAGTCAGCTACATATTTATTCCTCAGATTGTGAAATGAAGCGAACCAAGGACCTAATAACGATCTTCATCTACTCTGGAGCAGTCAACCGCAAATGTTCCAAATATCAGCTGGCCGAATATAATGACAGCCAGTTAGCCACTTGTTTTGTGTGTCGGTTCGTCGGTCTGTTTGTCTGTCTGTCCGCAAGTGAGTAGTTGTGATGGGGATGTATGGGGAGGTCAACCGCTCAATGTAGGGGGAAGTGATTGGTGCTTCATTATCTATCTAATGTCATGTTATCCTTGTAATAGTACTTACTACTGTATGTATTGACACCTACTCACTACACTCACAGCCACTCTGCGATAAGCTTCCATCCTACTATGCGCGCTTGTCATCATTTCGGCCCTTGCCGTCTCTCTGCTCTTCCTGTCCTGAGTGCCTTCAAACCCAACTATTGCTGGGCTCGCACCCATGATCATGTCGTGATGCGGAATCTTTGCTGATTAAATGCCAAAATGTGTTTGAATCATATACAATCAGAATCGAGTAGGTTCGCATATGTAACGCCACTATCGTAATGTACAACTGCTCGCAATACAACGAAATTTACTATGAAACGCTTTTGATAACACGTTTAATGGATAGAAATGTATTAATTCTGCCGGAATTTTCGCACGCGTAGATGCTTACACCGTTTCACAGAAAACACCAGTATTCCAACTAATAGTCAATCATACTTTCATATCACGACATATATTATAGCATATAACGCTCTCTATATACTCTATATACTCAGATTAGCTTATAAATAGAGCGATATGACTCAGGAGATAGATCGGATACTATAGGCGGAGCATCTACCGACATTAAGGAGTGGACCCTATTGTGGACCGTTCTAACACATGATGGACAAATTCTAATTGTGGTCATGATACGGCTGTGAAAACCCGAGAAGTGAATTGAATAAGGTTGCTGGTACCATGTCATCTAACGGAAGAAAATGGCAGAAGAGGAATCGATACAGATAGGGTTCAAAACAGCAAAGGAAGTAGCGTTCGGACACCAACATCACATCTCAAAAAATAAGAATAGATGGAAGACAACGTGAAGAGCACACCAGCACTCCGATTCCGCTAACCGTCCAACTCAAGCTGATGCCATCATTCAAAAGTTTGACCCGGATTCTCAATACAGCTACTCCACTGTTTTCCTCGTTCATCTTTGGATGCTGTTTACAGAACAATTCCTCCTAAAAGTTATAGTTGAGCTGTACCGCAGTAGAAATGAATATATACCTCACCGATATAATCATCATGTTTGCCGAGATCGTGGTCGTAGACTCCGATCTGGAGAGTTTTCTTAGGCAAGTCTTTGAATGGGACGACGAAGGTGATCGTCTGAAAAGGAGGTAAGATATTAGGTTGGAACACAATTTCTGTCACACTTTTTATTTTTCTTGGGAAAAACTGTGGAAGGTTTTGGGAAAAGGGCTATTGATTAACACATTCATATTATCCATGGCTTCAACTAGCAGTGAATCTACAACAATTTTGCAAAAGGGGCGAAATTCACGAACACCGCCCCAGCTCCTCAGCACGCAAGGCCATTAACCGAATCAACCAGTCGATGGGCCCAGGTCCTGTCTCTCATATGGCGGCAACCCAATGGCTCGATCGACTCGAATTGTAACGGAAAAAATTTTGAAAAATTGCAAAGAGAAAAGGAATTTTTTAAATTTTTAAAAAAAGGGGAACTGTAACCATCCAACACGGCAGTCACTGCCGAGTCTACTGCAGGCAATGAGACACTGTAGCCGCAAAACTTACCGGAAAAATGGACCGAGACTTCTTCCTCCACGACAACGCTAGCCCACATGTGGCAAAGTTGACGTGTCAAAAGATCCACGACTTTGGTTGGACGAAGCTCCCCCGCCCACCGTACTCTCCGGACATGGCCCTAACTGACTACCACCTATTCCCATCTCTGACCCACTTCCTCGACGGACGGCAGTTCAAAGATGACCATGATCTCGAAATCGGCCTCCAGACTTTCTTCGATCAGAAATCCCCAGACTTCTACAAGCAAGGCATCTATTATCTCCCTACTCGCTGGCATTATATTGTTGATTATAATGGCACATATTTTGTTGACTGATGTTAGACACAAATAAAGAAAGATAAATTTGCAATTTTTGTCATTGTGGGACAGGAATTATGTTTCTACCTAATATTATAACGAATAGTAGCTTAAACAAGGAAAAAACAGTTGCGGCAATACCTCATTGAACTACGGATTGAGGGTCCGTTTCTTGATTGAAGTTCGCTGTCGATGAGCTTTGGAAGTGATTGGTGTAAGCGAACTATAAATTTCAGAATGAAGGCAAATTCCTAGGAATGAAGATAGTGGCAAATATCGTCCTCCTTCTCATCTGTTATATGTCGCAACGATGTTTTTGGTACTACTGTGAGAACGGACAACCATGTAAGGCCGCATTTATAACTTGCGAGCATTCTGCAATGTTCTAGAAAGCATTTGGTACACATCTATAAATGATTCTACGAATCTGCGATCGTGCAGAGCAAGAAGGAACACTGTCCTAAGTGGTAAGAGGCCAGAGTCGCAGTGTGAAAATAATACGCTTAAGTGGGAGTGTGCACGATGACACATGCGATTCTGCGATCATGTAATTTGCATATCGCAGAATCGCAGTTTCGCTGAGTATGACCACAGCCTAAGTGGTTCATACATATAGCAGAGGGATTAGTAAGCACTGCCCTATATGAACCACTTACGAACATCTCTCCATCTAATAGGCATTATATGGTATGTATTTCACGGCGACACTAAACTCGCTATGTAATTTTCCCCATGTCACGCATTCCAAATCCTAATTTCGAACGTACCAGAATAAAGAATTATATAGCGTATTTTGATGTTTTCCTTTGGATTTGACAGGCGCAAATTCAAACTCAAGCACCGTCTCATTTTCCCTTTCTTGAAGGTGCATCCCTTATAGCACTAATGAATGAGATACTGTGCTTCTTCTTACGTTAGGAAGATAGGGGGAGGAAGTGTGAAATGCAGCTAAACTAGATTGCCCGGTAGTGCCTCACCAATATTTTGCAGTCTGCTTGTATTGAGTGAACATTCGGTACGTATCGATACGATGCTTGTGCTATCTGCGACTTTACGTCGTGCCCAAGAGACTCAGGACTCTGTCGAGGAATCCTCGACGGGCGCTGGGGTTGTATTTGGTCTGCTGAGAGTGGGGAGGGGTTGTAATCCTGGAGGTCAGCAGTTATCAATGAAATCTCTCTCGCTGTGGGTGCAAAATGGGCAGAATGGGAAGAAACTGGGTTCAAACCTGGAGCTAATATTTATGTTAATCTTCACTTGAAATATGAAAAAACTCGAAGAACATAAAAAAGAAGTTACCCAAAATCAGGAAACAAGGTATGACACAAAAATTTTGAGGGACGCAAACGATAAATGCAGTCAAAGGGCATTGTTCATTAGGTCTCGTGGGATTGTGGACTGTCAACAAGGTATTAAGGTCGCTTTCATACTTTGCGCACCGACGACGGCGTCCATAGATAATGCGCAGCGTTCGTAAAATTCTTGACCCAATCACACTACAGTATGGTGATTGTGGCCGCTTCGAGTCTTGGCGCTGTGCCAGTATGGTGATCGTGGCCGCTTCGTGTATTGGCACAGCGCCAGGATTGGAAGCGGCCACAATCACCACACTGTAGTGTGATTGGGTCAAAAATTTTGCAAACGCTGCGCATTATCTATGGACGCCGTCGTCGGCGGCGGGAAAATGGTTGCGTGAGTTTGACGCCGTCACCGGCGGTGACGGCGTCAAATTGATGCAGGTGACGGCGTCGGTGCGCAAAGTATGAAAGCGGCCTAAGCAACCGAACGCGTATAATTTGGGCTGCGGTACGAGCCCGCGGTGCGAACAGATAACTCATACGTCTTCAGGTACAGATTCTCGATAGTTGCAGATTCTCAATACCTTGTTCGCTGTCTACGGTTCCCAGACTACCAAAGAAGCAATGTAACCTTCAACCTGACACATTGTCGAAGGAAACCTCATGCATGGCGCATCCCATAGCGATACCGACCGAGGTCAGCATCCTCCTCTTCGTTTCACGAGAGAAAAGGGTAAGTACTGGAAGCGATTCAGGCACATTTGAGTTTTTCCGAAGAAGCATGGGAGGATTTCATTACGAATTTTTCAAATTTTCTTTGGTAAAATTTGGACCTAAAGGGCTACGTCACCAATAGGAAAACCAAGAGGACATCCGATTGGGGTGAAGAAGTTATGACAAATGCCAAAATATTAAGGCTCAGGGAATTGACAACTACTTGAATAAGGTGAAATTTGTTATAGAAAAGATAGTGCGCTCCATTGCGATTGCAGTATGGCTATCGCAATAGAGCGCTATCTGGTCTCTATTTCTACTTTTTTGCCCTTTTTCAATTCTTTATCTCTGCTGGGTTACCTGTAAAAATTTTTATCGCTCTCCTCTTTCATCAGGAGATGAGCATGGCCTGTTTAAAAATCCGTGATCACTCCGATTCGCACGATCGTAGAATCAAGCTATAACTGCATCCTCACATACAACCATCTAAGGTGAAGAATAAAGTTTTTGGTGTTGATCAATCCCTTCTCTGGGATGCACCGCGCACTCTAGTTCCATTGAGAGTCATGGCGGCAGGTTAATGGGATTAGGCCCATATAATAGGCTTGTGGGGGCCAGTCGATGTACAAGTCAGAGTTTTTATCTTTCCAGCCCCGGAGGAATAAAGCTAGATTGCTCTGGGCGGGCGTTGATGCTAACTCTGATCCTCACCATGAGAGTGCAGTGCGCGCCACCTGTCGCTATCCCACCTCCGCTCATAAACATCCTATACCATCAAACAACCATCTACCGCTTATCACCTTGACCATGCTGTCCTTCCCAGAAACGGGCAACGTGATCAGTTTCCGAAATTCTGAGATCATTCCAAGAAGCATTGCAACTCACACTTTACAGTACGGATCAGAGAAACCTGTTGAATCCATCCCTATCATTTCTACACAACGTTTGATCGTGACGAATAATGAGCCTGGAAACTTGTTCTCTTGTATTTATTCGACAGCATCCTACTATATATAATTCGCTTAGTATGTTTGTCTGTCTGTGTGTGTCTGTCCGTCTGTCACGAAATTCATATCTCACCTCGCAGTAAAGCTGGGACCATGAATTTTACAAGTGATGTGAGGGGTGGCAAGGGGACACTAATGGTGGTGGACCGAAAGTGATTGCAACTGATAAGGGCTGATAAGGAGCCTCGGAAGACAAATGTCGCCAGATCCGTTTCGCCTTTCGCGTTGATGCAAGAGCGCTGGCACTCATAAGTGTTTAGCAGGAGGGGCCAGGGACATTAATGGTGGGTGACTCGCATTGATAACGGTTGATAAGATTCGATAATGAGCTTAAAAAGCTAGAGTCGTCGAATCCGTTCCGCTTTTCGCATAGGTCGCGGAGCGTTCATACTCACAGGTGTCTTGCGTAGTGGGACGGGTACATTGATGGTGGGTAATTCAGCTCGATAACGGTTGATAAGATTCGATAAGGAGCGCAAAAAGGCTAAAGTCGTCGAATCCGGTTTGGTTTTCGCATTGATCCTGGGGCGCTCATACTCACAGGTCTCCTGCGGAATGGGACGGGGACATTAATGGTGGGTGATCCACACTGATAACGGTTGATAAGATTTGATAAGGAGCGTAAAAAGGCTAGAGTAGTCAAATCCGTTCCGCTTTTCGCACAGGTCGCGGAGCGGTCATACTCACAAGTGTTTTGCGGGGTGGGACGGGGACATTGGTGGTGGGTGATCCTTCTTGATAACGGTTGATAAGATTCGATAAGGTGCGTAAGAAGGCTAGAGTCGCTAAAACCGTTTCACCTTTCGCGTTGATCCAAGGGTGCCAACATTTATAGCTGTTGTGCGCAGTGGGACAGGGACATCAATGGTGGGTGATCCGCATTGATAACGTTTGATGAGATTCGATAAGGAGCGTCAAAAGGAGAATTTCGCAAAATACGTTTTCTGTCTCATCAGATAAAGAAGTGTCTAAACACATAGCTGTTGTAGGAGGTGGTATGGGGACCTTAATGGTGACGAATTGAGTCTGCTAACGAATGTTTAGCACTGATAAGAGCCGAAGGAAGTGGGTTGGGCGAAATCCAGTACACCGCTGTTACTACTCCACGCCCGCTACAATGAAAGCGTCCGATGAGCAGTGCCATTGGGTGAACTTATTCTGATTATGTTCCGAAATCAGTTGCCGATGTATCGACCGCTACATTGCCTAGGGTTCAAATAATGATGCGCGTCTTTCGATACTGTTCTCCATTTCATGATCAGGATACATTCTATATATGCGGTAAAGCAAGAGAATCATTTCTTCTCCGATATCAGTTGCCGATGTATCGACCGCTAAATTGACAAGCGTTCGAATAATGATGCGCGTTTTTGATACTACGTTCTCCATTTGATGATCAGGATACCATCTATAGGTGCGGTAGTAAAGCAAGTGAATCATTTCCTCATGTGCTTCCAACAGCACTGGGAATTGGCCGCTAGGCTATCTTAAACCGAATTAGTGGTGCACGCTTACAAAAAAAAGGGTGTGATAAGGGAACAT
The DNA here is from genome assembly GCA_963978905.1 of Trichostrongylus colubriformis. Classification (NCBI taxonomy): domain Eukaryota; kingdom Metazoa; phylum Nematoda; class Chromadorea; order Rhabditida; family Trichostrongylidae; genus Trichostrongylus; species Trichostrongylus colubriformis. The sequence goes on along the minus strand of OZ022259.1, from coordinate 29,034,483 downwards.
TAATGGTGAGATACCGGATGTGATAGCAATTGATAAGAGGTGATAAGGAGCCTTGAAAGGCGAATGGCGGGAAATTCATATCTCGCGACGCAGCAAAGCTGGGAGTCTGGATTTTCGAAGTGATATAGGGGGTGATAAGGGAACATTAATGGTGAGGGACCGGAAGTGATAGCAACTGATAAGAGGTGATAAGGAGCCCCGAAAGGCAAATGGCTGAAAATTCATATCTCGCGACGCAGCAAAGCTGGGATCATGAATTTTAGATACCAGTGGGCTGGGGCATGCTACTGCGCGCGTCACACATGGAAGCATGCAAAATGAGCTCGATCGATATCGATTGATGCGGAAAGACGAGATTGACGGGGAGGGACTTAATTTCCTTTTCCCGTTTTTGCGAATTCCCTGTTTCTGCAAACCGTTCGAATGATGATACTGATCGGTCGATATCGATCGAGCCCGATCAGCATGCTTCCATGTGTGACGCGCGCAGTAGTGTGCGCCAGCCCAACTGGTATACAAATAAGCGAGAAGTTATGCAAGCGGATTATAAAGAGAAATAAGCAGAGTAAGTCACCTTGCTGAATATTGTACTGCAATGCAACCAAGATTTTGCCACGCATCACGTCAGTTTCTTGACGAGGTTGTTGAATCTAAAGCTCACAGTACGCCGAAAAATTGTTATAGGTGTATATTCACACGAAACGAATTCGAACGAGCAATCAGGACACCTTGTTTATACGGGAGAGGGGTATATTGGGTAATGCATCTACATTTACAATCCAGCACTCAAAACAAGCTAAAAAGAGTGGGAGCACGATATGAGGAAACGATTGCGAGTCGGGGAGTGTCGATGTCACCAGGGGTGCCGGAGCGCACCGACCACTCTTGCCCCCCCCCCCCTCCCGTATCCACGTAGCGCTGAAATTATTCGTGAAAGGAAACGAACCGGAATGGCATGTTCCAGATAGAGATTGAAATTTTTTGGCTATTTACTGGCAGTTTCCTCAGTGCAATTCGAGTCTCACCAAGAAAATCCGAACAAATACGATCACGATCCAACACAGTTATTCGCCTGCAATTATAACGTCACCTACAGTAATCCGGACAGGGAATGTAGCTGTATCATTACAGTGTCTTCTTCTGTTTATTGGCTTCTGTAACTCCATAGTAATGAAGTTCTTCGCTCCATTCAGGATTCAACGTTTTTTTCCATCGTCCTTGACGTCAATTTAGTGGCCTCTGCGTTGCCCGGTAACAAATGGAGCTTGACGTATGGATCCGAAAAGCCATTACTGTCCATAGCTTTCAAGTTCTGTAATTTCGGGATGATTGCGCTCTTGTGATTAAGATCACCACGTCTGCTGCTTAAAATGCTGAGATAACTGAGTTTCAGGGAAAGAGCTACCCTCAACACCGTTGTGAAATCCCTTAACGGCACCAGAAGCAATAATTTGATTGCCCGAAAAATGAGAGCAAGAGGGCTAGGCAGAGCGGTAGTGCACAAATGGCGCGACACGAGGGCGTATATAGGGGCAGTTTTAATAAAGTACCATAGTGAACATTCCTCAAATGAGGCGCAGAAACTGTCATAGCTTTAAGCCTCAACTAATATGGCGCCCCTAACTCACCCTCTTCGAATCGCACGCCGGACACCGCGACACAGATTTTCTTTCTTAAAGGCCCACATCTCGGAAATGGGGGCTCCCCTTATCCCGATTAATTTTTTCCCTTAAACGAGTTTTCTCATGCTCTACACTACCGAATATTGACCGGAACTATGTATGTGGATCCGCGAGATGTAGCGATAATTCATAACACGTTTAGAGCAGAAACAATTCTAGCGAGGATATCTACGGCGTTCCATGGAACCTTGATAAGAGGGCTTCGAGTGCGGCTTTGTCCTGCCCACTTCAATTATCTCATCAGCTGAATTTTACCACCCACCTTTGCTCCGATCAAATGCACAGTAAGTTTCTTCTCCTCCTGATTGTATAGAACCGTAAATTGTATTGATTCAAGAGTACCTGAGCAGAGCTCATAAGGTTGCCGCATGAAAGCAGCGTAAAAGTGGGAGTACTCAAAAGATTGTGAAAGTAGAAGTTGCTATAGGTTCATAAAGGAGAAGTGGTGTAGTTTCACATGCGAGCTACAATACCGCTCACATTTTTTTAAAAATCGACGGTGGTCGACAGATTAAACGGCACAAACCGTCGCCCCGTCATAACTTCGTTAAAAATGAATAAAATGAGAAAAATTTAGAAGCGTTATATTCGTCTCGATGTGTCGAATTCAACGACCTATGAGATGTCTAGTTTTGATAAGTAGGTCACAAGCTTCTCGGTAAAAGCTGCAAAGATTTCTTCAATTTTACCCTCAGGCAAGACTGGTAGTTGTTTCACAGTGGTGAAGTGGTGTAGTTTCACATGCGAGCTATGTACAATTTTTTGCAAAGTTATCGCAAAATCAGAGATAAGCATACTGTTTCACAATCACAAAACAGTCACCCATGAAACGCTTCTTCCGACTACCGTTGAGTTCAAGAACTTTCACTTTTTTGTAATAAAAACTGATTCAGAAGCGTACGGTAATGAGTCGGAAGGAAGCACGTGAGGAACGATGAAGGCATGCGTCGTCGAATTGCCGAACCAGGTCTCGTGTCCGTGATAGAGACCGCGAAGCTGTCTTCCGGAGAGTTGCGTGCGGTTGTTGCTGGTGGGGTGCTTGAGCCAGCGAGCGATTCTTCCGTTGTCGCAGGTGTTGCCGCCCGCGATGACAATGGCGGTTTTGGCTGCGAGTTGAAGCGTGTGATTATCGCGCGACGACGCGTGCGCGACTCTAAACAGACGACGTTGGCCGGCCGCTCGAAGCGTACCGTTGTAACGGAAGGCATGTTGATGAGTTTCAAAGGAATAGGGAACCGAAAACCATTACAGAAGCAGGCGAAAATGAAAACAAAGGCCGTTGCTTGGCGGAGATGATGACATGTGTGAAGGAGTGAGGAGTGAGGAGTGTGGGGAAGTCGGGGAAGATGCATGAAGCACACCGAGATCGGCCGTCCTTCATACTCGTATCTGCATCGCTTCTTGAGTTGTAATAGAACCTCATACGCAGTGCAAGCGTTGAGCTAAGTCTTTTACGTCAGTTTGGTACATACAGTTCATTTCACAGCGCTAGATAGGGCGAGGCCCAAGTGCTTGGGTGAGAGTGTATCAAACTTTCTCACCCCGCCACACACTCTCACTCTCGCCACACACTCTCACTCTCGCCACTCAGGCCACGCCCTATCAAGCGCTCCGAAACGGGCTGTAGCTCTGCGCATAAACCGCGATGCGAGCAAGCCAGTTGCAAAGGTACTTCGGGAGCCCAAAACCGATCATCGAGCTTCATGCTTCTTCCAGAGACGAGGTGCGAGTGTCTGTGGCTTTTCCAAGAGCGGTACATGGGATTCTAGACTACATAGAGGTAGCTATACCCTCGGGGCTTATTATTTCGTCCCTCATGGTTTTTGACATTCGAACAAACCAATCCGTACTTTTACGAAGCTAGGTATCGTAGAAAAGAACACCCGAAATAAAGCCAAAACGTGAATAGAAAACAGTAACAGAGGAAGCAGTAGAATGTACCTCAAGGCCCGTTAAAATAGTGACGCTCTTTTGAAGATTTTAGCAGTGAAGACTACGAAGCTGGTCAAGGGAAAAGTGGTTGAAGAGCAAGGTAAGATGAAAAATTGAAAACATTATGCAACTCTAAAAATTAATCGTACTTGTGTCATCGTCAGGTGAACTCATGAACGATGCCGTTGGGGATTGAGTTCCTTGAGTCTAAAAATCAAAATTTTAATTTATTTCGTTTTTAGTTTCAAACAAATTTTGTAGGTCAAGCCGAAGACAAAATAGATCAAAATGGATCAGAGTGGATCAAAGTGGATCAAAATAGAAGAAAATTCTAATGAGTTTCTAGAGCTTCCAGCGGATGGAAACGCGGACGTACTGGGTAAAGATGCCGTCACTTTGGTCACGTCAGGAGGCATCTCGGTGTGGCTGATTCGTCGCGGAAGAGGAGCTTCTATAACTGGTGAAGAGAATGGCGCCAACTACGACACAGACAAGGTCATTGCTTGCTGCGGATTTGAGTGATCAGATTGTACCACTAAATAAAGCGATTTCACTAAAGCATAGCACATGACAACGATAAAATTTAAAGAGCTCATTTCAAGTGAATCTCTCCAAAAAACCAGTGCAATTATGATCGCTTTTTTGCTAATGCAAATATTTCTAAAAAAGCACAAAAACCTGTAGCAATAAAAACTGATTCCGATTACCTCCGCTGTCAATACTTCTGGCGTCGTCATGGTGTGTGGGCGGAGCGGTCTGGTTGTGGGTTGAGTCGTAGGAGGACGGAGTAGCCAATGAGCGACGAGGTGATGTGGATCTGGTCGAGGCTCTTGAGTCCGGTGATCCTCTTCTAGAAGATGAGAAGTTGTACGGTGTTAGCGGTTTAAGAGAGGCAAATTTAGGAGTCTATGGATCAGGCATCAGCTATGGGTGATGTGTGCTTTCATTTTTTTTTGGTATGGGGAAGGGGTGAGTTTCCAACGTGACTGTGGAGGGAACGCATGGAAGGGTCAGGGACAGGAACATGTTCAACGCGGTATTTTCGTGACACGACCCTCGCTGGCGTTCTTCTAGAATTAGTTTAGTGTATTGGGATGCGTCGCACACTCTAGTCCCATTCAGAATCGTGGTGGCTGGTGAATGTAATGTGGCCTATACAGCGACCTGCGGTGGCTAGCCGATGGTGCCGGTCTACTGACCCCGAAGGGATGGAAGGCTTGGTTGGCCTGGGCGGGCGTTGGTGCGGGATTTGATCCCCGCACCATGAGAATGGGTTGCGCGCTCCCGTCACTTCACCACCTCCGCCCTTCCAATAGTTTCATAAAATTTTGCGCCAAAGTCAGACTTGAATACTCACCGCTATCGCTAATATGGGTGGCATGCAGAGCGAATCGCGCTAGGTTCTCCTCACATCGGGCTGCCATCGTTGCTTTGTGACTGCGTCTGACCACGCCGGACTGGGCAAACTCGTCTTCAGACGAGCTCCTTCGAAAAGAACCTTTTGATTACAAAAAATCAAAGCCACAGCAGGTCTCGTCACCTGTCATCGTCATCAACAGACATCGACGTCATCACCTTCTCCTTCACCCATGACGCTTGAATCCGCGGGCGCGGTGATTTTGTCCTGAAATTCAGAGCTCCATAGAAAAATGGAATTGGCAGTAGAGGTCACGCTTTGACAACCACTCAAGACCACAAAAATCACTGCGAAGGCTAAGAGGTGAGTGCATTAGTAAGTGAAGACTCTTAAATACTGTATTTAATGGCACCGCAGCCTAGAACCGGGTCAGGTAATCCACGACGGGGGTCGTATTTTGGGTATGAAAGTGGAGAGGTGTCATCATTCGGAACTTTCCAAAGAAGTTGCACCGTGGGAGAAATTTTGGGTCGATGAGCCGATCTCAGAAAAAGTCGTCGATGGATAATTATTATAATTCCGGACGACCTTCTTTCAGGAAGACGGCTGGTGTATAGGCACCAAGCGCCAAATGCCTCGACCGGGAGGGTCATATTTTCCGGGGAACCTTCTTCGATGCCAGGCTCGACCCTGCTAGACCCCAGTACGGAATTCGCAGATGGTATTATAGAAGAATGCAGTTCGACAGGTCTATTCAGAGTGGAAGCCCTGTTGGGAAGAGGGTGATAATATGAAGAACACCAGAACTCTAGGAGTGTATAAAAACCAGGTTAGTAACGAAAAGTATAAAGTATGAATATTTTCTACGAGTAGCGGATTGAAGGTTCAAGAGACTCACTTGAGGATAGTCATCGCGTGAGTGCGTACGCGGCCGGAAAGAGAAGTGCTGAGAAGTGCACATTCTTCATTGGTGGGCACTTCTTTGCTCTTTAGACTGCGGTTATACTTCGCGAAACTAGGATTCGCACAATCGTGCGATCGCACGTGTCGTTGCGTGCACTCGCACTCCAGCGTGTTACTGTCCTGAGTGATGTCAGGCAGTGTTGCAGAATAAAATTAGAGCTCGAGCGAGAGGGCGAAACACGACACATGTGATCGCACTATGCGAGCTATAACCTCAGCAGTACCATTGATGGACGAGATGCTAATTATGGCTGGTGTGTATGCATGTGCTTACTCGGCGCAAACTACTCTGAAAATTCCACGTGGATCGTGGATTGGAAGCGATGGTCTGTGGTCAGGGTGAAGTATTTGTCTGTCATGGAAATCCCAAGGGACGAGAAGAAGGTCCTGCATTACGGTTGGAAAGGATTGCTCTTGCCAGTTGAGGTAGAGAAGGCAAAAATAGTTATATTTTTTCGAACAATAATAAAGACCATACTAATAGGAGATTGTGAGGCCGCTTCACTCGATGACTGATCCCCGCGGGCACAATGGTTGCGTTTAAACCTTTTCTCAGCTTTCAAATTGCTCCTTTGAAAACATATAGACAAGTAGCTCAAGAAAGGCCACGTGGTGGGAAGTGGGAGCTCATCGGTACGTGAAGAAGTGAAAACTGTGTCAAAGTGCTGACGAAGAAAAGAGATATTTTGCTCGACGAATCATTTGAATAGTCCCCTCGTCTGAAGCATGCGCTCAGTTCGAACAGATCCTATATTCCTCACTTCACCACCACAAAGACAATTTCAGTGTAAGCACTCATCATTGGTGCATAAGAATGTGCTGTTACTTTTTTAAATTTTTGGAACCTTATCAAAATATCCGGTAATACCGCAGGCGTCGCCATTTCGCTGAAGCTTTTGTTCAGGGAATCAATGTTTCATTGAAAATGGCATATTTTTTTAAACCTCATCTGTCATTGGGCGTTGGCATTAGATGACGCCTTGGATATGCCTGAGATGTAGATGATCCAGCTGGTGATGTTCATGATGGCCTGTGCTGAAGCGAAGGGGAGATGACGCTTTCATTTGCTTCCGGACGCACAAACTCTAACACTTCCTCGTAGAACCAAGCGCCCGACTTTTTCCACAGCTGGAAATATTTGTCGACATGTGCGAAGCCCTTTGATTAAGCACATGCAGTTGACAAAAATTGATTGGAATAGTAGATGAGCAGATGGGAACCTACAGAACGCTGAACGTGCCGAGTGCTCTGATAAGAAAGCAGCATCAAGCGAAAAGACTAAACATCTAAGGGTAGGTATCCGATACCATCAACACCATCTCTGTCCGTGAAGCACTTTGCCTCAAACCATTCAAAAGTACGATTCACGCTCGGTAGGAGGCAGCAGATAGCGAGCGCTAAATGTTGCCCAAGCCACATTTGGCGAGTGTGATTTGACCCTCCCCACTGTGAACCCACTAGTGGCGAGCAAGATGGCATCGCCTTCTAGCGAACATGGAACGTACTTTGATGCATGTTTTATAATGCGCGGGAAAATCTAATTGTAAGGTCGTTCGGAAAGGCATTGCGGTCTAACTACTCTAATCTCAAATGCGCATATCTCGTGTCATACAAAATGCTACCAATCGAAATGAATCATAGGAGCCCACACATTTTCGCCAATAAGATAGAAACTTGCTTATTTCGGTCCTCAGAAATGCGGAGACCGGGATGCAATAAATTCGTTAAAGGCCGCTTTAGAGTCATGCCTGGTCTTGAAGCGTTTCTTCCAAAGAAAGATACCAGATGCTGCAGAAATAGTAGCCGGAGGAAGTCAGGGCAGATGAATATGGCAGGTGGGGCAGAGTTTCGTAGGCCCGCTTATGCAACTTTTTCAGGTTTATTTGTGCAACATAGGGCCATGCGTTATCGTGAAAAAGGATTGGATCCTTCCCATGAGCCAGTACTGGGCTCATGATCAGCATGCATATCGCTGCGAGCCCCTCACAGGACTTTTCAGCCATAATATTTTCACCGGGATCCATAAAGCTGTAATGGATTATAGACCAGTCGTAGACCACCATACCGCCACCATGCTGACGTGATCGATAAGAGCTTGAACTATGTCCAACCACTGCACGGATCGTTTCGCCCTACAAGCTCCGGTTCTAATCACATGCTGCGATGCGATTAAGCATAGGGTGTTTGATGTATCAGAGGAAAGCAGTGCATGAGACAAATAGTGCAGACGGTCGCTTGTCCATTTTGTTCTAAGACTTTAGAAAATTTTTTTTGGGACCAAAGGTTACTATGTTTCAATTGAATAAGAAGCACTCTTCCATAAAAATAATCAGCGATGAACCAAAAATCATAAGAAAGTGGAAATTCGAAAATGCAAGAACTAACCAAACTCTTTTATTTCATTATTACTTTATTATTGGGAGGATCGCACAAAAAAGATGTTCATGGCAACAGAGTTTGCTCGAATTGGTTCAATAAACTTCAACTGAAAGCAAAAAGCAAAGACGTCACGTTACCATAGACACCCAGACAAAAGATAGCAAAAAATAAATTTCCAGATGAACACGGCCAGTTTTCAACCGTTAAGTGGCATTCGGCCATCTGATTGATTGATAGGTGTAGTGGGTGAACTAGGGTTCACAAAAGGAAGGAAGCAGCGCGTATCATGACGTAACATCGTGTATCGCGTCCTATGACGTCAAACAAGCCTAAAATATGGCAATTATAATCTCACCAAGCACAACGTTTATAGAGCACCAATATTGGCTATGTGAAGTACATCGCGCGTTACCAGCACTGACGAAATGCGGTATACGATGGGATAGCAGGTGTTAGGCCGCTTCCATACTTTGCGCACCGACGCCGTCACGCGCGTGCCTGCGTCACGCGCGTGACGCAGGCACGCGCGTGACGGCGTCGGTGCGCAAAGTATGGAAGCGGCCTTACTCAGCGATGTGCTTTAGCAGCGATAGCGGATACTCCAGAATTCAACTTATGCGATAATCTTATCCACTGGTGCGACGCATTAGTCGAAGAAATCGGAGTTTTGCGTCTATATTCCCTAGTGATGAAGTCAATTATCCTTTTCTGGCCTTCTGTGCACGACTGATAGCTGACTGAGCTACATGAATTGTTGAGACATCGGAATCGCTTCCATGTATAATTACTCACTGCTTTGGGCGGTGTAGTTCAACCGCACTCCTCCCGCCCCCCCTCCCCCCTACCCCCACCCCTGCCCACGACAACACCTACTGCGACGTCAGCGCGCCGCAGACTGAGTACGAATGGACTATGGGTGCTTACGTACGTATGCAGTACTAGTATCGGTGGGGAGGTGCCATCAAAACATAACATGAACTTTCGATATTCCAAGACCCATCAGTTTCGCTACTTCGCGCGATTGCTTTGTTCTATCATCCTCTTATCACAATCACAGGGTTTACTAAACAAAAATAATAACTTTGCCCACAGAATAAGCGATCTTGGAGGCACATTCGAAAGTATCGGAAAGTGCGTGGAATGGTTGTTGTCTTACTGCGAACGCCTGCCTCGATCCAGAAGTCTTTGCTTTGTAAGTGCAAGTTCACAAACAAGGAGATATTGTGGGATGGATGTGTGCGGCTCTTAATATTGTGGCTATCTGAAAGATACTGTTTTTGTTAATCACCCACGATCGTTGATTACTAGTAATCAGTTCAGATATCACACAGTACTGCGTGTATCATTCTGTGAAAAGATGAAATTACGCCGTCATGATCAACACTGACTGATCGGTATCGATGGAAATTCCACAATGCGATACGTGCAGTACTGTGCTCAAGCCGAACTTGTATCACTATAAACACCTATCCTTCCTCTGGAGCTCATGGAGTATGGCGGTCGAAACATTTCTATAAACAGATGGCAGAGTAAGTGGGGGTTGCATCAGTAAATGATATTTTGATTATTTGTTAGGCTGCGTTCATACCAAATTGAGTGAGAGTTCTGGCACATCCGCGCAATGTGAAATATACGTATCGATCGGGAAAGTGAGCGCATTTGCGCATCCGCGATTTGAGAGAATTGGCGGATCGGCGGCGGCGCGTCCGCGATTTGAGAGAATTAGTGGATTGGCGCATCGGCGCATCCGCGATTCGAGAGAATCGATGCATTCGCGTGATGAATAAGATACGCATTGATTGAAAAATGAGAGTATTGGCGCATTCGCGATTTTGGACATTTACCATTGCAGTTACCAACTTTCGATAAGATATGGAAAAATCAAGAAATGGAAGGAGGAGAAAAAGAAATCAACCGCACCGTTTAACTGACTGCGTTGCTAGAGTGATGTGGCATGGCACGCCAAAAATCTCAAATCGCGGATGCGCCAATGCGTAGATGCGCCAAAACTCTCTTTCAATTTGGTATGAACGCAGCCTTACTGCTTGTCAGATCTCTACGGGCACGGTCACCTGATTCGCTTCGTCGCACTTGATAAGAACAGCAACAAAATGTGTGTATCCATTGATCATCTAACACTTTGGCTATGGAGGTCGTATGGTAGTAGTAAGTGTTGTGTCCAATTCCATTCGACATACTCATATCGGCTATGAGAGTTTTACTAAAAGCCATCTCTCGCTATCTTTCATCAACAGTGTCGCTCACACAAGGCTGATAATTCAAACAACGTACGGATCAGCGAAAAGCGCAGGTGCTTCAGTGCCATACAACATCCAACGCACATTATTAACCATATTACTTTATATTGGTTAGGATCATCCATCAATAATGTCTTTGTACCAAGGTCTTTAACAGTCAATGCTCTACTTTTGACCCGTGTTATGTGACCCTTTTCACTTGCTTTTCATAACGCCCCTTATCAACTTTTATCAGTAGCTATCACTTCCGATCATCCATCACCAATTGATGATCCATCAATCCTTAGATATCGTCTATCAGATTGCTCAATGCTCTAGGTAAACAGATTTGGTGACAGTTGCCTTCCAACGCTCCTTATCGCCCTTTATCACTTGTTATTATGTTGTATACACCACCACACCGTCCTCGCCAGCTCGAAAGTCGCATCGAATTTGTCCATATATAATTTCTGTGCATCATAATTCCAAATAGGATATCATCCACCTTCCTTGAGGAACGGAAATGCCACACTGACTAAACCCCTTAACCCAAACTTAGAGAGGAAAACTAGCTCGGGGAAAGGTGAATCTTAACCCAAACTCAGAGATGGAAACTAGCTCGAGGAAAGGTGAACTACTTCTCACGTAGACCTTTTTGCACATCAAAGCTGATTTACCTCACGTGGAGCTCCTCTCCCCTCTCCTTGGATCTACATAGAAATTCCCTTTCGCTTTCTATGAAGAAGAAAGTGCCGCCACTGGTCTTGAGCTGTCGCAGCTTTCTTTGCGGTCTATAGAGCGACACTGGGATATCCGGACGCACTACAGATAATGCGTTATAACACAAGTCCCTACTCCGCTTTTGCATTAATCGAAATTTCCTTAGAAAATCTATTCCAGTGAAATTTCGAAACCGCGTTCCTACCTCTTCACTGACTACATTGACATTGTATTCGATGGATAGTATTACGAAAATAGCACTAACAACAAGTTATTTGTTTCACTGTCAGCAGGTTGGTAACGTTAGGTCAGGATGCGACGCCGCACAAACTTCGCAGATTGTGATGCGCGTGCATGTCACGGGAATCAGGACATAGAAACGCTTAATGATCTCGATTCTCATCCGCAACTCGTCGACATCAAGCATAGTGTAAAGGAGCGTGTTTTATCACATGCTCTTTACCATAAGAATATTGGACTCATAAGGATTGGACAGAGTTGTTGAAGAAATCGAAATCCTGCGTCACTATTAAATGTCCTCGAGGGTCCGCATCCTTTGAATTAATCACATTGGCAAGATGATCTAGAGCTGTCGCGGTGATAAAGATGTCTCCAAGGCACACAAATTTGACATTTTCTTGCATAGAAGTACCACGTTGTAGTGCTCACCTGAAAGCATTTTAGCATGATGAATAACATTAACATGACTTACGTATTCATCACATACATCCGAAGCCCTTTGTATGTATCACTCAGGGATGAATGAGGCCTTCAAATTTACCCAAATTCAGTGCAATCTTACCAAATATAGTCTGCATTGTTACAAGTATGCTGAGTTATGGGCAAAAGCTTCGGTTTCTGACGGAACTCGAGCCTGCACTCCATGCTTTCCATTGCTTGTAATGGATTAGCACATATGCCCGGAAAGCATGGAGTGCGGTCTCGAGTTCCGTCCGAGAACGAAGCTTTTGCACATAACTCAGCACTTTCGCATTGCGAACTGCGGCGAAAATTAGCAGCTATCAAAAATCAAAAGTAGTCTGGATTATTTCAGCGACACAAAGATGCCGGAAATAGGAGCGGGTCAACTACTTGTATTGGAAGCTAGTTTACCTCCCAACCATGAGAGGCTCTCAGATCAATCCTGCAACTGGTTCGAGCCCGGAAAGCAAATGGAAAAATGTTCGTTTAGGCATTTTAAGAAGCAGTTATCCAGCACCAAGTGAACTGATCAATTTGAACCACATCGAATATACTTCATCCGTTCTCCGACCCCTTCTTTCGTGTGTTTAAAGGCAGCATTAGGGGAAAGTCGGACGAAAAGTAAAAGAAATAGTGCATATGAAAGTCGAGATGCCTAGTGACAGGATAGTTGAGAAAAAACGGATGGAAATGGCCCAAAACCCGAGAAATAGGACCCCCTTTCCACTGTTGATTCTCGACGCGGACGACCTGTCCGTCAAGAAGGGAGTAGTCTGATCTAGTTTTCCATTGGCATGTTGCCAAGTAAACACAGGGGAATGTTTGGAAATACGACAACATCTATTTTTTTGAGTGAGTTTCAAGCTAAAACTGCGAAAGTGCGCCGCAAAACCCCCGATCCTGCCCCATCTCCTTGGCCGCTCCCACCCCAATCAATCGGGAATTACGTCATCGGGAGGCGGGACCGCTGTGTCCAAGAGGCGGAACCGCTGCATGATTGCGGCGTTTTGCAGGTTTCTACAGCTTGAATGGGCGCTTTTTCACCGGGATTTCGCTACAGATAGCCTTCCTAGGCCCAGGACTACCATGTAAGTGACTTCTTGTAGGGATTTCTCCATTACCGCATTACCCCTAATGATGTCTTTAAGTGACGTGGCGCAGTGGGGAAGCGAAACGATGGGCAACTCTGCCATTGCTGCTCCAACGAGGCTATCTACGGTAGCACTTGCAATATAGTAAGGGCGAACACAATATGCACTGAAGTTTCGTTAGGTAAGAGCTGATAGCTGGTCGTTTCAACGTGCGGGTCGTGGCATTTGTTAGGCCGCTTGTATTTGCCTGGACTTGGAAGGGAAGGCAATCAAGGAGCTCGCGCACTCATCCATGTGGTGTCCGCTGATGGGAGAAGAGAGACATGGAGAAGAAAAAGGAGCGCTGTCTCAAAACCTTGACAAAATATCAGCTTGGAACGGCGACAGCGGTGCAGACTATGGCCCATCGTCGCGTCGCGCGGTGGCCGTCACTCGAAACGCGCCGGATGCTTGTGAGTTTTCCTCTAAGCCCTCAGTCGGCAGAGGTGCACCGCGATCCTGTGCCACAAAATGCTCAAATATGTGGAGGTCAAAAAAATGGCTCGTGGAGTGCGCCGTGGGGTACTAAATGTTCGCTTCAAAGCTCTTCGAAAGGGAGGTTCTGCAAAGGATAGCCCCAGCGGATTTCCGACCCCTTTTTTCACCGTGAGCCCTCGAGCAGGACATAGATATCGAGTGGAAGAAAAAAATCGGGCACTGTTCAACTTTCAACACTCCAGACCGCGAGTTGATAAAAAACAATTTGTAACAATAAAAATAATGATAAATAATGACTTCGCCTATAGGCGACATTTGGGCTGCTGGTAAAGAATATGGCATCCGTTTTCGACATTTGCGCTAATTGGGTGCAGTTGCACGAAATTGATGCAACGACGATTATTCACCATTTTCCTTTGGAATAGTTATTTAGGGGTTACTCAAAATGCTGATGGCGAACATGACAATGGCCCCCAACGCAGATGCCGTTTGGCTCAAGATGGCGCCTGTCTCGCTGGTATCCTACATGTATCAATTTGCACACTCTAGTGTATATTTTTGCCCAAGCATTAGTGGAGAAAGAAGGGTTCCCTTCCTTCTCAAACTCGGGCGAAAATCGTGGCAGCGTATGGTGCTTGCACTATATAACACTGCTGACATAGCAGTGAACAACCCAGAGCCTCAAAAGAATGCTGTATTTGTGATCAGCACCTCGAATGACCCTCATGAAGTTCATGAAATAGCCAGGATTTTTTGAAAACAAGTGGTTGCACCACTTCGGTGCCAAAAACAGAATGCATGTCACATATTGTGAATCCTACACGCCAGATAACCTACCTAATAATTCGATATTGTATTCCAGCGGTATTCATACTCGGCGACGCTCCTGTTTGCGATTTCCGCAACACACCCAAATCACCCAAGCGCCGAGTGTGCTTATTATAATGAACGAAAGAAAAATTCAAGTGCTATTGGGTCATTCCATAAGTAGTGTCGTTTTTTTTCAAGCATAAATTTTTCCTAAGAAATCGCAAGTTTTTGCAGCATTTCATGTATCATTCGAAAGGAAATTTTCTGCTCTACAAAATGAGATGTTCAGTTTTTGAGTATGTTAGAATGGCGCCGACATTTAGACTGGCGAAGAGGTAGGTCTAGCCGACGAAAACTGGCCAAACCGGCAATCAATTGAAACATTATATTAGGTTGGTGCAATTGAAATTGCCGTTTCGGCCACCCTTCTAAAAGAACGTGTCTTTGCCCAAGACGCTTCGTTTGATACTTTAGTGTGGTATACCGATTTGAAGCTTGAGAGCCGGCCTTTACAGCTGTGCCACTTGTTTTTTCAAAGCACTCCATCTAATCGTTTTTCAGACCTTTAAAATGCTAGTGGAAAAAAGTCAAGTTCGAGCTATTTTGTTCTACGAATTCAAACTTCGTCGCAACGCAGCGGAAACAGCTCGAAATATTAATGAAGTTTTTGGAGAAGGAACGCTCAACGACCGTACAGCTCGGCATTGGTTTGAGAAATTTCGAAGCGGATGCGAGAGCTTCGAAGATGAGGTAAGAGGGCATCGACCTTCGGCGATAGACGACGAAGAACTGAAGAAGATCGTCGAGGCCGATCCACGCCGATCAACTAGAGAGATAGCTAAGGATTTGGAGGTTGACCACACAACGGTGGCTAGGCATTTACATAAGATCGGAAAAACCAAAAAGCTCGACAAATGGGTGCCGCATGAGCTTACCGAGAGTCAGAAATTACGCCGTTTTGAAGTCAAAAAAGCTAAACGAGCTAGGTTACGAAACCCTACCACACCCAGCCTACTCCCCAGACCTCTCCCCCACGGACTACCATTTCTTCAGACATCTCGACAATTTCCTGAAGGAGAAGGTCTTCAGCAATCAAGGAGCTGCTCGATCTGCTTTCGAGGATTTCATTGCTTCCAAGAATCTTGATTTTTATGCTAGCGGTATGAGCAAACTTGTTTCTCGTTGGGAAAGATGTGTAGAATGTAAAGGGTCTTATTTTGACTGATAAACTTTATTTGGTCATGAGATATGTTGATTTGAAGAATAGCTGTGGCAAACGGCAATTTCAATTGCACCAACCTAATATTTCACTTCAGGAAAATCGACCAATCATGTATCGTGTACTTACTCCTTACCTCTTCTACAATTTTCAATATTTAGTTGATCAAGAAGTCGTGTCGTTCTTTTTCTAAAATTTTTTTTCAAAAGCACCCACACTTATTCAAAATAAAATTTTTTTCGTTCAAACTCCTTGCTCACAAGTGTTTCATGAACCACTTTGAAGAACGTTTTTTGCTGTATCGAAAACATCTTTCTAGTTCCTTTTGGCTGCGATTCAGATTGAGTTTTAATACCATGTGATAGGGGTCTAGTTGACATTTTTCACAATTTATTTTCTCCAAAGAAAGTTAAGGAATCCGGTCAGTGATATTTCCCTGTTCCCACCCCACACCCTGTTCTTAACATTTCACCACTCTTTCAACTGATTGGTTGAGAAAATTTTCTTGCCTTGGTTCAAAGAAATTGTCTAAAATCACCGAGTTGTGGAGGAAAAACTAAATGTGGAGAAAGAACGACACGACTTCTTGATCAACTAAATATTGGAATTTGTAGAAGAGGTCTGGACTAAGTACGCGACACATGACTGGTTGATTTTCCTAAAGTGAAATATAGTGTTTCAATTGATTGCCGGTTTGGCCAATTTTTGTCGGCTGGACCTACCTCTTCGCCAACTTAAATCTCGACGCAATACTAACGTACTCAGAAACTATACATGTAATTTTTTAGAGCAGAAAATTTCCTTTCGAATGATACATGACATGCTGCAAAAACTTGTGATTTTATGACAAAAATTTTTGCTTGGAAAAAAACGACACTACTTATGGAATGACCCAATACATACGCGTACCATTTCCAGTAGCCCTCTTAATGAACGCCATCCCATCGTCTACCAGCACACGGTGTCGATGTCCACCTCCAAGCCATACTATTTCTGAGCGATTTCAAACATCTTTGGATCCAGTTCGATGATGGTGATGTTCAACTGCAGTTGATGTTCAGCTGATTGCTCTATCAATCTGTGAAGATTCAGTGCCCCGCTGACGAATATTTCCTCTTGAAAGAAATATTTTGGGGTTATGTGATTATGGAAATCGTTTGTGGAAATCTGATCCGTTGAAACCACTCATATACCTGTCATTGTCATTAGATAGCTTTGAGAGGCTATTCCCTCCTGATCTGTCTTCATGCTCTGGAGTCGAGATTGTGAGTGTTTAGATCTGAAACAAAGACGATGTAGTCCTTGATATGAAAGAGCATACCATACCGCATGCTTGCACTGCCTTCAGTTCGACATTCGTAGATTCCTTCAAATGTACTCGCAAAAATTCAAGTGTGGATTAAGAACGGTCAGGTGGTAATCGAAGTATTATAGGCACGGAGATTGTGTTTGATGACGCGACCTGAGTGGTTTAGAGTCTTATTCCTTGCATTGAGTGGTGTAAACGCACAGATTCCTCAGAAGAAGGACGGTACTGGGAGGGCCAATATCCTGTTAGTTACCTGCCACACCTACGAGAATGCTTTACCTGCGTGAGTCCCGTCTGCACTGATTCCAAGTTGCATGTTGCAAAAAGAACTTTTATTAAATGTGGGTAGGTTACTGTGAAGTTATCCTACTCTATATAATTTGCTTAGTATGTCTGTGCGTGTGTGTGTGTGTCCGTCCGTCTGTCTGTCACGAAATTCATATCTCGCGTCACAGCAAAGCTGGGACGCTCAATTTTACAAATGATATATGAGGTGGTAAGGGGACCCAGGCAATGGTGGACCGAAAGTGATAGCAGCTGATACGCGCTGATAAGGAGGCTCAAAAGGCGAATGTCATCAAAGTCGTTTCGCCTTTCGGATTGGTTCTAGAGCGCCGACATTCACAGGTGTTTAGCAGGGTGGAACGGGAATACTATCGGTGGACGATCCAACTTTATAACGGTTGATAAGATACGATAAGGAGCGTGAAATGGCAAATGTCGTCATGTGCGTTTCGTCTTTCGCGTTAACCCTAGAGCGCTGACATTCATAGGTGTTTAACAGGGTTAATCGGGAACACTATTGATGGATGACAACTTTATAACGGTTGATAAGATACGATAAGGAGCGTCGGAAGGCAAATGTCACCAAGTCCGATTCGCTTTTCCGACCGGCAGTGGAATGTCCACATTCACAGGTATTGCGGGGTACGGGGATTAATGGTGACTTACTGATAGCGGCTTACAGAGATGGTAAGAGGAAGTGGATGGGATAATATCCGGAACACTGTTTACTACTACTATGCGACCGCTAAAGTAAAAGCGTCAGTGCAACTGGATAATATATTTTGTTTGCGTGTGATATCAGATACCGATGTATCGACCGCTAAACTGTCTAAGTGCATGTCTTTTGATACTGCGATCTACATGGATTATTAGATAGGATCGAGCTTTATGATAGCAAAGCAAGCGAATCATTTTCTAATGCGGAACTAGCAACAATAGGGGGTATCGACCGCTCGACTATGTGAAATTCCAATAGTGGTGCATGTTTTGAAAAAACATAAGCATCGATAGCTGGCAGTAATCATTTCACGCTCATTTCACGCAACTTTGTAGTAATCGCAGTACTGAGAAGCGATCAGTACTACGATTATTACAAAGCGAAGTCATGCGATGTGGACTTCGTTATCGGTTGATCATTATCAATGTGTTATTCGCGCAGTAGTGTGCGATAGCTCAACTGGTTACAACATAACAGGACACTAAGGTATATTACTGGCTACTCAGGATTATATATTTTTTACTGCATATGTCATAGAATTACATGGAAATAATAAGAGGATACGAAGGACATGAGAAAAAGAGTACTACTTATATTATTAGTTCATACAAATCGTGTGGGGTACAGTCGATTTGACAGTAACGAGTTCGGTCCCAAGGACAGGGGACTTAGAGGTTGCATGACCGATCCGCCGGCCTAACGCCCCTGTCGTGGAACTTCTTCTTCTTCACTGATGTTCGATTTTGCACATTAATTCAGAGCGTAATCACAAATTAATCGCTCGACAGCGATAGACAGACGAATGACTGGAGATGAGGGAAAACCGAGTTTGCGCTTGGCGTTTGAAGCATGGCTTCGAATGACGATTCTAGTGACTATCGGAAGGAGGTACCACTATGGATAACTGGGGTGAAGAGGAGAGAGAAGGAAGTAGGGGAGGTAAATGGTGGAGAGCTAGGGTTAGGAGTCTTGCTAACTTGACCGACCACCTCAACACTTTGCTTGACCTTGTGCAGCAAGAAGTGGAGCTATTTCATATATTCATATATTCTATTTTAGTATGCATCAACTACTTCTTTGTGGTGATAAGAAACAAATAGAATATATTTTTTCAAAGCCACTCACTGCGACAAGAGTTTCTAGAACGCTGGCGAGAAACGTGTAAGGATCAGCTATTTCAAACGACCGTACGCACCATGTGATATGATCGCCCGTGCGTTCAACTGGCGACGCAAGAATTCTGTATTTCAAGATATTGCTACCATAGAGTATTATATAGACTTAAAGTGTAGTAATTATGTAAAGATTGACCTTTTTTGCTATTACATAAAGATGTCCACGCCTTGTTTGGAGCTATTACTTGAAAGACGTTACTGCATGATTCAAAGATGATACGCGGAAGCAAGCGTTTAGCTCCCAGAACTAATCATCTGCTGTGAGGGATATTGAATTACAAGAGCAGACGGAACTCAGGCCAAGCAAAAGCTTTCTACTAGGAAAATACGATTGGTAGGTTAAGAAGTAGAAGGAACGAATCACCTTCTGAGCTTGATCGCTGTTTCCAAAGCAACGGCTCCACGAATCACTCGTTGAAACGAGAGTTAGCCCTAGATAGTGCTTTGTTTGGCTCAGATTCATACGTATGTAGTCACATGAGGCCACTTTCTGTGATTACGGTGCTTGCAGGATTCATTATAAATTTTATCTCACAATCAGTGACCACACGATTTCTCCGTCTTTGTGGTTCGAAGAAGGTCGCTTCTTATATGAGAATTAATTTGTAGGCTTGATATTCCAACTCTACAATATATGTGCAAACCAGTTGGCGGGCGCACACTACTGCGTGCGATTCATGGCGATGTTGTGCAAAATAAGTTCGATCGGCACGAACACGGTTGTGTATGAAATTGAGCGAAAATTTCCTTTACTCTGCTTTCAGCTGAGCTATTGAATTGAAAAAAAAGCAGAGAAGATGGCGTGATAAAAAAGCATTCCGGTGCTACGATACTTCAGTCGTTTGCATCGGACCCATTTTACGCGTCGTCAACATGAATCGCGCGCAGTATTGTGCTCCAGTCAACTGGTTCAGGTAATATTTTGGAATTCGGATAGTTTAGAGATCGATGGTTTTGTATTCGATTGCATCGATAGGTAACAATTAATTCACTTGCTCAGCATCTAATTCCTACACATTGATGGCAAATCCATATCCCGATAACCTATGTTTATTGTTTTCGTATACACGCCTCACTATTTGGAATTTTGCATAGTCTAGCGGTCGATACCCAGGGTTGCTACCAGTACCGCATTGAATCGCTTGCTTTGCTATCACAAATATAGGTTGTACCATGATTATCAATGTAGATCGCAGTATCAAGAGAAATGCACCATTTTCTGGAACGCTAGGCAGTTCAGCGGTCGATACATCAGCCAGGATATCAGAACATAAACAGAATGTGTTCACCCAATGAGAGTGAGCATCAGACGCTTTTGTAAAGGGGTCGTATGTGTAGCAGTAGTAGCGAGCGATGTGAAGGATTCCATCCCATTAAATTCTTAACGGTTCTCATCAACCTCTCTAAGCCGTTTCCAGTTTCACTGAGGCCCCTGTACCCAACAACACCATTGAGCTCCCCGTACCCTACAACATCTGCGAATGTTAACATTTCACTGTTAGCCGCAAAAGCGAACCGCCCTTAGTGACATTTCCCTTCTCACGCTCCTTATCGAAACTTATCAACTATTATCAGTTTGGATCACCCACCATTGATGTGTCCGGCCCACTCTGCTGGACAGTTATAGTCCATCTCGCGAAAACTGATTGGGCGTGTCCTTCGAACTTGGGTGAATGGCGAGAGTGAGAGTACGTGGCGAGAGTGAGAGTGTGTGGCGGGGTGAGAGAATTGAGAGAGTTTGATACATGCTCATACAAGTCCGTAGGACACGCCTACTCAGTTTTTGGGAGATGGACTGTATGAGTGTCAGCGCTCTTGGACCAACGCGAAAGGTGAAATGTATTCGACGACATATGCCTTCTCATGCTCCTTATCAAATCTTATCATATCAACCGTTATAGATGCGAGTCACCCACCAATAATGTCCCTGTCCCAACACTCAAAACATTTATGAATATCGGCGCTATGGGATCAACCCGAAAGGCGAAATGGATTAGACGACTCTATCCTCTTTACGCTCATTGTCAAATCTTATCAACCGTTATCAAGCTGAATCACCCTCCATTAATGTCCCTGGCCCATCCTCCTAAAAACCTATGAGTGTCAGCGCTCTTGGATCAACACGAAAGGGGAACGAATTTGACGACATTTACCTTCTCATGCTCCTTATCAAATCTTATCAACCGTTGTTAAGCTGGATCACCCACCATCAATGTCCCTGTCCCACTCCGCAAAAAGCCTGTAAGTATTAACGCTCTAGGATCAATGCGAAAAGGGAAACGGATTCGACGACTCTAGCCTTTTTGAGCTCCTTATCGAATCTTATCAACCGTTATCGATGCGAGTCACCCACCATTAATGTCCATGACCCATCCTACTGAACACCTATGAGTGTCAGTGCTCTTGGATCAACGCGAAAGACAAAACAGATTTGGCGACAATTGTCTTCCGAGGCTCCTTATCAGCCGTTATCAATTGCTATCACTTTCGTTCCACCACTATTGGTGTCCCCTTGCCACCCCCTACATCACTTGTAAAATTCATGGTCCCAGCTTTGCTGGGACGCGAGATATGAATTTCGTGACAGACGGACAAACACACACACAGACACACACAGACATACTAAGCGAATTATATTAGGTTGATCGGAAAGTTTTGATAGGGTTGAGATTTTTTTCTATTTTATTTTACAACTCAGCAAGTAATGCAGGCTAATCAACAATATAATAAACGTAGTTAGTTATAACATTGTCCCACCCAATGAGCAGGTCGGCGATTCTCTTCTCCCAGAATTAGGAGGATTAGGATCAAAGAAGTCACCGACCACTTGTCCAAGGTGGTCATTGTTGACGAATTTTTTCGTTGCTAAGAAAGCCTTAGGGGGCCGGAGCAAGTGGTCATCTGAAGGGATAACATCAGGGGAATAGGACGGATGTGGAACCTTGTCCCAGCCAAGCTCTTCCAATTTTGCACGGGTCCCTCATATGGGTAAAGAGAGCCGTGCAAAATTGGAGGAGCTAGCTTGGGACCCGGTTCCACATGCACCCTATTCACCTGATACTGCCCTCTCAGATTACCACTTGTTCCGGCCCCCAAAGGCTTTCCTAGCAAAAAAAATTCGTTACCTTGAACAAGTGGTCGGTGACTTCTTTGACTCCTAATCCTCCTAATTCTGGGAGAAGAAAATCGCTGACCTGCTCTTTAGGTGGGACAATGTTATAACTAACGATGGTTATTATATTGTTGATTAGCCTGCACTATATGCTGAGTAATAAAAAAAATCTCAACCCTATCAAAACTTTCCGATCAACCTAATATATAGTAGGATGGTCTATGATAAGGCTGCTTTCATACCAAATTGAATGAGTTTTGGTGCATCGGCGCATCCGCGATTTGGGATTTTTGGCGATGGCACGTAGCCCCACATTAGTTCATTTGCATTGTGGCAAATAACCAAAATCGCGGGTGCGCGGATGCGGCGATCCGCCAATTCTCTCAAATCGCGGATGCGCAAACGCGCTCATTTTTTCGATCGATACGTATATTTAACTTTACGCCGATGCGCCAAAACTCTGATTCAATTTGGCATGAACGCGGCCTAGCTCTATTGTGTGGAAGGATATCAACGGATTACACGTGAGCGAAAACCGCGTTGTGGACTGACAACCTTTCATAGTGTGTCCATGACAAACCTTGGGCGTGGCACTTCCTTTCATGCCTACTGGTAATTATCCCAATAGGCCAACTAATGACGAACTCGGGCGGAGGTGGTGTAGTGACAGGTGGCGCGCACCCCACTCTCATGGTGCGAGGATCAAATTCCGCATTAACGCCCGCCCAGGCCAACCAAGCCTTCCATCCCTCCGGGGTAGGTAAATTGGTACCAGACTCGTCTGGAAGGATAAAACACTGACTTGTACGCTGACCACCGCAAGTCATTGTATAGGCCACATCACATTCACCAGCCATCACGATTCTGAATGGAACTAGAATGTGCGGCGCATCCCACAGAAGGGATTGATTAACCCCAAAAACCCTTATCCTTTATCCTTTTAATGACGAACTCGGATATTAAGTAACCAGTTGGCTGGCGCACACTACTGCGCGCGATTCATTGCGATGTGGTGCAAAATGGGTTTGATCGGCACGACCACAGTTGAGTATGGAGTTGAGTGGAAATTTCCTTTCCTCTGGCTTCAGCTAACCTATTCATTGGGATAAAAGCAGAGAAGATGGCGTGATAAAAAAGCATTTTGGTATCAATATATCTCAGTCGCTTTGCATCGAACCCATTTTGCACGACATCGACATGAATCGCGCGCAGTAGTGTGAGCCAGCCAACTGGTTTAGGTCATCATTGGGAGTTTGGATAATTTAGACATCGATAGTTTTGTGTTCGATTGTATGATTGGTAACAATGTTTACTTGCTGAGCATCAAATCCCTACACATTGATGGTAGATCCATATCCCGATTATCGACGTTTATCGTTCGTGAACATGTTTTACTATATGGAATTTTGCATAGTCTAGCGGTCGATACCCAGTATTGGTGCCAGTACCGCATTAAAAATTGATTCCGAGTAAAACGCTTGCTTTGCTATCACAAATATAAGTGTATAATGATTATCAATGTAGATCGCAGTATCAAAAGAGATGCACCATTTTTTGGAACGCTAGGCAATCCAGCGGTAGATACATCGGTCAGTGATATTAGAACATAAACAACATATGATCACCCGAAGGCACTGAGCATCAGAAGCTTTTGCTAAAGCGGTCGTATAGTAGTATCAAGCGATGTAAAGGATTTCATCCCATCCGATTCCTAACGGTTCTTAACGGCCACCGTAAGCCGTTATTACTGATGCCCCTGTACCCAACAGTACCACTGAGGTCCTTGTACCCTACAATACCTGCGAGTGTGAACATTCCACTGTTAGCTGCAAAAGCGTACCGGCCTTGGTGGCATTTTCCTTCTCACGCTCCTAATCGAGTCTTATCAACCATTATCTGATTGGATCACTCACTGTTAATGTCCCCGTCCCACTCTGCTTAACACCCATGAGTGTCAGCGCTCCTGGGTCAACGCGAAAGGCGAAAGAAATCTGACGACATTCGCCTTTTCATGCTCCTTATCGAATCTTATCGAGTCTTATCAACCGTTATCAGTGCAAGTCACCCACCATCAATGTCTCCGTCCCACTCCGCAAATCACCTGTGAGTATGAAAGGTCCACGATAAATGCGAAGAGCGGAACGGATTCGACGACTCTAGCCTTTTTACGTTCCTTATCACATCTTATCAACCGTCATCAAGCTGGATCACCCACCATTAATGTCCCCGGCCTACCCCGCAAAACACCTGTGAGTATAAAAGGTCCACGATAAATGCGAAAAGCGAAACGGATTCGACGCCTCTAGTCTTTTTACGCTCCTTATCACATCTTATCAACCGTTATCAAGCTGGATCACCCACCATTAATGTCCCTGTCCCACTCCGCAAAACACCTGTGAGTATAAAAGGTCCACGATAAATGCGAAAAGCGAAACGGATTCGACGCCTCTAGCCTTTTTACGCTCCTTATCACATCTTATCAACCGTTATCAAGCTGGATCACCCACCATTAATGTCCCTGTCCCACTCCGCAAAACACCTGTGAGTATAAAAGGTCCACGATAAATGCGAAAAGCGAAACGGATTCGACGCCTCTAGCCTTTTTACGCTCCTTATCACATCTTATCAACCGTTATCAAGCTGGATCACCCACCATTAATGTCCCTGTCCCACTCCGCAAATCACCTGTGAGTATGAATGCTTTACGATAAATGCGAAGAGCGAAACGGATTCGACGCCTCTAGCCTTTTTACGCTCCTTATCACATCTTATCAACCGTTATCAAGCTGGATCACCCACCATTAATGTCCCTGTCCCACTCCGCAAATCACCTGTGAGTATGAAAGGTCCACGATAAATGCGAAAAGCGAAACGGATTCGACGCCTCTAGCCTTTTTACGCTCCTTATCACATCTTATCAACCGTTATCAAGCTGGATCACCCACCATTAATGTCCCTGTCCCACTCCGCAAATCACCTGTGAGTATGAAAGGTCCACGATAAATGCGAAGAGCGGAACGGATTCGACGACTCTAGCCTTTTTACGTTCCTTATCACATCTTATCAACCGTTATCAAGCTGGATCACCCACCATTAATGTCCCTGTCCCACTCCGCAAATCACCTGTGAGTATGAAAGGTCCACGATAAATGCGAAAAGCGAAACGGATTCGACGCCTCTAGCCTTTTTACGCTCCTTATCACATCTTATCAACCGTTATCAAGCTGGATCACCCACCATTAATGTCCCTGTCCCACTCCGCAAATCACCTGTGAGTATGAATGCTTCACGATAAATGCGAAGAGCGGAACGGATTCGACGACTCTAGCCTTTTTACGCTCCTTATCACATCTTATCAACCGTCATCAAGCTGGATCACCCACCATTAATGTCCCCGTCTTACCCCGCAAAACACCTGTGAGTATCAAAGGTCCACGATAAATGCGAAAAGCGAAGCGGATTTGACGCCTCTAGCCTTTTTACGCTCCTAATCAAATCTTATCAACCGTTATCAATGCGGGTCACCCACCACTGATGTCTCCGTCCTACCCCGCGAAACAGGTGTGATCCTTATCAGCCCTTATCAGCTGCTATCAGTTTCTGTCCACCACCGCTGGGGTTTCCTTGGCACCCCCTATATCACTTGTAAAATTCAGCGTCCCAGCTTTGCTGCGGCGCGAGATATGAATTTCGTGACAAACAGACGGACGGACACACACACACATACACACACACGCACAGACATTCTAAGCGAATTACATATAGTAGGATAGGTCCGCCTGGCTGGTGAATGTGATGTGGCCTATACAATGACTTGCGGTGAATTTTTATCCTTTATCCTTTACACCAGTTTTCGTTACGTGATGTACCTCGCGCGTCACACGACATTGGTAATTTTGTCGAATCCACACCCTTCCACACGTTCACTGGTGCCACTCATTCGTCACAAAAATCAAAGAGCGTACTATGTGATGATAAGGTTCACCATCCCTTTCCGAACCTTAAGTACATTATGATAGCTGTCTGAGGGGCCGTGTTTTGTAAAAAATATTGCAGTCGTCTTCATTTACAAAATTAACCACTCCGTGATCAGTTAAGTTCAAACGGCAGTGCTCTTCCCAAGACCCAACATATTGCATGCCATCCAGTGTGCCGACTTCTCCAGACGTCAGCACACCCCAGAATGACGGCGAGAGTACGAAATAGGTGTTTATATAAGCAGTAGGTGCTATCACTACGACAACATAGCCGCACAGTGATACCCCAACACCCATCGGTCTCTCCCAACATAGAGCGGTTGTTTTGCTCTATCACTCCATAATCACAATCACTCACTTGCGGACGGACAGACATACATACCGACATACAAACCGACATACAAACCGACATACAAAACGACATACAAACCGACAAACAAAGTAAATGGTTTATATAATAGAGGGATTATTCTGTATACTACATACCCAGTGAAATGCATCACAGAAGCTATTATGCGTAATGTGGCAATAAAGCCCTTGTTAAGCATTCCTGGTGCTTACGTCGTAGCGTCGCCTCCTTCATCCCTCCTACCACCCTCTCCATCCCAAGCCCAGTGTCGTCTGCCAGAGGTGTCTGGGCCCCACGGCAGACTATTGCCCACCTTCATGGCCACTACAGAAAAACGCATTGTCATCGGAACGATCAATGCTCGATCTCTTTCATTGATGGCCAGCCAAATCGAGCTGGAGAATGCTTTAGACAAGATCAGGTGCGATATACTTGGAGTAACAGAAGCAAGAATATTAGGGAAAGGAAGCTACACTTGCCATCAATTATGGATCTGTTCTATTCTGGTACCGACAATGCTAATCGTGCTGTGGCATTTATCGTGCATCAGTCACTAGTGCGGGAACTGCGTTTTGGGCCGATAAGTGATAAGCTGACAGCACTTTACCACCCGCTGCTCAAAGTTTTCATTGTGCTCTGCTATGCTCCAGCATCTTCCGAGTGCAGCCTCGATGAGTACGGAAACTTTCTAGAAGAGGTGGAGTATAGATGCAGGGAAGCCCCAAAAGGAAGTACATCTATACTTCTCGGAGATATGAACGCTAAGGTTGGACGCGAACTGGGAAATCGAAATGTCATCAGAAAAAATACTCCTGGCGCACCGAACGAGCGTGGCCGCCTTTCACAGAAATGCTAACCAGATTAGAATTTCGTGCGTGGAATACTTTTTTCCGCAAGAGAAAAGGCCGCCTCTGGACTTGGCGAGGACCCAGCGGAATGGTACACAATCAGATAACTTCATCTGCTCTTCTCCATCCACAACCGTCTTGGACTGCGGAATCGTAAATGATTTCCAGTTTGACTCTGATCATCGCATGGTTCGCTTGCAGATGATTGTTAATCAAAACGTTCAACGTAGTGCAGCTCAAGCACGTCGTCCTCCCTCATCCTGTCTTCAGCTCGACCGCAGATTGTATGAGGCTCGGACAGCTCTTTTTCCAGTTCACCTTCACGCAGAAAGCGCTCAGGAAGCTTACGACAGTATTCGGTCGTTCGTGGAGACAGCAGCGGATGGCTGCTGGTCCGCTCACAAGGATCCTCCAAGAGTTTCTCCTAGGACGCAACTTCTACTCTCCAGGAGGATAGCCTTGAAAATAGCGTTTCTTCAGCAAGCCGTATCGAATATTCCATTGCGTGCAAAGCTGCAAGGATCGACCTACTCCAGGATATTCGTGAACGAATGACCACAATTGTGCAAGGAGCGATCAAGAAAGGGAGAGGCTTAACCGCTGCACGAAGAAAGGGAATCTCAGGATTAGGCGCCTAATGATAAAGGACAGCGAAACTGGAGAGTACTCGCAACGTGCAGCGGAAGATGCGGTGGCAATGTACTACAACGAATTATACAGGTCAAGTACGGAATTTCCTTTGTCCATCTCATCTTCTCTCGAAATATGCCCTCCCTTTTGTAATGATGAGTCGGAACATGCCCTTTCTCAACTCCGTCTTCGCAGATCACCGGGACCGGATCGAATCACAGCTGAACAATAGCCTTCGCAAACCCTACAATTGCTTCTTTACTTACCACTCTACTGAACAGCATAAAAGAGGCGATCCCATCTCTGAGGCGTTGACAACCGCACATGTGAAGCTGTTATTCAAAAAGGGCGACCCTAACAACGTGAACAACTTCCGACCCATATCTCTGATATCAGGAGTTCTCAAGGCAATCACCAGAGTCATTTCAAATCGCATAGAGAAGTGCCTGGAAGAGACGGAGAGTCCAAGCCAGGTTGGACTCCGGAGAAACCATTCCACCCTGAACAATATCCATGTCCTTAATCAAATTGCAGAAAAGAGTGCTGAATATAATCTTCCTGTCTATGTAGCTCTTGTCGATTACAAAAAAGCATTTGATAGCTTGGAATGGTCAGCAGTATGGGCAGCTTTTTCAATGAGAGGTGTACATTCAGAGCTTATAAAAATGCTACGGAAACTATACGAACACTCTTCCACGTCTGTTCTTGTCTATTCTCACCCAGTTCCGGTCACCATTCTTCCGGTCACTATTCAAAAAGGATTCAAGCAGGGAGATACACTGAGCCCCAAACTCTTCAACGCCATATTACAGATGATTCTCGACTCTGTGAATTGAGGAACTTGCTGACTGAGAATCGACGGCAGGTTGCTCTCCAGTCTTGAGTATGCAGATGACGTTTTCCTGTTGGCTTCATCACGTTCTATGTTAAAAGAGATGCTACAGCTCCTGACAGACGCATCCACCAGAGTCGGACTCCAGCTCAATCCAGAGAAGGCAACAGTGCTTTCGAGTTATCAAACGTCCTGCCACCCTATCTGTATTGATGGAAAAGTGTTCCGATTTGCCAATCACGCCCTTTACCCCGGCTGCCACCTTTCCTTCCCTCTGAACCAGTCTGCTGAAATCACCCACCGAATACAGTCCGGATGGAATGCTTTCAAAAGGTTTGAGTATATTTTCTGCAACCGGGTAGTTCCCCTCCCACTTAAGAAACGAGCCTTCGACATATGTGGAACACCAACAGTGCTCTAAGGGGCGGAGACGTGGTCATCCGACATCAGTAAATTAGCTGCGACCCAAAGGAAGTCAGAAAGAAGAGTGCTGGTATGAACAATGTTGGACCGATGGAGCGGTGAAAGAATGAGATCACTTACAAAACTGAACGTCTGGACCACTGAAGCTTCCAGGAAGAAATTTCTATGGGCTAAAAAGGTAAGAGAAATGGACGAAAGCGAATGGGCACGGAAGATAACGACGTGGATCCCCTATGATTACGCGAGCCAAAGAAGGCGAGGACGTCCTTATACTAGATGGCGCGACGATTTATCAAAGAAGATTGGGCGGAGCTAGTGGAGCATGACAAATGAAGAAAGCCCTTGTTACACGTGGTATAATTTCCTCTGATCAGCAACTAATTGGTGCATCGGCTGCTGGAATGACGCAAGTACCTGCTTTTCCCCGTAGGTGCTCTAGCGAGGAACCGGAAAACGAACAACAAACTCTTTTATGAAAGCCTTCTCTAAAGGGGGAAAAGGGTTCTTCTTTACGAGTCCTACTAGAGGGAACAGGAGAACAGAAATCAGTTCCTTCTCTGCCCGTTTTCTTCAGAAAAACAAGAAGGTTCACTCGCATTTCCCAACCATTTGGAACTTTTCTCTGTGCGTCCTCGACTGAGGAACCAGAAGAACAAATCAATCCTCCTCAGCGACACCCTTCCGGAGAATCCAGGAAGCCAACAAACTTCCTTTTTTGCGAGTTCTCTCAGTAGAAATCATAAAAATTGCTTCTTTTATCATCACAAGAAAATCGGATACAGACCTTCTCTGACAGCCTCCACTGTGGAACCAAAAGGCAACTATTAATTTTTTGCGAGGGTACTTAACCAAGGAGCCGAAGGACACTGAAAGGGCCGGGGGGCAGGAGCAATTCTATTGCGAAACCAATGAAGCTTGATGAAGCCAATGTAACGCTTTCACTGATAGAAAACTTTTTTGACGTCAGAAGCAGCTGCCGAACTTACAGGAATGGCCGTAATTTGAAGGTTCAAAACAAAGGTAGTTTAGTCGGCCACAAATCACGAGCTTGAACCATGCATTCACATTACCTCAACAAATTGAGGAATGCAAAGCATACGTAGCCGAAAGAACTGCTCAGCCGAATAACCTCAGCCTATCTGCTCTGCAAAGCAGCTTCACTACCCTTAAGTCAAGGAAGCCATCGCAACCATCAATGAACGAGCTGAGTAAAAGGAACGGGGAAAACTCATGCTGGATCTAAAAAGACTCCTGAAGGCTGAAACAAGCAGCTTGAAAATCACTGTGATGCAGTGGCTCAACAAAATCGACATCAGAAAAGAGGATTCACTGCAACAAACGTATCTTTCAGCATCATCTCTACCCAGTAGCAGCCAAGTGGACGCTGACAGTATCACCACAGGCGCTGCGACATTACAAGAGCGCAACGTGCAAGTTGAGGCCCGTTACTGGAAGTACTCACCTTTTGAGGAAGTTATAGGAAATGGAATACATTTTGGATCAGTTTCGAATCGATCATTCATAGCATTCCGACTTGAGGCAGCTGCTTCGACTAGCAGTATCAGAGTAGTGGGAGCAAAATACGCCACGGCCGTCACCGTTCTAAAGAAGCATTATGACAGATCTGCAAGCATTGCAGATATCTTGATCAATGAGATAAACGTTTTCCGTGAGCTCAGGGGAGCCGTAAAACTTTCGAAGCTATTTCTTCTCCCTTCATATACTTGCAACAAAGCGGTGCGCCTATGAATGTGGAGATGCCTGATCCTTTCGAAATTCACTGAGTCGATCTGTTACACGGTGATTGAAGTTAAAGTATAAAGTTTTTTGGCGTTCGTCAATTTTTCCTGGGATGCGCCGCACATTCTAGTTCATTCAGAATCGTGGTGGCTGGTGAATCTGATGTTGCCTATACAACGACTTGCGGTGGCCAGCCGATGTACAAGTCAGTGGTTTTATCCTCCCAGACGGGTCTCGTATCAACTTGCCGAACCCGGAGGGATGGAATGCTTGGTTGCCCATGGTGGGGGTTGATGCGGGATCTGATTTCCGCACCATGAGAGTGGGGTGTGCGCCACCTGTCGCTACACCACCTCCGCCTTATACGATGATAAGGCAGGAAAACGAAGTTGGGATCCCGTACGACATGAACAAGATTATTGGATACATCGATGAGATAATTACTCTAAGAGGCTATGGAGCTTCCAACTGGGACATTGTTTAATTTCAGTCAAAGCAATTGCAGAAGCCAGCAAGAAAGGTACCACACATTAGCAGACCACACTCTAATCAAAAGGCGAGGCGGACGTGTTTTTGAGAGAAAAGCACCTACCACAGGAATGCCACAAGTTCACTTTTCTACAGGGCGAAGAGCAGAAGCGAAGCGATAAAGAGTGTGCTGGAGGTGTTTCAGCAAGGCGCACAGCTCCAGACTGTGCTCTACTGTCATTAAATGTCTGAATTGCAGAGAAAGCCTCCACTCTTCTCTCTGCGTCCTTGCAGCGACTGGACTGCAAATATCAAACTCGTCCAGTGAAAGAGTCACTCACCAACAACCCACCAACATTCACGCGCTATGTGCCATCTCGACGAACAGCTGCTTCGAAAGGCTTCCAGGAAAAAACCATCGATGAAGAACGATCATCGGCCATGCTCAAAAATTACTAAACACTAGCCCTCAAAGAACGTTATAGTCGAACGTAATAACCGGCCCTCCTTCAACGTGTGCTGCAAATACCATCTTGCTTTCAATGTCTCTTTCCCAGTGTAGCAGAAAAGAAGAGCACTCACCACGTCCCGAGCTAGCCTACGGTTGCTTTTTTGCAACTCCTTATGAATCAGAAAAATAGTGTAAGAGATAATCACAATACTCACTATTTCGTACACAATCGTTATAACCGAATCGATGACACGAGTTTCCTGAATTATGGATTGTTGCTGTAACTTACAAGATGAAATCACAAGAAATTCTGTCGCTTTTCTCAGAATGAAGGCTAGGCACACATTGTAAAAGGTATCCTTGTGGAAAATGCATCCTCGTCTAAATAGCGAGAATAAAAGGGAATACCAAAGTTCAGGTTGATTGGCTGATGCACGAGATGTTTTGGTGAAGTGGCAACTTGAGGACGCACAGCGAAACATCTGCACAACCGCTCAGTCTACTGAGCCGTGTCGCATTCTGGCTGTGAGGTCGTCATTACAACGTGCACCGAGGTTGGGCTGCATTCAATTTCCTGCTTGATGTGCGCTCCAAGTTGATTTCTAGGGAATCCACTAGTGTTACAGGTTGATCACAATATCGTGGTCTCGTGCGGATGTAGAAGTAGAACTGGGACTGTTAAGGGGCTCGTCATCAAGTAAAACGAGTAGAGGGGTTTCCTTTAGGTTTTTGAATGAGAGTCTCTCTTGTCACTGAAAGGAAACTAACGGGCGTCATTACAACGTGCACCAAAGTTGGGCTGCATTCAATTTCCTGCTTGATGTGCGCTCCAAGTTGATTTCTAGGGAATCCACTAGTGTTACAGGTTGATCACAATTTCGTGGTCTCGTGCGGATGTAGAAGTAGAACTGGGACTGTTAAGGGGCTCGCCATCAAGTATAACGAGTAGAGGGGTTTCCTTTAGGACGGACGGACGGGACTTAGGACGGACGGGACGGACGGGACTCGTTCTTCACTTTCAATATACAGTGAAATTCATTACATTCACTGGACCACTACGCCCCATAAGTATCCATCCTCCGTCAGGCTTTGCCTTGTAATCAAAATTCGTAACAATAGCTTAGTAGTGAATGGCAATTGAAAAAACAATCTTGAAGATGAGCAAAGCCCACACATTTCTCCTGCACCAAATCTGAAATGATGGCAAAAAATCTGAAATGAACCAGTGCTGCAACTCAAAATACTAAGTGGTCAGAAATCACATGTGAATGTTGTTGTGGAAAGCGAACGGCAGTGAATCGGTTGCAGGTCATCAGGAAACATCCAAGGATGCGTGTGAAGAAGTTAATCCCAGTCATGCTCCCCGCCAATCGAGTTACTAATTCAAAGGATGGTCCTGCAATGGAAGCAGCTATCAGTATAGATGGGCTGAGCCACTTTTATTATGATGACGTTTGATACGCGCAACTTACCAATGCTAGATTTCCGTTCTACGTGAATCCAGTCCAGTGCAAGGATTCCCAAAACGTCACAGATATCTATAAATGGAGATTATTGCACAAGGCAGTAGTAGGCACTGACGTATAAGGCAGCAAGGGTTAGAAAGACCTCTGAGTGTTGTGCAGATAGTCAAGTAGAACATTGGTTGGCATCTGCAGGAATTATACTCTTTTAGCAACCCAGGGTTGAGTGATGAAGGCAGTAAGGCCTCGTTCATCAGCTGATCATAGCGTGGCACCACCCACGCTCAGTGCGATTGACATTAACGTCAGTGCCTCGCGTGTGATCTATCATCTCTACATTCTCCCTCCTGGCATACTCCTCTCTGTTGGGAATTCATGACATGGAAAAGGCCATATGAAAGAAGGAAATCCTCATTTCATGCGTGTGCTGATATGTGTTGATGAATATGTACTGATGAAGCAGAATTTTCAATTTTTCTCTGTAGTTATCCATCGTATATGAAGATAGTGGATTCATCATATTCGTAATTAAATATGTGTGGAAACAAGGATCCATTGGGGTTAGCTGCTACAGGAGAAGTTGTAGGACGGGTCAAAGGTGGGTTAAATAGTTTAAAAATTCAGATCTAACCTACTGGAAGACAAGCAAGTTAAAATCTCAAAAGCTGATGCACACAGTGCGGTGATGATGAAGTGCGGAATAAAGAATACATGGCAAATGCAGAGAGAGAGAGCTACGGCGAGGGACGATTTGCTCAGGGAGCTGCTTCCGCATTTTGTGCAGCTTACCATTTGCCTCGATGCGCGCTATCTGTCGAGAAGAAGTCTCGTAGCGGGAGTGATTAGATGCAGAACTATCCTGCTACATGCGGCGTGCGCCAGCAACACGGTAGCAAGATGATTGTGACACAGAGACCACAAAGCAAGGTGAAATGTACTGAATTTTATAAAGATTATCTGTTACAGCCCACAATTCGGAATTAACGCAAGACACTTTGATATCGCGTTTTCGACAAAAGACTCAATTTAAGCGGGAATCACGTGTTTCTCGGAAAAGGCACACAGAGTTATTATGGGACATCCGAGCTCACATGGTGGTGTGTATGTAAGTACAGTTGGACTGCACTAGGAGCTATAATCTCAAAAGTCATAGACAAATCAGTTGAATGCTGGCTATACACGGCACTTGAGTCTTCTTCCCTTTGTTTACTGTAGAGCCTGCTCAAAAGAGTGTTTGGCAGTTTTGTTGGAGCTCACAACTACATTCGTTCGGATCATCCGTGACGCGCAATTTCTGGTTGATCGTCCTTTTCCTATTAAAAACTGGTAGCACAGTTCTCATAATTACATCGAAAATACGGACTAGAAACACTCTCATTGGAACTTTTTAGTTCCCAAACAACTTTTCGTCCATGATAACTCTGACACAATTTGTGTCGTCGCCATATCGTATCCTATACATCCTTCGGTTGATGTCACTGCTGAGTGCTGCCACGTCAAATTCTATGCGCTTGTTCTGGAGAAAAGATCCAAACACAAACAATTTATAGAGATTCACTGCGTTTCATAGCACAGTAGCCACACAGTTCGAGTGTTACCGTCTTTATGACACACTTGTATGATCCGCTATAAATATCCGTGTTTAAGTGTGCTTTTTGCTTCTTCTCACAAAATTTATATCTCATGTCTTAAAATTAATGGAGTCGCGAATTCTATAAGTGATGTAGGAAAGGTACGGGAAACCCCCGATGGTGCGGTACCCTGCTATGTTATCGTAATGGGTGTCCCATCATCAGTGTTCTTGTGGTAACTTCTGTATCACTTGTAAAGTTATTATATCTATAAAGAATGACAAAAGGGAACTGCCACCAAACTCGTTGTGTTCCTCCGATTGATAAGGAACTCTGACCTATGTAGCGTTTCCTGAAGACGCCACACATATAGTGAGACCGATTTTTGGAGAGCTATCTGTGTCATGAGTGGTGGGACCGCGAAGTTGATAGCTGATAGGTGATTGTAGTCGAGGTCAAGAGTGGCGTCGAAGAAAATCCTCGAAAAGCGATTCCCTTGAAAAGAGGGCCTCGATGCGACCCACTATTCATTTACTGGTATTTCTAATAATCCTCTACCCAGACGATTCACGAAGAAAATTAAGAACCAGTTGAGGAAACTGTAATCAAATTCGGGATAAAATAAAAACGAGAACTCAAAGAAATTGTGACGGAAAATAATTTCTCTATTACTCTATGATTATGTTGTATTTGCTCAATAAGGCCCATGCAAAGTTTCACCTGGAAAATTGAGATTACGTCGAGGATGCAGCTCCTTGAAGTGGAGGCCGAGTGGAAAGGGCTTCAGAGTGAATGACCCCTTCCCCCCCCCCCTCACCCGTCGTCCGCTGAAATCGGAAACAAAGAGTGGGACGTTTGGACTCAACGAAAAAGTTCACCCGCGCATGCGGCACGTACCGGTGACGTCACAACCACGGTATGGCGCGACAACAGGCGAGTAAATTTGCTAGCATTTTACTAATTGACTAGGGACGAGCGCTTCATGTTCCGGCAAGCTCCGTATGCGATAGCTGTGAGATTGGTCATTTTGGTGTGGCGAATTTCTTCAGCCTTTTGGATTCGCCTAAGTCTATGAATGTGGGAGCTTCATAAGCTTCCATGCCCCTTCGTCAGTGTGA
The DNA here is from genome assembly GCA_963978905.1 of Trichostrongylus colubriformis. Classification (NCBI taxonomy): domain Eukaryota; kingdom Metazoa; phylum Nematoda; class Chromadorea; order Rhabditida; family Trichostrongylidae; genus Trichostrongylus; species Trichostrongylus colubriformis. Next base: position 28,998,445 of record OZ022259.1, on the reverse strand, counting down.
ACACAGGGAAACACAGAGAGTGGTAAAAAGAATAGCCGTTTTAAGATGCTGCTGAAGCAAAAACAAGTTACCCTTTTTGAGAGGCAACAGCAGCAGCGTAGGCCATCTCTCAGCGCCGCGCAGTGGCTGTGATGTCACTCAGCACGCACCGCATGAGCGCCATTGAGTTTTCCCTTTTCCCGGACTTTTTACGTTCTGTTTCTACCATGCGTCTCGGACTACGGCGGACGACGGGGCCGGTATTTACTCTGGAGCCGCGTCCCTTCGGCCACCACTTAGGAGCTGTATCTTAACCGGCTTCCCGCTTTTCCGCGTGAAACTTGCATGTGGCTCTTTCATGCAAATACAACATAAGCATATGGTTCACAGAGGAAGACATTTTTCCGTCCATTGGTCGCTTGTCTTCTTACGACAGAGGTGAAGGAAAAAAGTCGTACAAGTGACAGGAATAAAGGATAAAGAGAAGAATAAAAAGCTAGAACTTCAGTAGAAGCCAGATGGCAATCGGCAAGCGGCAATCGCAATGGAGCGAGTTATCGTCTCTATAACGAATTTGAACCTCTTGAAAATATTTGTAGCATTACTAAAACTCAATCTTTCGCTGTAAATTGTTTTCATAATAACACCCTTAGCCTGATACATTGGTCTCTTAGTTTCCCTAATAGCTGCGTAGTTTTTTATATGCAGATCCAATCTATCAAATTTTTAAAAATTTAATAGGTAAAACATTAATAGAGAAACCGTGTTCAAAGAATACAGGGTGGAACAGAAATTCAATTCACCCTCCGCTTCGAACATGCCTTTAGACCCAGGTTAAACATGGAGATAACCTCCCTTTCTGCTCATCAGTAATGGAAGGGAGGAGGTACGCTCATATTCGTAATTAAAGTTATACGACACAGTAGATTGAATACAAATTTATGAAAACTAGTGATGAGCTGGAACTTTAGTTCGATTTATGTGTCAATTAATCAAAATTTTGAAGTCTTTCTTCTCAAATGATCGTACCCTCCGTCAAGGTCAACATTATCAGTGCGGATCTCCGATGTGGGATCTACCATGTCTTTGGAAAGAAAGAAGTTGTACCGAAAGCATTCACTAGGAAATTTTTTGTTGACGTGGCGATAACCTTCCACGGTTTATTGGAATAAATATTCAGTGTGTCTGATATGCTTCCAGTATTCTGTGTGTCTGATATGCTTCCAGTATTCGTCCTCTACTCACGAGAGACTAACAAGAGGGCGATTGATCTCGGCCGTTCTCGCCGCGAGATGCGCAAAGTGTGGGAATCCCTCCCCAATCCTGATGTATACAAGCGCTTTTTTCTGTCCACATTATGTCTCGCTGGCATCAGTTTACATATTTACATACTCGCAATCGTAACAATATATGAAAGTAGCACAGCGTCAGTGTTTATATTTTCATACAACGATCTTATATGTGTTCATCCATGCTGTGACTTGTAATTATATGAGGCACCCACGGCTAGTCCGTAAATTTCGGTGGCCCCTCTGTAGATGCTTGCACTGCTTGAGCAAAAAACCTTTCCCAAGGTTAACGATGTCTTGCTTGAAGGCACATTCCAGGTTTTTTGAGTTTCTTTCTAACTTTCGTTGTCGGCGTATCCCTCAGCACCTCTCATTCCACATTTCAGCGCTATAACCCACGCAAAGTAATCCTAGAATATGCCTTCAAGTGGTCATAATCACTGAAAATGGGCAGCAACAGTAACGCACTCGGGCATGTCCTAAAAACTATATTAGTGATGCAATAACACTTCCTGAACACTCTATTACCATAAACCGAACCTGCGAGGTGATCAGTAGGTATATAACAAATTTCGTCCTGTTCCGATATCAATGGTAAGAAATCTTATAAACCACTAAACTAATCTGGACTTTCAACATAGGTGGTTGTCTGTACAGACATGACGATGAAGGGTGAACGGCCACTTCATCAATCGTCAATACAGTCTGAGTATTAGATGCTCATTAAGAGAAAACAACGGTTACTTCTATGTCAATAGCTACGATAAGTTGCGGCTGCTGAAGTGTCTGATCTTCCCAAGCGTTCATCCTGGGATGGAGGTACCATTTTGGCCAACTCGCTGCAATGCGTATCACGTTGCAGTGCTTTACGAATGTACCTTATGCTTATATATTATACTGTATCTACCGAAACCACGTTACACACTACTACCAAATGATGTCAAATAACATTGCAAGGAGCAAATCACGAGTTGCTGTGGATTCAAATTATCTTCGTATATTACTGAAACTCAGAACAGAGCGCACAGGCTGGATCTAGCGAAACACTATCGGGTCACATTGGGAGCATTGAAGTGCACCGAGATTTGGAAGGAAAATCCTTCGCTCCTTATATCCCGAGATCAGATCAGTCAAGTTCATGCACTGTTATCCTCTGCAAGCAAATAATGTGCATTGCTCCACTTCCTATTCTTCAGAGGTTTCCCGATCAATGATGGGAGTTTTTGACATGTCTTTTGATTAAATGCTCGACATGACTGAGGCAACTCATAGAGCGGCATTTTCGTAGTTTTTGTTTTAGTTACGCTGCTCACAAAATTATCGTTGAGAAAAATAATAGCCTGAATGTGCAGCGTATGTAACTTCTTTGTTTTTTTTCTTATATATAGAGATATCTATAAGTTAACGATAACTTTCAACTAGATAACACCCTCGATGCCATTACATAATCACAATGAGCCGTCTTGGATTAATAAATGATCACTTTCATATCGAGTATCATCATTATAGTCACATAGCGTCTCAGAATATACTAGGATGAGAGTACATCGAATCGATTGGTCAACTTCTGCCCCACAAAATCCGTGCAAGAGTACGCTACGAGCAAATTTGAGGCAAGGGATGTTACACATCACAAAATAAAGCAGTTTCAGACCAGTAGATGGTGCTAAGCAAGTCGCATACTCTCAGGCGTTAGAATGTGGTCCGCGCGACCCTTGGACTCAGTCTTCTGTCTTATGTTTCATAAAACTGCCTACAAAGGATTCTATGACGATTTGAAGTGCGGCAATTTGAATTTTAAACGAATTGTCTTCAATTGATTTCTACATACTACCTGACCTACCAGAGAACTTATGACCTCACTAGGTTACATGGAAGGATCATGAAGATAAGTTAGCAAATTTACATAAAAACAGTGATAGGGGCAATTCGGGCCGAATATGGAAGGATCATTAACTATGAAAGTCGAGGTGCGCAACAGTACGGAAGCGGAGAAATAACCGAATGAAACACTCGGAAACCCGAGAAATAAGACCTCTTCCACCCGTTCATTTTCAAAAGGGGCAGGTGGCCCCAAGAAAGGGGCGAGCTGCCCCTTTTGAGAATAAAACAAGTGGTAGCTGTTGAAAAACAAGTGGTAGCTGCTCTTATAAAGCCCGGAAACACTTTTTCTCATCAAATTTCGTCACATAGACCTTTCAGACCCCTAGCTTTCACTTGCGTGACCCACTTAAAGGCAGCTTAAGGAAAAAATCGGACTAAAGGTAAAAGAAGTAGTGAATATGAAAGCCGAGATGCCTAGTAACAGGGCAGTATAGAAAAAAACGGATGGAAATGGACAAAAACCCGAAAAATAGGACCCCTCCCCACCGTTGGTTCTAGGCGCGGACGACCTTCTCGTCAAGAGGCGGGTAGTCCGCATTGACATTACCAAAACGGTTTTCCATTGACATTACCAAAACGTTAACATGAAGGGATGTTCTGAAATGCGACAGCATCTATTTTCATGTGGTGAGCTTCAAGCTAAAAGTGAGAAAGCGCGCTGCGATACTCTCAATCCTGCCGATCTCCTTGACCAACCTCACCGTGACCAAACACTAATCACGTCGCCAGGAGGCGGGCTGCCCTAACCAAGGCGGCTTGCCCTGATGAGGCCGCCCCCGCCACTGCTCAAGGGGGCGCCTTTTGCGAGGGATTTCGCCATACATAGGCCTTACAGCCCCGTAATTTTTCAGTCAATGCCTCCTTTTGGGATTCCCTGTCACCCACATTACCCCGAACACTGTCTTCAAAGAGTTCACATTACTCACATTACCCCTATCACTGTCTCTGAAAAATCCCATTGTATTCCGTCCAATGCACAATGGGTTTTGAATTCTTCGTTCTCTGCCCACACTTTGTTGTCTTTGTTTACATTCAGTTCTAAAGGTAGAAAGCGTGGAATTACCAGAGACTGGTAAAATGAGGAGGGTGGCGTGAAGACCTTTTTGGGGTCATAAGTATACAAAATTCCCTTCATAACGATGCTCAGCCCTGATTGGTAGCGTGTGGTTCTCAGTTCGGGTACTTTCTGGGCTAACTAAAAGAGACTGTCCACAGCCGCTCACATCAGTCAGTAGGGAATATACTGCTAGATTGCCGAGCGTCGTTTACTATATTGGCACAGTATGTACTCAGAATGCTTCCACATCAAAAACAAATCAACTTGCGAGATTGATCCAAAACGAGAATTTTTTATTTAATCCACCCTGTTTTGAATTCTTGATTGAAATCTTCCAATTTATTTATTCATTAATAAGTTTTGGAATTAATTTGTACCTGTAATTATGAAAATATGGAAGAAGGAGGATCTCAAGTTTGCCGATTTCGCCGTGAAGATCACATATAGAATAACCAAGTAGTATATGATTACAATTATAGACAAAATCAATTGGACATCGAGAAAACCTTCCATCTTCAATAGTTTGAAGGGCACTGCAAAACACAAAGTAAATTAATACCACTGCTGAACACGCAGCTAACTTGTGTGAGGAATTATTTCGTTGTCGACCAACGCTAAACTGTAGTGTAGACGCAAATAGTTTCAATGTCCTAGGAGGGGAAATGGTCACTATAGAGCATCAGAAGCCTGATAAGAAAGAGACACCTGGCTACTGAATAAAGACGCGAGACAGGATGTGGACCCTTCCTTGCACTAGCTCCGACAAGTAAGCACACCATGTGTTGTGCATGCCTATATTAATAAGATAGTGCACAAGCCTCGCAACACTCTGAAAATTGATTGTGGTTTCATAGCTCTCGAGCTTCACTAAGTAATAAAGGAGTTGTGCACAAAGAATAAATTTCTCAGTTACTCATATCTATGTTGTATTTGCATAAAAAGGCCGCATGCAAAGTTTCACGCTGAAAAGTGACAAGCCGGCTAAGATACAGGACCTCGAACTGATGGCTGAGGGAGCGCAGCCTCATAGTCAATGCCCGCCGCTGTCGGAAACGAAGAGTGGTGCTGTTCGCTTAACTTTCTGCTCCCACTATGCATCTCCGGCTGCGGCAGACGATGGGGCTGGCATTCACTCTGAAGCCACGCCCCCGTGGATTCAACTTTGAGTCCCTGTATCTTAACCGGATTCTCCCTTTTTCACGTGAAACTTTGCATGCGGCCCCTACTGGGGCCGCATGCATGCAATATTAGGTTGTAAGGAAAGTTTTGGCCGGTTTTTGAAATTTAAACTTCGAGAGATCATAACTCGGCTCAGAGTGCATCTTTTCTCACAGAATGGGCACCATTAGATTCGCTATACTCTTGGCAACACTATGCATACCTACAGATCTCAATTTGATAAAGGGCTGATAATTTGTATTGCGCGAAATGAAAAAAACTCGACTCCAAATTGCCACTCCTTCTAAACACACTGCTAGTGAAGGAGCTGGCCAAATGTTTTGGGAAGTGGGGCATAGTTAGCGCTAGATCTGGTGAACATGATGGACGAGTAAGGGCCTTACCCTGCAACTGCTTCAATTAGTGGAAGAGGATTTGTAAAATGCGCTTGCGCATGACTGCCGTAAGGGGTCCCGCGGCAGCTATTTTTTTGGATTTTTCCAATTCAAGGCCACTTGAGGTGGTCAACTAAGGTTGCTTGTTGAGGGCCAATACTTATGGATATTCCCTGCAAATATGGACGCTCATCGCCTTCTGCCGTTTTAGTTAAAGCGATTTGATCAATTGAAAATCCAAGCAGCTCGTTCTCATTTCTGCACTTCTAAAACCAGAGACAGCGTGTTCCATCCAGTGATTCACCTCCTTCTCTTGCAGTATTCACATTTGTGGTCACCTTCGCTGGGACTCGGCTAAACAAGAACTCTTGAAGTGAAATCATCTTAAAAGTGCCATTTTCGCAGCACTTTAAAATTTCCCTAATAATTCGAAAACCTTGTGGCATTCCAAGTAAAACATATATTCTGAAAGAGCAACTTTTTGTCTATCTAACAAGCACAATATATCAGCTGATTCATGTTGACGCGCTCTGATATTTAAATTTTTCTTGTGAACGCGAAAAAGCGGCCAGAACTTTCCTTACAACCTAATACAATACAAATAAGTGGGTAACAGAAAAAATCATTTTTCTGTGCACGATACCCTAAGCTAACATATTGAGTTAGAGTACGCTCCATTGATTTTTCTGACATGTATGTGTCGTAACCTTTCTACCTTGTAGCAAAAAAATCGAAGCGAATTTGAAATCTCTCATCTGGGCTTACAATTTAATGCAAGAGACTTCGGTATGTCTGGTTGAGGACCGGTGATATTTATACTGCACTCACTATTATCACTGTCTATTGTCCTGTCTTGCTGCACCAATTGTTTTGGATCAGAAGATACATACCCTGTTGCCCACCTGTTCACAATGAATCCACTCCTACTTAAGAGAATCATAGTGGAGGCTCAATAGTGAATCCGAAAGTTGCCACATGACATGTATCAGCAACACTTACTGCACTTATACGACAATTGCCGAACTCTCAATTGATCTTGGTTGTCAGAAGCTGTATGCAGCTTGGGAACCTTACAAGCTCAGGCATTCAGACTAGGCAGCAACATGAGCCAATCGCGAATAATTGTTGTGCTGTTCTTAATTGGTAAAAGATTTGATTCGATTTAAGAAATCACAATTATAGATGAAAGCAGGGTACTCTATGTAAGAAAGGATAACTCTGGTGGTAGAGAATCGTCTGACCGTGTGACAGTGGCTGGATTTCAGGTCAGAGCTATTCGCTATAATGAAGTACCTCAAATAGTTAGCTGTACCACCCGATGCTACTGTCACAACTAGTGTCTATGCTAAGTAACTGCAGAAACTGCTTAACAGTACTTTCATTTTTTTCCGAGGAGTGACTGATTTGTCTAGCACCATGGTCAGACATTCCAGCATGCTACAAAGCCAAGACGGGAGAATAACAAGGAGCCAAGCTATAAAGTTCTGCTTTATCTTGCCCCTTCTTCTTGAGGGCCCTGCTTGTTTTCCAAAAAGCAGGACCTTTGATTATCATGCTGCACTCTAATTATGTATGCATGGGTTTCTCAAATCGCATCGTGTCAACTTTGAGCAGAGGGCATTGAGCAGCCATCCAGTTATTGTTTTAGGTGGAAGATAGAAGCCAATGATGATCATATTGTATATATATCTGGTTTGATTTTCCTGATTTTAGACAAAAGTAAGGTTGTATGTGTTGCAGTCGTTATGTACCAGTCTAATAGTAATATCCAAATATGTCAATATATATTATATATCAATAAGAGCCTCTCGATTGTACATACGTGTAATCGTAGGGGGTTGGTTGTGGGTACGGTTGGGAAGACCTTCCTTTCTAGCCACTAAAGCGTTCATTCCATACGATTGCCTGTTAAAGAGAGGGAAGATGGACATACTGTGTCATGTGGAGGCGCTTGAGCACGAACAGTCCGCGTTGGCGCTGAAGGGAATGCTCAAGCGAATCAGAATTGCTGGAAGCACTGCCGCATTACCTTTGCCGCGCCCCTTCCCCCATTAAAGTCTCCTTTTCCCACACCACTGTCTACTCTAACTTTGAAGGCAGACTGATCAAACACAAGGTGACACCTTGTATTTGTGCAGGCCAATGAACAAAATTTGAATTGAGACTCGGTAGAAATTGTTTTTTGTTCACTTCTTCCAAATCCAGAACATTTTCGTTCGTTGCTACAAAATTCAAGTACCCTAATGTCTGGAAGATAAGTCGGCCCTCACGCGGTGTCGCTCGCGGCACACGCAAGCGCATGCTTTAGAGAACCGCTGTTGGAGGAAAAGAGGAAGCTGTGATTTGTGTATTGTATGAAGGCGAGTAGCAAGTAGAGTTAGGGTCGTACGGATAATTACAGAAACTTCGTTGGCATAGGAAAGAGAACGAGCGAAGGAGAAATCGTTTTTCAAAGGGGGTTTCAATGCTACGATGATTTAGGTGATGAAATAGCCGCTGAATAATCTCTCATTTCTGTTATATTAATGGTGTACAAAGTCTCGAGGACATACGCCTTTCACCTCATTTTTCCCCTGCTAACCGCGCTTCTGCTTGCCGCGTCAAGTTTTCACCTGATATAAGTCCTCCCTCTAATCATCAAGCCGTATGAAATACCTGAACAACTTATGATCAGCAGTATACGAGAGGAATAATAAGATTGTCTCTGTAAGATTTCATCACTATCAAAAGCACCGGCTTTTAAGGCACCCTTGCATGTACCCCCAACCCAGTGAGTTAGTCATCCTTTTTGCTATTTCGTCATCTTTTCATATAACGGTAGAGTCATTCAGGCCTTTCGAGAGGCTGATGCTCAAAAGGAAGTTATACGCACTCATAACTCTTCACAGTAGTGAATTAGGAAGCTACTTCCAGTCTAGCATCCTATAACAATCGTTTGTTATCGCAAAACCAGAAAAATTCGCAGAGATCTCTCAATGACGCTACTTTTATTAATAACCTCCATAGTTGTCCTAACGATGATCCTGCTTTGAAAAAAGTTCTTCATATTATTTTCTATTATGTGATGTATGTAGTTCAAGCTTTTTCCTCAGTCGATTAATCTATGCGGTACCCTTCCTCGTTTTTTTTTTTCTAAGTTTATCTGCTTTATTTATCGAACACTTCGATCAATGCCGCGGAGGTTAACTGGGTTTCGCCTTAAGGTCCTTACACTTGTGCCATATTTGCTTACGGCAATATGAGTGCGATTCGAAATTCCATACAGTCTCTTCTCAAAAGTTCTTGTGCTATGAATGTTTCTGACGATGAAATGGAGATTGCGTTGGAAATTTTAGATGAATGGTCATTGTTCGAAGATTTTGATTCGTGGTATTTTTAGGTAATAAAAATAAAGTTGAATAAACATTTTCTACAGTTCTGTCGTTTTTGAGACTGAAGGGTGTATAGCGATCCTGAGTTCTTTGAAGACTGCGCCTGCGTCTGCCGCGCGCAACACCGCGTGAGGACGGATTTATCTACCAGATTTTGGGGTACATGTGAAAATTCTTGCATGCTTCCTCATGCACCTGCTATATCAAAATTCTGCTGTAAATTATTACATCTACTGAAATTTCATACTTACACTTACAAGTTGATATCAGGACGTCATACTTATCGGCCTTACATAAGCTCGAAATGCCTTCCGAAATCCGTAAATCTGTATCAGGGAATCCCTCGAATGTGCCTCAGCGGCACCAGTTGGGCACCTCCATGTGTAATGCTCTTCTACTAGGACAATACATTAGGCATTGAATCGAGGCGATAGATGATGTTTGCTCGCTGTATCGAAAAAATATTGTAAACTTACGGTTAAGAGAAGATTAGTTGTGTAGTGGTATTAGCAGTGGTTTCAGTGAGTTTCGACAAGGACTCAAAAGAGTGCGATACAATGTGGTTTCATAAGATTTATGAGGTACGACAAATTAAAAATCGGAGATAGAGTGCGTCTACTAGTTATCTGGAGATATCACCACCGCATTTACGATATATCCGCATATTGTACAAAGGCCGTTATTGGCTGTACAGCCAAATACCGCACAAGGAGATTACACGGTAGATTATGGCAGAATTTTGACGAGAAGAGGGGAAAATGTCGAAGCTGATAATTAGAGTACTGAGAAGGTGGACACCATACTATTCCACCTAAATCTCTTGGATAACACATTTCAGATATCCAGTATGTGACCACCCAAGCAGATAATCGAGTGTTTGGAGAATTTACCGGAAATAGAGTCAATTCATCACTGCATTCGATAAAACCATCAAAAGTTGCGGAGTAATTGAAAGAATTCATAGAAATTCAACGTCTCAGTTAAGTCAAAGGAAAAGGATTCATTGTAGGAAAGATACCTGAGAAAGACAACCAATAGGGGTTTCCCGCAAAAGATTCAATCACTCACAAACGAAAAGTGAGGATGAGAATGCTCTGCCGGAGGTCGCGAAATCAACCATAGCAAAGAAGAGAGCTTGCTCAAGCACAGGAAGAATACGTACGCTGCTACGATTGCAATTCCATAAAGTAAGTACTTGTAATACTTGCTAAATACTCGATACCTGTTTCGTCGAAGGAAGATCGGCATAGAAGGGACTGACTTGGGACCTAGGATAAAAAGTCTTCCGCTAAAAAAGCGGAGTTCATTTTTCTGACTCGCGTTCCAACATAGCGTGTGGTAACGAAAAACACTACTTCGTGCAGTTCCCATGTTCTCCCTCGTTGAAACCTCGGCATAGTTGCCGATTGTTTTTCTTTTGTATGTCAACACGAGGTTAGTTGTGGAACCTTTATTGGCCTAACGTTTCGACCTTCTCGTCTTCTTCAGAGGCCTGAAGATGGCTCGAAGCTCTTGATTTGCAATATATCCGAAGAAGCGCCTCCTCCCCTCTAGCGTTTCCGGCGTCGTTTCGAGATCGCTTTCGGACAACTCGGTAATGAAACAACAAACTCACCCAATATTCCACCAGCGGAGCAGCAGCTCGTGCCTCAATCACATGTGTCAGTAAGGCGAATGAGTCTTACTTGACTCAATGCTCCTCATACGGCAGAAACTACAGCCGCGCATGTCGCCTTTACTGTGACTCGCACTGTGATACGAAGGGCAAGAGTTCATTGCTAATAGAAAGACACTCGTTTCGGTTATTCATTCGTGGCTTTCTTGTGGAAATCCAGAATGACTCTTACACTTTACATGACGAAGCTTCCGTCTCGCACGCCAAAATAGAGCACATAACATCAAAGTCATTCCCGTTATACTCCTCAACTTTATGCTTGCCAAGTGGGGTGGTTATAACACCACGTATTTTCCCAGCTAGATGTTCTTTGATGCGTATAGCCAATACCCTTCCCGTTTCTCCAATAGATGTGCTATCACAGGCCCTACATTGAAGCTCATAAATAACACAAGCCCTGTCACAATCTCCTGGCTTCCCATAAGGACAAGTAATGCAGTTTGGAGTTAGGCATTGCTTATCGTACAGTCTGTTGCGAACAAGTTGTCGTTTGATGTTGTCATTAGGGTATTCACTAAGACAACATCATTTTGTAACTGTGCTCGAATAGTACTGCGGTTTACTTCTACGCTAACCCTGTGAAGATAAACGGAATGCATAAAGGTAATTTCCCTTGGCGTGGCGTTTGTCGTCGTTGGCCAGCATATAACGCTCTCTGGTGCGATGGTACCGCATAGCCGTTTCTGGCAGCAATGCACAAGGCTAAACGTTTTGATTCCTGCCGTTCCTCACCACCAGTGCACATACTTGTTGCTGTTGCGAACATGTTCCTAACGAGCGCACGTTTCACAGCAGCAGAATGAGCTGACGTTGCATGAATCAAGATATTTTTACAGCTAGGCTTGCGGTACCATTTTACCCTGGCAATGCCACCAGACAACTTGACCTGCGTATTGAGATATGGTAGCCACCCATGTTTTGGTACTTCCCGTGTAAGCCCAATGTACTGCGACTGCTCATTCAATAGGCGGAAACACTCGTCCATTTCGGATTGTGTTGATGTTACTATGAAGCAGTCGTCGATATATCTGCAGTACAACAGAGGTAAGCGACCAAGTACTGGCTGTTCTATCCTGCTCATGAAGCAGATCGCAAGAACAGGTGCTAGTCGCTGACCTATGGCCAAACCCCTAATCTGAGAGCAATGCAACCCTGACCATTTGAAGATGTTACAACGTAAACAAGCCCCAACTAGAGTCATTATGTGCACTTTATCCAAACCTAAAGTCGCAATCTCATTAACATGCCTATCCAACATTTCAGATATGGCCTGCAGAGCTTGCTCATTTTACACATTTGTATAAAGTAAGGCAACATCAAATGACTCCATCACACAAGCCGTTCCGAAGTTCGAATTGTGCAAACGTTGGAGGAATTTATTCGTGTTGGTCAAATGGGCGGGGATTTTGGTCAATAATTGGCTGACTATTGTTTTAAGGTGCCACAATATACGGTCGGTAGGTCCACCAACACAACTTATGATACGTCGTATTTTATAGGTGTCTGGTGACATCGACGACATCTCGTTTGGAGCCAGCTTGTGGGTCTTGATAAGACTATAAAAAACAGGACAACTAGGATTGTCAAGTTTAAGCATCGCCAAGAACTTTCGATCTATTCCAGCAGATGTTCCAACCGTCATCCACACCTGATTGAGAAATCTGCTTTGCGTGATGAAATCCTTAAAAGTGACGCGTCGGTATATGGATGAATCCTGCAAGTGGAGCTCGGCTATCCCACCACAAACTCCCCACCTTTATCACTAACCGAAATGCTATTGTACCGTTCGATCTTAATTCACGCAATTCTCTGAATCCCTGCTATTGCTCGCTGGTCAAGTTGTTATTGCGAAGCCGTCTATATCTATCAAGTGTAGCTAGCACACCTGATGTCAATATCCTGAACTTCATATCTGCTTCGAGCACCGGCTCAGGTTTTTTGTAAACTGTGCGTGGGAACGGTACGTTTGCTAACGACATTCGATTAGAGACAAAAGTGACTTGCATGTCGTTGTCGCGTCGAGCCTTGTATCGTAGCAGATCTCTCAATCTTTGTAAACCTCCCACAGTCTTACGGAAAGTGACTGCATTGATGTTATGTGAAGGCGCGAATGATGGTCCCAGACTCAAGAAGTTTAAGGCATTATCGGAAAGCTGAGTGTATCCTAGAACAGTGACTCTTGCCGACTGGTCAACATTTTCGGTGTGAGTGTCATTGAGGTGGTGATTGGAAGAGTTGTTATCATCAATACTGGAGTTCTCTCGGAGTGAACGCGAAAGTCGGTCGTATTTCGCACAAAGAGTGGACTTAGCCCTAGATCGAATAGCATCACAGATCTCCCTCGATCCACCTTCAATCCTCCTCCAAATTCGTTCCGCTAGAAGACGTCAGTATGCTTCTTCTTTAGCATTACATTTTACAATAGAAGAGTCATCCATATACCGACGCGTCGCTTTCGAGGATTTCATCACGCAAAGCAGATTTCTCAATCAGGTGTGGATGACGGTTGGAACATTTGCTGGAATAGATCGAAAGTTCTTGGCGACGCTTAAACTTGACAATCCTAGTTGTCCTGTTTTTTATAGGCTTATCAAGACCCACAAGCTGGCTCCAAACGAGATGTCGTCGATGTCACCAAACACCTATAAAATACGACTTCGGAACGGCTTGTGTGATGGAGTCATTTGATGTTGCCTTACTTTATACAAATGTACAAAATGAGCAAGCTCTGCAGGCCATATCTGAAATGTTGGATAGGCATGTTAATGAGATTGCGACTTTAGGTTTGGATAAAGTGCACATAATGACTCTAGTTGGGGCTTGTTTACGTTGTAACATCTTCAAATGGTCAGGGTTGCATTGCTCTCAGATTAGGGGTTTGGCCATAGGTCAGCGACTAGCACCTGTTCTTGCGATCTGCTTCATGAGCAGGATAGAACAGCCAGTACTTGGTCGCTTACCTCTGTTGTACTGCAGATATATCGACGACTGCTTCATAGTAACATCAACACAATCCGAAATGGACGAGTGTTTCCGCCTATTGAATGAGCAGTCGCAGTACATTGGGCTTACACGGGAAGTACCAAAATATGGGTGGCTACCATATCTCAATACGCAGATCAAGTTGTCTGGTGGCATTGCCAGGGTAAAATGGTACCGCAAGCCTAGCTGTAAAAATATCTTGATTCATGCAACGTCAGCTCATTCTGCTGCTGTGAAACGTGCGCTCGTTAGGAGCATGTTCGCAACAGCAACAAGTATGTGCACTGGTGGTGAGGAACGGCAGGAATCAAAACGTTTAGCCTTGTGCATTGCTGCCAGAAACGACTATACGGTACCATCGCACCAGAGAGCGTTATATGCTGGCCAACGACGACAAACGCCACGCCAAGGGAAATTACCTTTATGCATTCCGTTTATCTTCACAGGGTTAGCGCAGAAGTAAACCGCAGTACTGTTCGAGCACAGTTACAAAATGATGTTGTCTTAGTGAATACCCTAATGACAACATCAAACGACAACTTGTTCGCAACAGACTGTACGATAAGCAATGCCTAACTCCAAACTGCATTACTTGTCCTTATGGGAAGCCAGGAGATTGTGACAGGGCTTGTGTTATTTATGAGCTTCAATGTAGGGCCTGTGATAGCACATCTATTGGAGAAACGGGAAGGGTACTGGCTATACGCATCAAAGAACATCTAGCTGGGAAAATACGTGGTGTTATAACCACCCCACTTGGCAAGCATAAAGTTGAGGAGTATAACGGGAATGACTTTGATGTTATGTGCTCTATTTTGGCGTGCGAGACGGAAGCTTCGTCATGTAAAGTGTTAGAGTCATTCTGGATTTCCACAAGAAAGCCACGAATGAGTAATCGAAACGAGTGTCTTTCTATTAGCAATGAACTCTTGCCCTTCGTATCACAGTGCGAGTTACAGTAAAGGCGACATGCGCGGCTGTAGTTTCTGCCGTATGAGGAGCATTGAGTCAAGTAAGACTCATTCGCCTTACTGACACATGTGATTGAGGCGCGAGCTGCTGCTCCGCTGGTGGAATATTGGGTGAGTTTGTTGTTTCATTACCGAGTTGTCCGAAAGCGATCTCGAAACGACGCCGGAAACGCTAGAGGGGAGGAGGCGCTTTTTCGGATATATTGCAAATCAAGAGCTTCGAGCCATCTTCAGGCCTCTGAAGAAGACGAGAAGGTCGAAACGTTAGGCCAATAAAGGTTCCACAACTAACCTCGTGTTAGCATACAAAAGAACAACAATCGACTACTCCGTGCGTGAAGATTTGTGCCAGCACTGCTTGCAATTAGTTGGTTGATATCTGCAGACCCAATATATGAATTCCCTTAATACCTAGTGTGGACAGATGAGGTGGACACAATAAGTGGACTTGGCGGAAGCTCCCGATTCTGGTCGTGCAGAAGGCTATTTCGAAGGTTAGTAACTCTGTGAGGTGTGCCCTTGAATGTGTGGTTGAAAACACATCGAAATCTACTAAAAATAACTAATGTTTGAAAGTGGAGGAAAAAACATTACGCCTTTTTGACCGCTAGCTACTGTAGTTACTGCATGTAAGTTAAGTGTGCAGCATGTTGCAGAAAACGAAACTGATTACAGATTTGTTAATAGACCATATAAGCTGATATGCCCCACAAGTTGAGTATACGCTTTGCCATTAAAAGTTTAAGGACAATGTGCATAGTAAATGGCGCGAAGATTGTAGCGAAGTGTTTGCACTCACTATCAACAACTCTTTGATGGTAGAAAGCCCACCACGATGTCAGTCGTACATAAGGACATAAGCGAAAGGATAAAAGTCTATCAGAGTGTTTACGTATTGACCATGAACACGACGGCATGTGAATAAACTACTGGCGGAACAAGGTGCATTAGAAACTACCGCCAGATGGCAATCAGTAATTGTATTGTTCTTGTACTCAGTTCCTAATTATTCCATTAGTGTTCTGCAGCTAACTAATGAAAGTATCTAGAAATTCCCCTATTCAGTGGCGGTGAGTATATCAATAACCACTCCAGTAGTGATAACCAACACTAGGCATGGCGTGGCGATCTTCGGGTTTTGGTTGGTGACCAGCGGATATTCATGAGCGCGTGTAACAAAGGTTTTCACCACGTTACGTACAAGAACTTCTATGACGTATTTCACTGAGTGTTTATACAGAACAATGTAGGCAGACGTATTAATATCTCAGTTCGCTACTAAATGGATTATTAGATAATTACTATTAGGCATGAGAGGGAGTGCCACGCCCGAGAAACTAGTTCATGGCACTCTGGGATGCGCATTTAGGATACAGTGAGGTCATGCATATGGCTACATTTCAGCTAATACTTATTATTCATTAGGTAATCAAAAGTGCTTACTGTCATCACATATGTACATTTGTAAAGGACATACTATGAAAGGTTTTCAGTCCACAACACGGGTTTCGTTCACGTAAAATCCGTGAATATCCTTTCCAAAATGAGACAACTCCTCATTCATTTTTGAGTAACAGTTTACAATAAATGACGAAACACAAGAAATTTCTTGCAGTCATTGCCCGCTACGCACACTGGTCTCATCATCGCAGCGCTTCAGCGGCACAACAGGATTTTCTTGGCCCATCAGCACAAGTATGCGTAGAGGTGGAGTATTAGGCCTGCAAACTAGCTCTTATATCAGAAGCCGCCTCCAGTGCACCGCGAAGACCGGGAAATCCTGTGAATACTGATTGTGAGACAAATTTAACAACAAATCCTGCAAGCACTGTAGTAACAGTAAGTAGACTCATAAGACTACATAAACATGAGTGAGCCAAATAAAGCACTATGTTAGAGCTAACTCGTTTCTATAAGTGTTCTGTGGAACGGTTGCCTCAAAATAGCAATCAAGCTCAGAAAATGTTTCGTTCCTTCTTTGTCTTAAGCTTCCATTTGCATTTTCCTACTTGAAAAGCTTTTTGCTCCTTCCATTTGATTTTTCCTGCTTTAAAAGCACCGCGTGACGTTGTCGTTCAATAGCCCCGCACAGCAGATGATAAGGTCCGGGAGCTGAACGCTCGCTTTTCCATGTCCCGCGTAATAATAGCTTTCAGTAATGCAGTAACTCTTTCAAGTGACAGTATCTCAAGCAGGAAAAAACAGGGGGTAGAATAAGACAGTTACATATCAATTATTCGTTGTTGGTGACAATTACAGCGACGGCTGCATGGTTCACTTCAGCCTGAATCCATGTAGTTTTTCTCCATGGTAATAATACTTTGAAATTCGAAATTCTTTCGTCGTTAGTCCAACGCACTGGCTGTCATATCACACGGTACGTGTGGTCGTTTGAAATAGCTGGTTTTTACTCGATTTCCACCAGCGTTTCAGAAACTGTTGTCGCACTGACTGGCTTGAAAAAAATATGCTGTAGGCATTTGTTGTCAACACAAGGAAGAAGTTGATGTTATAGTGAAATAGAATTTTTTATTCTCTCAATTTTTCTACATCTCCTCTGCTCCAACTAGGAGCATGTGCATGGTTAGAGAACTATGAACTTTACATTGAATTGTCACTATCCCAAAATATGTGAGTTTGGCAAAAAATCGGCTGCTTTTCACTCGTCAGTGAAACAAATGCTGTATACGTTGCCGGCGTCTCAAATAACCCTCGCATGAAATTTTTATCCACTTTGGTGTAAAATGCAGCGTTGTTTGCGCCAACACCGAAATGGTGGCCTATTGATCAGCGCCACGATTAACCCTACAAACGGCGTTTTAGCAAAAATCTTTTTTCTACTAGTATGGTGGCGATTCATGTGACTTGGTAGCTAATGCAAAAACTAAGTGAAAAACTCGTAAGTATTCAAGTCCGACTCTCCATAAATCTTATCATTGTTCTTATTTATATGTATTTCTTCTTAAAGCCTTATCCACGATGGTAATAAACTTTATTCGGCTAGAGTTTCCGTCGTGCCGCCTTCGTTAGAGTCTGGTAAGCCAATGATGAATGCGATTTAAACCCCTAACGCCTTTTCAAACTTACAAAACAGTTCTATCCAGACCAGAAGAGCTCAGACAGGAATCGTAGACCACAACTACAGTGAGGATAACCCGTAACTCTAACCGGCCGCCGCTGAGACCACCGCTAATTTGAATTAGTGGGTGGCTTCAGATGACCGACCCATCGGGACGTTTTTAGCAAACACAGGTTCAGGAGTAGGACAACTTCGTTTGCTATATCTATGTACTCAATTTTCCTATACATTAGAGTTTTCAGCGTTGATCCAAAATGCTTCCAAAGCTTTGAGCGCTGAAGTCTGGGGTTCGCGCGTCACAATCCCTTCAGTTTCCTCAAACTCCACATCCCCATGACATTGCAAGTGGTGAGCACCCAGGGGGTTTCAGGCCACGGTCTTTTTGAAGCATCGAGGCGTTTTTTGATTCTACATAGTGCACAGATCTCGTTCCTTCCAGTCCCCAACTTGTATGGATTAAAACGCCATCGACTACATGCGGATGGGTCGAGTCATCTGAAGCCACCCACTAAGTCAGATTAGCGGTGGTCTCAGCGACAGCGGTTACGTTCCAGGAATATGTACCTTGAGTGGGTTAACGCGCTGAATTACGAAATTGGAGGTGCTGAGAAATACGTCGACGAAGAAAAATCAGAAAGAAGTCCCCAAAAATGGCAAATGAGGCCTCCCGACATCTGGTTTTGGACGAGAATACCGCATGAAAACGAGCCTTGAATCGATTCCCGCTGATGGTATCATAAGAAACTCCTGTTTCCTCACGTCAACGTCTCTTTGGAAAACATCTCTTCCTTATCTTATATTGTTGTAGGACCTCCTAGTGATCTTATTCAGTAGCATTTGATCTGTACCCCCTGTGGTTTGATCGTGAATATGGATGTTTGAATATGGAATTGACCAGGTCTCAGGGGTATATAAACTCGCCATAGAACCATAGTTTATGTTCGTTGTATTTCAATAAATCTTCTCGTCTACTGGTGTTCTACGGCAGCCACTCCAATATCTACAACATATATTATCACACGAATTGTAGGCCTGCTTTGCTACGTTATTGCCACCGTTGCCACCGTCATTACCAACAATCACGTTTAGCATAGGCGGGCCTGGGCTGCCTGGAGTCGCGCTTCTTTGGCCCTGCACGCTCTAGGACAAATGCCGCAATAATCCTGGGTTGCGGCTTTGAGAAGGAATACATATGAGATAGATTATTTAATGCATAGCGCAATAAATAGTCGCATACAGTTGAAAAGTGGAAAGAAACAGATGTCGATAAGTTTACTGTTGCGTTTCCATCCGAGAAAAGATAGTCCTTCCGGCAGCCGCGGAGGGGTATACTTTCACTTCGGCACTAGGGTAAGTAGTAACGCTTTCAGAATAGGCATAGGATGGTGCCTACTGTATCAAAAAAGTAGTGAAAATAGTCAACACCCGCCATCGAGCTGAACAGCGGAGCAGCGGCAGCAAGTACTTGGCAAATGAGGCTTGTCATCGACTGTGATGTGATAGGATCGAAGAAATTCTCTAAGAAAGGTAATGTTATTGGGAGAGAAAGGTGTTATCGCTGAATATCTCCTTTGGTCGCCCCGTCAATTATAGCGAAAACAGCAAAGCACGGAGCGTGTGTGGTGGGGCAGTTAGAATGTTCTGCCGCACATCAGATTCATTCAAAACGTAGATGCCCTTTTAACGAAACTGCGTAAACGTATGAGAAAACATCGACCTGATCCGTTTTACAGAGAATCACAGGGCTTTCAAAGTTGAAAAGGAACAAGATGTCATATATGCACTCGAATACACTCATAACACAACTGATTGCAGTCACATGCACAAGACTCTCAGAAGAGATCCAATAAGGATATCGTTGTGTTTCCTAGCCTATGTCTCTATCGAATAGCGAATCGCCAGAATCAAAGGCCGATTCACGATAATATCTATCTTGATTTAACAGAGAGTAGATAGCCCCTTCCAGAGTAATACCTGCTGCGTTCATACCAAATTGAATGAGAGTTTTGACGCATCGGCGCATCCGCGCATCCGCTATTTGGGAATTTTGGGGACTCGGATCCGTATAGCATGCCTCGGCAATCGGCAGAAGTTTCTAGACGCGCACGCTGCTTCTTCTGCGCGCAACTGAATTTCTTCTCAGGTTGCCCCAATGACACAAGCTTGAGGCGAAGGTCCGAAACCCATGCAAACAACGGGACATGCTTCATTTGTGGCGACGATCACGGCGAAGAAGAGTGTGAAGTGCAGACAGCGTTGCAGGCATGCAGCGAACGCGACCATCATGCCGTTTTCTGCCTTAACAACAGACACGCGCATGGCGACATAGCAGGCGCAGAGTTGCGAGAACTAGAGCCAGGATTAAGCGTTCAGTTGAAGAAAATTTTCGAAAAATACGAGCCCCCAAAACACTGGCTTCTCTTAAGGTTTTTTTCGTCCTCAAGAAATGGCATAGCTCAGATTGTCATTCGAAAGCGGCAACCTCGCAGACCTCAGGACCGAACACATATGATTAAGTTTCAAGGAAGTTATGACCTTTTGAATGAAACACTTCGAAATTTTTCAAAATTTTCCTCAACTTTAAGCCCATATCGAGAACTACGAAACCGTTAGGGAAAGCAAGCAGCCAATAGATAGGTCTAAGGGAGTTACAAGGAAAACAGTTCACAGAAGTATTTGAAAATGTCCGAGCTTAGCATGGGGAAGATACCGCGCTCCATCGTGATCGCCGCGTCGCAGCCGCACTCTGCCCTTAACCGGTTTGAAATGTGCGCGCCGTTTTTTTTTTCAATATCTGTTGTCGTGATTCGTTTGTCCGTTAACACTACAGTTCTTTTCGCTGTCTCTTCTCTTATTGACTCAGTGGGAGTGATTTTGTTTCGGGGAATCCAATCCTCCTGACTCCAACTCCAATTCATTAGTGAACAGGGCCTCCTTTAACGCTCGCTTCTTAATTACGTTATAGGAACATTTATAAGCAGAAGTAGTTTTGAAGCTCTCTCTTAGGGTTCTGTAGTCCACTCCGATAAGAGAATTCCACTCCATAGATTTTTGTTGTATGTAATACGTCGTTCCATAATCAATGCTATTATTCATATAGACATTTTCTTCTGAAATTATTAGCACCCTATAATTATCATTCAGAGGGTACATATTTTAGGTTCTATGAAGTGTTGAACTTCTAGATTGGAAAAAGAACGTATTATGTATTTCGCATTTGTATTCCGCGTCACGATTTTCTTTTTCAACCACACTTTGGTGGTTTCATACAATCATTCTTTGAATCAAGACTCGAAGGGAAGAGGTTTAAAGGAGGCCGTCAGACGGGTGTACATCACCCACCGAAACTGCTGAATTTCTGTCGAAAAATAGATTTTGAAATGATGTCGTTACTCTCTCGACTGGACGCCTATTCATGGGTGTGTGCAATTGAAAAGGTTGCTCTGAGGCGCTCGGTGTACGATGGTGATACGAGCGAGCATCTATTTCTACAGAAACTGAGGGATTTCGACGAGTGATCCATACCCGTCTCACTACTTTTTTCCAAGCGTTTCGCCTTCAAGTCCTAATTTGAAGAAGAAAACCCTATTCATAGACATAGGATTCAATTCGAATCGCATTCAGAGTGCAAAGCCGGAGCAGAAGATCCTTTTCGAATTACTAGCACGAAGTGACGTCAAACATAGACTAGGAAAATAGTCGCTTTTCGATACCAATTAATGCCCTTGTAAGAGCTCGGTGTAGTACGAATACATAATTGCAATTTTTCTATTCTCTTTCTAATAGAGGTAAGTACATGGCGCATTTCCTTGATTAGGAAGCTTTAACTTTAACGTGAAAAGCGATTAAAGTATAACGATGCTTCATCGTTTTATCCTTCAAGGTTTAGTTTGCATGTTCTTATTTCTTCCAAAATATGACTAAAAATTGCGGTATCATATTTCCAGTACTATGTCAGCACTAACTCGAACTGTTGGTCGGAACTGTTGGTGGCGAGATGACCACGTTGCGTACAAGTGCAGTCGCAAAAGAGCTAATCTCTCTGCTATTTTCTGGCGAAAAACCCCCCATTTTGTCCGGGCGATGGGTAGGCGCGCTTGATTTCCACTCATTGCTTCACCAAACAGTCACATGCGTGCGTTGTTGACCCGTATTGATGTTCTTCTCACGTCCAATACTCAGCTAAGCGTAATTCAACTGCGTAGCACTTCACTCGCGTCCTTTTCGTCATATTTTCTGTTTTTTCTTTCGTCATATAGATCCGTTTGATGGTCTAAAGCAATATTGGCCCTTGTAGAAATGCCGAGGGGGGACAAAAGTGGTTCACTCGGGTCAAATAAAGTCGGGGGGAGACGCAATTTTGCGTCGACGTCAAAGCTCCTTTCCCTCCCTAGGCTTAGGTTAAAATTGATATCCCCTTCTCCTACATGAAAAAGCATCTGTCAGAGCATAGGTTTCATCTGCTTTAACCTAAGCCTAGGGAGGGAAAGAAGCTTTGACGTAGGTGAAACGTTGACGCAAAATTGCGTCTCCCCCCCGACTTTATTTGACCCGTTCACTCATCTAAGCTCTTGTGTTTTTGAGGAAGTGAAATTCAATACTTACAAACACCTCTTTTCATAAATTCGCCCATTTTCTACTTGTTTTGCTGTGGTTGTGCTGGAATCTGGATTTAATGCTTTGCTGGATGTTCTGGAATGGGTACACATCACCTCAAAACTAACAATTACAGAAGTAAGGGGGGGGGTCGTATTGACGCCCTTTGGAAGGGCGGTCGTATTTGTTGAGAATTTTCCTCAGCTGGACGCTTGACCCTGGTCGTGACTCGTGCACGACTCTCTTATCCCTATCGGGCCGTGCGTCAATTATACGCGCGCTTGTCATCATTTCGGCCCTTGTCGTCTCTCTGCTCTTCCTGTCCCGGGTGCCTTCAAACCCAACTATTGCTGAGCTCGCACCCATGACCATGCCGCGATGTGGAATATTTGCTGGAATGCCAAAATGTGTTCGAAATAGATACAATCAGAATCGAGTAGGTTTGCATATGTATCGCCACTATCGTAATGTACAACTGCTTGATATAACAAAATTTATTATGAAGCGCTTTTGTTAACACATTTCTTGATTAAAAATGTTTTAATTCTGCCGGAATTTTCGCATGCGTATGCTTACACCGTTTCACAGAAAAGACCAGTATTCCAACTATTGATCAATCATACTTTCATATCACGACATATATTATAGCATATAACGGGTATACACAGATTAGCTTATAAATAGAGCGATATGACTTAGGAGATAAATCGGATACTATAGGCGGAGCATCCACCAACATTAGGAGTAAACCTCATCGCGTACCGTTCTAACACCGATTGATCGACAAATTTTAAATGTGGTCATGATAGGGCTGTGAAAACCCGAAAGTGAATTGAATAAGGTTTCTAGTACCATGTCATCTAACGGAAGAAAACGGCAGAAGAGGAATTAATACAGATCGGGTCCAAAACAGCAAAAGAAAGAGCGTTCGAACATCAGCCTAAGAGAATGACATCACATCCCAAAAAAAATGAGGATAGATGGAAGACAACGTGAAGAGCACCACCACCACTCCCATTTCGCTAACCGTCCAACTCAAGCTGATGCCATGATTCGAAAGTTTGACCCGGATTCTCAATACAGCTACTCCACTGTCTTCCTCGTTCATCTTTGGCTGCTGTTGACAAAACAATTCCTCCTAAAAGTTATAGTTGAGCTGTAGCTCAGCAGAAATGGATATATAACCTTACCGATATAATCATCATGTTTGCCTAGATCGTGGTCGTAGACACCGATTTGGAGAGTTTTCTTAGGCAAGTCTTTGAATGGAACGACGAATGTGATCGTCTGAAAAGGAGGTAAGATAGTAAAACAAATAATAGCTTGAACGAGAAGAAGTCAGTTGCAGAAATACCTCATTAAACTCCGGATTGAGGGTCCGTTTTTTGATTGAGGTTCGCTGTCGATGAGCTTTGGAAGTGATGGGTGTAAGCGAACTAAATTTCAAAATAGAGACGAATTGTAGGAATAAAGATAGTGGCTTGTTCTCCTTCTCAACTATTGCTATATTATATTTTGCAACAATGTTTTAGGTACTACTGTAAGAACGGACAACCATGTGATGCCGCATTTATAACTTGCGAGCATTCTGCAATGTTCGAGAACGCATTTGGTACACATCTAATAAAAGATTCTGCGATTCTGCAAACGTGCAGACCAATAAATCAATACGGTCCTAAGCGGTAAGAGGCCAGAGTTGCAGTGCGAAGGTAGTATGCTCAAGTGAGAGTGTGCACGATGACACATGCGATTCTGCGATCATGCAGTTTGCGTATTGCAGAATCGCAGTTTCGCTGAGTATAATCACAGCATAAGTAGTTCATACATATTACAAAGGGATTGGTAACTGCTGCCTCATGTGAAACACTTACGAATATCTCTTCATTCAAGAGGCATATGTAAGCGCAGCGATACTAAATTCGCTAATTATCCCCATATCACACATTTTGGGTCCTAATTCAAACGCACCAAAATAAAAAATTGTTACTGCACATTTTTGATGTGTTCCTTTGGATTCGACAGGTGCAAATTCAAACTCAATCACCATTTAATTTCCCCTTTTTGAAAGTGCATTTCACATCCGCAGGAATAAAGATGACACTGTGCTTCTCCTTACATTAGGAAAATAAAGAGGGGGAGGGGGAGAAATTGTGAAGTGCAGTAAAAATAGGTTGCGTGGTAGTGTCTTGCCAATATTTTGCAGTCTGCTTGCATTGAGTGAACATTAGGTAGATATCGATCCGACGATTATGCTATTTACAACGTGCCAAAGAGACTCGGGACTCTGTCGAGGAATCTTCGACAGAGGGGTGGGGTCGTCTTCGATCCGCTAGCAGAAGGAAGCAGCCCACAATTAGGAAACAAGGTAGGACACAAAATTCAAGGTAAGTGCTTAAGATATACTGTGAGAGCATATGGACAGACGCGAACGATAAATGCAGTCAAAGGGCGTTGTTCATTTGGTCTTCGTGGGACTGTGGACTGTCAACAATGTATCAAGCAAACAAACGCGTATAATAAGGCTGTCGTACGAGCTCACGGTGCAAACAGACAAATTATACGTCTGCAGTTACAAATTCTTGATAGTTACGAATTCTCAATTCCTTGTTCGCTGTCTACAGTCCCCAGACGACCAAGGGAACAATGTAACCTTCAACCTGACATTGTCGATGGAAACCTCATGCATGGCGCATTTTATAGGGTGATACCGGCCGAGATTAGCACCCTGCTGTTCTTATGAGAGAAAAGGATGGATACTGGAAACGATTCAGGCACACTTGTTAATTTTTCCGAAGAAGCATGGGAGGATTTCACTACGAGTTTTTCAAATTTTCTTTGGTAAAATTTAGACCTAAAGGACTACGTCACCAATAGGAAAACCAAGAGGACATCCGATTGGGGTGAAGAAGTTATGACAAATGCCAAAATATTAAGGCTCAGGGAAGTGACAACTACTTGAATAAGGTGAAATTTGTTATAGAAAAGATAGTGCGCCCCATTGCGATTGCAGTATGGCTATCGCAATAGAGCGCTATCTGGTCTCTATTTCTACTTTTTTGCCCTTTTTCAATTCTTTCTCTCTGCTGCGTTACTTGTAAAACTTTTTATCGCTCTCCTCTTTCATCAGAAGATGAGCATGGCCTGTTCAAAATCCGTGATCACTACGATTCGCACGGTCGTAGAATCATGCTTTAACCACATCCTCACATACAACCATCTGAGGATAAAGTTTTTGGTGTAATCAATCCTTTCTCTGAGATGCACCGCGCATTCTAGTTCCATTGAGAGTCGTGGCGGAAGGTGAATGGGATTAGGCCCATATAATAGGCTTGTGGGGGCCAGTCGATGTGCAAGTCAGAGTTTTTATCTTTCCAGCCACGGAGGAATAAAGCTAGATTGCTCTGGGCGGGCGTTGATGCTAAATCTGATCCTCACCATGAGAGTGCAGTGCGCGCCACCTGTCGCTATCCCACCTCCGCCCATAAACATCCTATACCTTCAAACAACCATCTACCGCTTATCACCTTGACCATGCTGTCCTTCCCAGAAACGCGCAACGTGATCAGTTCCCGAATTCTGAGATCATTCGAAGAAGCATTGCAACTCACATTTTACAATACGGATCAGAGAAACCTGTTGAATCCATCCCTATCAGTTCTACACAACGTTTGATCGTGACGAATAATGAGCCTGGAAACTTGTTCTCTTGTATTTATTCGACAACTTATAAAAATTAGTGAGAAGTTAGGCAAATGGTTCATAAAGAGAAATAATCAGAGTACGTCACCTTGCTGAATATTGTACTGCAATGCAACCAAGATTTTACCACGTATCACGTCAGTTTCTTGACGAGGTTGTTGAATCTAAAGCTCACAGTACGCCGAAAAATTGTCATTTATGAAGATTCACATAAAATGAATTCGAATTTGAGAGATCAGGACACCTTGTTTGTACGGGAGGGGGCATATTAGGCAATGCATCTACATTTACGATCTACTGCTCAAAACAAGCTAAAAAGGATAGGAGCACGATATGAGGAAAGAATTGCGAGTCAGGGAGTGTGGATGTCACCAGGGGCGCCGGAGCGCACCGTCCACTCCTGCACCTCCTCCCGTATCCACATAGCGCCGAAATTAGGCGTGAAAGGTAACAAACCGGGATGGCATGTTCCAGATAAAGGTTGAACTTTTTTGGCGTGTTTACTGGCAGTTTCCTCAGTGCAATTCGAGTCTCACCAAGGAAATCCGAACCAATACGATCACGATCCAATACAGTAATTCGCCTGCAATTTTAACATCTCCTACAATGATCCGGGCAGGGAATGTAGCTGTATCATTACAGTGTCTTCTTCTGTTTATCGGCTTCTGTAACTCCATAGTAATGAAGTTCTTCATTCCATTCAGGATTCAACGTTTTTTCTATCGTCCTTGACGTCAATTTAGTGGCCTTTGCGTTGCCCGGTAACAAATGGAGCTTGACGTATGGATCCGAAAAGCCATTACTGTCCATAGCTTTCAAGTTCTGTAATTTCAAAATGATAACGCTCTTGTGATCAAGATCGGCACACATTTCGTCTGCTGCTTGTAGTGCTGAGATAATTGAGCTCTAAGGAAAGAGCTGCCCTCAACGGCGACTTTTGTGAAATCCCTCAACGGCACCAGAAGCATAATTGAATTGCCTTAAAAATGAGAACAAGAGGGCTAGGTAGCGCGGTAGTGCACAATTGGGACAGAAAATCGCATAGCCCTGTTTGCGCGCGACGCACTGGGTGCGAGATAGGAGCAGTTTTAATAAAGTACCATAGCAAACATTCCTTGAATGAGGTGTAAGACAACTTCATAGCTTTAAGTCTCAACTAATATGGCGCCCCTGACTCACCTTCTTCGAATCACACGCCGGACGCCGCGACACAAATTTTTTCCCAATGGCCCATATCTCGGCAATGGGGGCTCCCATTATCCCGGTTAATTTTTCCCGTGAAGGAGTTTTCATATGCTCTACCCCATTGAATATTCACCGGAATTGGGTATGTGGATCCGCGAAATGTAGCGAAAATTTATAACACTCCTAGAGCAGAGACCATATTAGCGAGGATATCAACGGAGTTCCATGGAACTTTGATAAGAGGGCTTGGAGTGCGGCTTTGTCCTGCTCATTTGAAGGAATCGTCCACGGAAAAATGAGTATCTGCGTCACCCATATCTTTGAACTGTGTTTGCTTAATTAGGACGCATGCAAAGTCTCACGCGGAAAAGTGAGAATTCGGCTGGCTAAGATACAGCTCCCCAAATTCTCAGCCGGGTGGGCGGGGCCTCCGAGTAAAAGCCCCGTCTCGACGTCCGCCGCGGTTGGAAACGGAGAGTGGGACTGTTTACGTGACTTTCTGTTCCTACAATGCGTCTCCGACCGCGGCGGACGACGGGGTGGGCACTTGCCCGGAGGCCCAGCCCACCCGGCCAAGACTTTGTGGTGCTGTATCTCAGCCGAAGTCTCTCTTTTCCATGTGAAACTTTGCATGCGGCCCTTATCAGGCGATTACAAGATACATATATGGGTGACAAGAAACTCATTTTAGCGTGGACCATTCTTTTAAATTACCTCATCAGCTGCATTTTACCACTCACCTTTGCTCTGATCAAATGTACAGTAAGTTTCTTCTCCTCCTGATTGTATAAAACTGTGAATTGTATTGATCCAAGAGTACCTGAACAATGTGCCCATGAGGTTGCCGAAGTGTAACCAGCGTGAAAGTGGAAGTACTCGAAAGATAGTGAAAGTAGGAGTTGCAATAAGCTCATAGATGAGAAATGATGCAACTTCACATGCGAGCAACAATTTTTGCAAAATCATCGCAAAAATCATAGATAAGCATGCTGTTTCACAATCACAACACAGTCACGCATGACACGCCTCTTTCGACTACCGTTGACTTCGAAAACTTTTATTTTTTTGTAATTAAAACTAATTCTGAAGCCTACGGTAATGAGTCGGAAGGAAGCACGTAAGGAACGATGAAGGCATGCGTCGTCGAATTGCCGAACCAGGTCTCGTGTCCGTGATGGAGACCGCGAAGCTGTCATCCGGAGAGTTGTGCGCGGTTGTTGCTGGTGGGGTGCTCGAGCCAGCGAGCGATTCTTCCGTAGTCGCAGGTGTTGCCGCCCCCGATGAGAATGGCGGTTTTGGCTGCGAGTTGAAGCGTGTGATTATCGCACGACGACGCGTGCGCGACTCTAAACAGACGACGTTGGCCGGCCGCATCGAAGCGTACCGCTGTAACGGAAGGCATGGTGATGTAGAGTTTGAAGGAAAAATAAGAGGACTAGGGAATCGAAAATCATTACAGAAGCAGGCGAAAACGAAAACAAAAGCCGTTGCTTGGCGGAGATTATGACATGTGTGAAGGAGTGAGTGAGGGTGTGAGGAAGTCGGGGAAGATGCATGAAGCACACCAAGATCTAGCGTCTTTCCGTATCTGGAGACGTAATAGAACCTCATACGTAGTGCAAGCGATTTTCCCGAACGATCATTGGACGAGCACGTACATTGCGCCAAGTCTTTTACGTCAGTTTCCAACATGGCTTTGCGCATAAATCGTTATGTGAGCAAGCCAGTTGCAAAGCTGGAAGCCCTAAGTCAATCACCGAGCTTCATGCTTCTTCCAGGGACGAGGTGCGAGTGTCTGTGGCTCTCAAGAGCGGTTCATATCCTAGACTGACTCTACTTGGCTTAATACTTCGTCCGTCACGCTTTCAGACATTTGAACAAATCAGTCCGTACCTCAAGGAACTAAGTATCGTAGAAAGGGGGTGTACACTTATGACAAAAAATCTCGTGGCCGCCAGCGGCGAGCGCGAATCGTTTGCAACTTTATCTGTTGAAACAGCGACAACAACCTAGGCGAACTTCCGAAGCATCCAAACTGCAATAATTGAAGATCCTAAACGATACCGGACCATTGCGTCCTGAGCGGAATTTCAAACAGCTCGTGCTGATGGCAGCGCAAGTGCAACACCGCGAAGCGATTTTTTGTCACAAGTGTGCTAACCCGTAGAAAAGAACACCCGAAATAAAGCGAAAGCGTCATGAATAGCATATCAAGTTGCGGAGGAAGTAGTAGATTGTACTCTAAGATCCGTTAAGATAGCGAGGTCTTTCAAAGGCTCCAGCAGTGAAGACTACGAAGCTGGTAAAGGAAAAAGTGGTTGAAGAGCAGAGTGTGATGAAAAAATTGAAAACTATTTAAGCAACTTTGAAATTAATCGTACTTGTGTCATCGTCAGGTGAACTCATGAACGAAGCTGTTGGGGATTGAGTTCCTTGAGTCTGAAATCAAAATTTTATATCTATTCACTTTTAATTTCAAATAAATTTTGTAGGTCAAGCTGAAGACAAACGGTACGATCCCCTCATTTTGAACATCGTGATGAAGGCCACATGCACGTTTTTCCAAAAGAATGTCGCGAAAGGTTAGATTCACGAATCATGCACGCCCAAGAGAGACAAGAGGGGGAGGTGGAGGGGGAGGGGGGCGGAGGGGGGGGGGGTGGAGTGGACGGGAGTATTGTTTGACAAAATAAGGAATAATAGCGGTTTTTTAGTTTTTTTTTAAAAAATCCCTTGAATTTTCCGAGATTCGCCGCATTTGAAGCGAAAGAGTACGGAGTACTAGGGATGAGAAGAGCTTATTGAATCAGTGTGACTCCAATACCAGGTAGTTGAGCAACTCGTTATTGGACGTGAGAGGCCTATGCGTGACTGACTCTCGTCTCTCTCACCCTTTTGTTCAGAGTAGACGTCAAGCCACTTCAATCAAGTTGTCAAGCTTTGCGAAATGCGTAGTGAGGGCTACAAGCAACTTGCTGTTAACTGACCACGCCTAAGCCATTGTTCAGTGTCAGCGATTCAGACGGTTTGGCGAAAAGGCGAGAAAATAAGATGCCCATTGATTAGGAGTTTGGGTGAAACGAGCGATCGGGTGTGTACCCTTATGTCAGGATTTCGCACGATGACGAGCCGCGTGCGACGCAATGTGTGCGAGCTATGCGCGTTGCGGTAGTTGGGTCTCAGAACGATTACATGGTAATGCTGGGGGCGCGATAGACAGTTGACTTGTAATCGCTTCGAGACCTTACAATGGCGCCTTTAGCTCGTCCGCATTGCTTCGCTTGCAACATGCCGCGGTGCGAAATCCTGACATAAGGGTACACACCCCGGGCGATCAAGGGGTAGGATTGCAAAAAGGAAGATAGACACCGCCCCTCTACTCCACTCTACTCGCGAACTCTATTCGCCCAATCGCCTAATCGCTGAACCGCCTATCACCCAGTCGCCTGAATCGCAACACTGAACGATGTCTAATGGGCGTGACAGCTGTCTGGTCGCGTGGTACCGACCCAGATGAAAAGTTCTAGCTTCAACTCGTTTTTTATCGTGTGTTCCCGCGCCAAAAGCTTTTGTCAGCTCCCACATGGGACAATCAAACGTAGCACGGAAGAGCAAATCATAGGGTTTGGACGGATATCTCCAGGTTTACCTTCACAAGTCATCTAGCACCCTTTCAACCAATACTGAGCTCAATGATCTACTGCGAACTATTCCAAAATGTGCTTTTAACCTCACTTCACGGCACGAAAACATGCAAATGGAATAAGAAAGATAACCAGTGGAATTCCAAATTCTATCACCTTGGAGTTATCCGAAATTGTCATGTTCTTACGTTCAACCATGATGAAGCGCTCAAAATTTTAACAGTGCATAGTACGAATGTTGTCGGATCAGTATGCCTTTACATTAAAGGCAGTGATAGGGATAGTTTGGGTTGAATGTGAAAAGACTGCTGAATATGAAAGCTGAGGTGCTCAGTAGTGTGGAGGTGAAGAGTAAACGGAATGAAACGGTCAAAAACCCGAGAAATAGGAGAAATAGGACCCTCTTACGGCCCTAGATTCTCAAGTGGAGCAGATTGGAGTAAAAAGAGGGGGCGGAAAAATGTCGGCAGCCGCTGAAAAAGACACCTGCTCCGAAGCTCTGAGGCGCTTCGCTCACCTGGAATTTTCCCATATGAGGTCCCAGACCCGTAGCTTTTATTCAGGTGACTCATATCAAGAGTGCTCATGAGCCACATTACCCCTGTCACAGCCTTTATTCAAGGGATGACCAAAACTGTAATGCTTACCGGTGGCTTCGCCGGTTCGATGACATTCACACTATCAGTGGATGTTCCTGCTCGTTTAGTGCTTGCAGCAGAACTGATACTGATCTTCCTGGACAAGAAATCCACTGAGGGTGCAGGGCTGGATCGTCGAGTCTCCGTCGTTGTTGGAGCAGGACTTCGTGGTGGAATTGGGGGAGGTGTTGTTAACGATGTTCCTATAGAATATGTTCAAATGAGTGTTTCAATATCGGTCAAAACAGAAGAAAGTTTTTATGGGTTCCCAGAACTTTCAGCGAATAGAAGCGTACACGTACTGGATAAAGATGCCGTCACTTTGGTCACGTCAGGAGGCATCTCGGTTTGGCTGACTCGTCGCGGAAGGGGCGCTTCTATAACTGGTGAAGAAAACGGCGCCAACGACGACACAGACAAGGTCATTGCTTGCTGCGGATTCGAATGATCAGATTGCACCACTAAATAAAGCAATTTCAGTAAAGCACAGCGCATGACAATGATTGAATTTAGAGAGCTCATTTCAACTGAATCCCTCCGAGATTTTCGCAATACGAATGTTTCTAAAAAAGCACAAAAACCTGTAGCAATAAAAACTGACTCCGATTACCTCCGCTGTCAATACTTCTGGCGTCGTCATGGAGTGTGGGCGGAGCGGTCTGGTTGTGGGTTGAGTCGTAGGAGGACGGAGTAGCCAATGAGCGACGAGGTGACGTGGAGGCTCGTGAGGTCGAGGCTCGTGAATCAGGTGATGATTCTTCTTCTAAAGGATGGAAAGTTGTATGGTGTTAGAAGTTTGAAGAGAGGCAAATTTAAGGGATTTCTGGATCAGGCATCAGCTGCACCACTTGCAAGCCCTGTCCGAAATATTTCAATGGGCGATGTGTGCTTTCATTTTGTTTGGTGTGGGGGAGGCTAACGTCACCGTAGAGGGAACGCATGAAAGGTCATCAACCCCTTCCTGGGATGCGCCGCACATTCTAGTTCCATTCAGAATCGTGATGGCTGGTGAATGTGATGTGGCCTATACAATGAATGACTTGCGGTGGCCAGCGATGTACAAGTCAGTGCTTTTATCCTCCATCACGTGTCTGGTACGAATTCGCCGACCCCGAAGGGGAGGGGGGAAAGCTTGTTGGCTTAGGGGGGGGGGGGCGTTGATGCGGAATTTGATTCCCGCACCATGAGAGTGGATTGCGCTCCACCTGTCACTACACCAACTCCCCTTTCCAATACTTTTTATAAAATTTTCGCTCGCCGAAGTCAGACTTGTATACTCACCACTATCGCTGATATGGGTGGCGTGCAGAGCGAATCGAGCCAGGTTCTCCTCACGCCGGGCTGCCATCGTTGCTTTGTGACTGCGTCTGACCACACCGGACTGGGCAAACTCGCCTTCAGACGAACTCCTTCAAAAGAACCTTTTGATTACAAAAAATTTAAGCCACAGCAGATCTCGTCACCTGTCATCGTCATCAACAGACATCGACGTCATCACCTTCTCCTTGACCCATGACGGTTGAATCCGCGGGCGCGGTGATTTTGTTCTGAAATTTAGAGCCCTTTATAGAAAAATGGAATTGACAATAGAGGTCACGCTTTGACAACCACTCAGGACCACAAAAATCACTGCGAAGGGCTAGGAGGTGAGTGCATTATTAAGTGAAGATTTTTAAATGCAGTATTCAGCGGCACTAAGCCTATACCCGAGTCAGGTAATCCTCGACGGGGGTCGAGTTCTGGGTAAGAAAGTGAAGGGAGGTGTCGGCCCATTGAGAGTGGAAGCCTTGTTGGGAAGAGGGCGATAATATGGCCAACACCAAGATTCTAGGATTATATTAAAAAGCCCGGTTAGCAACCAAAAGCATAAAGCATGAATATTTCTTCAGCGAGTTGAAGGTTTAAGAGGATCACTTGAAGGCAGTCATCGGTGTGTGAACGCGGCCGAAAAGAGAAGTGCCGAGAAAACACACTCTTGATCTCATTGATGAGCATCTATGCTCTTATACTGCGGTTATACTTTGCGAAACTACGATTCGCTCAATCGTGCGATAGCACGTGTCGCTGCGTGCACTCACACTCCAGCGTTCCTTCCACAACGCACTACCCGTGAGTGGTGTCAGGCAGTGTTGCTGAAGACAATTAGCGCGTTCGAGCGAGAGCGCGAAACACGACACATGTGATCGTATGCATCTACACGATCGGCGCGAATTACTTTGAAAGGGTCTACATGACAGAAGCGATGGTCTGTGCTCAGAGTCAAGTACTTGCCTGTCATGGAAACCTCAAGGGATGAGAAGAAGGTTGTACATTACGGTAGGAAAGGATTGCTCTTGCAAGTTGCGGTGAAAAAGGCGAAAATAGTTACCCTAAAGTCTGATAGATAAGTCCGCCCGCATGCGGTGCCGCGCGCGGCACAGGCGACCGCAGTAAAGAGCCAGAGATGAAGGAAATTGAGAAGGCTATGATTTGTGGAATGTCTTAATAACGGGTTTATACTGTGTTGTATATTGTATTTGTTAATATAAAAGCTAGTAGCAAGTAAAGATGGGGTCGTACGAAAGGTGAACGCGGAAACTTCACGGTTGGTAGAGGAGAGTGAACGAGTGAGAGGAGAATCGTTGTTCAGCGGGGGTTTCAATGCAACGATGGTCTTAGCGATGAAATAGCGGTTGAATAAAAACTTTTCCTTATTCCTGCTATGATAATGATGCACAAAACCTCGCAAATATGCGTCTTTCACCTTATTTTTTCCCCTGCTGAAAGCGCTTCTGCTTGCCGCGTCAAGTTTTTGCACCTGATGTAAGCCCTCCTTTTAGTTCTCGAGCCCTCTGAAATGCCTGAACAACTTATGATCAGATATACCAAAAGCGGCATCAGGAAAAGGATGAGCTACGGAGAGGTAGCTGCTTTAGTTTGCTACAGTTTCTACTCAATTCTGAGGAGACGATTGTCAACAGCTCCTTAAGGGCCTTGAACCAAGAGTCATTGCTAGATGAGATGGGTGAGAATTTTAATGTTAGTGCTTCTGACGATGAAATGGAGATTGCGTAGAAATTTGAGATGAACGATCATTGTTACACGGGATACACGAAGATTTTGATAAGTGGTATTTTAAGTATTAGAAATGAAGTTGAATGAACAGTTTCTACAAGTCTCTAGTTTTTAATAATGAAGGGTGCATCGCGATCCTGTGTTCCATGAAGACTGCGCCCGTGTCCGAGTGCTGGCGGACTTATCTATCAGACTTTAGGGTATATTCTTTCTCAGAGAGTAATAAGGACCATATTAGTAGGAGGTCGTAAGGCCACCTCACTCGATGCACTGACTTCTGCGTGCACAATGAGTCAGTTCAAAGCTTTCACCCAGCTTTCAAATTGCTCTTTTGAAAGCGAATAGGCAAGGAGCTTAAGAAAGGCCGCGTGATGGAAAGTGGTAGCTTATCGATACGTGAAGAAGTGAAGACTGTGTCAAAGTGCTGACGAAGAAAAGAAATATTTCGCTGACGAATCATTCACATAGACCCCTCATCTGAAGCATGCGCTCAGTTCGGACAGATCCGATATTCCTTACTCCACTATCACAAAGACACTTTCAGTGTAAGCACTCATCATTGGTGCATAGGAACTGTGCTGTTAGTTGTTTTAAATTCTCGAACCTTATCAAAATATCCGGTAACACCGCAGGCGTCGCCAATTCGCTGAAGGTTTTGTTTAGGGAATCAATGTTCTGTTAAAAATGGCGTATTTTCTAGAGCTCACCTGTCATTGGGCGTCGGCGGTAGATGACGCCTTGGATATGGCTGGGATGTAGATGATCCAGCTGGTGATGTCCATGACGGCCTGTGCTGGAGCGGTGGAGACATGACGCTACCATTCGCTTCAGGACGCACAAACTCTGGCACCTCCTTGTAGAACCAGGCGCCCGATTTTTTCCACAACTGTAAATATTTGTAAAAATAGAATGAAATTGAAAACAAGCTGATGGGAGCCTACAAAACGCTGAACGTGTGCGAACGCTGAACATGCCGAGTGCTCTGATAAGAAAGCAACGTCAAGCGGAAAAAAACTAAACATCTGAGGGTGGGTATCCGATACCATCAACACCATCCTCGTCTGTGAAGCGCTTTGCTTCAAACCATCCAAAAGCACATTTCACTCTCGGTGAGGGGAAGATTCCTTTTGATCGTCAATGGCGCAAGAGCGCTGAATGGTGCCCGTGCCATATCTGGATAGTGTGACTTAACCGTCCTTAGTGTGAACCCACTGGTGGCGAGCAAGATGACACTGCCCTCTGGCGAACATGGAACATATTTTAAGCAATTTGTATAATGCGCTGCGGAATCTAATTATTAGGTCGTCCTGAGAGGTAGGAGTCCACACATTTTCGCTAACAAGATGGAAATTGGCTTATTTCGGTTTTCAGAAATATGGAAATCTGAATGCATCTGGAAAGCGCAAGAACATCCCTGTATTTTTTATTTTATTCTTAGGGGGATCGCCCTAGGTAGGAAAAAGATGTTTATGGTACCAGAGTTTGCGTTGAATTGGTTCAATAAACTTCAACTAAAAGCAAAAAAAGCAAAGACGTCACGTTACTACAGACACCCAGACAAAAGAAAGCAAAAATAAGATCGTCAGATGAACACGGCCAGTTTTCAACCGGTATGTGGCATTTGGCTATTTGATTGATTCTGTGAAGACTAGTGAATATTAGTCTCCCTGCACGAGTGAGGGAACTATTCATAGTCTCCAGGTAAAGGTTTTGTGGTAAAGACTCCAGGAGAAATAGTACCAACTAGGGACGCAGGCGTTCGCGGCGCGGTTACTCCAAAACTTAGGACGGGGAGTATCGTGCTCGCTAATCCACTGCAGTTACCGTGTGGCGAACGCTAGCGTCCTAGTCTTTTGAATTAGTTTTCCAAAACTGAGATAGCAAATAGGAAACATGTTTATTTTTATTATTGTTGTTTATTGGTTGAATGCTTGATAGAGCAAAGCTACAAGAAAGGCTCATAGTTGAATAATGGCCGATTTCATCTGATAAACCAACGGCAAAGGGATGCTTTGGGTGGTCGTTCGGGATAGCATTAGCAGACGAACGCATACAGAGAAAAGCTCACAGAGGAAACGGCCCTAAAGAGACAGACCGAGGACTCTCGAGCAGAATCTGTGGACTCCAAGCACCAAAAAACAAAACCCGATTCTAAAGGATGTGAGGTTGTGTATTATTAGGGTGCTCAGCTACACACATACGGCAAAGATACTTAAGCTTGAATCTCCAAATTCCAAATAATCAAAAAGCAGTCAAGTTAGGTTTGTTGCATAAGTAGGCCCTCCCGAACTCCACCACCCCCTACCCAAAAGGATTCGCTGGGCTTCATATGAGCTCTTTCTCCTTGTTTTCCTCGATCAATCACTTAATCTTCCAGTGATTGGGGATAGGGGAGTGATAGGTCATCCTGCCATCCTAAATCTATGATTTGCATTTTGAAAGTACTATTATTACTGGGATTTGCTCAAAAATGTCAATTTTTGAAAATTGCAAAATACCGCAGGCACCGTAACCAAATTTTTGAACCGCAGAATTGCTCTGCGTTTCACTCCTTGTTCAGACCATTCACTGGAGAAGAACCAGAGGTGGGAACAACAAAAACAGTAAAGAGTCATGAAAGGGGAAGAAGTGGATGAACGGACTGAAAAGGGAAATTGCACAGGAAAAGCAGCCGACCACCCGGCAACTAACCACCTCTCGGGCTTCCGAACAGATTTTGCACAGGAAAATCACTTCACCATGTTGAGTGTCCAACGTTTCGACCCCACAATTCCGTTGACATACGTACTAAAAGGAACATATGGATTTGAAAAATTTTCTTTTTTCTGTAAGCGCTTTCAAGTCGACCAACCTTCCTACAGTCAACGCACATAGCCGCATAGCTTTTTGATGCCAGCAGACCAAATTCCGTATGACACAGTAGGCAATGAGTGACACCGTTACCAGTAGCTCGTCGTCGCATTTTCTCGAGCCGATCGACCATTTTTCTGGAATTCGTGGTAATAATAAAGGGCACAAAGTCAGTCTCGGCGTGAGCAAATTGCAGTATGACAGTCACCTTCAGGATAAATTTGCTTCTATGACTCAAACCCACACATACTTTGTAATTAATTTTCTGCAAGGATTGCAAAAAGTTACTGTCTAGATAATAATCAGAATATAATGACAGTGGTCTCATAAAAAGGTAACTGGAGGTCTCCATAAGAGAGGTTTCGGATAGAAAAACGGGAGAAGATCAGAGTCCATCGAGCCATGCTGCTCAAAGGCACCACAGCTCTTTCACATTTGGAAAGCTTTCGAAATATGTACGTGTGCGCCGCCCCAAGAGCCATTAAAAATTAGCTTGAAAAGCCAACAAAATGTCAGCACAAATTATCAGTCATTGGACCAACGCGTGACTCGACAGAACCTCTCGGCTCCATTAGAGATTCTCAAATAACCTCCCGTACCGCCCTTCGACTGCCACCATAATCCATGTGGAAACAAAACGACTCTGACGTAAAATTGAATAGGTTACGAAGCTTCCATGCGTATGTATCCATCAGAGTGGAGCGAGTACTACTAAGGTGAATTGCTTTTTTCTGTTAGCTAAATTGCTTTTACATCGATTAGCTTAAAAGCATAGAGTACGATGTATGGCTGTGTGCACTGGGTGGACATTCTTAGAAGGAAGGTATTTTGAGGCTCCACGTGGGGTCTACGAAGCGAAGCAAGAGTCTAAGAAATGCTCTCACACTCCCATCTGGCACGCCGCAACTCTTAAAGGGACGTTCTTGATATTGAAAATTACTGCCATTTGTCACAGTGCCAACCGATACAGCAGTAACCTTACACATACCGACATCTGATCATGCTCCAGGTTAATGGCACTAAAGAGTTCTGATTTCGCTGGTTTCCCACGTTTTTTTGCATTTCAGGGATACTACTCCTTCGTGAAGGCCATCTACACGTGTAACAACCATAACACGTTGACGTATTCAGATGGATTTGACGGCGCTATGACCGATTCCATTCACTGATGTGATTTCAGTCTTCCGAACAAGCACGATATTGGATAGACGAGCTGGCAAGCCCCGCCCTGTTCTAAGAAATGGCACAGAAGAGATACGGTGCTTCTATTTTCGCCAACTGCGCTTTGTTGTATAAACTGTGCACGGAGCCAGTTTTTCTAATGTCTCGATGGATCATCGTGAATTATTCAAAAAGTTTCTTTTAACAAATTGTCGCACAATGATCCCGGTTTATTCCACGAAACCAAGTGTAGTTCTCCTCTGCAGGATTTCAGAGCTCATTTCATTTCAGAAAGTATAAGGCTAGCGGTGTCTACATGTGACGCCGCTCCCACTATAAGACTTCATGAATCATACAAGGGCAATGTCGGCCTAGGCCAACCAATCCCTACTGCTCTGAAGTGTCTGAATTCCTGGTAACTGATATGTTTGTAAAAAATACTAGGTGTGTGCCCTCGTATCAGAATTTCGCACCGCGGCAGACGGCATGCGACGCGATAGGTGCGATGTAGCGGCGTCATCTCCTATTGGGTTCCACGTTTGTACCACATCCTACGCTTAACAAATAATGGAGCCGAATTGTTTTTACTCTTTCTGCCTGTATGGCCAGACGATTAAACTTAGTCTGCACGCTGCCACGCGAGAGCATCCCTTTTAGTTCACATGATACCATCGACTACCGTAGTTGAAGTTGTCAGAATACGTTCGCGAATATAAAGAACATATCTCTATCAGTGCACCAAACAAATGTTTAGTGTTTCACCACCACTATTAGGCAAAAGTAATGTACCGTTAATTTCCAATTATTCTGAAAACTTGAGATTTTTGCCTAAATGCTTCGAGAAACTGCTCACAAATCACGGCTCTGAGCAAAGGCTCCGGTGCTACACACCATTTGCTCGGTCTCAAGTGCCTCTAGAAACATCACAAAAATGCACGCGCAGCACAGCTGAAGAGCGCCGAGGTGGGCAAGAAAGGAAACGTACATGGGAAATACTACGGGGGGTGCCAAAAAAGTAATTTTTTTCTCGGCTTTCAACCCCACATTAATGGAACTTCAGTGGATTCTGACAATGTATTTTCATCCCAAAACTAGAGAGCACACCTCATACTATCAATACATTCCGTAACAGCATTCTGCACGAGCAGGATCGGGAGCTTCTTCTGCGTGAAAATACGTGCCACCTCAATTCGGCAAAATGAGAAGTTTTCCCCACCTTCGTTCACCACCTTGCTGAGGTCCGTTCACTCTGGGTACCTTAGGGGATCCTTAATGGGTGGTGTTCTTAAACATTCTGTCTTCTTCTGGTTCATACTAACGCTCTTCGATTCCAAGAACCAGAACGTGCCGTTACCATTGAAACCCCTACGGAGGTGGGTTTGTGGCATGAAAAGATTTCGAATCACAGCAGCGTTGTCTGAGAAGCGAGAGCTCTGCGAATTCCATGAACGGATGGGTCAGCTTTCAGGAAACTTCCCACAAGAGACGTCCCCCGGAAGCTGGCTCCGACGTTTCAGGAGGACCTTAACGCTGCAGGTGCTCTATAGCCCGACTGTGCTGACTGTAGGCCCCGCATATTGATGAAGATGAAAGTAGTGAGCTTGAGCTTGTTCTTGCTCTGAGAGGAACATTCCAGGAATATTTTGCCTAAATGCTTCCATCTATTTCATTACACTCTGTTTTGTATACTTAGTGGAAGTGAGCCGCGAACAAAATAACTTTTTTGGCACCTATAGCGTATGTAAACGGATATGTAATATGGCCCAGTAATCAACATCACCTGTTTCTTATATGAAGAATGCAATTGTTCACATTATTAACAAAACCATTAGAAGAAGTGAATACACATGTACAACATTAGAAAAGAAACCTATCCTTTGTTGCTAACAAGGGAAGGATTTTAGGTCGAAGTGGCCATTCGGAATGGGATATTATATTGTCTGACGTATTTTCGGACGCTGATCTCGAACCTGCATTCCAAATTTGCTGTCCGTTTCTCTTAGCGGAGTTATGGAGGTTTTTTTTGAAAAAACAATGCTATTATATGGTAGGTTTGGAAGCCCGTAGCACGCGAGCCAGACGTTCTCGCGCAAAACTAGTGCGATTTTCGTGTTCAGGGGACCAAACTGCCCTTTGTTTTTAGCCAATTCGAGGCCTATTGGGTAGGCCAAGAATTTTCCCGAAATTTGGTCAAATTCTCGGTAAGCCAAGAATTTCTTCGAAATTCGGTCAAATTCTCGAATTGGGTAAAAACATGTTCCATAGGGCAGTTTGGTCCCCTGAACACGAAAATCGCACTACTTTAGCGCGAGAACGTCTGGCTCGCGTGCTACGGGCTTCCAAACCTACCATATAATAGCGTTGTTTTTTCAAAAAAACCTTCATAACTCCGCTCAGAGAATCGGACAGCAAATTTGGAGTGCAGGTTCGCGATCAGCGTCCGAAGATACGTCAGAAAATATGTATCCCATTCCGAACGGCCACTTCGACCTAGAATCCTTCCCTTGTAAGTATACAACTCCGAAAGGTAGTGCCAAAACTTTGGCTACTCTCGATCCCAAAAAGATATGTTATTTTCCATATTCAAAAACACATGGTGGTTACTTCCGACCACAGCACATTTCAAGAAACCAAAAAAAAACACAACATCACAACCACCATATGTTGCAAGCGGTACTATACTGAAGGCATATTCCAGGATTACCGTGGATTGAAGCGCTGATATGAATTAGAGGTGTTGAAGAATACACCGACAAAGAAAAGCGCCCCTATGGTGGCAACAATGAGGATCCTTGGTGACATCTAGCCCTGTGAGAGATTATCACGTGAAGTGACCCTTGACTCTGTTTCCGATGGAGAGCATCATGAGGAACCATGAGATATTCCCTGTTCCCCATGTCTTCACTATTGGGATCTCTTCCCTATCTTATCTTATTTTTCCGCATATCTGCAGAAATACTGATTCTTATAATGTTGTTGTTAAATATAAATGCCACATGACATTCCGATTGTTTCATTATCAAATTTAATTTCTTCTCATATTTTGTCTGCGCCCACAAATATGTTTTGACAGGGCCTTTCATGTTGTATCTTGATTGGAAATCCTTGCGTATATAAGCCACGCTGAGGTTATAATAAACACTTGTGATCAAATCGCAAAAATGGCGACCACGGCCAAAGCGGACCTTCAATAGTCTCATAAAGAAGAACGGCAAGGACGACTACTCCACATCGACTCCTCAGTCACTCTCGCCGACAATCCACCCTATCCCCATTACCCCATCACTTTGCGGCTTCTGCCCAACCACTCTACACCACATCACACTTACTGGAGCACACGTCGACTCCACGACTAACCAGGAGCCGCTCTCTTCCATAAACCTCTGAAGACTCCTGAGGAAGATCACTCCTTCCCCTTTTGCCTTCCTTCCTCCCTCCCGACTACACCATCCATCCACAACCATCCCACCAGCTTTTCTCGCTCCACCTCTCAAGGGGTCTCCGGAATCCAATCCACCAGCTCTTCTCGCTCCACCTGTCAAGAGGTCTCCGGAATCCAATCCACCAACTCCTCCTGCTCTACCTGCCAAGGGGTCTCCGGAATCCAATCCACCAGGTCCTCCTGCTCCACCTACCAAGGGGTCTCCGGAATCCAATCCACCAGCTCTTCCCGCTCCACCTGTCAAGGGGTCTCCGGAATCCAGTCCACCAGCTCCTCCTGCTCCACCTCTCAAGGGGTCTCCGGAATCCAATCCACCAGCTCCTTCTGCTCCACCTCTCAAGGGGTCTCCGGAATCCAATCCACCATCTCCTCCCGCTCCATCTGTCAAGGGGTCTCCGGAATCCAATCCACCAGCTCTTCCCGCTCCACCTGTCAAGGGGTCTCCGGAATCCAGTCCACCAGCTCCTCCTGCTCCACCTCTCAAGGGGTCTCCGGAATCCAATCCACCAGCTCCTTCTGCTCCACCTCTCAAGGGGTCTCCGGAATCCAATCCACCATCTCCTCCCGCTCCATCTGTCAAGGGGTCTCCGGAATCCAATCCACCATCTCCTCCCACTCCATCTGTCAAGGGGTCTCCGGAATCCAATTCAATCACCCTCTTCCACGGAACCATCAGACACCAGCCGCCTCCCATCGTCACCCTCAACTGCACCTTATACCCTCGTCTTCTCGTGGTTCTCAACAACCATCTCACACCAACTGCCTCCCATCGTCATCTTCAACAATACCTGATACACATCGTCTCCTCGTCGTTCTCGACAACCATCAGACACCAATCGCCATCGTTCGACTCATCGGCAACCCATAAGTACAACTCTCAACAATGTTCAACAGCGGCAATGTACGACGTCAGATCGGCATCTTCAAAAGACGTCTACTTCAACAAACTGAATTCACAAAGCAACTACTCTCAGACTATGATATTCACGTGAAATCGCCGACTTTCAATCAGCTCAACGACGATGAAGTCACAACCTTTCGACATGATCTGAACGATGCTCGCTCTCAAATTCTGCACTTCTACTCCAAGATACAACGGCTGCATGATGAATGGTCTGCTGCTAGGGAAGCGAATCCCCAGGAAGAAGAAATCTACAACGAGTACATCAAGAAGTATGGAAACTATACAACGACTGTCCAAGAAGCTGTCACAACCCTGGACAACATCGATGAAGTTCTCAATGCTGTCGATACTGAATTCGCTCGAAGGCACCTACCAACACAACACAACGGAAGCCGGTCTCCTTCCACTGTACACAATGCAGATTCCAGCCTTCACCACCCATCAACCGTAATCACGGCACCAAAGGAACGTTATGAGAGCATCCAGAGTACGGCAACAATGAACTTCGTGGACGCATCAATACTCAGTCGACTGGATCTACCCACATTCGATGGCAACTTACTCGAGTATCCAGAGTTCTTCGCCAGATTCTCCGCACTCATTGGCGACAAAACCCAACTCGATGACACCACAAAATTTTCTCTACTCAAGTCGTGCTTGAAAGGACGTGCTCTCCAATCGATACAAGGATTGTCACTAACGGCGCAGAACTACCACA
Source organism: Trichostrongylus colubriformis (assembly GCA_963978905.1). NCBI lineage: Eukaryota > Metazoa > Nematoda > Chromadorea > Rhabditida > Trichostrongylidae > Trichostrongylus > Trichostrongylus colubriformis. The sequence goes on along the minus strand of OZ022259.1, from coordinate 28,954,714 downwards.
TCGCAATCGACATCCTCAAATCACGCTACGACGACAAGGTAACTACTCGTCACATACTATTCAGTCAGTTGGCCAACTTACCATCCTGCGATCCCGAAGGAAAGCACCTTCAGTCACTCTACAACAAGATGTATTCGCTTACACGTCAGTTCTGCTCATACGAAGACGACTCAAAAGAAATCGCCCTCGGTGCCATATTGATGAACAAGCTTCCTCGCCATGTTCGCAGCAAGATATACGACAAGACCGCCAACACTCACAACCTCACTCCGAGTGAACTACTCCATGTACTGACGGACATCGTCCATAAAGAAGCAACACTCCAAGAAATTGACTACCACTGCAAAAGATACAGCCAATCCCATGAAGAGTCATATGTTGGAGTATCACAACACCGAAGAAAGCAGAGCGCGACGTCACCAACAAAACCAAACAAGCAGCCCTGGACGCGGGAGAAGAAGTCTTTCACCGCAACGAAGAAACCTGGACAAGGCCGACATTGCCCATTTTGTGAGTCAACGCAACACACTTCGTTCAGCTGTGATAAATTCAACACTCCTCAACTTCGAATGCAGATTGTAAGAAACAAACGGCTATGCTTCAACTGTCTACTGAACACACATCGCACCAGCGAATGCCTCTCGAAACGCTGTTGTCAGCACTGCTCCAGACACCATCACACCTCAATCTGTTTCAAGCAATCATCCACCTTCCTGCACCCAGCGAGGACAACTACTAAAACCCAAGCACCGAAACCGAAAGGCCAAGTTCACTTCGCGGAGAACTCCATCATACAGCCGATCAAGGAAACGACAGCAGTCCACACTGAGCAACTCAACGAACTTGCGGCGTCTCACGCGGCGGCAAAATCAGTCCTGATGATGTGCACTGAGATCAACGTCTTCAACCCAACGAAACCACACAAGTTAACGAAGACTCTCGCCTTCTTGGACAGCGGCTCGAGCAGAAGTTACATCACAACCGAACTCGCACAACTCCTCGAACTTCCAGGAGGACAAGAAGAAGATATCTCCATGTATACGTTCGGTACGTTATCACCACTCCAACTTTCAACAACTCTACATACACTAGGAATCCATACCAAACATGGCGTGCGGATTTTGAATGTGAAGGCTCTTGAAACACTAGTGAACGACATCAAAACAGTCGAAGTCGACAACTACTCACACCTTCAAATGCTGACAGCGACTCCCAGAAAGCCTTCCTTACTAATTGGATCAGACTACTTTTGGGATCTTCTACTTTGTGATGATTTCCACGTCGAAACTCTTCCTAACGGCTACCATCTCATACACTCGTCAATTGGTAAAATTGTGACAGGAACGCACCGACTTCATACCAAAACGAACCACTGTTATAACTTCTACTCCGCAGAAAACGAAGAACTGAACAAACTCGTACATCGCTTCTGGGATCTCGAATCTCAAGGAATTGTGGACAACCCACACAGTTCCGACGATGAAGAATGCCTGAGGAAGTTTAATGAGACAACCTACTTCGACAACGATGAACACCGATACGTTGTTCAACTTCCATTTAAAGGGAAGAAGGAAGAACTTCCAAATAATCTTCAACTCGCCTATGCACGACTTCTTCACAATGTCAAAACCCTCAGACTCAAGCCTGGAATGATCGAAAAATATCACAACCTTATCCAAGAACAGCTAGCAAGAGATATTATTGAAGAAGTGCAAGAAGAAAAGATTCCTCTACTATGCCATTACCTTCCTCATCACGCCGTTCTCTCTGAAGAAAAAACCACAACAAAAATACGATGTGTTTACGATGCTTCCGCAAAATCCAAAGGAAGCCCTAGCCTAAATGACCTCCTTTATAGAGGCCCCGTCTTACTCCCTGACATCACTGGAGTGCTTCTACGTATACGGATGATGCACATAATCATATCGAGTGATATCGAAAAAGCCTTTCTAATGGTCGGATTAGACAAGGAAAGCAGAGACTTTACGCGATTCCTTTGGCTGAAGGATCCACTGAAGCCTGTTACAATGGACAACGTCATCACCTTTCGATTCAAGCGAGTTCCTTTCGGTCTGAACGTATCACCATTCCTACTAGCAGGTACGATACGCTATCACTTGACAGTATCAGAGAATCCTTTGTCGAAGACGATCCTAAGAAACACCTACGTCGATAACATTTTCTATGGAGCGGAATCAGAAAATGAAGCAAAGGAATTTTACATCACTTCTAAACGTCTCTTCCAAGAAGCTGGTATGAACCTCCGACAATATTGCAGTAATTCCACCACGATCAACGACTTCTTCTCAAAAGCTGAAAACTCTGTCATCCCTAATCAATCCAAAATCTTGGGGATATCATGGAATACATCAGACGATACGCTGCAAATTCGCCTCCCAAAAATCCCCAACAATGAAACTCATTGGACGAAGCGCAAGGTCTTGAAGATCGTCGCAACTGCCTACGATCCATTAGGTTGGTGCTCTCCTGTACTATTTTCAAGCAAAGTTTTCCTTCAGTCGTTATGGAAAGAACAATTGGAATGGGACGATACTCTTCCAACATCTCTGGCAGAAAATTGGAGAACCCTCATTTCGAACTGGTCATCAGTATCATTCGTCATACCACGCCGAATAATCACAGGTACCAAATCATCGAAGTTCGAGATTCATGTCTTCGTGGATGCATCAATCGCTGGATATTGCGCTGTAGCGTATGCAGTAGAAATCACCGAGTCACGCAAAAGTTCTCTTTTGATGTCTAAAACCCGCTTATCTCCACTCAAATGCAAGATGACCATTCCAAGATTGGAACTTTCCGCAATTGCGCTAGGATCACGACTTCTAAAACACATTTGCGACAACCTTGATGTGTTTATCGACAAAACCGTAATATGGTCTGATAACAGCGCTGCACTCATGTGGACCAAAACAGGGAACAACCTCCCGGTATTTATTCGCAATCGTGTAAGAACAATAAAGGACAACGCACCAACTGCAATTCTACGCTACGTACCAAGCAAGGACAATCCAGCCGACGTTGGAAGTAGAGGAGCGTCAGCAGAAGACCTACAACATTTCCACCTTTGGTGGAAAGGTCCTGATCTTCTTTCTCAAAACGAAGATAAATGGCCGCTGGACATAACATCCGACCCAACTCCAACAACGTGTCACACCCAGGAAAGCATTCCTCGCTCGGTTATTTCAGGGCTTGTGCCCACAGTAATTGACACGACTCGCTTCAGCACATGGGAAAAATTACTCCACACAATCTACTACGTGCTACTTTTCCTCGTGAAAAAATCGGCGAAGGCAAGTCTACGATTTGGACATTCTCCATCATCACTGTTCCAGAAAGCTGAAATTGTTCTGTTCCGCATCGCACAAAGTCAACATCCACCTTCTTCAGAACTCAAAAAACAACTACAACTGTTCGATGACAACGGCTTATGGAAATCGAAAGGACGAATTACCAATGCAGAACTACCGCAGGAAACTATCACTCCTACATTTCTTCCACGAAAGAACCACATCACCTCCTTGTACATACTTCACACGCATCAAGAAAACAACCACTGCGGCGTGAATCAAACGCTAAGTACATTGAGAGAAAATGTATGGATATCGAAAGGAAGAATAGCTGTGAAGCACGTCATCCACAAACTGTGTTTCTACTGCAAGAAGTTCCGAGCTCGACCGTTCAAGCTGCCGAAATTTCCAGCACACCCTTGCAGGCGAGTAAGAAAACCACAGTACCCGTTCGAGAACATCGGAATGGATTATGCAGGCCCACTCCACTATAAAACCGAGGATAAAACCACTTCGAAATACTGGATCTTGCTGATCACGTGCCTTAATACGAGAGCCATCTATGTCGACCTCGTCCTGAACATGTCCTCCAAAACACTTTTTCAAGCACTACGACGATTCTTCGCAACCATTGCCTACCCTAAGTGGATCCTATGCGACAATGCAAAGCCATTCCAGGCCGTAAACGAGGTACAATTTGCGATTGAGAGTAACAACGAACACCAAGAAAAGGATCTCGTCAATTATTGTGCACAAAGAAGAATCGAATTCAAATTCATCCCGAGCTTTAGCCCCTGGCAGGGAGGACTGTACGAGAAAATGGTCCATATTTTCAAAATCTCTTTCAAACACGCCCTGCATAACCGAATTCTTGAAATGGAAGAGCTTCGAACTTTAGCGAAAGAAACTGAAACAATAGTCAACTGCAGACCTCTCACCTATATCGCTGAAGACGACAACACACTTCCTCTTCGTCCTATCGACTTCATTCATCCATGGACAACCCTCTCTCTACCTCGAATTAATGATAGACTGGCTGAACGGTACGCAACAACATCAACGAAAGAGGAATTATTCGAGCAATGGAAAACAATCAACGACATGTTAGATCGATTCTGGAGAAGATGGTCAGCGGAGTATTTGACAGGTCTCCGTGAGCAATTTCGTGTGACTCACCCCACCCCGCGATGCTTCAATGAATCACAACCTCGCGAAGGAGACTTTGTTATTATCGAGGACAAACAGTTGGACAGAGGACAGTGGAAGATGGGTCAGGTACTATCATCCTCTGATAACTTTCAGAGATCAGCATGTATCAGACTACCGTCAAACAAAATAATCACCAGACCCATTAATAAGCTTTTCAAACTCGAATTGGAAGATGAACAACGAAGAATGTCGACATCACTCCACGATGGTCAAACAAAAGCAGCTTCCAAGTCGCCAACCACTGAAAACCGTCACTCGATGATAACCAGATCAGAATCATCAGCAACTCACCTACTCGTAATGGCTCTACTCACAATAATCAGCCTTTCAGCCGCTAATACTAGATGCCCATCGGAAATCAATTCGCCAAAAACAATAATCTACGCAACCAACTGTGTGAGCAAGGGAGTCGCAATAGCTCGATATAAGGAAAACGGGAAGGATCGTCTATGCTGGTTTCCTATATCATGCCCCATCGGTTCGATAAGAGTATCAATACCCTTCCAACCAAACCAAGGAATATGCGGACCGAATTGTAAATGTCCATCATGGACAAGTACATGCTCTTTCAGTACTAGCCCTCGCCGCAATCTTTCAACTAAATCAAGCATCCCCTTCGAGGTGGCTTCATATCTACCACAGAAAGTTTGCTCTTTCACTCCATCTGAAAAATGTGAGAAAAGAAGGAAAATCGACAACTTCAATCAAGTACAGCTCTACGACGACACAGTTCTAGTTGTCAAAGAACTACACGTTGTTATCAAAGACTATGTGGATTCAGAGGATTTTATTTGCTTCGATAAAGCAGGAATTCAACGACCGGCAACTCCACCATACACAGGCACGTCATTTTTCTGCAACAAAAACAACTGTGAAGACAGTGCCGACTTATTTTGCACTTTCGGAACACCAAGTGCTGTATTCACAACACCCAACAAGAACGAATCATTCCTAATAAAGGCTTGGGGAGTTACAACCAGAGAATATTATGGACACCTACAGACCGAACCGGATCCTCGACCAATCTCGATCCACTGCACGAAAGGTGGGATACGACTCCTCATCTCTTCACCCACGACTGCGATCGAAGCCTGCATCACGAACTATTGCCAGTTCATCACTCACCCTTCAAACTCAAATGTTATCTTTCCGATAGCACTCGTCGCGTTTCCCTACATCGTTGAAGTCTCTACGTGGAACGATGGAAAATTAACATATAAGCGACAAATAGAATGCCAGGCCTCTCCAATCTGCGAACTTATCGACTGTTCCCTTTGTTTCGAATTGATATACAACCCACACTGTTGGTCTAAGACCCAAATTGTTCTGACTGGGGCAGTCCTCGTCGCAGCCGCTCTCGCTCTGACAATCTTCCTTCCTATTCTACGACTCATCTTGTTTGTGATCCACCCTGTCATCTTCATCAGCCGTCGTGTCATCAAGAAAACCTTCTCGAAAGTGGTCCGAACTCATCAAGAACTCGCTGTGTACACGGGACATCGACGACGACTCCTACTTGCTATCCTACTGAGTTACCATAGTCTGGCGAAGCCATGCTCCGACACTGTACCCATCACGGCAAGCGAAGAAACTTGCACTCGAAATGGAGAAGATATTTCATGCACATTCAATCAAGCAACGATAGTGACATTGCAACCTGTGAATCAGGAAGTCTGTCTCCTTCTCAGAAACTATGATAATACATCCGCTGGCATGATATCACTCCGAGTGAAAGGGCTTCATTTCACATGCAGACAGAAAGTCGAGTTCTTCACGCGTGACCACCGCTTCTACTCAGAGTCCGTGCATAGATGCCGTTTTGCAGGCAGCTGCAAAACTGGAACATGCGATAACACCAAACCCACCGACAAACTCCCTGAATTCTCGCAGGCAGCCAACAATCATCCCGGCTACACATTCTGTGCTGCAGCTTGCGGTTGTCTTACCTGCGGCGGATGCTTCTTCTGCCTCAGCAGCTGCCTCTTCTACCGCTACTACGCATACCCCGAATCGGACGCGATCTACACCGTCTTCAACTGTCCCTCTTGGGAGTTCTCACTGAAGGTACATATCAAACTACACAATAATGAACATACCGACGGGACAGACATCGTTCTGCATCCGGCCAAGACAACACGATGGAACAAAATCCGTCTATCTCTCATTGCATCAATGACCCCGCAAATGCCCATCCTCTCATCCACGTTTATCACTGATGGAGTTACCACAGCCATTACAAAACCAGCTTCATCAGGTCAACTACTATCCAACACTCTCGGTCAATTACAGTGTCCATCCATCCAGCACGCGAAAACCTTCAACTGTAGTTTTCCAAGCAATGTATGTTCCTGTTCACCGGCTACAAATCAAGCTGTTTGCACCTGTAGCGATGGACTTATAGGAGAAATCCTGAAGAAATCACCACTACCAAACCCTCCAAAACTGTGGTTATTTACCAAGAGGACCGAAAAATCATTGCAAAAACAAACGTTGGAACGGCTGTTCAGGTTCATATCGTGACCGATGACCTAAAAATGGCTACTTCGAGGACAAATACGACATGCTCAATAGTTGTATCCGAATTAACAGGATGTTACAAATGCTTCGCAGGAGCCCACTTTTCGCTGGCATGCACAACTCACAAAGGCGAAACAACGGCAGAGATACGATGCGCACAACAAGTTCAAGCCGCAATTTGTAGCCCTAACGGCCACGTCAACAAGATCATTTTCAACTTCGATTCACCGAACATACGAGAAAACTGCACCATCACTTGCCCGGGAGGGACGACTTCCTTCGAAATCGTCGGAGAGTTGCACTACTTCAACGACGGAAGAATTCTCCAACAACAGGGAATAGAAAATCGTCAAATAGTACCTAGATCACTAACATTGGCTGTTGATACCATGTATTCAATTTTTGGGGGAATTTACTCGTCATTATCATCCCTCCTCTCCTTATCAACAATGTTTCGTGTATTGGTGGTCGTAATCTTTCTTGCCCTTCTCAAACAACTTCTTGGAATATGGTTTGAAATAAAATCACAAAAAAAGGACATATAACGCAAACCACTTGCTTTGGGGGGAGTTTTCCGCATATCTGCAGAAATACTGATTCTTATAATGTTGTTGTTAAATATAAATGCCACATGACATTCCGATTGTTTCATTATCAAATTTAATTTCTTCTCATATTTTGTCTGCGCCCACAAATATGTTTTGACAGGGCCTTTCATGTTGTATCTTGATTGGAAATCCTTGCGTATATAAGCCACGCTGAGGTTATAATAAACACTTGTGATCAAATCGCAAAAATGGCTCGCATAAATCGCAGGCTTCACTCGTCACGTTGTTGCCGCCGTTGCCACCGACATTGCCAGCGACCACGCCAGCAGTGGGCGTGCCTGGGCTGCATGGTGGAGTCGCGCTGGCTCCCTTGGCTCTACACGCTTCCGGAACACATACTCACGCCTTATAAAGGTGCCGTGGCAGTGGGTCAAACTATCCGACGACGGCGAATGCTGTAAGACCCCAATAATCTTGGAATATGTTTTTGGAGCAAAGTAATCACTTGAGTCCCAACTACCCTAAAGTCTGATAGATAAGTCCGCCCGCACGCGGTGTCGCGCGCGGCACAGGCGACCGAAAATTCAAGACAAATGATCATTTTTACGAGAAGTAAACGGAGATTTCGATACGTGGTATTTCTAGATATTAGAAATGAAGTTGAATAAACAGCTTCTACAATTCTGTCGTTTTTAATAATGAAGATTGCATCGCGATCCTGTGTCCTTTGAATACTGCGACTGCATTCGCCGCTGCCGCGCGCGACACCGCGTGCGGGGGGACTTATCTATCAGACTTTAGGATTAGGATATGGCGCCCCCAGCTCGCACGTACCGTGTCGCGTCGTCTGACGCCAAATCCTGTCGTAAGGGTACCGCAAAACTACCTGAGGATGGCTGTTTTACGCAAGCCACCATTCGCAATTCAAATTGCGTTCCAAATGCCATTACCATTCCAAATGGATGTAAATACAGTTAGTGCCGTAAGAGTGTTAAAAATCGCGCGAAAACGCGTTTTCGTGCGATTTTTAACACTCTTACGGCACTAAGTGTACGTGGAGCATCCCAATGTTTAGATCAACGCAAGGCGTTTTGTCTTTTAAAACTTTGACAAAAGAAAACATACTTACCCTAATCTTTGTTGTTCCTTTAGCCGACTTTCTTCAGCTTTTGCAAGTACCTAAAAAGACGAAATCCTGTAGGCCTTAGTAAATATAAGACCACAGGAATCTGAATTCTTATCATGGAACAGTTGCAAAATTAGTTGATATTCCGCCAATATTTTCGTATATGCGATATTTTGTATCATAGCCGTCTAAATGCCACTGGCACAGATAAACTCACCCTCTTCAGAAGAGCCACAAACAAAGGAGAAGAAAAAAGATGAGTCCATTGAAAGACCCCTACTAACCTGCCTAATGTGCTCTTGTTCGGCTTCGGTGATGCCACTGTTGCCCTTGGAATTGGTTGGGGAACGAGCCGTCGCTGTTCGAACCGACCATCCCGATTTCAGCCTAAATCAGCGACTGTAAGTTTTTGAGCATGGAAACAGAAATACATCACATATTCGGAATGGCAATGTTGCATCAACTACTTTTCTTTACAGCGCGTCTTTTGTAAAGAACCTGGCACCTTGGCTTTAGCGTCTTTTTCCTGAGATGAAAATGGTTTCTTCCTTGGAAATTCTGCTTCTGAATTTCTCACCCTCAATGCCCAAATCAATTTCACCCTCAATGCTTAATCGCTCTCAATTCCTGCTTTTTTCTGAAAGAAATGTGTATATTCTGCTTCATGACCGTATTGTAGATACCAGTGGTATATCTTGAGCTCTATATATACGAGAGGTACCTTTTCATGTATATTTGTAGTATTTTCTTATGCTTTCTTATGCCTTTGCACCCATCAGTTATATATTCTATCGGTATGCTATTGTAACGCTGCTATCCATTGTCTCTCTGGTGGCTCACGTCATTTTGTCCGTAAATCAGACGGACAGGGTCGGCTGAGATGGTTCCCGTACATTTCGAAGCTCTAGCTTACACGTTTGTTCGATCGATGCGGTAGCCCTTTAGCCTATAAAAGAATAGATCATCTTATTGCTCAAGTCAGTGTACTCGTGCCGTCTTTGAGAACCTTCTATTCACCGCTCACTTATTCTTGTCTAGCTGCTAATAAATAAACCATACTGAGCGTGTACGCGAGAACAGAAACTACCGTACAGACTGTAATCTAGCTAGCCGTGGAATACGGTTTAATTACGGTACAGTATAAGCGTATTCGAGAAGTGTCCGTTTTAGCAGCAGCACCAGAGAGGGTTCTCCACTCTTTGCAACGATGCATCACTACAAACCTCCTCTCCCACAACTAGCGGATCACTAGCAAGGCTTGTACAGAGAAAAAAGAAAAAAAGATGGAAATATGTCCGGTGAAAAAGGAAGAAAGTGCCGAAAGGCCTTTGTGGAAAAGATGAGGCAGCTGTTCTTTGGCGGGCGTATTCTACAGCTCATCCATCGCCGACGTAGTGATCGGAGCGATGTGGATGTGTGACTTGTTGCGGATACACGCCACCTGTAACACACTCTCGCATAATAGAAGCTTCATGCGGAAAATGTGCATGTTAGCAAAACGCTTTGTTAAATGGGCAGGGCGCGCTCCACCTGTAATTACGCCTGAGCTACCAGATATGTATTGGGTAGTCTGAAAAGTCTTTTCGTATTTTCAAATGCCGTTTTTTCCCTCCATACCACTTTCCAGCAATCTCTTCTGTACATACACATGTAGTACAAGTCCACACGCATCTATAGGTATTATTGTCTTCCATCACCCGGATAACCCTTTTCGGCAAAATAACCATATCAAAGGTCAACCTCATTTTCAATACAAGAATTTCAAAAAATTTTTCTTTGAATGGCGTTAGATAGGGAAAGGAAAAGGTGATAATCCGATGGAGCAAGATCAGTGCTATAAGGTGGATGGGACAGCAGTTTTTATCCAAGGTCGAAATTTTTTGGCGAGTCACTTTTCAATAGTGGGAAGAACTTGCCTAAAAATTGCCTCGCCAAAAAATTCTCGAGTTTGGATAAAATTGCCGCCTTATAGCCCTGATCTTGCTCCATCGGACTATCACCTTTTCCTTTCCCTGTCTGACGCCATTCGAAGAAAAAAATTGGAATTGAAAATGAGGTGACTTTTGATATTTTTATTTTGCCGTAAAGGGTTATCCGGGAGATGGAAGACAATAATACCTATAGATGCGTGTGGACTTGTGCCACATATATATGTACAGAAGAAATTTTGTGGAAAGCAGTTTTGAGGGAAAAAGCGGTATTCAAAAATACGAAAAGACTTTTTAGACTACCCAACATGTATGTACCGCCTTTGAGGAGAGTCGCCCTCTAACGGAGAAAATTCCTGGCAGCCGAAAAGGCTTCTGGATACATTGCAGGCGAGCCAGGAATAACATGCTATCAAAGAGCTTGTGACTTTTATTTATGGCACTTTCGCTACTCTGTCAAACGCCACGAGATGGCTCGAATCCCCTGCATTGCAGAAATGAAAAATAAGCAAAATCGACGGCCGCTTCAGTGGGTAGGTCCAAGCATGTCGGTTCAGTTCGGCAAACAACAAAAAAAGCTGGCAAAAGCGAGAACAAAAGACGCAAGACAGAACGAGTCTGAAAGTTCGAGATCCGTCAACACCTCGCTGCACCACTTCCAAACAAAAAGGCGTGTAATTTTAAAAAAAGAGTAGCTCACAAGTTTATGGGTAGCGTAATGGCATGCCAGAAAAAGTACGGTAGTAGATGTTAGATAAAATGAATTAGTACAAGCGCATCGAATACGCTCAACACGATGGACGGGTCCTTCCCATTATAAGGGAATCGCTCTTTTTCATGGCTTGTTAACTTACTTCTGCACAATCAAAACCTGAAGGTTTGGGACATAAACCGCTACAAAGATGCAGTAGGGCTAGGGATTAGTTGACCGACAGGAAGCCAGATAAGAGTATACGGTCTTGTTACATACGTCCAAAACTTGCACTTTTTTAATTGAAAAACTGAAAAAATCTTGAAAACAAATCTTGGCTACACTGCTTTGATCTTCTGAATAGAGACTTTTTTACGGGAATCACCAAGAAAATCAATATTCGGAATGCAGAGGCAAAATCGTCTCTCAGGATTACCAACGCTTCACATGAAAACTTTCTGCACAAGGCGTGACAACGAGAAAGCTTGACGAATACCAAAAAAGCAAAATGCACTTCCCAAAAGCTTGGAAGGTAGTCGAACGGAAACTGACACGAGAAGGCAGAATAAAGGCTGTGCGCCAGGACTGTCCATTTATGCCAGGTCACGCGAGGAGGCAGCGGCCGAATCCCTAGCGCGCGGCCACTTCATGGCGGGACCAGCTGGCCATACTTGGTATGCGCGTGGCCCAACTTGGGTGACGCGGTGACCTTGTTGGACAGTCTTGACGCAGAAGGTATAATAGTAGATGACTTTTTTCCTTGAAAAGAAGGTTCCAAAGTGCATACCCCATGAATCTACGTGGATGTTGATCTTTTGTGGATGATTCTCAATCTCGAAATAAGTCATGGAAACAACGACTACAAAGTTTCATTCGTTACAATTTAAATACAGTGATAGAGTTCATTCGGGCTGAGAATGGAAACATAATCAAACATGGTCGAGGTGCTTAATAGTACGAAAGTGAAGACAACACGGAATGAAACGGTCAAAAACCCGAGAAATGATACCCTCTTCCTGCCTGTTCATTCTCAGAAGGGGCGGGACCAGCCGAAAGAAGGAGCGTGCTGGGATAGAACAAGTAGCAGCCTCTGAAGAAGACGGCTCTCATGAAGCCCAAGGCGATCTTGCATCGGAAATTTCGCCAATTACGTGACCCATTATAGCAGTTATCATTACCCACATCACCCCTATCACTGTATTTGAGTCAGCATTTCTAATCGACGACAGAAGACATTGCGCTTGGAGTTCCCCCGTAGCACTGTTCTGATTCTGAGGCCTATTACCCTAAGCAGCAGTGAGACCAACAGAAGCCCGATAGGTGCCGGGTTGACAATTTTGATGGTTCAGTTCAATAAGGTCAGGTCACGTGACGAGGAGGTGACCGCGCCCTTAGTGGGCGTCCCCGATCTAGTGGACTCCACTAACGCATACCCCATGATGAGAGCTGGCCACTGCTAAAAGAAGTTGGTCCCCGATGTGCTGGAGGTTTCTGAAAGCCAGTAGTACTGTGAGCCATTCATGGCTTCAGATATGTTTCAGCTTTGAACGGGGTTCTGAAGCACAAGAGGTATCCTGCTATTCAGAGTTGAGCTTCGATTTTGATGTTCTTCTTTGATTTTTTCCTCGATTTTGGTGCTCTGTTCTTACTTCGTAAATAAAGGCTGCACGCCATCAAAGCAAGTTCGAAGAAGCTAAGTGAACTCACTGTGCCCTCAAATGCAGATGTCGATCGCTGGGGCAAACCCATTTGTTCTGAGTACCGCCGATTTCCCAGTCGTTCATAAGATCTGCAAAACACTTTCATAATAATCTGAACATTATTTTTACTGCTCATACATACTGTTTGCTTTTCCTTCAGTGAGTATCAGTCTCTGCCCTACATCGTAGATTGGATAATTGGCCAGGCAATGAGCCATGAGCTATCACGAAACTTCATGAGCCTTTGATACTATTTATTGCGCACCATGTGTTCTTCGATTTTGATTTGCATATAGTCAAACTTCAAAGCTGAAGGAATACCGAAAAAAAGAAAAAATATTAAAACACTTGTACAATAGGGGCATAAATGTACGAAACATTCGGGATCGGAATGAATGTAACTCTCCATATTTCTTGCCGGAAATTCTCAGATACATAGGGAAACTCGAAGTGAGTTTCGGAACAAGAAAACTCGTCCAATCTGAGATTCTCATGATACGAAGACATCACTGGTTCATACATTCGAGCTCACAACTGCCATTTTTGAATTCTTTCTATTTCCTATTGGAGTTCCGTCAGGAACAAACAAATGGAAATTTTCATCACCCCCGGTTGTGACAGGACACTCGAAGTGGGTCAAGACAACATGGAGGCCACAATCACCCCTGTAATCACACGGCCAATTCACAGCAGAGGTAACAGGGGATTTGCCAAAAACTCAGTTTCAGGCATTTGTGGTATGTAAATAGTTTTAATGTTCAGATTGAGATATATCAAAGCCATAGAATAAAAAGTTGAAAAATAATGTGTAAAATGTAACGCTACAAAGAACAAAGGTAAGAAATGATAAAAAACTTTTGATTTCCGTGCGATTGCATACTTTTACTATTACTGAACACAAAGTACAAACTCAACTTCTTTTAAGGTGACTTATCGATTTTCCACATCTACTTTCTGAACTTGCAAAGTGAAAGTCGTCCTGTCAACATGATACATGATACGATAACTCAGTCATTATCGAGATGCAAATATTTAAAACGAAGAGAAATGAAGGTGTCGAATGGAAGGCTTGCTCAAGAAATAGAACCTGTCCGATATATTATAACAGTAATGTCACAACAGTAGTGATCCATCACTGCGGTCAGAAGTTAAAATCAAATCGATTCATGAATGGAATGTCCTTCAACGAAAAGAAAATCATGAATATCTATCCCAATAAAAGAGGAATTTTTTCTGATACTTGAAGCTTCCACGAGATATTTTCAGGGAGGGATATACTTACTTAAGAGTTTACTCGACACTTTCTTCACATACTTTTCTACATTTCTGTATCATCAAATATCTACGGTATTATCTCCATAAAGAGCCTGTAGACGGCTCAAAATGTGATCAAAATGTGATCAAATCAAAATGGCCGAATTAGGAAACGTCGGCAGTCTTCCTCGCTCCCCCTTTTACAAGTGTAAGATTATAAACACAGGATAACCCATAAAAAATTCATGAGTTCTCGGTACATAGCAGTTAATATTAGGCGTCAAATGAAATGTATGTGGTGTCATTGTGAGTCCTCTCGACCGGATGCAATTACAGTGTCGCTCCACATCTAGTACTGCACGATGCTATGCATTGATTGCAATTATTTATATCAATTATGAACTTGGTTTTGAGAGCCAATGGGTTTGCATCCAAGGGTCTCAGCAAGTGTGGTTATGGCATACCATCCGTACTGCAACCTGAACTTATACTCTTGTTTGGAAAAGATAATGAAACCAGTCAGAGCACAACAGGTCCTAGAAAAACTGAGTGAATTGAAAGAAGTGAGTAGATTCTTGGAAAATTCTGCCAGACTAGTTCATTTCGAGACTAAGAATAACAACCTTCTCGTCTACCGTGTACTATGAAACGACTTCTATTGTTTTTTTTTGTCCCAGTCGAAGGTTCTGCACAATGCGGGCAGTGCATTTTCTGTAATTGCTTTCATTCCCAGCATTTTTGCTTGCGTAGATAATCGCATAGAGTGAATAAATTATGTGTTCTGGGCAAACTAGCACAAAGCACCGGTGCGTGCGATGACAACTTCAACACGCTTCAGTACTCACGTTTTGGAACTAACTCGAAGTCGAACAACCAACCAATAGGGGTGAGAGCAACCCAAAAACCAGTCACCTGGTGTTTGGCCGCGCGCAATTGTAGTTGGAGCCACATTAGGTAAGGCAGACTCAATTACAGGAGGATTTTTTTGTCGTTCCTTTTTGAGACGGAATCATATCACGTCATGGTACTACCAGTCACGTTCCGCTTCTAACTAGTCATTGTACTTGCTCAACTGGTACTTAACTGACTCGGTTATTTTTGAAGAAAGCACAAGAGATAATAAATGTGTTCGGGAAGAGAGGGTAGTGGCTAGGGTTCTTCCGAAATCACTCTGCTACAAGCATTACATGAACAGAATCACAAAGAGAACTGAGAAATTTCCTCTATTCGAGTTCAGAAATCAAAAATTGGAAGAAGGACAACTCTCTCGAATTTCCGCCACAAGATTTGAACAGCTGCCGACAGCTACGCGCAGTTCGAATTTTCGCGCCCAGTGTTTGTTTGCTCCTCAATCTGTGTCCCTAACCACATGGCTGTCGCCTCTTCTCGTCCACACCCTCTCGGACGCTCCAACGCGTCATCCGCTACATTAGGGAGCTTTATCTCAATTAGATTCTTGTATATGAGCGTGAAACCTTGCAGATGACAGCCGTGAGTAAGCGAATATTTCATAATTATGAGGATAACGGAGAGACTAAAATTGCCGTGGGCGATACCCTCGAACAATGAGATTTAGAGAGGTGGTAGTTCGAGGTGAAAGGTTCCTTTTGGTTGGTAACTACGGGCCTTAGGCCAACCGGCACACTCTCATAGATGTAGTATTCCCCGAAACTTATTGATCGGGACATGTGAATCTGTGATATGCGGCTGTGATACGTATCATGTGCTGCGTGTCATAGCCATACATCTCTCATCCACATGTCCCGTTCGATGAGTTTACCATAGGATGTGCCAGATGACGTCTAACACAGAAATCCAGCACAGGGGTCTACTCTTTACAGTCGCGCGAATTCCATTTTGTTTTCTCACTGTCGTTTTTCACAATAGCTCGATTCGGCACTCCATATGGAGCAACCACATCCATTTTATTCTTCAATACATCCCTTAATATTTGGATTTACCACGAATATTACACAACGTTGCATATTCCACCCATTCCTGCTTCCTCATCTTGGTTCCAACTTGGCAAATAAGTCCCTTCTCCAACTGGTGGGCCCAGTACACCTTGCTTTGAAGTATTCTTCAAAGGAGGCTCGGGTATATACCGCACCAAAAGGTTGTAATGATGAACATTGTCTGAAAACTACCATGCCCGTGAGTGATATACATATTAACATCAAATTCATCAGAAAGACGGGGCAGGAAGGGCTGCTGGCGCACGTGCAGGTTAGCCTCATTTGTCGCCTCTACGATCCCAGCAGCAACGGGGACGTGGGGAGCGTGCCAAATCGCTTTAGCAAGGACGAGCATTTCACTCATTACATTTTAACGGCAAAGGCACAGCTAATGAATACAAATAGGCAATCACACTTCTACTCAAAAGAAAAAAGATAAGAAGGGGAAAAACAGGATGAGAAGATAAGCAACACATCATAGGTGCAACATTTTCATCTATTCTTCATAATCAGTACTTGCTTCTTGTTTAAAAACAGGACGGAGATGATATCATAAGGCGCAGCCATCGCCCGTATATTAATCAGACACAAACCAGGTCCATTCTTTTGGGTGGTTATTTGTGGTCCTAGACTTTCGCAAAGGATCAAAAAAGCTGATCGTATATCGATCGAGGCCCATTTCATCGTATTCTGGTGTAGGTTGGGACACAAGGATTTTGTCCTGGGTCTGTGACTCTGTGGCAGCTTCTAGCCCTAGTCGGGTGACATAAGTTTTTCAGACTCCGTACAAGTCTATTCCGCTGTATTCATGACTGAGTAATGCTACCATGACATAATGCTCAAAAATCAGAGTAAAGCTTTCCATGGTTACGATGGGATCCAATCTGTTAACATCGAATGTGACACCCACTCCTCATTACGATATTCGTACAATGGTCTATTCGCTTTTGAAAATATTCTGATTAAAAATGCTACAGAGACACATTAAAGGGAAGGGCATGGTAACCGCGTGACCTGGCGAACCTACTGACCATGTGTCCTAGCCTTCACCCAGCGCATCCAGACCTGACGGGAAGTGGAGTGCGTAACCACTCTGAGAGAATTAAGGAATGGTTCATGGAATTTTTACGCATCTAATTCCTTTCGGAGATACTCTAATAGATACACTACATGAACAGAACCCAGAAAAAACCAAGAAATTTCCCTTTTTTCCAATCAACATTCCAAAGCAGAAATCGAGAAACTGGAAGAAGAGCAACTCGTTTGAATTCCCGCCACATTTCCCGTCGCCACATTTGAGCAGCCGTCAGCGGCCAGAGCGCAGTTCAAATTTCGCGCCCAATGCTGATTTGCTTCCTACTCTACGTCTCTTACCATGCACGGTCGCTTCTTTGCTTCCCAGCTCTCTAGCCTTTGGCTCTATCTCAAAGGATTCTTGCATATGATCATGAAACTTTGCATGCGGTCCTTAGTGAGCAAATGTAACATAAATATGTGGATAAAAGAAAGACTTAGATTGCTTCGGACAATTTCTCTAATCAACGCGATTAACGGCGTCTTTGTCGTTCAATATGAGTGTGGTCGATTGGTCGAATTTTCCCTTCGCGGCGTCTCACTCGCGGCACCGTCAGTACGAGCCGTTTGGAGTTCCGCTCTAGATGCAATGGGCTGGTACCATAAGGGACCTTTAAAGGTTGAAGCTTCCAACTTGCAATTTTTGAAGGTCCCGTACAGTACCAGCCCAATGCGTCTTGAGCGGAATTTCAAACGACTCGTACTGACGGCGCCGCGAAGCAAATTCGACCAATCAGCCCCAACCCGTTCAATATCACATTTAAAAATAGACATTTGCACGGTATTGATCAAGAGGGTCGGGCCACAGCTCATATCGATAAGTATGTGAGCAATTTCAGCGTGCGCCGCTCATCCCGCTCTCCTTCTATATTTCTACGTCAGACAAAACGCTTCGACCTTACATCTCTTACTCTTCTTTCTCACTTACAAGACATAGATTTCCCACCTTATCACTGTTTACTTCCATCTATACAATCTCCATAGAAACCATAGAAGTACTCCTTATACTATCCCTCGAATCCCTTACCAATGCTCTTTGCTGAAACACCAAAGTCGCTAAGCTTTTCCTAGTAACCAATGCATATGGAATTTTCGCAATTAAAGTATGGTAGAGTACCTTCTTAAACGGTTGAACGAGCGTTGCTTCGCAACCGGAAGCTTAAAAACAGCTGGTTCGACGCAACCCGATTCGACACATAATATCCATGAAAAGCTTTAAAGAGGAAATGCTCCACAATTGAAATTCAACTCTGGCTAACACTTCAACGGCAGACGCTTAGATAATTTCTGTTAGCGAACTTTTGTCTTTTGGGATGCGCCAGACACGTTGTTTCCAAACGGCATTCGAGTGTGATGTGGTATTATTTGAACTAAGCCTCGATTGGGTAAAATCCATCATAACTGAGATGTTGGCAATAGAAATGCATTTGAAGTGCATGAGTGAAAAATCGGGTGCCCTACTGAAAATACAAAGAAGCACGATAAGGGCTGTCAAGGTAGAAATATCACGACGATGGCACTGCTGCTGTCCGCTGCACTTGGTGAGCGACTAAACTGAACATGAAGAAGAACAAGGAGTCTATAATGCTTCTGTTATGAGGCCTCTTACTATCGATAAGGGCGAGCAGGGCCTTGGAGTGATGTTCGAGAACGAGAGGAAGGAAATGATTAACAGGATAGAAAAGTAAAAACGTTGTAAATCACAAACGTCGACGTAAGCGAAACTAAATAACCATAGGCGAGTAATCATTTTCGCGAGTTGGGATCATTACTGCTTACGGGCAGACTGAAGCGAAAGTACCTCTCAGAATGGGGAAATCACATATGAACTGTTTGGGAGAAGGAAGAGGATGTCAGCAAGTACATTTTTTAAAAATTTTCTCGCTCGTGGTGAATCTCGATCTCGACGTCACGCTCGGTTCTATGTATGGAGAATCTCTTTAATCGTGAAATCCGCCAGATAAGCGTCATCCATGTCTCAAAGATTGTTACCAATGAACTGGACTTCGACGTCAGGACCTCGCTGTGTGTCGTACTCTTGGTAGGTTATCTTAGTTAGAGCAAAATTATTCGTTATTTATTGGAGGTTCGCTACTACCCGCTTTCCAGATCTTCAAATAGCATTGAACTACTCCAGTGGTTCGTACTTAACCTCTAAGGCGAAACATATTTTTCGCCCTCAATTTTCACATCGCATCAGGAGGAAGTAGGGGAGAAAAGAGAGAAACTAGGGTGAACTAGGGAAAAAGCGATGTAAAAATTAAGGAAGAAAACTAAAAGGTGTGCAATAGGATAGAAGTTAGAACTATAAAAATAAGAAAGAGTGAAAAAAGGAGGGGAAGGTCAAAGGCAATCACTCGTCTTGTCTCTTCATCGGACGAGTCAGTGATAATATCAATCCAGAGATTCTTCTGTGATTATGTAGGATTGATAGTATTTACAAGAGTGTATAACTGGTATTAACGACTGAAGGCACGTCTTAAGTTGGATTACCAGAAGAGAACTTCTAATTTGTACAAAACTTGTGTTGGAAGACAGCAACACTGTCTTGTACCGCGAATGACGTGCAGTGGCCTGAGGGCAAATAGCTTTCCAATGACACTACAACCCTGGTTGGAAGTAAAGTACGAGGCGAGCATTACGAGGGGTCATACAAATATGTACCAAACAACTCCAAATTCCTCAACGTGCTCACCCCAGAAGAAAGGTCACTAGTTTTCTAGGAATAAGGTACATACCAGAGTGGAGAGGCAGGGAGGAACGGGAAGCGCACTAGCTCATAACTGAAACCTGATCAGTGTATATTGACCCAAACAGGATCCACAAGACCCCTCTCACAAAAGAAGCTATATCGCATATTCAAGCATGGCCATTTATCAACGTTCACAACGAGGGCTGTGGCGAAAATCAGCAATTGACACAAGTCAAAAAAATAATTCATTACATTGCTAAGCCCAACATACACCCTACATATCTTTAGGATTTCGTTTGGAATTCTGTGCAACACTTATAATTATTGTGCTTGCGCAAAAAGAAAAAGGTGAAGCATTCAGCGGTGAGTAACACCTCTTCGGAGTCCACCATGCATTCGACGCCCATTCAGATTTGAAGCAGCATTTCAATGCGATTAAATTTACACAGTGACTTGCGAGGTATATATCTTCACTTCGTGCTGATTTCCATATCGGCTTTTTTTGATATTCATATGCAATTCAATTCAATTCACTTTACAGGGGGTGCCAAAAAAGAGCAGTTTCGCTCGCGGCGGCAAAAAAGAGGATAATGAATGAAATAATAGCACCAGGGCAAAAAATCCATACTATATATAAAGCGCTAAGGCGTCTGTCCCTCCGTCTGTCACGAAATTAAGTATCATATGAAAAACGACCTGTGCAGATGGGGCCAAGTGTGGTATGGGTAGGGCATGGGACAGGAAGTAAAGACCACACATGGACCAAATTAAGCTCCGCCCACGGGGGCGGAGCGTGCACTGGAATGTTTGGCTTTCAGCCCGAAAATGTTGATTACGTTCGAACGTGCTTCTAACGTAGGGAGAAGATGGATTCAGGTCAGGGATGAGTTTCTGAAGGTCAGGAAAGAATGCAGGGCACAGTGGGCGGGGCATTTGAAGTGGTGGGCGGAGCTTGGACGTTACATGAAAAACGACCTGTGGAGATGGGGACAAATGCGGTATGGGTGGGGCATGGGACACTAAGTAAAGACCACACATGGACCAAGTTAAGCTCCGCCCATAATGGGTGGGGTCGTCGTGGAATGTTCAAAAATTGTTGATTGGGTTCGAATGTGCCCCAAACATAGGGAGAAGATGGATCAAGGTCAGGGATGAGTTTCTGAAGGTCAGGAAAGAATGCAGGCACAGTGGGCGGAGCATTTAAAGTGGTGGGCGGAGCTTGGACGTTACATGAAAAACGACCTGTGGAGATGGGGACAAATGTGGTATGGGTAGGGCATGGGACACTAAGTAAAGACCACACATGGACCAAGTTAAGGTCCGCCCATAATGGGCGGGGCTGTCGTGGAATGTTCAAAAATTGTTGATTGTGTTCGAATGTGCCCCAAACATAGGGAGAAGATGGATCAAGGTCAGGGATGAGTTTCTGAAGGTCAGGGAAGAATGCAGGGCACAGTGGGCGTAGCATTTAAATTGGTGGGCGGAGCTTGGACGTTACATGAAAAACGACCTGTGGAGATAGGGACAAGTTTGGATGGGTAGAACATGGGACAAGAAGTGAAGACCACACATGGACTAATTTAAGCTCCGCCCACGGTGGGCTGGGTGTGCACTGAAATACTCCGTCCTCAAGAAAAAGAGCAACAGGCCGACCTACTGACGCACATGGTGTTTCGCGCACAGTAGTGTGCGCCCGCCAACTGGTCTAATATATAATTATAGCATATAATATAATTATAGCAAATATATAATTAGGAATGCTCTTCTAGAAGCAGGAGAGGGAGCAGGCTGAGGCTTACCATTCCGTAATGAGAATATGAAGCTTTCAGTCGGCATAAGACGCTTTGGAGCACCTGTGGCATCAGGGTACGGCTCAAACAGCAGAGTCAGCTTGTGTGGTAGATCTCTCGTGGGAAGTTTTCTAAGGACTCATCCTTTGGTTCATGGAAGTGATAAAGGGACGACGCTTCTATGATCCGAGGTGTCATTTTTCATGCCTCGAATCGGCCTCCAGAAGGGATGAAGTGGTAATGACACGTCCTGGCCCTTGGAAACGAAGGCTGTTGGGAACCCGAAAAAAACGGATTGTTAAGGAACACCACTCAATATCTCCTCTCAGACACCCAGAGTGAACGGACCTTAGCAAGCATGTGAACGAAGACGACGAAATCTCGGATTTTGCCGAGTTAAGGAGCTCCCGCTGCACATATGCGAAAGAAATACTTCAGATATTGTAGAAACTAAACTATGTAATAGGAACACTTGCACATTAATGATATCCAGTGGGTGAAAGCGTTCTGGGAATGAAGCGTGATTATGAATTACCGAAGACTTCTTAGAAGCGTGCAATCCTAACGTATGTCCCCTTTAACTAATCGGTGTTTTTTGTTAATGTCAAAGTGATCTGTAGAGGGATTTCAGAAGGCAACCGCCGTGCCCTACCGTACCCACCGCTCCCTAGACGACCTGTGACGAATCAGCTGATAAGCGTAGAGAGAGTAATTACTTAAAGGACTTGTCGGCCGTGTTCCCAATGGTGTGGCTGTGCGTTTCTATGGCAAATCGAAGCTTTAATGCCACTCATGCTTTGCTAGTACACACGGCTGCACGCTTACGCTCGCTGATCTCAAATGCCAGTACAAATTAGTATCATAGCCAACTTGCAAGAATTACGAAGTAGGATATGATACGAAAAGGGATGTAGAAGTATTTAGATAATGTATAATAGCATCTCACATAACACTAACGTGATTGATATTATGTGACTTTTATCCTCAACTGTGGCTCGTGCCTGGGGAGATGTTTCTGGTTAGAGCGTCATACAGGGGGTGCTATAAAAAAGAGTAATTCTGCTCGGGACTCACTTCCGTTAAACATACAAAACAGAAGGTAATGAAAGAAATGAAAGTATTGAAGCAAAATATTCCTGGAATGTTCCTCTCAAAGCAGAAACAAGCTGTGGCTCACTACTTTCACCGTGATGAAGGTATGAAGCCTTAACGCTACAGTCGGGCTAAAACGCCCACGGTATTGAGGTCCGCCTGAAACACTAGAGCCAGCTTCCGTGGAGGATCTCTAGTGGGAAGCTTACTAATGACTGACCCTTCGGTTTATGGATGTCACAGAGCTCTTGTTGCTGGGACAACGCTGCTATGGTCAGATGTCTCATTTTTCATGCCTCAAACGCCCTCTTGAGGGTTTCAGTGGTAATTGCACATTTTGGTTCTTGGAAATGAAGGATGTTGGGAGCCTGGAAAAAACGGAATACTTAAGGGCACCACCCAATATGAATCCCCTCAGGTACCCTGAGTGAACGGACTTCAGCAAGGTCGTGTACGAGGGTGACGAAATCTCGGATTTCGCCTCACTCGTAAGAACCTCCCGATACTGCTCGCACAGGAAGCTGTAACGGAGTTTAGTGAATAGAGCGAAGTCTGTTTTCAAGGGGATGGAAATAGCTCGCTAAAATCTGCTGAAGTTCGAATAATAAAGTGTTGAAAGTAGAGGGGGAAAAATTACTCTTTTTTGGCACCCCATTTAGTTGTTCTCATTATCATAGAAAATGGAAATGGAAAATCTCATAGGTTTTTTCGGCTAGTTTCATGGAACTTTCATGGGAACTCGTACTTTAACTGTTCCATTACAATTTCAATTACTTCAGAGGGACTAATTTAATTTCATATTCATATTATTGCATCATTTGCACACTACTGGTTGTCCTTTATTGAAGAGGAAAAAAATGCAAAATGTAAAAAAAATGAAAAGATCATGGAAATACCAAGATGAACATCAACCAAGAAGTACATTCTCAGTGAGGCACAAAGTTCTATAAAGACAGAAAGAACTGAAGAAAAAGGTGAAACGGAGTAAAAGAGATGAGAATTCATAAAGATGGAAGTTTTCTGATCGTTCCTCGTAAGTGCTTTTGTTCCAACAAAGTGGCCAAGTAACGGCATGCAGTACTGTTTTTGAACTGCACAAAGTTTTAAAGAGATGAGGACAAGGTAGGAAAAAGGCAGTTCGGGAAACAGTACATACCAAGAGATGTAGAAAGAGAGGTAGTGGCACCTCCTTGGGGCAGTGTTCGTGAATATTTTGCCTGATACGGATTAATTTCCATAGCTTAAAAAATTGAACCTTACAAAAGTACAAAAAAAACGTATCGTCCAACATTTTGGCGCTAACCAATCCGTCTGTGGGATGCGCGCATCCCACTTTCACTGAGAATCGTGGTAGCAGGTAAACACAATTTGGCCTATACCAACGACTTGCTAGAGCCAGCCGATGTACCTATCAGTGTTATTATCCTCCCAGACGAGTCTTGTATACTTGTCAGCGTTTTTTCCTCCCAGATGAGTCTTGTAGCATTCATAGATCCCGGTCCCGGAAGGATAGAAGGTTTGGTTGGCTTGGATAAGCGTGGATGCAAGATTTGATCCTCGCACCATGAGAGCGGGAGCGTGCCTCTTTTGTCACTATACCACAAAAAAAAACGAATACCCCACACTTACCAAAAATTTATTCATCCCAGTGCGTGCGGTTTAAATGTGGATTAGTGGAATGGAGCAAATCTGGATCTAATGGTAAATACCATATTCACTTGTGAAATAAAAGGATAAAGTTTTTGGCGTTAATCCCTTCTGTGGGATGCGCCGCACATTCTAGTTCCATTCAGAATCGTGGTGGCTGTTGAATGTGATGTGGCCTATACAATGACTTGCGGTGGCCAGCCGATGTACAAGTCAGTGCTTTTATCCTCCCAGACGAGATTGATACCAATTTACCGACCCTGGAGGGATGGAAGGCTTGGTTGGCCTGGGCGGGCTCATGATGCGGGATTTGATCCCCGCACCATGAGAGTGGTGTGCGCGCCACCTGTCACTACACCACCTCCGCCCCACTTGTGTAATACCTTTATATAATTGGAATTTCTCTTATAGCAATTTTTCGTTCTACTAAATAGGCTACCACTTCATGCATATATGAAACCATTAAAATGAAACCAAGAAAAATTAAGAAACGAAGAAGAAGCGACCCAGCTGCAGGAATGCTAGCCTTATTAGCGGAAAGTAATTGAACGACGGAATCACGATTGCCAGCAGATGCGTGCGTGCAAATGCAGCACGTGACGACAAGAAAACGAGTGCTTAGCCCAGAAAAAAGCTTCAAGTTCAAGCAGAATGAAAGAGAATTCTCGAGTGCAGTAATTACTCGACAACATGTCTAGTAGCAACAATAAATATATATAATAAATATATATCACATTGACATGGATAGAATTACAAATTATCCGTGGTTGTGACAGTTTTTAATATTTTAATAATAAAGGATTACATTCGAGTATTCTTTTCGATTTGTTGCTTTTTTGAAGATGAAGTGATTAGTTGGGGTGAAGTTTCTGCGGAGTTCCCACCAGAAAATTAGCTTGGTATCCGTTTCGCATGATTAAAAGCCACTATTGCAATCATTTAAGTTTGAAAAAAAATAAAATCATATCATGTGATCTTTTTTCTGACAAAAACAGTGGAAAAATATTTTTTGAAGTGCAATTCCCGAATCATCTAAGATTTCAAGGCTCAATAGCGAAAATACAGAAAATAAAAGTATAGGAAATATAATAGTACTGTGAGCTGTTGTTATATATTTGACGACATCAAGAAAATTAGCTCATACTCCTTCAAAACGGCTCAAATCGTGAGATGTGTAGTACAATTCAAATGCAGTTAAATAAGTAGGTGAACAACTTGATAAAGAAATCCGAAAACAACAGGTAGGCGACCACACATGATTGATCGTCAACTGAGGTAGGTACTTCGGATTCAGAAAGTATCGAAATTATGTATGGCGGATGTGCTTTCATGACAAAACGCATCGAACCCGTTCATATGGCCCGACGGTCTAAATTCGGAGTAACCCTCTCTCACCCCACAGGCCCTTTAACACTTTGAGAGGGATAGAATAAGGCCAGACTTTTTGGGAGAATCGAAACCTTTGATCGGTTGGTCATGCTTACCAATTTATTGCGGCATGAGCGCCACGACGACCGGAATGGAAGCGGAATGCACGGTGCATCCCGCATGGTTATCTTCATAATGAGAGTTTAATAGTGTTATGATGCACAAATGTATACAAACTAATTAAATGGGTCCTTGGCTAGCAATTCAACCAACACGCCGATGCATTGAAAATTAATTACTGGAGCTGCAACGTATCACACGATTCACTTCAACATGCACCAGAGATAGTCGTGCTGTCTTTCCATAGAAGTCATATGTTCATTATGTTGAAAAGGAAAGCGCTCGGCTGAATGTCATTCATAAAGCCAAGCCCTTAAAAAATCAAAATTCGCTGACGCTCTCGTGGAAACCGACTTCACAGCCCATTTCCCACGATTAGCAATTCAGTCTCATATCTTTAGATGGCAATGAAAATTGTATAGTGAAGTTAGAGGGAATGGGAGTAGATAGTAGACCAGTTCCCATATAGTATTGGATCTCGTCTTCATAGCTCGTATCCGGGATGTTTTCCATTATCCCGGTAGAACTAAAATTGGTGTATGGCGTGCTAGCGAAAATTTACTGCTTATGCGTGCCGCTTGCATTTACTACAAAAAGTAATTGCCACTTTTGCGAAGATTTACTGGTCCCATAGCTTGTCCCGTTTTCTCACAGCGAATTAAGAACGGGACGAATGAGTCTGACGTCAGAAGGATAAACGTAGGCACATCTATAGAAGCAGAAAAACAAGCTAAGATGGTCATGTTCGCGTGGGAAGTAAGCACGGACCTACTTCTTACAGGGTCTTTGCCAAAAGACACCTTATATTTGATTTTTACTTAACAAAAGTAGTATTTAACGAAAGAAGCAAGTAGGAATGACTCCAGTAGTGGATTTTGGATAAGACGAGCAATTAGGAATTTGAGAGAGTTCAAGTATTCAAAAAGGCAAGCTGAAGCTTTCCAGAGTGGGACAACCAAGCAAATCCTCGGCTACCCGCGACTGAACGTTGTTAGGACTAATCTCTTGAAATTACATACCTCCTTCATCGTCGTCGAATATCTCACTAAAACGTCGAAATAGCGACATTTTAGCGGACAGCCGATAGCTAATGTGAAGTGTGTTGTGAGAGCAGGAACGACGATATGTTGCCGTGTGTCCCTCCTATGGAGGAGGGTTCTCAGCGAAGGGGTGTGGAGCGAGCGACTCAGCCACTACTATCGATCCTGCATCTCCCCTCAGGCACCATTATCACACGTGTTACCGCAAATAAAATAGATTTTTTCGCAGGAAGTTAATCATATTACGACCAAGAAGAACACCACAAGTCTCTCTCTCTCTGCATGGATCCTTAAGCTCAAACAGTATGGGAGTTTTTACAGTGGTTTTCGTCGAAACAAAAATAACCTGTGAGAGCCACTTAGTGCGAAAACGGCTGTAATATGAAACCGTCCGCGACTTTCGCTAGCGCTATATCGACGAAAAACTCCAACCAGGGCTTGAAATGGTGTAAAAAAGAACCCGCCGCCAAACCTTCAATTAGAGTACCCGTGTACTGTTGTAACTAGTGAATGCATCGGTCACGAGCCCCTAGTTCATGTATGGTATATGACACTGACGGAAGCATAACAACCAAGGACAAGTGCTACACACTGGAAGAGCGAAACTTGGGCACCAGATGTCGGCGATAAGTTACACTTGTCCGCACCGTGAGATTGATATGCCTAGTTTGAGTCGACCTTTTGAGCTGTCCCGCTATGGAGTGCCGTTTATGTCTCAAAAAGGACATAACTTTCAGTGAGTTGTGTAAGCTGATGATTGTATATGAGCACTACCAACTTAAAGGCACATTCAGAGATTACCTTGAGTGTGTTAGAGCGTTGAATTATGAAATCAGAGGTGTCGAGGAATACGTCGATAAAAAAAAAACTCGAAAGGAGTCCCCTAAAATGGCAAAATGAATCCTCCTGTCATTTGGCCTTGGACGAGTTTACCACAGAAAACGAGGCTTAGAATCAGATTCCTCTGAATGGTGTAATAAAGAACTCTGGGTTATGTCATGTCAACTCTCCTTTATCACTGGCATCTCTTCCTTATGATATTTATCACACAAATCATAGGCTTCATTTACCACGTTGTTGCCACCGTTGCCACCGTCATTGCCAACAGCACGTCCGGAGTGGGCGGGCCTGGGCTGCTGGGTGGAGTCGCGCTTGCTTCGGCTCTGCATGCTCCAGGAACTGGCACCCACGCCTCGGAAAAGGTACAGCATATTGGCTGTGTGTCGAACTATCTGACTGCGGCGGCAGCTGTAATATCCCAATGACCCTGGAATGAGCCTTGAACAGAAAATGCGGGCGGCATTATCCAAGGCGGAGCTTTCCGGAGGTGGAGTTAATCAATAGATACTGCTTCCGACCTAGCTTTTATTATTTTTAGCGAGACCGCCCGCCTCTTGAAGGCATCGGGAGGATAAGGAGGAAGCGAGACATAAGCATATGTACATGTTCTCTGAAAATAACCTTTCACTTCAGGAGAGGTGATGTGTAGCGGAACTCGCAATGAGAAAGCGCGGCTCGGGTTTTATGCCAACCTTGCAACACGGCGTATCATTCTGCAGTCCATCAGCCGAGGGAGTTGCCGGTGAGGGTACGACATGCTCGGTTGCCTTGTTATTTCATTTTTTCTCTACTGTTGCGCTGCTTGATAGCCATGCTTTTATCCACAATCTGCCAGGTTTACTCCACCAGGTATCTTGACGTCGCAGTACCCTTCATGAACAAATTAAAAGGCACCCGAGATCCTGACGTAAGTTCGGTCGGTTCATCATTCTCCTTATTAGAAACAATGGTAATCCGGAGCAACTTAAAATGCGGAAACTTTCTAGCTACACGGTCCATTATTTGACAAGCTTCATACAGCTTCACATCGAGACAAGATAAAAGTCAATTCAGAGAATCCACACGTCAGATAGTGATGTTTCCAGTCATACCCGAAACATCAAACATTGAAGGGTACAATTTGATTCAACTCCTATTTCAATGTTAATTAGACGATTTTTTTTTTGGAGAAAACTCAATATTTGTAGGCTGCTGAAACTCTTTCCAAGACAAATCTAATAAAAGTCGAAGGAAGAAGAGGCGAGTCGGAGACGAACGCAATGCCACCCCTGGTAAATGCTTTTGGCCACGACTACCTAGAACATCAGGTGAGGGGTTCATGTGGAGCAATAGGCAGGTGGCAGAGGAAATGGAAGGAAGCATGAAAGCCGAGCTATGGTTTACCCAGAGTTTACCATAGTGCTCTGATGCTGAAAGAAAGGCAGTGCTAAACTGCAGTGAAAAATAACAGGACGCTTCTCGAGTATTAGTTATAATATTACAAGTTCGGGATATAAAATAAGGTACTGTAATCAAATCTGGTTGTCATATGGATACAGGTAGACAGGACAAAGCATCTGAACCCCATCCCAGCACAAAAAACTAAAAGCCACGTACTAGCGTTCAAGCTACTCAACTAAGGGTACAATAGGAGAATGATGGTGGATTTGGGCTTTGGGCTTTGGGGTGTATGTGCCATAAGAGAGAAAATTCGCGTTACGGCGCCCGGCACGCGACGCGATGGTGCGAGCTATGCGCGCCGTCAAAATGGGCCCCAAAGCGATGATTATGCTCAAAGACTCAACTAGTATGACGCCCCTATATCGCAACACCGCGCGCCAAAGGTAGCCACACGAATTTTTGCGCTCATGGAACTCACCCGGGTCATGCGTTACCAGTTGGGCTGCCGCACACTACGTAAAATCGTGTACGTCAGTGGATCGATCGGAATTGCTTTTTGCTTATGATCTTTAGTCAGTATCCACTACCACACCATGCTCCGCCTACTTTGGGCGGTTCTTCGCTCATTTTTTGGTGTTTCCAAGATAACTTGGACGTCGGTCATCCCTACGGGATCTCAGGACTGCGTTGAAGCTTGTGAATGGACCGCCCATTCAAGGTGCCCTCCGCTCACCGTGCCCATGCATCTTTCACGACTTTTAGAAACTCATGGTTGACACCCATCTTTTCCTCACGTTTGGACCATTTTCAAAACTGACAAACAATTTTCGATCTGATGGCCGCACGTTTCAGTGAAAGCTCCGCTGACAGTGGGCGGAGCTCAACTGCGTTCATGTGTGTTCCATATCCTACCCATCCCACCCGTCCTCATTTCCGCAGATTGTTTTTCATGTGACAACCGAGCTCCGCCCACAACCACTAATACTCCGCCCACCGTCGAAAGGTCTCGTTCTTTCATAGCTCCAGATACCTCTGAGCACCCCCCCCCCCTTTTTCCCGGTCTCAAGATCATTCTAGAAATCAATTGCTATTTTAGCAGTGAGTGTCATTCGACTAATAACACGTCCACCCTTTGTGGGCGCTTTCCTAATTTTTGAGTGTGTTCAAAATAGCGTGATTGTTGGTCATCCATCCATTTTTTTTTCCTGGGCTCTATGCCGCGTTTATACCTAGTTATAAGTTTTTGCTGTAAGGACAGCCCACTGGACGCGCGTTCCGCTCACTGTGTCCAGACCTCTTTCCTGAATTTAACAAACTCATCATCACCTTAATACATCTTTTCCCCACGTTTGGGTCAGATTGGAACCCAATTAGTAACTTCCGGTTTGAAAACGGAACATTCCAGTGCACGCTGCGCCTAGCGTGGGCAGTACAGACGAAACGTTTTGTATATAGTAATAAGGATGCCTAAGATTGAATGAGAAAGAGCTCCGCAGTGGATCGCAGGCACATTTCCCCATCCACATAGCGCCCACATTTGTTGTCGTTAACCAAGTTCAGACTAATAAATGAAACTAAAACGACCGATGGGTCTTTTGCAGCATTGTGCGTGAAGCTGAGCGAATTATGTGCATTTGCGGCAATTAGTATGACTGTCGTGATATGGACTATGGATCGGGTGAAATTGGTCACTGTACACCATTCTGCACATGCTGAACTCAAAGTCGATAAGCTAGCAAACTCGTCAGCTCCAATCAAGTAGCAATTAAGAGAGAAAACCGCTTCAGTGATAGAGTTAAGATGAGCACCAGTGACCGACCCTTCTGAGACGTCACGCATTCGAGTTTTGGTCGGAAAAAATGAAGACCGTTGAATACGATAGCTGCGTATTGGAAACCCTTATCAAGAAAATCACCTACCTACCAGTCACAGGAGTATAGTGGGATAGGATGTTTAGTCACCCTCTACTACTAGGTACAATCTTTAAAATCTTTAGAATCTATAGAATGTTCGATATCTTGCCGTATACCTCTTTCATCCCGGTGGTTTTGACGAAAATTTAGGAAAACCGCTAGACTAGGAAAACTAGGTCTTAAAATCGCGCAGTGAAAAGTTCGGCAGCACTATGGACAAACTGAAGTCTTGGGCCATATTTAGGCTTCTAGGAAAGATGATCTGATCGGAGCTTCACACTGACACTTACTACATCGGTACTAGCAATAAAAGCAGGGTCACTCCTCTATCGGGCGAATCATGCCGACATGCTGACAAATCCAAGAACTCTTCAAAGAAACATTTTGATCCAAAAGGCCAGGAACTTAACGATCGTCAAATGTGAGTGAGGAATTTTGTTGGAAACGGTTTCATTTAAGAAGTATTTTTTGGGTATCTTGGAATTCACGAAGGCAAAATCACAACTGGGAAGATTCGACTGCTGTGATCATATATGGAGAAAAAACAAAGCGGATATCAAAAGAAAACGCCAGATTCGGTACTCAGAAGAAGAAGCGTTAGAATCCGCAAGCCAATAAAAAATGCGGAAGGTAGAGGTAAGATGAGAACAAATGGTGCACCCCTGTCATCATTTGGCTCATAATCGAGACTCGGGTCAGTGCCGCTCAAGTCTTTCACAATTCCAAAATCCTTAAACAGTCCGGAATATAAAAGACCAGTTGGGCCGGCGCACACAACTGCGCGCGTCACACATGGAAGCATGCTAATTAGGCTTGATCAATATCGATCGATCAGTATCATCACATGAACGGTTTCAGAAACGAGGAATTCGCAAAAACGGAAAATGGAAACAAAGTTCCTCCCGTCGATCTCGTCCTTATACCACTTTAGGAATTGAGAGTCTCAGCTTTGCTGCGATGCGAGATATGAATTTTTCGCCATTCGCCTTTCGAGGCTCCTTATCAGCCCTTATCAGTTGCTATCACTTCCGTTCCCTCACCACTGATGTCTCCTTACCACCCCTCAAATCACTTTAAAAATTCAGAGTCCCAGCTTTGCTGCAACGCGAGATATGAATTTCGTGACAGACGGACGGAGGGACAGACGAAGCGTTTTATATATAGTAGGGATAATATGATGATCGTACATTGGTCGGAATCGCTGTGTAGGCCAAATCATATTTGGAGGACACTACAAATCTGAACAGAAATAGAATGTTACCGTATAATAGAATGTATTTCAAAAAGGTTGCCTGATGTCATACGCTCAATTTTGTTTGAAGATTTCGTTTTCAGATTAAGAGAGAAAAGTTCTTCTTTCCACCTCCACAATAAGACGTCAAAGTATGTCGGGCCACTCAAAGGAAGAGGAGTTTCCTCCAGATAAAGCATTGGCCCCCAGAAATCGATAATTCGAGAACCTTCGGCCTATAAATCATAGAATCCCACGAGCTATTATGTATTTGACGCTTCTTGTGGGGCCTCGCCAAATACGTTTTGGCGATGACGCTCACGCGTTCAGTGCAAAAAGTGTGAGACAGCAGCCGCCATAAGGGTTGGTTGGCTACGTTGGCTTGGCAATTGCCATAACATGGCCTGTTATTTGCGTCCGGCCTCAATCGTGCAGAAATAATGCTGCCGAAGGCTTCATTATGTCACATGTGGATGACGCGGAACCAATCTCCATCCGAACGTGTGAATTCGTACGAATGCGGCTGAGATTTATGTGTGTCAAGACATTTAGACGGAAGAATTAGTGACACGCGATTTAGTTCAATTGGCCGTCACATTCCCAATCTCAGTCATAAATATGCTCTAACGAGTTAAAAATAATATTCTTAAAAAAATCAAAAGCACGAAAATATACATCAAAAGCTTTTTCAGCTCTCTCAAATAGTCCGAGCATGCTACACAACCACTCGATCTTTCCTGATCAGGTCTAGGTATCTAAGGTTTTATGAAGTTGGACGCATGGAGACCAAAATGCAAAAAAAAATGCGGAAAGTTTCCTAAGTGTGAAGATCCAGATGGAAAGAAATGAGATATAGGACGATGGGTGTCGAAAAATTAGCAATCAGAGGGCAATAGAATTGGTCGAAAATTTGGAATCATTCAAAATATGAGTTAAAACAACCAAAAAGGGTGCCTATGGTAAGGTCTTGGATTTTCTTGAAAAAGTGGTGGGGGAAGGGTAGTGTGAATAATGAGAGCTATTCCCAAATGTGTCATATACATGAAAGCTATTGATCGAAGAAGACTATATGTGACAAACTTTCCGATGAAAAGTAACGCTCGGGGCTTCATAAGAGCCGTATTTTTCAACAGCTGCTGCCTGCTTTAACATGACCCGCCCCTTTTTTCAACAAGGCCCGCCTCCCTTCGGAGTCATCTGTAGTGAAGGAGTGCTATTGGAATCTTGACCGTTCCATATCGTTTTTTTTCACTTTCGTGCTACTGGCTACCCCACAAGTATTCCTAGCACGGCTTCAAAGTCTACAAAAACGATGGGAGAGTCGCACAAAAAAGTAAAGGAAAAAATTTGCTGGCAAGTCGGTAATTGATAAGAAAAGAACCGAAGAAATGAAGAAAACCGTTGGGCTCAGTGTGAAAAGATGACAAGTCCAGGATGTCAGGAAGGTACACCACAAACAAAATGAGATATGTTGCAGTCAACATCGACTGAAAGTTATGAAAAATAATTGAAGTCGATTAAATCAAAAGCGATGCTTCTGCAAATGCACATAATGCGTCCGGCCGTACACAGAGTATTTCGATGAGCAATTTAACGTCCTCAGATGAAATCAATGCTTTTGTTTATTCTGCATACAATATTTGCCTGGTAACCGTGTGAATACAGTATGCCATTTCGGCATTCTGTACTTATTGTGGTTGGCCAGGGCGAATCTGGATGGAAGACGGCACAGCGACTCTTATCTATTGCACACCAGCAAGTGGTTAAAAAATTTTTCCAACCGGTAGACAGTTCATTTTGAAGAGACCCAGAGATGTAATGTTCCAGAACATTTCATCACTATGAAGATAGCGCGGATAATATAAGGAGCAGATACAGTACATTTCGGAGCGCTTTATAGGGCGTGGCCTACGGACTTGGGTGAGGGTGTATCAAACTCTCTCACCCTGCCACACACTCTCACTCTCGCCACACCCTCCCACTCTCGCCGCACAGGCCACGCCCTATTTGACGCTGTGAAATGGACTGTACGATATAGGATATCAGATGCCAGCTTGTACTGAATGACTAATCAAAGCAAATTCAAGAGCAGGAGAGTTGAATAGTGAATTTTGTGCTACCGTTAGCAAGAGGTTGAAATCTTGAAAGATGCTGCGCCGCTTTCTCAGGCTTTGTGAGCAATGGTTACTACAAAATTGGTGTGCTCATCACAAAGCAAAAAGGGCTCGTAGAAGGCAGACAAAGGGAAAGCTGAACACGACACGTAACCATAAATTACACTGCGCCACATGCAATTACTTGCCAATCCACGAAAAGGAAACAAAGGGAGGACTCTATAAGATTTGCATAATTTATTTCTTGTGCCGAAGCATTATTCTTGGAGATTGCGTCGGTCTCGTTACGAGGTCTGCTTGGCTTCTCAATGACCACAAGAAGTCGTTGGAAGCCTAAGGTTTTCATGGCCATGGTACCAAATGTTATTCAAATCAGGAAACTCAATGAGAGCAAACTTTTCTAACAGGTGAGCTCCTTTCCTCTTTCGCGTTATCTGATGAAAAGGTCCCCACCAAGTTTAGTGTGAATCCAGTATTCATAGCCGGAAAGCTCACACGCTCCTTGAGTATGAATATTGCCCTTGAGGAGACAAGCATCTCCGATTTCACCATTACCTAAGCAAGGTTACACATTGGAAAACTAAAACAGAGGCACTTCCAGGACAGCAAGTGAAAAAAAGGACTTTCAGAATAGTCAATGAAAAAGGAAAAGAAGCCGTCAGCAACGCCGATAGTAAAGGTCTCTCATAATGACCTTGACGAATACTGGACTAGTCCTCGGGTGGAAAGAGGTAAGTGAGTGCATGGGATCGGAAGAGAAAGAAAAGGCGAGAAACACCAGTGCAGCAATTGTCACGAACATTCAATAAAGTGGCCGTGTATTAAAGTGACTGAAATGGCTCGGAGGTCTTCGTAACTTCTGGTCGAACTGGAAATCTGCACCGTCACTTTTTCTCGAGCCTCTCTACCGTTCCGACAGAAAACAGATGTTCACTCAATCTAAACGTGGGGTGTGCTCTGAGAACGAGTGGATGAAATCACTTTTACCATTTCACCCGCATTTCTACCTATCGCATTCGATAAGGCCGCAAAAACACTTTTGGGCAACATTGGAACGTAGCGATTGTGGTGGCACTTTATTAACAGTCGAATAGTTATATTACCAGGCTTTTGAAGAATTACTAGTGAAAATCAATGGCATGAAAGATAGAACGCGATCGGCAGGATTGGAAGGTAATAGAGCTGATAGTGAGAAGACGGCAGAATTTTGATTTGTTAAAGCATTTCATGCCCTTCCATACTTCTCGCACCCTGTTTTCTTGGAGGTATCGTCCATGAAAGTTCAAGTTCCCCTGCTACCCATTTATTTAAATTATATTTGGTAACTAAAGGCCGCATACAAAGTTTCATATACATCAGTGCTATTGAGATGTAGATACTCAAAGTAATGGCCGACAGTGCGGGAGCGGCCAAGGGGCTTTAGGTGCAAAGAGGCGACGATCACGTGGTCAGAGACGCAGAGTGAAAAGCAAATCAACATTGGGCGCGAAAATTTGAACTGCGATCTGACCGCTGACGGCTGTTCGAGTGCTGTGCTCGGAAATGTAGCGGAACTTCAAACGAATTGCTCTTCCTACAGTTTTTCGACATCTGCTTCAAAACAAAAGGAATTTGTCGGTTCTTCCGTGTTTCTTGTACTACATCTAGTAGAGTAATTTCAAGGGGAATTAGAATCATGGAGTTTCCTAGTACTTCTTTAACGAAGTGCTTTACAGTGCTGCTGGCCTCTTATTACATCAATGAAATCCGGGTGAAGCCGATTGTGATTTGTTTGTGTGAAAATGTGCTATCCAATAGGAACAAGCAGGTCGTTCACTAGATGGATGGGAGTATAGTCATGGAGAATTCATAGAAAGTCATAGAGTAGTAGTAATGCACCCATCCTTCAAAATCATATTTCTTCCTTCTTTCCAGTGGATTTTTAGGAACAAGTAAAAATGAAAAGTTCAAAGTCCTTGAATAGGTCAGCATATTAGTTGATCGCGAGTTCCACGATATTCCATTGAAATTCCCGTGTGGTGTTTTCCATGGCTTCGTGCCGGCTGGCTGCCAGCCAGGCAGTCAGCCAGCAGCCGATTAGAAAGAGGCCACGCCTTCGTTCATTCTCCAGATGAGCTCAAATTGCCTTCAAAACATTGCGTGTTTTCATAGTAACCGAGCAGCGGCAGCAGCGACGATGACGACGAACAATTGCACGTCAACGAGGAGAACTCGCGTGATCGAGCAAAGTCTTTGCATTTGAAAACAGGTTGCCTTCGAAGAAAGGAGCGGATAAACATCGTGGGAAGGAGACAGATGATTGGATGGAACATGGATGTTTCGCCTCAAAAGCACCCATTTGTTCCTCGAACATATCATGTATGGATGACCCGACCCCTCCTCCTCGGACATACTATACCTTACCACCAAAAGATATTAACTTTCCACGGAACTTCGAAATGAGACCTAGGTAAATCGATAGGGTCACGAATACTGACTACTAAACGGAAACAAAACTGCAATATGCTGTTCCGAAACGAACTAGGAGGGCTCAAAATTGCTGGCGATGGCGCTTCGACTGGGAACATGCTTGGCGTGACTCATAAAATCTTTGAGCGAGGAAGGAAACCCACCGTTCACCATCATCAGAGCAAGAGCTCTGCCACTGGGTGAGATTGACTGTTGACGTTAGTCTCGTTGATGCGTTACTTCACAGAAAAGTACCCCGCCATTGGTCATATCAAGCTAACTTTTACCTCTCCTCACCCGCTGTGTAGCGGCATTTTGCAATTTTTGTTTTCGAACTTGTAATCAGCATTGAGACTTTATCGATCCACTCGAGTCCCATTTCGTAGTCCTATGGAACTCGAAACCCTTCCCTGCTAAGCTCCCAGGAAGCCAATGATCCATTTCAAGCTCCACACGGATAGGGTTTGCACTTGGTAACGGTAACGATTTATTGCAAATGGAAATCTCGGGCGGAACCTCCCCTAACAGCCTAAAATATAGCGATTATTAGGAAGGACATGGACATTTCCGAAAGAACCATACGAATAGTGGAAAGAAATCTAAAAACCATTAAAAAGTGGTTATTAACCCGTGGAAAAAGGATTACATCGACCCCGAAGGAAGTGTATCGGTTATCCACTTTCGAAGCCTCAAGCTCGTTCCAGGGTATCATAGTGTGTTATCTTTACTTTCGCAAACACCCAACGGCTAGTGGCTATTTTTGAAAAATTATAAAAATCAAAACCAAGAAATAGAGTGAGCCTAGGTAGGAGCTATCTCAAAACAATCCTTCACGGCTTCGCGAAAGGATGCGTGGAAAGGGCTCAAATGACGGAGACATAAGGACGGTGAGGAACTGAATATTTTATTTTTATTTATTTTATTTATTGATACACACGGAGGTGCGCCATATGTTAGAGAAACAAATTATCAATACACTCATTCCTAAAACAAAAACGAAAACCAAGAGTGATCGAGACCATGTGAGGAAGATAGTAAACCACCAAAGAAAAACAACCAGAAGTAAAAAAGGTCAGCGGATATGGGTGAGTAACGCAACCAAGCACATGCTACCGGTAAACCATGTGGGAAGGTTGTTTTCCTCGCGGGTAGATGAAGATGTCCCCCGCGAGATCCTGGTCCCCAGTTCTGAACGCAGGTAGACGGCAGTACTGGGGCTTGCTAGCAACTTAACCTGTTACGAACGAATTCGTCCAGGACCCCAGGCGAACAAACTAGGGGGGACCTCAAGCGAGGGGTTCATCAAACCTTAAGTTCCTCAAACAACTAGAGCACGTAACACACGATGCCCTAGCGAATAGCGGGAATTACCGAAATATCTTCAACTGCGGTATTGTTCGAGGGTTTCGCATTTTCTGCGGAATATGCCTTTTTGTTGAACAGTTTTAAAATTTACTAATTTTTCGGTGAGCGTGCAAACTCTACCTCAAGGACTCCCTATTTTTGCACACATTTTTGTATTATTAGGAGTTTGAAAATAGGTGAATTAGTACTCGGTACCCTAAGAATAGTATAGCTGTAGGGTCGGGTAGATTTGGAAAGCTTGAAAAATGATCTGAACCTTGCATTGTAGATTGTAGATCTGAGATCCAAACTCTGCGTATGAAGTGACGGACGTCGAAAGCAGCGTCGAATGAGAGAATCACGGTTTGCAGTGTGGCATTCCCTCCCTTTACTCATCTTTCGGGATCGTTTCAAATGACTTTCATACATACGCGATTTGTCCGCTCATCCACAATCCATGGGCATATGAAAGGATTGCAGATGACGCCTGTCGACATCATCTCAGGGTACTTCAGCAAAAAGGATGAGCACCCTAAAATCGTTATTTATAGTGCGACCGGGAAGTGGGAGAAGGCGCTGCAGTCCTATTGAAAGCGAGGAAGTATCCACTGAAGAGGTGATAGAGCCATTTCGGCCACTTAGTGCCAGGGCATTCGCCAGGAATTTTTGCTGGAAATGTTACGGACAATTTCCTTGACTATAGCCTTGGAGTGGCATCAGCATAGAAATAATGGATGAAATGCTCGGCATCGATGAAGGGAAAGGAAAAGCAACCGTTGGAAACTCTGGGAAGATAAAGTTCAGCACCTGTGAAATTCACCAGGTATAGATGAGTCTGGAACTACTAACCTGTTACCCGATTTCCACTCGATTTCAGAGGTTCCCTCGATTGGGATGGGGTCAGCGCCTTGACACCAACTTTCAAGCCTCAGTCCTTGCACAGTCATTTCCTTTTCAAGTTCCCGCGCTGCCGGAGGATATCTATTCCAGGACTAAGCCTATGCCGAGGAATTCCCTCCAAGAGTCTTATTCTAGTAGGTTAGAAGGTGAGGCTCGTTCTCTTCCAAATTTTCCTTGAGCGTTGCTCGACGTTCCCACCATTTTGGAGAAAACTTTAAACCGATGAGCGGTGAGCTAGTCTCTTGATAGACCCTCAATCGATAAACAAACTTTGTATTAGGTAGCAGTGGTTCGATGGACGACCTTCTTTTGGTTTTCTGGACTTGGGGGAGGGGTAGACGCCCCTGCGACGACAATTCGAGAAGCGAGAGCCGTTGACCGGTATCAGATGGGCAGCAGGAGATGGGATAGGGTGGGTCGTATTCCGGACGCCAGGTGTGCTGATCCCTGATCAGTCACTCAAATGATACTATTGCAGAAATGGGCCTTCAGCCCGGTCCCAGGAAGGATACTTGCAGAAAATCTAGAACGACCTCTAGTGAACCTAATGAGCATCATCAGGATCAGCCTGAGAAATGTCTCCAGAATTTCCAATAATTTTAAAAATTACATCGCAGTGAGAATTGGCTTCGACCAAGAGCAAGGGCCCGAAGAAACAACTTCGCCTTCAAAGTTGCTTGCAGATGGAAGAGGAAAACAACTTAAATGAAGGGAATGTAACGCCATTTGATGAATTCCCCGTGATATAGCACACCCTCAGAGGGGATAGAGGAATCATCGATCTTACGCCTCGCACCATATTCTGTTCTGCACTTCACACACTTCTAATTAGTTATGTACATGAGTTTGCAGACGGATCTGCTCATGCCATTTTTGCATCATGTGTGTGTCGTCACTTACTTCCGAAGAAATTCCAATGCGTTCCAAAACAAAACCATGAGTTGTGATGTCATCAGTGTCAAAAGCAATGTTCTAGCAATCGAAAGACTTTGGTCCTTATGACTGACAAGCGTTCTTCAGATTATTCTCTTTTTGATTCTTTCGATCTCAGCAGAGATTAAGAGCGAGTAATTGTCGTTTGTTGTAGAGAAGTAGAGTCGTCAAACGATGCTGCAGTGAAGGTGGAAATCGAGTAAAATGATAAAAACCCGCGAGTTAGTGCTCAAACTTTTCCTCGATTTTGAAGTGGTGTACGACTTTCCGATGTGTTGTATGTCTGCCAAATCGATTGGTGGCACACCGATCGTGCAGATATTGGCAGCGGTGAGCAGCATTTGAAGGCGGAAACGAGGCTCCTCTTCCTTTTCTGAGGTAGTTTCGCGCCCAACATCCCTTCCACAACAGCTTAACACTCGCCCGAATAAAAGGAAGTTCAGTGCGATAAAGGACAGTAAAGGATATTGACGAAGGCAAGGGGATGAGAGCATTCGAAGTGGTGTTCTCGTTCTCACAGATAAGACTAGTTTTTACCGGTTCGAGGAGTCATCCACAGAAATTTCATGGTTCCAATTCCTCTTTAAAGGCACATCCCAGGATTAGGGAAACATTGCAGTCCTTTCACATGACCTAATAGTTCTCCAAACGGACAGGGAGGCTGTGCACATATCGAAGCGCCATGATGAGTCATCGCAGCGTGCGGAGCTCTCCAAGCCACCTCGGCCGCACCCTAGAGCTCGGGCGCTCCCATTTCAGACGTGATTGCTGGCAATGACGGTGGCAATGATGGCAACAACGTGGCAACTGAGGCCTACGATTTGTGTGATAATATAAGATAAGGAAGAGATGCCAATGATAAAGGAGACATTGACATGAGGGAACAGGTGATATCCTAGAGTTCCTTCTGATACCAGCCAGCGGGAACTGATTCAAAGGCTCGTTTTCACGCGGAAATCTCGGTTCAAGGTCAGATGAGAGGAGGTCTTATTTTTGCCCTTTTCGGGGACTTTTTTCGAACTTTTCTTTGTACGCATATTCCTCAGCATCTCGGATTCCATACTTTAGCGCTTTCACCCACTCAGGTAATCCTGGAATATGCCTTTAAATCTCTCTACTACATGCAGTACATAGGAGAATCATCCAAAAAAACCCCGAAAAACTGGAAGAAGAGCAGCTCGTCTGAATTCCCCACTCGACATCTGAACAGTGCAATTCGAATTTTAACACCTGATGTTGATTTGCTCCCTAGTCTGCGTTCCTGACCATGTGATCGTCACCTCATCGCTCGAACAGCAGCCATGACCGCCCCCACTCGGACGACCCACCCCGTCGTCCATCACTTTGAGGAGCTGTATCTCAGCCACATTCCCTTTTTTCTTGAAACTTTGCATGCGACCCCGAGTAAGCAAATACAATATAAACGTATGAGCAACAGAAAAAAAATGCAAATTGCAATGGCCAATTTCTTTAATTAGCGGTCGACTGTATGTACTTAGTTATCCTCGCGAAACGGAAATGTGTTACGGGCTTCCTAGCATTCCACTTCACAGGGGCTGCACGCAAGTACCTTGATCAAACTGACATACTACGTATTTAACCCACTTAAGCGAAACTGGAGAACGCAATCATCTAAGAGAATCTCCGTAATGGGAGTGAAACGAGCACTTTTTGCAGAAGTATTCATTTCCCCAAAATTCTAAGACTGGAAAACGCAAACGAAAACACGCGAAAACGATGCCAATTTACTCCTCTGCGGCATTTCTTTTCGGTGTACACTCTGATTATTTGGCGGATGTGAGCCATGAGCAAAATTACTCTTTTTTGGTACCCCATCTACTCACGACCGTCGTGGTGAAGTGATACATGTATGCATTGCATTCAGTCAGACGAGAAGATAGTGATAATGTCTGAATGCATGAAAGGGGTATGCAGAGCCAAAAAAATACCCTATCTAGTGCAGAGATTTATGTTATATTTACCCACTTAGGGCCCCATGCTAAGTTTCACACATATACACAGGGATCCACTGAGATAGGACTCCTCAAAATGATGGCCAACGGTGGGGCGCCCGAGAGGGTTGAGACTTCAAGAGGTAAGACATAATGAGGCGCCAGTTAAATGGTCCGGGACGCAGAGTGAGAAGCAAGCCAATGAATGTTGAGTGCGAGATTTAGAACTGCGCTCTGGACGCTAACGGCACTTGTGTTTGAAAAAATTGCTTTCCTCCCAGTTTTTCGACTTTTGCTTCGGAATGAAGCAAGTATTTCGGTTTTTTTTCTCTATTTCTGCCCAATGTACTGTAACTAGTAGAGTGATCCTCAGAAGAACTGAAATCATGGAATTTTCCATGGACCACTCTTTTGGGTGATAGAGACGTTGAGAAATGAAAAGCGTGGGTGTTCTGAACCAAGTACAATTGACCAAAAAGACTTCGATAGCTAGTAAGCCATGTGAGAAGTGCACCTGATTGCATCGGATTGCACACGATTCTAGGAATGTCGATGGAGAAAGGAGCTGAGGTGGTATAAAAAGTGATATCGTTCCCCTACGTCATCACATCCTTTTATCTCTTTGGTAATTATTAGAAGACCATTCAAGGAGTGCAAAAACACTGATATGCACCGCGGTTGACCCCACAACTCACTGGCCACATCCCACATGTCGATATAATTGATAACGTGGCGCTTCCCATAAAAAGAATAATCGACATTGAATATAATTCATTTCAGATTACCAGAAGAAATTCTGAGCGCCAATTTTCGACTTTGGTCTATCAATGTACTCACATTACAGAGTGGTTGGATAACACTCTGAAGCGGTGAAATTCGTTGAAGTGAGGGCCACTCCGCGTAATTACTAAAGGGGTGGGGCTCAAATATTACTCGAAAAGTCAGTTTTCGAAATATATGGTCCCTTAAGAATTCTTCGAGTTGGAGAGTTTGAGAACATTGATCATGCAGAAAACTGGCAGAAAGCTTAAAAACCAGCAGCAACGCCGGTAATCGGAAGGTTCGGCGACGTCGACCGCCCACAAAGGCTTTCAGAAATATTACTCTCGTGCAGCATAGCACCCAACTCATAACAGCTGAGTCGCTGCAAACGTTGGTGGAATGCTTGATGAGTTTTCAGTGGGAGGAGTTCGATGATAATAATTTAAGTGGAAAAGGTCTGGGCATCTCTCGATCTCCTCTCACGAGTCCTTGATTTCCGTTCTCGAAAAACTGACACAGTAGTGCAGTGACCTGAGGGAGAGAACAGACGAGCAAACACGCTGCTCATCTCCTTCCCTTTGCAAAGCTCGCTTCCTGCCGCTCTATCCTGGTCGTGTTCTGGCGTCTTCCTCCTCGTTTCGAAAGCAATTCCATGTTAGACCGTTATTGCTGCGCTTTGTGGGCCATGGCAACGTAATAGGGATATTTTTCAGAAAAAAAGAGTGTAATTCTACCGACTAGTGGACAGAGCAATATGATCGGAGAGGGGATGAGGCGCGTGGAATTCAGCAATACTATTGCCTAGCCAGCTTTTTGCCATTAGGTAAATAGTAAAAGAGCTGAAAAGTGCTATCATAATTATGCATCTGCAAGGCTTCAAATGGAATTTCATATAGCTGTTGACATACTGTTGACATAGCTAGCTATAGAAACTCCATTACTATTACTGAAATCCTCAGTTTTTCCTATCTTAGGACTCATCTTTTTAGTACTACTGAAAATCCTTATTTTTCCCTATTTTGTGAATTGACCTGCATTTATTGTAGGTATTCACTTCAACTGAAGTTTCCTGAAGTTCCATTTGCATGTTCAAAATAAATTGACTGACAGCAATTTGCATTGCTATATGCCAATCTGGCTTCCTGACCTGTAATCTTTTGTGTATGATGGCCTCACCGCTTCGCTTGCCCAATTCGTTGTCTTACTTATGGTTCACGTAAACGAGCTAAATGGACTACGGAC
This sequence comes from Trichostrongylus colubriformis, assembly GCA_963978905.1. Taxonomy (NCBI): domain Eukaryota; kingdom Metazoa; phylum Nematoda; class Chromadorea; order Rhabditida; family Trichostrongylidae; genus Trichostrongylus; species Trichostrongylus colubriformis. Next base: position 28,910,596 of record OZ022259.1, on the reverse strand, counting down.
GATTTGCAATCCCACTTCGAACCAACCACTATAATTCGTGAAATGGGAACACTTTGTGGTCCTCGTATGGATAGATCCACGAAACAATATATGTATAATCAAACGCGTACAATCGTCCGTTCTTCTACACTTCTACGAGGTAAGGATGTCTCTCTTCGGACCCAGCATATGGCTTCCAGACATCGTGCTTATCTACCGCGGGCTCAAAGCACACCACGCGATAATCAGATTAGTGGCTTACTTTTTAGATAGAGTAGTTCCTTGATTACATAACTGCTCAGGATGCACCTTCAATGCCACTGTATGGTGCACACACACGGAGTTGTGCGTGCTTGAACACAACCAAGCCACGCCCATCCAACCAAAAATCACATCTGGCCTAAGGCGAACAAATTTCCAACATGACACTCACGTGTAGAAGAAAACTCGCGATAATAGAAGATAATTCGATGAAACACTCTTTTCGATGATATAGGCAGCTACCACTTTGAAATTTTGTTGGTCCAAGGTCAGGTGTGTTGGATGGGTGGGCGTGGCTCGGTTTTGTTCAAGCAGGCACAACACCGTGCGGGTGACCAACAAAGGTGCAGGCTGAGTAAGTATCCAAGGATCTACTCGCCCCAAGAAAGTAAGCCACCAATCCGATTATCGCGTGGTGCTATGGAATATGAAAGTAGGGATGCCCAGCAGTGTACACTACAGAAAGGGAGAAAAAAATGTGAGAAACCAGAGAATTAGGAAACTGAAATTCCCTCACCCTCCTTTTTCGCTCCCCTTTGCGTGGGTTGACTGCAGACGGGTTACAGGCTAAATCAGAAGGCCGCGAACGTTGTACCGCCCTTGCCAACAACTCGCCCGGCTGATGAACCGCACAACCACTCGCCGTATTACGGAGGGTGACGAGACCGCAAGCCGCGCTTTTTCAATACAAATTTCGCCGCATATAGCATCTTCCGAAGTGGGATTTGTTTCCAGAAAACATTTCACTGTATTCCCATTTCTCACTTTCTCCTTACCCTTCACAGTGCTTTCAACAAAACCTTCGCCCACGCATTCTTCATTCGCAGCCCAGTGCCTGAAGGCTTCCAGATCTCTCAGTTTCTGATGAAAATTGCAGGCTATACGGGACGCTTTTCGAAAGCCATTTGAAATCACACGAAAGACTCATGACAACCGTCAAAATATGTAATACTCCTTGTATGGACATTAATAGTACTGTGTATTTGAGTACTATTTAATAATATCAATAGAAATAGCAAACAAAGTCGCTCATGATCTGAACTGTATTGAGCGAAGAAGTATGTAATTGTATGTAGGTCTTGGAGGTAGGAGCTCCGTGGGGGTAATTTTTGAATGAGGCTACTTAAGCCTTTCTCAGTTCCTGTGGGAGGGCATCAGCGGTCTTCTTACGTGCAACTCATCTCTCGTGCGTTCATGATCGCCGAGTGACAGACTCATGTAACTTCCTGTATTTACACTTCTGAGCACAAAGAAGTAGCTGAACAACGCAATGGTATTCACTACACTACACACAAGGGGGTGTTCACGATGCAGAACGGAAACATGCACGACTTTCAGCATAATCCATTTACGACCTTTCGGTGAACCCGGCATGTTTACTAAAAAAAGTTCGGGCCAAAGCCCTAAGGATCAATAAGTGTGGGACAACTGTATCAACATGGGTCAATAACCTTGGCATAAATTTGGATACTGATCATCCTGAAGGGGGAGGAGAAGATGGGTGGAAGGTTTCTTTCAGCGAACTGAGCCAACCCGGAGCTCACGATCAAAAGACAAGCTAAGCTTTAAGCATAGCTAAAGACTGCCAGTTCAACGTGTCAACCTACTGCTTCCAATTCTCGTAGGGTTTCAGTACGGCTAAAAATTCATTCGGCCTCAAACTCTTTTGCTATAAAAAAAAACATGAAAGGAGGCTTCAGCGGTATTCATGAGGGAGACCGCTGATGCCTTCCCTCATGTTTTTTATTATAGTATTTTATTTTATACATCACACATCATTATAAAATATATAATAAAATGTATTTTTTTACATATTTTATTATTTTATATATTAGCACTTTATGAAATGAGTCAGTAGATTTATATCTGACTCACTCGCTGCTGCCACCCTATCCATCAACCGAATAGGGTAGGTGACAGCAGCAAATCAGTCAGATACAAATCTACTGACTCATTTCATAAAGTGCTAATATATAGAATAAAATGAATTGCTTTGTTTCAGGCTTGAGAAAGGCGCAGGGCGCCGAAAGCTCGCCATTAGGCTCAGAACCCTTTTGCATTCTTTTGTGAAACTTATGAATCTTTCGCTAATAAATTTTGGAGTCTTACATTATTCTTTACACAGTAAAAAACAGTTGTCGATTCTCTGTTCCACAAATATGTTTAGACTTTCCAGGATGTTAGCCGAAATATGCATTTCAACAATCTCAGAAGCTCAGCAAGGGTGTTCACGAAACATGGACGGTGCAACACTGTGCGGAATGATCGGGTGTGAATATTCTTGCATTTTCCAACGTGGGGCCATTTCGAGCTAAAAAATCATCAAAAAAGCGGATCAAGGAAATAGTTCTATAGAAGTGATGTGAACACCTGATGGTGTTGAGACAGGAGGCTAATGAATAAAAAATTCGTATAAATAGTAAAAAATGCATTGAAGACAAGCTCGGTTCGGGAATACTAGGACATATTCCAGCAACCACCTGGGTATTTCCCGAGGATTTGCTCAAAGAAAGGGCCCAATAGCTGTAATCAAACAACTTGGACTGTGGAATAGACCTTATTCAAATTTGAATATTTCAACATCTCTGCCTTCATATGGAGAGAATCAAACATTTAGTCGCCGCTGATTTAATGACTTCTATTTCGACTAGCTTTGCCAACGATGACGAATAATGAAATCATAGTTGTCATTCTTAATGGTTTGAAAAGAAAGGAGAGACGTGGAGAAGCAAATTAGTGTGAAAAGTGCAACTGTTTGTGTTGGAAGCTATACATCCATTCTTGATGTATTAGGAGGTGTAGCTAGCCTTTATCGACAGCTGAATTCAAAGATATCGAAAGGGGCAAAATGAACCAGAAAGTAAAGCAAAACTGGGTTCTCCCGAGGATTGTAGCCGGCGCCCGTCATACGTCTACTCTGAGGATGGATTCCGCCGGCGTTTTCTGCATTTCGTCGACGATGGTATAAAAACAGTGCTGTTTCTGCTTCATTTAAAATTTGCCGTGGTAGTACTTTCGAGAAAACTGGGGACCGTGCGGCTCACTATACAATCCATTCATGTGTTAGGTGTGGATTGATAGCCGAAGATGGCCATGATCACGCTCTTAACGAGTGCGACAGGACCCTCGAACTGGGTCGAGCGAGGAGATAGAGCTCGCTTCAGGCGTACGCTTACTAGAAAACTAAAGAGGGTGTGGACCTTTATGTCATGATTTCGCACCACGACAAGCGGCGTGCGATGCGGTGTGAAAGAGCAATGCGCGGCGCTGGAGTTGGGCCTCACAATTAGAGCGATAACACGGTAATGCTTGGGGCGACCTACACTTGTTATAGCTTTGGGAGCCAACTACACGGCACGCTTCGCTTGCGACATGCTGCGGTGCGGAATCGTGACATAAGGGCACACACCCAACTAGTAAGGCTATTGTACTCTGGACGATGCAGATCGCGTCGCGCGGTGGCCAAAGTAGAAGTTTCACATCCATGATTTTGAACGAGTCTTCCCTCCGACACAAAAAAGTAGAAAAGAATCAAACTAATCAATGTTTGAATCAAACAAGACATTAGAACTTTCCGAGAGCATATCAAATCAATGTGAAGAAAACCAATAAACTCATAAAGCACCGATCAATAATCGATTAAACAGTAATATGGGAATGTCATAGAAACAAAAGCTGTTGAGACTCACCGACATGTTCGCCATGTTGAGCATTGAAGAATGCCTGACTCAGCTTCCGCACTATAAAAAGCGATGACGTCAGCATATCTTGAGCGCCTTGCATTTTGATAGCTATTGATTGATCTCTTGTTGTCTAATCAGTTTTTGGGGGATCGTGTCACATCACATGGTCATATCAATCAATACCAACTGAAATTTTGAGTGTTGGACGGGAGAAATCGATAGCGACGATGATGGCGAGAACGGCGATTCAAAATTGTGAGAAGACAGCTGAGAAGTAAGAAGTTCCAAGACCGATGAAGCAAGCGGGCACAAAGAAAAGTCAGTTTTGAAAGAAAAAAATCAAAATTGCCTCCACAACGAAAATTTATTCTCCAGACTCTGCTTTCACAGAAAAAGGTTACAAATAAGGTAGGTCAAGTTAAAACTTCGTTTATTTGTGAATGAAACTGCTCTAAACCCCCGTTCCTTGCACATCATCAATATGAGTGGTTTTATCGATTTGAAATAAATGATAAAAAATAATGAATCATAAGGAAATTCTCCACAGTAACCTTGTTGAAAGTAGTAGATGTTTGTAAATAAAAATAGACGGTGATAAAATAACCAGAAAGGCACTTCAACAGCTTTTTTTTTGATTTGCTCCCATGAGGGCGTCCAAGATTGACGTCATTAGGCCGTTATTCTTCAGCAACACGTGTTTATTGTGGTTATTCATGGTTCCTAATTCATATTCTGCTCACATTTTACCGCCTCCGCACCTGTATTTATATTTTATACCTTGTTGCTATTGCTATATATTTCTTGGTATATTTTATATATTTGTATATATTTATATATTTTGCTATATATTTCTTGGTTTATTTTTTCAATAAAACTTACCGGTTTGAGTGACTACAGTCAATGTGCATCCGTTGCAACTGCTGCAGCTGCTGGAAATGTTTTGGATTTCGGTGGGCATGTATGAAATGGAGTGATCGATTAGGTTATGATAAATGGAGCTAGCTACGACTATGTGCAAGGGATTCAAGAAAGCTCACAGATAGTACACTATCTGTGAGCTAAAAACGGAGTGTGCAGCTCGCAGATAATACACTATCTGTAAGCTACACACTCCGTTTTTCCTGCGACGTCGTTCAGCCTAATTTTCTCGAGCAAACCAATAAATATTTTTGACGACTTCCCAGGAAAAGATTGATGGAGGGACATTTGGGTGTGCGTCAATGCGGAGGCTGAGAGCAGGGCAAGGACGTCAGCAAAGGGGCAGGTTCTCGTAGGTTTGAGAGCTAGTTATGGATTAAGCATTTGAAATGAAATGAGGTGATATTGAGATGCAAAAAGGTTTTTCACAGGAAAACACGAATGAAATTGTAATCCGGAATAAGGCAAATATGTACTCCTCCTTGCTCTTTTTTCCATGCATTTTATGAGATTGAAATCCAGTGTCAGCATCATGTACTAGGTCGGAGCAAGGTACGTATGAAAGGCGGGAGGGGGGGGGGGGGGGAGAAGACGACAAAAAAATAAACATGCAAGCCGATCTCGTCAGTTCCAGGGCGGAGCTATTTCGGTGGGCGGGCACCGTTTAGCAAAGTTTCCCCTAGCGCTATGGCAAACGCCTTCAAGCCGCAAAAACAAACTGCGGTCGAGCAATGGGTTGTGGAAAATTTCCGCTCAGGTTTACATCCACACTTTTGGCTTCGATGCTGTCTTTCTATTTGCCGGCTGTTACATAGCATCTTAATGAAATGCATGGCTCACAGCTTCCGAGATTCAAAGACATGATGAAGGGGATGAATGGCGGTCTTGATCAAAAATCGCATAAGTGAATCATTGTTGCATCAAATAATCCCATTAATTCCACAAAAAAAAGTGAATTAGTTGCAAACCCTCCAACCAAGGGAATACGTGAAAATGTGTGCGCGAAAAACCAGCGACCACCAATCGAGATGCTGTGAGTGGCACTTAAACATTACGATGGCTAATCGGGAGTGAAGGCGTCTAAAGATTCCACTCAGCTGCTTGATGGCGTTAACCTCCACCCTCCACACTAAACCAAAGCGGAGCGGATTACCATCTTCGTAACGTCCTGTGGAACAGGTACTTCGGCTGATTGTGCTCCACCAAGTGGCAGTCCCCGCTCTACATATAAGTGCAGGCTTTTCAGAAAAATTATCTTTGAATTTTTCAGTCGGTCACGCTTGAACGCATAGTTGACGTCAGTGGGTTCAAAACGGTTGCTCAGTAGGTGACAATGAAACAAGAGGATGACACGCTTTTCATCGTTGACGGATTCTCAGTACAAGCCTCATTAGTTGCTGCTTTGCTTGGAGAAAATAAAGCTTTTGGAGAACGGGCGTTGCATTTAAATTACAATGACGCAATTTTTGTTGCACAGCCCGCATTCTCTTAGAACATGTAATTGCTGAGCACTTTACTCTATTTTCTTCTCTTTGAGGTTCACAGGTGGTGAGGTCACACATTTTTGCCTATATTCCCTTATGATTTGTTTTAGAGAGTAACGCTACACACCCATTTGATCGATTATGCTTCCTAAAATGTCCGCCTGGAATGTAAAGAAAGGCACAGGAAGAGTTGCAAGGCATTAGGACTCGAAGTCGCATTCGCGCTATCGCGGTGAAAATTAGCTGTCAGTAAATAAAAATCATTCAAGATTCACTTTATAGTGGGATCTTTGACCGGAAAAATATAAGGGTCAATTAACGCGGATAATCACTGACAGTGATCACTGACACTCACTGACACTGACAGTAATCACTTTACATCAATAGCTAGTTTATCTTGGGTACTTACGCCAACTACGCCGATAACCCCCTGAGGGAATGTCTCCATGCAAGAAGCATTCGAGATATATTTCGGCAACATAACAGGAAGCGCTCACAATGGCATGCATGAATGCGTTTATTCGAAAATTTTGTCGCCCTCAAATCTACGGGATCCTGCCCCTTTGCTGACGTCTTTGCGCTGCTCTCAGCCTCCGCATTGACGCACTCCCGAATGTCCCTCCATCAATCTTTCCTTGGGAAGTCGTCATTTCAGATTACCAAAAATATTAATTGGTTCGCTCGAGAACATTCACCTGAAGGGCGTCGCAGGAAAAAATCATATACAGTAACCCATTTATTCTGATTCACACTGTTCAGAAACCCAGGGTTTTTTTTGCGAATGAATTAGGATTCACGGTAAAGCAGGTAAGGCAGGTCATTTCAACCCATTCTCCTCGAAACTTTCAGAGGGATTCAGGCAGATGCGTTCAGCACTTTATATAGCCGGAGAAACGATGAAAGCTAGGTATTTTCGTATTTTTTAACGCTACGACGACCATCAATTAGGTATTTGAATACGGAATTCTATGATACCGACCATTCTGCCAAAAACAATACCAAAAAAGTATGATTTTCGTCCTTTTTTGAGAGAGAAGGGTGGCAAATAAAGCTGCAAAATTTCAAGGGAGACGTTACATTGACGCAATGCATAGCTAGATGCCAGCGCCAGAAATGGGTTCCGCTCCCTTGGCAGACTGGATTAGCTCCGTCGGAAAAGTGAAGTGATTTTCATCCGTCATTTTCCAATCCCGGTTACAACCTTCTACCAGCTAATCACTGCTTGGAAGAAGATAGGAAGCTAATCTATCTTTGTACATAGATATTTTCTTCGAAGACAGCAAAATTTATGGCCTTGCTCGACAGATCACGGAATGACTAAGGACCTTATGGAGCCATATTCCAGTACCAGACAACAGTAGTCCACACTGGTTAACATGGAAACGAAATGAGAATGATCCAAATATGCAACCAACCATCAGCTTCCACTCATTTGATATGAAAATTAGAGCAGATCGGATATGTTGGAAAAACACTTTGACATTTTCAAGAACTTCCACGCAGCTTCGTATATACTCAGGGGTGTTACAGGTTCCAAAAAAAAATTGAACCGAAAGTTGAATTCGAATGATAATTGAGGATCCTTCTCAGCAAGTAAGAACCCCATAAGTATATCATGAAGTGATTCAAAATATTAGATGCTACAAAGAAATAAATACACCCAAAATCGATGATGTGAGTGATAGTAAATAATTATTGAAGTTTATGAATGAGAGAAGCTAACAAAAGAATGTTCAGTTTACTGAACACACAAGGAGCCTTTATGATGACTCGCGGTCATTAAATACGCTATCAGCTCCATAAAATGGTAATTGATACTCTTATTTCAGGACTATCAGCTGCCTATTGTAATGCAATATACAAGTACTTCTTGCAGCGATAGGATGTGTGATGAGGGGATTTATGAGATGAAAGGGCAGCAGAAGTCTCCGGGGACCACGAAACCTTTCGCAGCCGTGATGCTGTGGTATCTTGATTTGACGAGCAAGCGTTGGCGTCTGTCTACGTGATACCAGTAACCAAGAAGGTGGAGCCTGCCTCGTTTTTATATCCACGAATCGCATCATTTTCAAGCTGCACTCTTGGAATTTCAAAAACCAACATTACCGATTGCATTTCAAAAGACTTTCTGTCCTTGTCGTGTTATTTCTTCTCGAATGCATTACAAAATCAATTCTTGGAATTAGGCTTTATAATTTAAATGAAAAGCCTCAAGATGGGCTTTACCAAAGAATGAAATCCCTTGAAAAATTCATTATACATAAAGGGTTTCACGGGCACGCGTAATATCTGAAGAAAGTATTCACTTCTCATAACAATAAGACAAGATTATAAGTTCTGGTCGTCAGGATGTTATACGGTGATCAAATTCAGAACTAATCAATTACATAAGTCGGCTATAATAAACTATCTATGAATGCCTCCTATATCGCAAACCAATGAATGCCCCTACATCGCATGACAAGTATCAGCAGTAGCAGAGCGATGAGAAAAGATGTTTTGCTACAAAAAAGTTGTTGGGCATGTTACGGAGCATTGTGCGCATCTAAGATAAACTATTTTAATTCCGCGCCCACTACTGGCGTGAAATAAAGTTTCTCTCCGAAACTTATGAAGGAGACGTTGTAAATGTTTACAAGTTAGGAGGATTCATCGATGTCTAGGAGCCACTCTATAAGAGTTACGGTATACCAACTCGAATCTCGAAACTTATAATCCAGCCAGGTTCAGCTATAGATTGAAAATTTAAAGTCAGACTAGATAGCTGCGAAGTTTTTGACGTGAGAGCGGATTAGAAACTGAATTGCTAGTTGGACGCCCATCCGCCCTCTGGAAGGAAGTGTAGGGGTCAGAAAAAAATTACGAAAAAACAGGTCGCACTGCGGTCAGCCACAGTACTGCAATTATTTCATTATTCTTTACCTCCTTACCCGGTGTGGACATTACGACAGGAAATTCACCTCGAAGTCTCCGCGACGCTGTGGGTGCGAGCTAGGAGAGCAATGTTAGTTGGGTCTGGAAGTAATTATGCCTAAGGTAAAGCGGCATAGACACGAGGACTCCGTGGTAGGTTACATTCTTGGAAGCTTTGATGTAAAACACCGCCATCGTTTTAGTGTCCATCTAATACTTCGCCGAACTCGCACACATTGCGTTGCGCGTATGCCACCAAGCGGATTTTCTGTCCTGATGGCACACATCCCATTTTATCACTACCTCTAGTCGATAATCGAAAAACTGTAAGCGATGTTTGGTTTTGTTCTTTTGGTACACTTAATTTAGGACTGAAGAAATGCACTGAGAGCTTCAGGTCATGGAGAAATCAGACATGGAGACGCGGGGAAGCGGGCAGGCCGTGATGGTTTACACCCCTGGAACCAATGAAAGTTTATTGGTCCACAATATACTTTTGAAAAAAACGATGCCCTTTCAAATGACCGTCTAAAACTACAAAGCCATGGCAACGGAGCTTCGAAGTAGTGAAGTTATGAAGGTTTGATGAATCTGAGCAGATTTGGAGCGAATGAAAACGAAAACATGCTGAATAAACCAGTATAGAGGAGGGATAGCTGCGTTCATTGGTGGGGGGACATCAAGCTGCCCGACACCACGAAAACATATGGCTCATGAGGCGGAAGGGAATCAGCGCAAGCCGGCTGAGCTTCATCGTGGAACGGGTGTGTAGGTATGCGCAATGACTGAGCATCAAGCTACCCCAGGAGAGCTTTGACGCGAATGCAGTTCTCAGTACGTGGCCCTCCTAAGCCCCTGACGAGAAGAAAGGAAGCGCAGACGCAGCGACTACGTGTGGCATGGAGACGCAGACAACAAAGCGAAACAATAAGTGCACGCAACATTCGAAAGTAACGCTCTCGTCCATGTGAAGGTGTCCCTGTCGACCAGGTAATCAAGCTGGTCGGTCGTACTTTACAAAGGATAGGGCCTTGGACAAAATTCCAAGAAATAGCTACTTTTCGGGGAACTGGCCTCCAATTATTGGCCTCCTATGTTCCAGGTACAACTAACGCAATGACATGGATCCTAGGTAAACAAATACCAAACACTAGGGCAAATAAGCAAGGACCAGAAAAGATACTAGCCAAGCACAAATTGGCTCCAGATGGGCAGATAAAGCTCAGAGATGCACTTCTGAAGGGTTTGGAGCAATCAAAAAAGTATGTATGTGGTGAAGGAATAAGCTTGCCCAACATCAACGAGTGAATAGCTTCACGGTCCCATGAGACAACCGCAGTGGTTATTTTCAGACAAATCTGCTTAGATTTTTCTTGGGGAACGAAAAGGGGTGAGCACAAAATGAAATTGCTTTACAATTCGCGGCATAACTGCATTATAAGAACCTCTTTCAATGAACAATTCATGGAAAAGAACCGCTCCTACAACATCGACAAAGAGACTTGCACTTGAAGTAAAAGGGCAACGCGCAGCTGATTTAGTTGCTATGCAAACTCTGGAGTACAAGCCTTCTTTCTTGGTTTTGTTACAGTGCACATCTCGCTAGGCAGGTTTCCTCACTACTACTGGTACCCCAAATTGGAACTTTCTTCACTTAAAAATGGAAGTCAACTGCTGCAGAAGATAGTTCTCGAGGGGTAATGCGGAAAAGGTTTCCTTTGATGGAGCTCGGCGACTAGCTGGTCGGTCGATTCCGAAATCTGAGCTTCTGAGTGAGCCCTTTCCTGCAAATTTGGATCACTCCGGCATGATTCTTACGTCTATCCTGCAGACCAGAGCTCTTGCTGGTAGAGATGATGCTGTGACAATCGTAGCATTCCCTGACATGGTACGGGGATCAATTCTCGGACAAATACCTGCCCATATAGACGAATCCTCCCATCCATCTGGGGCGAGTGAAGTGCTTCTAGACTAGTCTGACACGGGGTACATCTGCTTGCTTTCACATTAGGCCAAATCATAGTCAATTACCATAACGGTACTGAATGGGAGGCAAACTACGGAAAATGTAAAAGCTCGGGCAACAACGGGCAAACCACTTGCTATGGGACCACTCCGACTTTGTTCTTTACTTTCATTCGGAATCACTCATATTGAAATGGAAAGGTGTTACGCAAGCAGATTTTTGTGATGGGAGTCCCCATTACCACTTAGATGAAGCAGCTAAGTTGACTTAGTAAAGCTCACAACTGCCAAAAATAGTAAGCTTTTAGTGAACTGGATGTGAAAGCTTAGCTGTCGTTCACTTTTGCCAGAAAACGATTTAAAGATTTATGAAGTTCACACGAGCCCCAGTACTTCTTGACAAGAAGACTGGGGTCTCCCAATCCACAAAACAGTTCTCAAAGGATTTCGCAGTTCATTGCTTATCTACTAACAGGCATTTTCCATGCTCGACCCCCCGAGGTTCAGAGGATCATTAGCAGCTGCATTTGATAGATGGAATCTAAATGGGATACCTGACACTATTTGAAGGAATCGTGCATGGCAACTCAGGTTCCTCTGTCAACCACATACATATTTATGTTGCATTTGCTTACTAAGGGTCACATGCAAGGCAAGTTTCACGCGCACATAAAAGAATCCATTTGAGGCTGACTCCTAAAAGCGACGGACGACGGGGTGGGGCATCAGAGTGGGTTTAGACGTTAGAGAGAGCTCAGCAGGAGGCAACAATTACGTGGTTAAGGACGCAGAGTGAGAAGCAACACGACACTGAGGCAAAAATTTGGGGCGTCTGTCATCCTGCGAAAAATGCTCGTGGTTGCGTTCGGCGCGCGAAGCGATGGAGCGAGATAGTGGCGACGCATGCGTCGAGTCTGAAGCGATTACGTAAGGAATAGTTAGTAAGTCATCGTTATCGCTTTTGGACCAATCCAATGCGGCGCACATAGCTCGTACCACCGCGTCGTACGCTGGACGCCACAACCCGAATTTTCTGCTCCAACACCCGAAAACACCCGAAAAGTGGAACTGTTCTATGGCCGTTGACAGCTGATGAAAGAAATTTCTCGGTCCTTTTCGTGTTTCTACTTGCACTGTATTCAGTAGAGTGTTTTCAATAGAAATTAGAATCATGGAATTTTCGTGAATGATTTCTTCGAATGAAACCTACAGCAGTGGGTGGGGAAAAGGCGTTCCGGAGATTCTCAGACACAGAGAGAAGTATAAGATCAGATAACGTCACACCGTAGTCAGACGGAAGACTGGAAACTTTAGCGGAAAAAAGTGGTGAAAGCCTTAAGAAAAGTGAAGCCATCAACGTCAGCTCGGTTTGATGACGTGCAATGGCTAAACGATGAGTGCACATTGCTTTGCCGTTCGAGGAAAAAAACCAGGCCAATAAGTCTGCCTTAGCATTGATTCACGAGCTTCCGTTCAGCGTAATTGCCAGTACCCCTTTAGAATAAGGCTTCTCATTGGGTTTCCTCGATTAGGGCTCGGGATTAAGTCCTCCGGCAAACGGAAGTTGTCCTTGGGCACAGGCTCATTCAAAATGGGAAAAACTCGCGACCAGGTTATACACGCAGCAGAGTAGCTTTGGACCGCTGGAATATGAAAGTACTGGGACGAGGTAGTGCAACAGAGACAGAAGGAATGGGATAAATATGAATTGAACCCCTCTCCTCCCACGATTGATGACGCGTTTTTACGCCCCCTACATCATTGAAGGAGGTGATGCAGATGGAGAGGATAGCTAAGGCAGCCAACCCTAAAATTGGCGCCGCGTTCCACAGCTACCAGATCATAGGAAACCGTGCGAGTGAAACGAGCCCAACCGCGGTTGCAGTGAAATCCCAATGCGGACTTTTAGACGCGAGTTTCGCCACATGATCTTAAAACAGGCGATTTCACCAACGGAGCAGTTCTTATCTTTCTCGTGACCTCCAAACTGAGTTTATAAAAAAACTGCCTCCTCATCTAACCTTGCTACCCCCAACACCGCCACCAGCAAACTGTGGGGTGGCATACCGGCGCGTTGTCCCCGTCAGCAACATGCTGGGTAGGTGTCAATAATTGTCAGTTGCTATCAAGCTATTACAAAGCGTTGTAAGGTGTTGTGGTGGTTGCACAGTTTTATAAAGTAGTAAAATGTTATTCAAGTTTGTTCCCTATATACTATTATATTAGGAGGAGCGGGAAAGCTTCCCATTCCTTAGTTTTTTCCTGAGTAAAAATTATCACTATGAAACAATATGTACACTCCTCCTACTAGCATTTCCTCTATAGAAATGGCTTACAATTGTTTGTTTTGTTTTGTTTGTTTGTTTTTTGATTTGTTTTGTTTGTTTTGACGGAAATTTGTTAGACGGATTTCAAAGTATAATAATAACAGGAAAAATAATTCTTGTAAATAAGCACGATTGATTAGACTACAGTGAAAGTGACAGTGAAATCATACCAAGTCTGCATTATTATGAGGAAATTGCCCCGCTTGGGTGGTCGAGTAACTGGAGAAAGAAGCGCAGGGAACACAAAAGCAAAAAAATTAGGTAAGTTTTCAACTAATTCGCTGGTATAAACTGTAGAAACATACGGTTTAAAGAAGATACCACTTTCAATAAACATGAATATATCAAGTTGACACTTATTACACATTAAAAAGACTTTTTAAATAAAGGTATACCCGGCTACAGTGCTACTTTTTCTCCCTTGCCTTACTGAAGAGCAAGAGGGAGGAAATTCTCATTGTTTGGTTTCGTCCACGGACCTTGCGAAGCGGAGGTTCAACTAACTCTTTGATATAAGATCTCTCACCCCCCAAAGATTTTACTCCCACCAATTCCTTTTTTCAGGTTACAAACTCACAAATCAAAATTAAATGATGATCTCGAATCTCTCTTAGTGTGGAGCTTGATATTTTCAAAAAACCAACAAAAGATCTTATTTCATTCCCATTTTCGGAAAAAATTCCAAATCTCGTTTCAATGATTCTTATGTATGTGCTTGCGAATGATGAATGATTGAAATCTTTTATATGAAGAGAAATTTAGCAAAAAAAGACCAATTGAAGGGTGAACTCCCCTCGCCTGAGTGACAATGGTTTCAATACGACTTTGCCCAAAGGTCACAAACCTCAGAATGAATATGAACTCAATAGAAAGTCGAAACTGAGTTGCACTTCTTGCTGCTCACCCTCTCCTCAAAATAGAAAAATTCAATCACCCTTTTTAACTTGTACGATATAAGAAGATGAGAAGAAGGAAGTGAAGAACGGCAATGCAAGCTGAGAGAAGCATGAGCGAACTTCAGCAGCAGCAGCAGAAGACCTCCTCGAACAAATTTAATCAACAGGCACTTGTCATTCGCATGAAATACACGTCCATGAATAATAAATTTTCTCCAAATCAGGAATGCCAACAGAGGAAAAAAGCGCTGACAGCATTGGATCTCTCAATATCTCAGCCAAATGAAATAGCCTATTCTGAAATTCAAATCTGACCAAGCAGTACGGAAGGAGAATGAAGCATGCCGCATAATTAACTTCCATTCAGGGTTGGGGCCTGCGAGTTCAAGCATGAAAACAATTACCTCCCAAGGCCAATCAATGTTTGGGCCAAAGCTTTGTTCTTCAACAATTGTGGAAGAAGAAGCGCTGACTTTCGGAGATGAAAGACCTGACTGTTCGTGTGGGGCTTCGACCCTATAGAATTTTCTGGAGATGCATACAGAATCAGAAAAAACTTTTTGATAAGGAGGATCTCCTAAAAACTAGAAAACTCAGTGCAGAAAGATGATTATGCGTGACGGTGCTATATTCAGGTAAGAATAGCTAATCAGGGAGTTCTGACTTATTTATGAATATTTAGCGTGATAGATAATTAAGCACGATAAATTTTCATAAAAATATTCGGTCTGTGAGGATAAATGGTACATAGAGTATCTAGCCAAAACGGCGGTACTCTTCTTGCACCAAGGACGCTCAACATTTTAACATGCCTATGGCCAGCTATTGAAGGATGTGCGCCATTAGGGCAGAAAAATCGCGTCTCGGCGCTTTGGAGTGCGGCGCGACGGATGCGAGCTACGCGTGCCGTGCAGAGTGCAAAAGTGAAAAGGATGCCTTTAGCCTCATTGTCGGTGTAACCGCTTCAGGATTCAACAAATAAGGCTCTCTTAACACGCACCTATAGCGTCACGTACCAAATTTCTGTCGTAATGACACACATCCACTATCGACACTAGGGACAAGCGCTATTACTGGAGCAAAGTACCCTATGGGACATACTGCACCCAAATGTGGCAATTTTACAGCGTGTTAATATATTATAACTGTAGCGAAGTACTAGTTGGTGCTGCTGGGTACTATGTGAGATGTAAAAGGGCAGCAGATCGGTAGTGTGCTTTTTTTGTTTAATAATAAGCCGAGAAGCAAGGAGGACGGGTTCCGAGAAAGTCCCTTCATTGTCTACTACGCCGAGCTATCGCTGCACCTTCGCCATACCGTAATGCCCTCAAACCCATTTTTGGATTTTGTACAGGACCTTGGGAAACCATCTTCATTCCACATACCCAGTTTACAAAACATTATTTCAGGAATGTAATGTAATGAGGAATAATGATATTTTTAGTAATTACCTTTTTGGAGAAAAGAGTGTAGCTAACTGTCTGATTCGCTATAATTAAAATAAGAGAAGTTTCAGTTACGATTCAGCCTGTTCTGGTGACTAGTTCATAAATATGTGATAAAGAAGATCGTAGAGTGACTACAGGATGAACCAAGCAGTTATATAGGGTGGCGAAGATGTGGGCGAAAGGATGGCTGTTCTGTTGCGGGAACTGAGGCGCTTCGGCGTGGAAGAACCCAGCTTCTTGGATATCCAGTGTAGTACTCGATTTTGTGATCTTAGCTTCTATAGTTCCTATTCTAACAAAATAAGCAAATCAGAGTTTGCTCAGCTGGATACTTGGAGAGGGCCAAAAATAGAGTCACTTTTTCATTCATTTTTAACACTAATGTAGTCGAACTCCAGCAAATTCCGACGATACAACCATTTCCAGCGCTTTAGTAGTCAGATATTTAACACCAGTTTGCTGGCGCACATTACTGTGCGCTAACATCATGGGCGTCAGTGGGTCGATCGGAACTGATTTTTTCTATAGACTTTACTTACAAATTGTATGACGCCTCGTCCATTGAGGGCGGTTCTCTGCTCATTTCGAGAGTGCTCAAGATAGCTTGGACATTAATTATATGTACCTGCCGATTTTTTTCCCGGCGTTAGAGCTCAATCATGGGCGCTCTGCCCACTATGCCCAGGCCTTTTTCATGATTTTCAAAAACTCATCACTGACCTCAGTCCGTCTTTCGCCTCACGTTTGGTCATATTGAAACACAATACGTCATTATATCACTATAATATCACATTATTGTATTATTATTGTTGTATTATTATATTACTATATTAGTGTATTTTTATAATATTTTATAATTTGATACTATTATTATATTATTATACTATTATTATATTTTTATTATATTATTGTGTTGTTATAGTATTACCATACTGTTGTATTTTTATCTATATTATCATGTTATTATAATGCTTTATTATTATATTATTATAATTATTATATTACTTTATTATTATTAGTATCATCATATTAATATTATCATATTATTATTATTATCATATTATTATTATCATATTATTATCATATTATCATGCTATTATTATCATATTATCATATTATCATATTATCATATTATTATCATACTATCATACTATTATTATTATTATCATTATTATTATTATTATTATTATTATTATCATTATTATTATTATTATTATCATTATTATTATTATCATTATTATTATTATTATTATTATCATTATTATTATTATTATTATCATTATTATTATTATTATTATTATCATTATTATTATTATTATTATTATCATTATTATTATTATTATTATTATTATTATTATTATTATTATTATTATTATTATTATTATTATTATTATTATTATTATTATTATTATTATTATTATTATTATTATTATTATTATTATTATTATTATTATTATTATTATTATTATTATTATTATTATTATTATTATTATTATTATTATTATTATTATTATTATTATTATTATTATTATTATTATTATTATTATTATTATTATTATTATTATTATTATTATTATTATTATTATTATTATTATTATTATTATTATTATTATTATTATTATTATTATTATTATTATTATTATTATTATTATTATTATTATTATTATTATTATTATTATTATTATTATTATTATTATTATTATTATTATTATTATTATTATTATTATTATTATTATTATTATTATTATTATTATTATTATTATTATTATTATTATTATTATTATTATTATTATTATTATTATTATTATTATTATTATTATTATTATTATTATTATTATTATTATTATTATTATTATTATTATTATTATTATTATTATTATTATTATTATTATTATTATTATTATTATTATTATTATTATTATTATTATTATTATTATTATTATTATTATTATTATTATTATTATTATTATTATTATTATTATTATTATTATTATTATTATGTAACCCGCGGGGGGAGGGGGGAGGCTGTAGAATGGCACTTTGAGCTGTGCTTATATAAGCGGTTTAATGCTCTCAAGGTCAGGTCAGTTTGCTGAGGGAAACCCCACAGGGGGATTGAGATTTGAAATTATGCCTCAGGTTATTGACCGATGCTGACTGCTGTCAATCAGCTTCCGTCAATTACCTGAGGCATAATTTCAAATTTCAATCCCCCTGTGGGGTTCTGACCTAACCTTGAGGGCATTAAACCACTTATATAAGCACAGCCCAAGGTGCCATTCTACAGCCCCCCTCTCCCCCGCGGGTTACATAATTTATAATAAAATAATAATATAATATTATAGAAAAATAATAATATATTAATATGAAAAATAATAATATAATAATAAAAAATAATATTATATTAACTACTATAAAATTACAACAATATGATAATAATAAAAAATATAATGTGAAATCAAAATATGATACTATAATAATAATAAGAATAAGAATAAGAATAAGAATAAGAATAATAATAATAATAGTAATAATAATAATAATAACAATAACGATAGTTATAATAATAATAATAATGATAATAATAATAATAATAATAATAATAATAATATAATGGTGTAATGGTATAATAATAAATAAAAAGAATATAGTGACAATATAATAATGAATTGTAGTATAATAATACAATAATATAAAAATATAATAATATGATAATAAGAAGTAAAAATAATAGCAATAAATAAAAATAAAAAAAAATAAAATATGCAAAATAAAAGTACATTAATATAATAATAATAAAATAATATAATAGTAATAATGTATGATGATATGATAATAAATTATAGTAATATAGTTATAATATAATAATAAAATGTAGTTTAGTAATTTAATAATAATATAATAATGACAAAATAAAATAAGATAATGATATGAGATAAGAATAAAATATATGTAATCAAGTAATATAATAGAATATAGTAATGATATGTTAAAATATGTAGGGTACCCAGCCCATACTCTTTGACAGTCTTGTACTGTTTGGTTTCTGATCTAACGTAATGCTTGGCGTAACCCTCAAAGGAACTGGGAGGGGTCGGAGGAAGGATGGACATGAGAGGAGATGGTCGGTTCGAAACGAAAATTCGAAGTTAGAAGCAATATTCGGTAGAGGAACCCGGATTCAGAAGCGGGACGTTGGGACCTCTTCATCTCTTTCAGCTGCAACGTCACCTTTCCAAGTTGCTCGCTGTAAAAGATGTCATTTGGTGAGAGAGCACCCATGTGACGTAGCTACAGCGATTTGTCAGTGGGCAGAGGATATCTAAAGTAATGGGACAGATGTGGTTGACCACCTTGCTAGCTTTGATTCGAAAAAAATCCAAAACGAGTGCCGCACGAGCCTTCTGAGCAGCCATGTGCGAGCGCACTTTCCACGAATCGCCTTCCAGTAGTTGACGCAGTTGCAGGCTGAAGCCCTCACTCGTCCATCATATTCACCAGATTAGAGCTAACTGAGCCTTAATCCCCTCAAACATTTGAACAGCTCCTTTGAAAGCAGAGGGTTCAAGAAGAATGGTAACTTGGAGCCGACTTTTTTGGATTTCGTGCAATGCAAATCGTCAGCCCTTCACCAAAGTGGATTATGCAAGTATCCATAATAGTATCAAAAGTGTAACAAATCGAGTGGTTCCTGTTCTGTGAGAAAAGATGCAGTCTGAGCAAGTTATGATCCCCTCAAATTTGAATTGCAAAAACTGGCAAAACCGTCCTTACAACTCATTAGATATAATTATACTATATTATTAAGGCCATAAACACCTTTTCGATGGTGCGCTTATGTACTTTATTTCCGGAGGTTTCCGCCTCCTTATCTGAGAATATTCGTACATGTCAATTGTAGTTTAGAATTATTAGGTTGTAAGGAAAGTTCTGGCCGCTTTTTCGCGTTCACAGGATAAATTTTATTATCAGAGCGCGTCAACATGAATCAGCTGACATATTGTGCTCTTTAGATAGACAAAAAGTTGCTCTTTCAGAATATATGTTTTATTTGGAATGCCACAAGGTTTTCGAATTATTAGGGAAATTTTAAAGTGCTGCGAAAATGGCACTTTTAAGATGACTTCACCTCAGGAGTTCTTGCTTAGCGGAGTCCCAGCAAATAGGACCACAATTGTGAATACTGCAAGAGGAGGGGGTGAAGCATTGGATGGAACACTTTGTCCCTGCTCTCAGAAGTGCAGAAATGAGTACGAGCTGCTTGGATTTTCAGTTGATCAAATCGCTTTAACTTAAACGGCAGAAGGCGATGAGCGTTCATATTTGCAGGGGATATCCACAAGTATTGGCCTTCAACAAGCAATCTTAGTCGACCACCTCAAGTGGCCTTGATTTGGAAAAATCCAAAAAAATGGGTGCCGCGGGACCTCTCACGGCACTTATGCGCAAGCGCATTATTCACAAATCTTCCTCCAGTAATTGAAGCAGTTGCGGGGTAAGGCCCTTACTCGTCTATCATGTTCATCAGATCTAGCGCTAACTACGCCCCACTTTCCAAAACATCTGGCCAGCTCTTTCAGTAGCAGTGTGTTTAGAAAGAGTGGCAATTTGGAGTCGACTTTTTTTCATTTCGCGCAATATAAATCATCAGCCCTTTATCAAATTAGGATATGTACGTATGCATAGTGTTGCCAAGAGTGTAGCGAATCTAATGGTGCTTATTCTGTGAGAAAAGATGCAATCTGAGCCGAGTTATGATCTCTCGAAGTTGAAATTTCAAAAACCGGCCAAAACTTTCCTTACAACCTAATACATTCGTCTTTGAAGATTGTTTTTCCCAGAATTCTCGAAATATTCTACGGTATCTTTCACTGAGAATTTCCAGGTTTTACACTATATCCAGTTCACTAGAATGTACAATTACGAAATATATTTGATTACTCCCATAGCACGCAAGAAATTAAGTACAACAAAAAACGAAAATCACGAATCCACAGCTAAACCCTCCACCGATGTGATCTCTTTGCCTCCCCCCCCCCTTACTCTCGATGGCACCATTTTCAACAGAAATAGCGCAAAAAAAAATTGAGATGGCGTCGTGAGCAATAGGTGTGCGTTAGGCCTGAAACGTTTTATACGACCAACTCCTACACTCCAACATGGCTAGCCATAATAATAACTGCGCTTTTCATGGGAATTAGATAAGGCAACCTGGCCATATCCATTTGGATGTACGTCATTATGCGCACCACGCAAAAATGCCGATGACGTACACACCATTCCCCTTCTGAGTATGGGAAAACCGCAGTGAAAATGGGCAAATACGGGTGTCTCCATGGAAATCTCCACTTTTTAATTACTTACAAAAAACCGCGTCTTTTAGTCAGGCCCTTGTTGGAATGGGCCCATTTAGAATCGTGTGATTGTGATCTGGCTATGCAGTGTTTTGCGGGATCTGCCGAAGTACAAGTCAGTGCTCCTATCCCCTCAGACGAGTCTGGTACCAGTACACCTATGCCAAAGGGACGTAGGGCTCTGACGGACTGGACGGACACTGGTGAATGATTTGATCCCCACACAATACGAAGGGAGGTGCACATCATCTGTCTCCTAACCCAAGTGAATGTACTCAACAAAATAAATAGCAAATATGAAAAATCAAAATCAAAAAGATGAACATTATGAGAAGTGACTTAAAGAGAGGAGAGGCTTTTGTCTTGTGGGTCATCTAGAGATCTCCTTCGGCAAGAAGTGCATCCACTGTATGACACACACTGAAATTTTTTTTTCGTAGAATGGGCGTTTGGGACGAAAATGCCTGATTATTGCTCCAGTAAAACCAACAAGAACGGAGCAGAATTCAGCCAATCAATCACATCTTAGTGTGCACTCAACAGCTCCTCTTTCTATAGAATTGCCATTTTCTACATCCTTCACCAAAAAAAGTAAACTGATTATTCAAAAATGATGGCAGTGGCGGCAACAGCAGCTGATTGGGTTAGTCCACTTGAAGCTAAAGCTTGAAAAGGTGGTCGGTCCAAATGAATACCGACAGATGCATAGAATGGTGAATGGAAGGCGCGTGAAGAGTGCGAGATAGAGTGGCTTACTCGTTCCTTGACACCGTCTCGCCGAAAGAAGGATCCCAGGTGGGTGGAGGGGTTTTCTCATTCGTTCCTATCTTCAAGAAGAATGATGCATTGAAATGTAGGACTATCAAGTGATCAATTTCACAGCGCATGCCATTAAGCTATACAGGAGGCTGCGATTCGGAGCTGAAGCAGATCGTCCCTATCTTCAATAAGCAATTCAGGCTCACCGGGAAGTTCCACAATCGGCGCTATCTTCACCGCCAGTCAGGAGATGGAGAAGAGTCGAGAAAAGCAGAGATCATGCTTCCTAACATTCCTCGACTGCGAGAAGGCCTTCGACAGTCTCCCCAAACCAGCACTCTGGAACGCGATGCGAGAACTTTATACGTCGAAAGCTTGGTCTCCTCATAAGGGAGAATGTACGATGTCAAGGCAGCGGTATAAACTCTTCGCGAGATCTTGGATGAAGTAGATACCACGGTAGGGATGCATCAAGGATGGGCCTTGAGCCAGTGCTCCTCACTCTGGTCTTGACCTGATGGACTGAGGAGAAACAACTAAAGACCATCTTGTAGGCAGACGACCCCGTTGTGGCAGCGACCAGCGGGGAGAAACTTCAGGCAAAAGTACAGAAATGGCAGGACGGAATGGCAGAGAACTGCGATTGAAGTAGTCAAGAGGATGAAATTCATAAGCTCCGTAGTATTCTCAGATCCAATAGTGTGTTGTCACTGAGAAACCATCAAGAGTGTATAGGATCTTCGGCACTTCAGAGGTGACCTACTTCACGGCACAATTACCTCATACACTTGCAGGTGCACAAAATGGACGAAAGCATGCAGAAAAAGCCAGCCTTGATTCAAGCAATCAGGACGACCAAATGGTGAAAGATGTTGGTTGGAATCAGAATGCCTGATTGCATCATAAAGATGACGAAAGGAAGTGGAGTTGCAGAGTTGTGATATATGCACATAACAAATCCGGGACATGCATAAGAAATTAGATAATGCAGTTGGTAAATATATGGGATATGTACGTATAACTCATATAATGGTAGTCGATGTCATATAACCTTCTTCAGCACAATTCTGTACTTTATTTTGTCACTTTATCAACTTTTGAGTATTTATCATCAATTAGACCCTCTCCTAGTTTTTTGGAGTGTTCTCAGCTATTGACTCGATTCCTTTGCGGAAAGACTTCCTTTCTTACCCTATTGTCTTGCCTCTAGCCCCAATGTACACTTTGAAAAATCTAAAAGCGCTTCTTCATTGACCTCAAAGCTCTATCGACTGTCCTATACCCAGTTTACGTAGCGAAAGCTCCGTGCCGGGCACACCTGATCTCTTTATGTACGATGGTGTACCAAAATTATATCACTTGAGTGATCAAAATTTTATTTTTAATAGTCTATTTCATTCACAAGTGAGAGAAAAATACGTCCCAGAACACTGCATACTAACATCCCGATGCACTATGTAGCTGGAAAAGCACATCCCTGGAGACTTTTCGAAACTTCTTTTTTTCTTTGGGCGGTTTACTCTGACAGCAGCTCTTGCCAGGATTTTTTCATTAGTTCAGCCAGTAGCTCATACGAATCGTTTGGGCCAAGAAGGCCTCTCGAGGATTGCTCTTTTATAACAGAGCGCTTCCTTCAACAATACTGCACGACTCATTTCCTCATTAAGGACGGCAACCTTTTTCAACACTAGGAAAGCAGCGAATCACATGGTGATTTTCATCCATAATTAAGTGTAAAGATGAGATAAGTTATTAATTTGATATATTATTTACCCATTATTATCATACCCTATATATAAACCAGGAGTTTGGTTTGTCCGTTTGTGTGTGTGTGTGTGTGTGTGTCCGGTTCAATTACCCAAGTTTGAGGTGCGTGACACTATACAGACTCTCAGAAGTTAGCAGGAAAGGTCGAGCCAAGTGCTGGCTGGGTGAGGCGTAATGGGGGATGTACAGAACGCACATCGACTTTGTCGATATCGATTGAATCGATCGATATTGATCGAAAGTATCGGCTTTGTGCAGAAGGCTGGAAACGGCTCATGCACCCGATCCAACGGAAGGTCGGCTCATCAGCGGGAAAGGTCGGGTCAAGTGTGGGTTGGGTGGGGAATGGTAGGAGATGCACTCATGAAAGTTGAAATTCTGCAACACACGCATCACCGATCGATATCGATTGAAAATATCGGTTTTTGTGCAGAAGGCTGGAAACGACTTATGGACCATACTATTGCTTAAGTGCCCTTATGAAAGTTGAAATTCTACATATAACATCATGCATCACCGATCGATATTGATTGGAAATATCGGTTTTTGTGCAGAAGGTTGGAAACGGTTTATGGACCATACTATTGATTAAGTGCCCTCATAGAGGTTGAAATTCTACAACATCATGCATCACCGATCAATATGGACTGAAAATATCGGTTTTTGTGCAGAAGGTTGGAAACGGTTTATGGACCATACTATTGATTAAGTGCTCTCATAGAGGTTGAAATTCAACAACATCATGCATCACCGATCAATATGGATTGAAAATATCGGTTTTTGTGCAGAAGGTTGGAAACGGTTTATGGACCATACTATTGATTAAGTGCCCTCATAGAGGTTGAAATTCTACAACATCATGCATCACCGATCAATATGGATTGAAAATATCGGTTTTTGTGCGGAAGGTTGGAAACGGCTCATGGACCATACTACTGAGTGAGTGCCCTCATAGAAGTTAAAATTCTACAACATCACGCATCACCGATCGATATTGATTGAAAATATCGGTTTTTGTGCAGAAGGTTGGAAACGGCTTATGGACCATAATACTGAGTGAGTGCCCTCATAGAGGTTGAAATTCTACAACATCATGCATCACCGATCAATATGGATTGAAAATATCGGTTTTTGTGCGGAAGGTTGGAAACGGCTCATGGACCATACTACTGAGTGAGTGCCCTCATAGAAGTTAAAATTCTACAACATCACGCATCACCGATCGATATTGATTGAAAATATCGGTTTTTGTGCAGAAGGTTGGAAACGGCTTATGGACCATAATACTGAGTGAGTGCCCTCATAGAAGTTACAATTCTATTACATCATGCATCACCGATCGATTGATTGAAAATATCGGTTTTTGTGCAGAAGGCTGGGAACGGCTTATGGACCATACTATTGATTAAGTGCCCTTATAAAAGTTGAAATTCTGCAACAACATGCGTCACCGATCGATATTGAGTGAAAATATCGGTTTTTGTGCAGAAGGCTGGGAACGGCTTATGGACCATACTATTGATTAAGTGCCCCCATAGAGGTTGAAATTCTACAACATCATGCATCGCCGATCAATATTGATTGAAAATATCGGTTTTTGCGCAGAAGGTTGGAAACGGCTTATGGACCATACTACTGAGTGAGTGCCCTCATAGAAGTTAAAATTCTACAACATCACGCATCACCGATCGATATTGAGTGAAAATATCGGTTTTTGTGCAGAAGGCTGGGAACGGCTTATGGACCATACTATTGATTAAGTGCCCTTATAAAAGTTAAAATTCTACAACATCACGCATCACCGATCGATATTGAGTGAAAATATCGGTTTTTGTGCAGAAGGCTGGGAACGGCTCATGGACCATACTACTGAGTGAGTGCCCTCATAGAAGTTAAAATTCTACAACATCACGCATCACCGATCGATATTGATTGAAAATATCGGTTTTTGTGCAGAAGGTTGGAAACGACTTATGGACCATACTATTGATTAAGTTCCCTCATAATAATTGAAATTTTACAACATCATGCATCACCGATCGATATTGATTGAAAATATCGGTTTTTGTGCAGAAGGTTGGAAACGGCTTATGGACCATACTACTGAGTGAGTGCCCTCATAGAAGTTAAAATTCTACAACATCACGCATCACCGATCGATATTGAGTGAAAATATCGGTTTTTGTGCAGAAGGCTGGGAACGGCTTATGGACCATACTATTGATTAAGTGCCCTTATAAAAGTTGAAATTCTACAATATCACGTATCACCGATCGATATTGAGTGAAAATATCGGTTTTTGTGCAGAAGGCTGGGAACGGCTTATGGACCATACTATTGATTAAGTGCCCTTATAAAAGTTGAAATTCTGCAACAACATGCGTCACCGATCGATATTGAGTGAAAATATCGGTTTTTGTGCAGAAGGCTGGGAACGGCTTATGGACCATACTATTGATTAAGTGCCCTTATAAAAGTTGAAATTCTGCAACAACATGCGTCACCGATCGATATTGAGTGAAAATATCGGTTTTTGTGCAGAAGGCTGGGAACGGCTTATGGACCATACTATTGATTAAGTGCCCTTATAAAAGTTGAAATTCTGCAACATCATGCATCACCGATCGATATTGATTGAAAATATCGGTTTTTGTGCAGAAGGTTGGAAACGGCTTATGGACCATACTACTGAGTGAGTGCCCTTATAGAAGTTAAAATTCTACAACATCACGCATCACCGATCGATATTGAGTGAAAATATCGGTTTTTGTGCAGAAGGCTGGGAACGGCTTATGGACCATACTATTGATTAAGTGCCCTTATAAAAGTTGAAATTCTGCAACAACATGCGTCACCGATCAATATTGATTGAAAATATCGGTTATTGTGTAGAAGGTGTCCTTACTGCACACCACTTTACTGGATCATGTCACACTCCGCACACTGTGGACACTGTTGACGGGCCTGCATTAAAATGTTCGGTGTTTAGATGAAAATGTCTATAGTTCGTTCGGAAAGAGCCCAGGTGTCGGGATATCATACCTCATATATAAAACAGGAGTTTGGTGAGTCTGTATATCTGTGTGTCCACCCTTTGGTTTAACTACCCAAGTTTGAGGTGTAGAGGGCGTGGCCTACGGGCTTGGGTGAGAGTGAGAGTGTGTGACGGGATGAGAGAGTTCGATACACGCGCTGACTTTGCATGCTTCCATGTGTGACGCGCAGTAGTGTGCTCCAGCTGGCATACCGAATTGAATGAGAGTTTTAGCGCATCGGCGATTTGGCGTGCCACGTCACTCTAGCAACCGCGGTCAGTTGAACGCGGCGCGTGCCAACGTGCGGTTGTTTTCTTTTTCTGCTATTTCCTTTTCGTAATTTTCCATATCTTATCGAAAGCCGATATCTGTTATGGCAAATATCCAAAATCGCGGATGCGCCAATACTTTCACCTTCCGATTAATGCGTATCTTATCCTTTACGCAAACGCGCCAATTCTCTCGAATCGCGGATGCGCCGATCCTCCAATTGTCTCAAATCGCAGATGCGCAAATGAGCTCATTTTCTCGATCGATACGTGTATTTAACCTTACGCCAATGCGCCAAAACTCTCATTTAGTTGGGTATGGCATAACAAATTGAATGAGAGCTTTAGCGCACCGGCGCATCCGCGATTTGGGATTTTTGGCATGCCACGTCACTCTAGCAACCGCGGTCAGTTGAACGCGGCGCGTGCCAACGTGCGATTGATTTCTTTTTCTCCTATTTCCTTTTCGTAATTTTCCATATCTTATCGAAAGTCGATATCGAAAGCCGCACGTTGGCACACACCGCGTTCAACTGATCGCGATTACAAGAGTGACCTGGCACGCCAAAATTCCCAAATCACTGATGCGCAAATGTGGGCGCTACTGGAGTTGGGGGGGCACTCGACAAAAGCATAATTTGCCCCCAATTTCTGTTTATAGGCACTCTCAAGGTTATTTTATGCCTAGATACAGCTAACTAACTGAAAAAACAATCAAACTATCCTCCATCAGAATATAACGAGAAATTCACTTCAACTAGACTAAACAGCCACTTACGCATATTCGCCTAAGCCTAGGGAAAGGGAGTCTCCTTCCCCAAGGCTTAGGCTAACATAGGATGGAAAAAAAGCACGAATTTGCTTCATTAGAATCGTTTCTATGCAGTATTCGAAGCCGATTCGGCTAGCGCTATGGCTTCTCTGCGCTCTATCCCTGCGTTAGAGACGCAGAGCACAGTGCGCTGGCCCCCCCCCCAACTCCAGTAGCACCCAAATGTGCTCATTTTCTCGATTGATACATATATTTAACTTTACGCCAATGCGCCAAAACTCTCATTTAGTTGGGTATGGCATACCAAATTGAATGAGAGTTTAGCGCATCGGCGCATCCGCGATTTGGAATTTTTGGCATGCCACGTCACTCTAGCAACCGCGGTCAGTTGAACGCGGCGCTTGCCAACGTGTGGTTGATTTATTTTTCTCCTCTTTCCATTTCGTGATTTTCCATATCTTATCGAAAGCCTATATCTGTTATGGCAAATATCCAAAATCGCGGATGCGCCAATACTTTCACCTTCCGATTAATAATACGTATCTTATCCTTTACGCAAACGCGCCAATTCTCTCTAATCGCAGATGCGCAAATGTGCTCATTTTCTCGATCGATACATATATTTAACTTTACGCCAATGCGCCAAAACTCTCATTTAGTTGGGTATGGCATACCAAATTGAATGAGAGTTTTAGCGCATCGGCGCATCCGCGATTTGGAACTTTTGGCGTGCCACGTCACTCTAGCAACCGCGGTCAGTTGAACGCGGCGCGTGTCAACGTGCGGTTGGTTTCTTTTTCTCCTATTTCTTTTTCGTAATTTTCCATATCTTATCGAAAGCCTATATCTGTTATGGCAAATATCCAAAATCGCGGATGCGCCAATACTTTCACCTTCCGATTAATAATACGTATCTTATCCTTTACGCAAACGCGCCAATTCTCTCTAATCGCAGATGCGCAAATGTGCTCATTTTCTCGATCGATACATATATTTAACTTTACGCCAATGCGCCAAAACTCTCATTTAGTTGGGTATGGCATACCAAATTGAATGAGAGTTTTAGCGCATCGGCGCATCCGCGATTTGGAACTTTTGGCGTGCCACGTCACTCTAGCAACCGCGGTCAGTTGAACGCGGCGCGTGTCAACGTGCGGTTGGTTTCTTTTTCTCCTATTTCTTTTTCGTAATTTTCCATATCTTATCGAAAGTCGATATCGAAAGCCGCACGTTGGCACACACCGCGTTCAACTGATCGCGGTTACAAGAGTGACGTGGCACGCCAAAATTCCCAAATCACTGATGCGCAAATGTGCTCATTTTCTCGATCGATACTTATGTTTAACTTTACGCCAATGCGCCAAAACTCTCATTTAGTTGGGTATGGCATACCAAACTGAATGAGAGTTTTAGCGCATCGGCGCATCCGCGATTTGGAATTTTTGGCATGCCACGTCACTCTGGCAACCGCGGTCAGTTGAACGCGGCGCGTGTCAACGTGCGGTTGCTTTCTTTTTCTTCGCTTTCCATTTCGTGATTTTCCATATCTTATCGAAAGCCGATATCTGTTATGGCAAATATCCAAAATGGCGGATGCGCCAATACTTTCACCTTCCGATTAATACGTATCTTATCCTTTACGCAAACGCGCCAATTCTCTCTAATCGCAGATGCGCAAATGTGCTCATTTTCTCGATCAATACGTATATTTGACTTTACGCCAATGCGCCAAAATTCTCATTTAGTTGGGTATGGCATAACAAATTGAATAAGAGCTTTAGCGCATCGGCGCATCCGCGATTTGGAATTTTTGGCATGCCACGTCACTCTAGCAACCGCGGTCAGTTGAACGCGGCGCGTGTCTACGTGCCTTTGATTTCTTTTTCTCCTATTTCCTTTTCGTAATTTTGCATATCTTATCGAAAGCCGATATCGAAAGCCGCACGTTGGCACGCACCGCGTTCAACTGATCGCGGTTACAAGAGTGACGTGGCGCGCCTAAATTCCCGAATCGCGAATGCGCCGATCCGCCAATTCTCACAAATCGCGGATGCGCAGATGCGATCATTTTCTCGATCGATGCGTATATTTAACTTTACGGTGATGCGCCAAAACTCTTATTCGATTTGATATGTACACAGCATTAGAAACTCTTTTCATTGTAATTCCGCTCTGAACCACTTATTTGAAGCCGACGATGTCTGCTCCTGACATGTGACGCCCAAGTGATGAACGGTTTTGCCCCACCGAGGTTCGTGGCTGTCCAGTACTGTTAGTTCCATCTACATTACGAACGAGTGTCGCCCATTCCGCGTAATCAGGAGGTTGGAGCTCCTCAATTCCAACTTATTATTATTTACTTTTGCAGAATACAGCTCTAAAATGCTTTTCAGTTCGTACATTTCTGCGAGTCCCCAGCCACATGATCTCTGCCACCTACCGCCATATAGACGTGATCAACTGATATGTGGGGCTCTCTGTTGATCTTACCCATGCGCGACCCGTATTCGGAAGACCTCCTCGATGCCGACGATGCCTGCTCCTGACATGTGATGTGCCCAAGTGAAGAACGGTTTTGCCCCACCGAGGTTCGTGGCTGTCCAGAACTGTTAGTTCCATCTACATTACGAACGAGTGTCGTCCATTCCGCGTAACCAGCAGGTTAAAGCTCCTCAATTCCTACTTTTGCAGAAGCATAACCTATAAATAAAGAGGGAGTTTGGTGTGTGTACTATTGTCTGTCCGTTCGATTCTCCGTTTTACCAGTAAGACAAGTGGGGAGGTCAGGTCAAGTTCGGGTTGGGTGGGCATGGCCAAGATGATCAGAGCGGACATGGGCAAGCCTGACTCCGCCCGCAGTAGGCGGGGCGTTCGCTGCATTGTCTTCAGATCAACGCTAAAATTCTTTCATCTCAAACTTCCACGGGCAGCGGGAGAAGGTGAACCAAGATGAGATCGGAGTATATGTAGCAGTTAAGGGAAGCCCACCTTCAACGGGCGGAGCGTGCTGCAAGCGGCCGGTGCTTACTGCAACTGTTCATAACCCAGCTCCAGAGCAGTCTAGAGACTGAGGAAAAATCGCTGGAGATCAGCGAGATCTGAGCTGTTTCCAGTATATTTGAAGTGAGGGAAGACCCACCCACAGTGGGCGGTGCAAGCAACCGAAATCGTGTTCACTCATGAAACTTCATATTCTTCTCTAGAGCGGTCCAGGGACGGGGTGAAAACCAAAATGTGTAACAGCCGAAGTGGCAAAAATAATAGTTAGGCAAACGTTAGGCGGAGCCTTCGCTACGATGTTGATTGAAAATATCAGTGTTTGTGCCGAAGGCTGGAAACGGCTTATGGACAGTTGAAATCCTATAACATCATGCACCACCGATTGATATTGATCGGAAATATCGGTTTTTGTGCAGAAGGTGTCTTTACTGCACACTACTTTACCAGACTATGTCAGACTCCGCTCACTGTGGACACTATGGACGAGGCCTGCGTTAAAATGTTCCGTGTTCAGATGCAAAATTCTATAATTCTTTCCAAGGAGCCCATGAGTCGGGATAACATAACCTATATACAAACCAGTAGTTGTTGTGTCTGTTAAGTTGTCTGTCTGTCCCAAGCGAAATTCTATACTGCCTGAAAAACAAGCGGGGGAAGTCAGGTCATGTTAGGGTTGGATAGGTTTTGCTAAGAGATGAACAGGTAGCACATGGACCATGTCAGACTCCGTCCCCTGTGGGAGGGGCGTGCGTTACAATGTTCGGTGTCCAAATGCAAAATTCTATAATTCGTTCCAAGAGAGCCCAGGAGTCGGGATGAGGTGGGCCAAAATGAGTCAAGGGAGTTTGTGACTGCTGAAGAGACCTACCGGCCCCTTCGCTGTAATTCGTTCCAAAAGAGCCAGGAGTAGCGATAAGGTAGGCCAAAATGAGTGAAGGGTGTATGTAGTAGATGAAGAATACACGCCTTCAGTAGGTGGAGCACGCTCCACGTAGGTGGTGCTTAACGAGCGTTTATAAGTTGTCTCAGGTGCAGCCCAGAAACTGCGAAAAAAATCGATGGAGATTAGTGCTGTCTAGGCGGTGTTGCACATTATTGAGGTAGGTGGAAGCCCGCCTACAATGGGCGGAACGTGCAATCACCAATATCGTGCTCACTCATAAGAAATATAACACCGCCCGGAGCGGTCTAAAGTGCGGGAGTAATTCGATGCTGCTAGAGTGACAAAAATAATGTCAACTGATCACGGTAGACGGGCCGTCATCAGCATATTGGCTGAAAGTATCGGTTTTTGCGAAAGGCTGCAAACGTCTTATGGACCATAGACTCAGTGAGTACCGTCATGAAAGATGAAATCCTGGAAAATCATCAGCGAGCCACACCAATAGGTGAAGCTGTTGCAGAACTTCAATGAAGTCCTATTGGTCGACATCGATTGAAATCATAGATCTCTAAAGAGCTGAACAGGTAATGGGATCTCATTGAATGATTACAGTCGCAGAGGTTGAAAAACTGCAGCATCATGTGCTATAGGTCGTAATTGTCGGTTTTCTTACAGAGGGCCGGGCAATGAGATGGGCCACACCAGTGGATGGACATAATTGCAGAAGCTTACATTCTGTAGAGCTTATTGCATGTAGATCGATACCTATTGCTATAATGGACCTTTGTAAAGATGGCTGTAAATGGACTACCCCTCAGCACAAATGTAAAATCTATGTATTGATTTCCGCCAAACCACATTGCTGTGCAATTTCTTTTACATCATTTCGCCCACAGCCCGCTTCGCACCGGTGTCCCGTAACGCGATGTAGATCGCGAAGCTCACCTGTTTACATCATTTCGCCCACAACCCGCTTCGCACCGGTGCCCCGTAACGCGATGTAGATCGCGAAGCTCACCTGGTGTTTCATATATGGACTCAATAAAATTTTTGAGCATGGATATAATCAGAAATCGCGGACAATCGCAATGAATACGCCACCCGATTCCAATTTTTAATAACGCAGCCGATCTTATTCAGAAATTAGGGATGTGAGCCGATGCATGGCCAGTGTTTTCTCCATGAGCAATTCAAATAATTCAGTTCCTAAGGTTCCTTCGAGGTCAACGGATCAGCTGTTCTCGACATACTTTGAATCGCACCAGAATATGGAGGATGAGCTTCCGTGTATAGCCAACAGTGTAGTTATGCCGACCACGAAATCATTTTCTAAAGATGCCCTCTGTTGACAAAAAATATTCACATAGCGACAGCACCGCGATGTCCAGTAGAGCAAGTAGACAGCAAATTTAATACATACAAGTTATGCATTGCTTTGATTGCTAATTTGTTCAAACCAAATGAAATTCTTTCCAGAAACTTCCTAAATTTTTCATGGAACCAGTCCCGTTAAAGAAATCTGCTTCGTGTCAGAATCCTGATTACTGATGACCACATTTAGCATTTCTAATTTCGCTGAGAGGTTTTCTCTGCAGATTACGTTGAAAACCGAAATTTACGTTGAAAACCAAAATTTCCCTTGCAGATTTCTCCGAGTTTTATGATGAAATGCAAATCGTTTCTAATACGCCCTGAAGTTTTTAGATCAAAAGCATAATGCCCACATAAGATTAATTCCGAGGAGCTCAGGATTCTTTGACCTCACTTAATCAGGTATTACGTAATGATTCATGCTCTTCTGAGCCCTGCGCAACGGATAGCCTTTAGCTTTGCACTCAAATTAATCAGGCAGAGGCTCTCTAGTATGCTATCCCTAATCGGTTGCAAGCTACCGAAAAGTTCTGAAAAGCAGTTATCGCTCTATTGCTCCTTGGGAGGAAGTGATGCAAAGAGAAGTGGCGCGCTCTCCCACTCTTACTGCGCGAAGATCAGATCCTCCAAAAGTGCCCAGTAAACCAGGCTTTCCAATCAGTACCAGACCCGTCTGGTAGGGTGAAAGCGCTGCCTTGCACATGGGCGGACCCGCACGTCACTGTAGCCAAATCGCATTCACCTGCCACCACGTTTCTGACAGAAACTAGAATGTGCGGAGCATACCAACAAGGGAGGCATTAATGTCAAACTTCATTCTGCTCTTCAAAAGCTATGAAAGGAGTATTACCATCTCAACACATGGCATGTTCTACATGGGAAGTGTTGCATTGCATTACCTACAGTCCAATCCATGTTCAAGCGACTTGGTCTGAAGTTAGAAAAAAATTTTCGGCTCGTTCTGCAGCTTTTTTTCGAGTGATAGTGGACCAAAATTGATACAGATGATAAGGGCTGATAAGGAGCCTAGAAAAGGCGACTGGCGTTGAATCCGTCTCCCCATTCGGGTTAATCCTAGAGCGCCGACACTCATAGGTGTTTTGAGCGGTTGGGCGGGCACATCACTGGTGGGTGATCCAAATTGATAACGTTTGATAAGATTCGATAAGGGGCGTCAAAAGGCGAATGTCGTCGAATCCGTTTCGCATTTCGCACTAACCTTAGAGCGTTCATACTCACAGGTCTTTTGCTGAGGGGGACGGCCACATCAATGGTGTGTGATCCAGATTGATAACGGTTGATAAGGACTGATAAGGAGCCTCGAAAGGCGAATGTCGCCGAATTCGTTTCACTTTTCGGATCAATCATAGAGTGCCGGCACGCGTAGGTGTTTTGAAGGGTGGGATGCGCACATCAATGATGGGTGGAATGGGACGGGCACATCAATGGTAGGGGATCCGAACAGATGACGTTTGATGAGATTCGATAAGGAGCGTCAAAAGCTAATGTCACCATATCCTTTACGCTCCTTCGGCTAGCAGTGGAATGTTCACACTCACAGGTATTACAGGGTGCG
Source organism: Trichostrongylus colubriformis (assembly GCA_963978905.1). NCBI lineage: Eukaryota > Metazoa > Nematoda > Chromadorea > Rhabditida > Trichostrongylidae > Trichostrongylus > Trichostrongylus colubriformis. The sequence goes on along the minus strand of OZ022259.1, from coordinate 28,875,936 downwards.
GGGACTTTAATGGGGACTTTTCGGAACTGATAACGGGGGCTGATAAGAGCTATTAGGAATTGGGGAAGGGATTAATTGCGGTACACGGCTTACTACTACTACACGATTGCTACAGTAAATGCGTCTGATGCTCAGTACCTGGGAGAACACATCTCGTTTATATTATGATATATGCTGCCAATGTATCGACCGCTTCATTGCCTGGCGTTCCAATTGTGGGTGCATGTCTTTTAATACTGCGATGTGCATGGGATCAAGACACGATCTGAATTTGTGATAGCAAAGCGAGCGATTCATTTTCTCATGCGCTGCCAGCAACAATACCGAGTACCGCTAGACTATGTTTAATTCCGAATAGTGGTGCATGTTTACAAAAACGATAAGCATCGATAACTGGCATATGGACCTATCACCAATATGTATTGATCGTCGTATCAATATGTATTGATCAATTGATCGTCGTACAATATGTGTTGAACAACTGATAGTCGATATCATTGTAACAAAAGGTATTAGCAGCTAAATCACCTAAACTTCTAAGAGATGGTGACCTTCTTCAGATGATATCTTCGATATCGGTTAATATCTATCACCTATATGTAAAAAGTAGATGCTCAGCAAAAAGTCAGCATCGACCATTTCCCCATCACATAATTCTACTGTGTCATTCGCGCAGTACTGTGCGATAGCCTAACTGGTGGTATTATAAAAACAGACCACACCGCTGAAAATAGATGGCCAACTCGTCCAAGTTGAGAGATTGTACGAAAAGGGACATGAGTACAACTGAATGTGATTTCAGGAGAAACCACATGAATTAGCGCGTATTCCTACTTATGGAGGGTCTACCTAGTTCGTCACTTGCATATTTTATAATAGGAAGAGCTGAAGCGAATTCGCGTTTGCACTGGGCCAGTTGTAAAGCCTATGCTACCGATTATGGGAAGGGAATATGCATGCCTTGAACAACACCTTGACACTTGCACGCAATACGGCGTATCACGAGCACCATGCGATTCACCTCTTTCGGGAGCAGTTTGGGCGCAGCAGCGAAAGGTACTGTATGAAACTGACCAGCCACTACATGTGGTTGAGTCCGAAAATCAATTTTTGGTAAGCCTTCGCGGGGTAATCTCTTGAGTGTCAGCAGCAACAAATTCCTTCCTCGTGCCTGGTAAAGGCATTGCTTCCACAATCCTGATAAGAATGTCGTCGATAGCCCGGAAGGTGGGAAGTGGAAATGGATATCTGAGTGAGGACAGGAACTGATTCCAGGGTTAAGCATCACAACAAGGAAACCACAGGAGTCTTCTCTGTGTCTCTCTCTAAATCTCTCTGACATCGAAAGATACGACTCCCCCAGCCCAATACTCCTGCAACAAGCTGTTAATGGAAGGAGGGGACGAATGGAGGGATAAACCACAATTGACGAATCTTTTATACTACTCCACCACGCTCACGCCTTTCCCTCATCCTATCCAATAACCTTCCTCCACATCGCCTTACCTCCAGGTCGTAGTTGATGACACGTCACCGATAGCTGATTTGACCGAAAGAAAATACTCAGACACCAACTGATGCCACTCCCTCATCGGATATCCAACACAAAATCCTCACCGGTTCCTGGACTAACGTTGACACTTTACTTTATTCCTGGCAACTAATGCTAACACCAGATAAGTGTTAATAAGTGGTGATAAAAGTCGATAGGATTCGAGTGTCACCGTTTCCACAGCAGCCTTCACAATCTTACGAATCATACTAATTACCAGTGCTGGTAGCCGATAAGGGAAATTGTTAGTAGTTCACAGGAATATGGAACTGTCTGGGTTCATTCCAGATTGCCTCACACTCTGTATTCCCCCATGCATACCAACCAAGGCACAAAAGGGTGTACATACAAAGGGAATCAGTCATCACAACATTGTGGTGGTGGTGGTGGTGACCTAGAGCGTAATACTATATCTCCCAGCCACGGATGGGTAAGTCACTTGGAGAGAGCACAAGGAGAGCACAAAGCGGGTGCGGTACAGAAACCGAAAGGTTAGTTAAAGGATAATGTTTTTGGCGTCAATCAATCCCCTCTAGGGATGCGCGCGTTTTTATCCTCCCAGACGAGCCATTGGCCTGGGCGTGCCTTGATGCGGACTTTGATCCCAGCATCATGGAGTGGGGTGCGCGTCATATGTCACTACACCAACTTGCCCGAAAAAACGGATATGGTTTCGGAATCGAGTTCAAAGTGCTCTCATGACTTTTCGCTCAAGCATCTATTGAAAACATCAGGTTGCAATAGCTTTAACTATCGGCTGCACGAACCGTGAATCGAACCCCTCACAATGAAGCCCAGAAGGTCTTTTCTACCGTGATCTCTTGAAAACCAGCGGAATTGATTGTAATATCCGCTGGTAAAATTTGCAGGTGAATACTCGAAGAATTCGACCTTCTCTTTCGACTCAGTAAACGATTCACTGGAACAGGATTTCTACCCCACGAAATCCTTACCTTTCTCTTCCTTTTTTGTCAGATCGATGACTGTGCCGTTCCGTAGCAGCTACACAAACCTTTCTTGGGCAGCTTTTGACCTTGGAGTTCACTCAGCTATGGTAGAGACCCAAGTCTGCATTGCCTTCCTTGTACGATAAAAAGTAATTGACTTATCAACAGTGGGAAGCTTGAACATTGAACGTGCTATTCCCGTTCAACCACCATCCTGTTTTTTTTTTCGTTCCAGGAACTGCTACATATAACGACTGTTACGGTAATGTGGCGCGAAAAGTTAAACATATTAGCCCATTACATTATTCATTGCTGCCCTACTTCTATGACGTGGAGTTCAGGACATTAGCGCTAAGAAATTCATTGAAAATGCCCCTTAAAGCCGTTCATATTTTTCCAAACATGTCATGTGATGCTTGTACATGGGTTCTACCTTGCCGTGGTGTACGAGCTTGTAGCGAAGGCTGGAATACCTGCTGGGTAGGGTTGGGCCGGAACCCCATACTGGCCTTCACGACCAAAGAACCCAAATTGCCCAAGCTCATGGTAGTACGGCCGCTTCCTTGAGCGACAGGAACGCCCCGGCGAGGCTATCCTGTGGGACACAAGTTGCTCAAACCACTTCTACCCATCGCCTCAGTCCCCTGCAGGCTGTCCCTGCCCAGTCCGGTAGCGCTGGATATGCAAACAGCCAGAGGCGAAGAAATCTCAGGGCCGTAGGCTACCACAGAAAACGGACTAGAGCGAGCCATCTGATCGCTTGCACATACAATTGTCGCAGCATCAGTTCGGTCGCTCAGCTTTCGGCACTTATTGATGAAGCTAAACGGATTAACTACGATATTATCGGACTTAGTGAGACGAAGAGGAAGGAACCTATGTCGTGCACTTGGACGGATGGAACAGCTGTGTACCTTGGTGCACGAAAATCTGGTACAACATCTGGAGGGGTCGGTTTCATCGTGGCACCGCGATTCGCCAAATATGTCACTAACGTCACGTTCCACGGACACCGACTAGCGGTGCTGACCGCCTCTCTTTCAAAGGATACCAGCTTAGCCATAATACAAGTGTATGCACCGACTGCCGATAAAGAAGATGTGGAGCACGAGGAATTCTACGAAGAACTTGCCGACCTTGCAAGGTCGACAAAGTGCCCGTATGTCATCATCAGTGGTGACTTCAATGCAAGAGTAGGATCACGGGAAGCTGGTGAGATCTTTGTCGGTCCCCACTCAGGCGAAGAAAGAAACGACGCTGGGCAGAGGCTGGCAAATTTCTGCGAAACCTTCCATTTCTACCACGGAAACAGCCTATTCTACAAAGCACAACATAAGAGGTGGACGCATATCTCGCCGAACGGACAGCACCTCCATGAGCTGGACCACATCCTTTGCAATCGCAAAGCAATGACAGACGTGGCCGTTGTTCCTTCGTTCAACACTGGCAGCGATCATCGCCTGTTGAGAGCTCGATTCCACTTCGATCGCGGGCGTACACGCCTTGCTCGCGTCTTGTCCAGAAGACCACCTAGAACAGTTCTCGATGTAGCTGCCGCAGGCGCGATGGCAATGGAAGAAAGTTTCGCGATGCAAGAGGATCTCGACGACGACTACGAATCGCTGGTGAACACAATAAATGAAATAAGGAATCGCTGTCGTCATAATGCTCCCACTCACAACGGGTGTCGCATCTCCTCGCCTACACGGGCTCTGCTAGAGAAGCGGAGACAAATGGATCGCAGCGCTAATCATGTGGAGTACACGATCCTTAGCAGGCTGTGCAGGAAAAAGGTCATCGAAGATCATACTAACTACACCCGTACCAGGCTGCTGAGGGCAGCCGAGAAGAAAAGCAGTCTAAGGAGGGCTACAAGAAGCTTGGCTGAGTACCATCTAACGATTCCGTGCTTGAAGGGTCCCGATGGCACCCGCACTTCGTCGAGGCCGGAAATGGAAAGGCTGCTTGTCGGATTTTACTCCGATCTTTACAAATCAAGCCATGCATCCGCTCCGGCAAGTTCGGATATTGGAGAGGACGTTCTGCCTATCCTGTCTTCGGAAGTGCGCCATGCAATCGATAGTATGCCTCTAGGAAAGTCGCCTGGCAGTGATGGAATCACAGTAGAACTCTTACGAGCCTGCGGTACGCCGCTATACACAGCATTAGCAGCGAGATTCACGCGCTATCTAACGGAGTGCGAGGTACCAGCAGCTTGGAAGCGATCAAAAACAGTTCTGCTGTTTAAGAAAGGGGACAAGGAAGACTTGTCTAATTACCGCCCTATCACTCTACTGCCAGTGCTATATAAAGTGTTCACACGCTGTATCCTGAGCCGAGTGCGAAGGACTTTAGATGAGGCACAACCGGTCGAGCAGGCAGGGTTTCGTCGAACATTCAGCACCCTGGACCATATCACCACGTGTTGCCGCTTGATAGAGGTAGCTCGTGAACATCAAATGCCTCTCGTCTTCACATTTATCGACTATAAGAAGGCATTTGATTCTGTGGAACCAGCCTATGTATGGAAATCGCTGGAGGAGCAGGGAGTGGAAAGACGGTATATATGTGCTCTACAACGGTGCTATACTGGCTGTACAACAACCATTCGACCTTTTGCAAACGATCTCGAGGTGAAAATCGAAAAGGGGGTCCGGCAAGGAGATCCGATCTCACCAAACCTGTTTTCGGCGTGTTTAGAGTCCGCCATACGTCGATGTGAGTGGACCAATTTTGGTATCAACATAGACGGAAGGCAGTTGAACCATCTCCGGTTCGCGGACGACCTGGTGCTGATCACGCATACGACGAAGGACGCATCGGAAATGCTAAGCAGTCTCAACCGCGAGGGAGCCAAGGCGGGGCTCGCTATCAACGTCTCAAAGACGAAGGTAATGAGGAACACTTTCGCTCCACCAGGCTCAGTGCGCCTCAACGGGAATGCACTCGAGGAGGTAGCGGAATATGTGTATCTGGGCCGGTCTCTCAATATGAGAAACGATCTCAAGCCGGAGATCCAGAGACGTCGCAAGGCAGGTTGGTGTGCATTTAATTGCATCAAGAGTGTGATCGACGACACCAAGGACATCAAACTTCGAGCCGAGCTGTTCAATTCAACTGTACTGCCGGCGCTGTGTTACGGATGCGAGACCTGGACACTGACGGCGTCGATGGAAAAACAGTTGAAAACGACACAGGCTTCGCTCGAACGGCGGCTGCTGGGTTTCACGCTTACCCGGCAACGGGAGCTTGGCCTGCACAACTCTGACATCAGAGCCATGTCTAGGGTGAAGGATGTGCTTGCATACGCCGACGAATCAAAACATCGCTACGCAGGGCATCTGATGCGGCGCACCGATGGCCGATGGAGCTCTGCCACGATTCGTTGGTATCCGAGAGACCTCAAGCGCCCACGCGGCCGACCGCCTACACGATGGTCCGACTCGATCGCACTCAGAAACAATGTCGTTGATCCAGCTTCATTACAGCTGATTGCCCATTGGACGACTGTGGCGCAAGATCGTTACAAATGGAATAGAAGTTGGGACCCGCGCAAAGTCAATCGTTTGCTGAGGAACGGGTCGCCTAAGTAACCTAAGTAAGTAAGTCATGTGATGTCATGGTTGTGTGCAAAAATAAATTTGACAGCTCTGGTCATGAAGAACATAAGCAACCGGCTACCAGCTGTTCAGCCCTCGTTATGAAATCCAGGTGTTGAACTTTGAGACAACAAGGCATATTCCAGGATTATTGGGATATCACATCTCCTGCAGTGGATGGATAGTTCAACCCAAGACACGTAGGCTGTACCTTTACCGAGGCGTGGGGGTCAGTTCCTGGAGCGTGCAGAGCCAAAGAATCTAGCGCAGCAGCTCAGCCCCACCCACCCCAGCCGGGGGTATGCTGCGAGTGTTCCGGTGCTCAGTGTGGGGTCAGGTCACTCAGTAGTGGGTTTACTTTACGAGACAATGGGTTTACTGCCAATTTCTAGATCTTAGCTACGTAGCCGGTCTACCTATATCAAAGATAAGAGTTGAAGACTAAAGGCAGACCTCCGGCTGAGGTGGGCGGGGCCGAGCTGTTGCGCTAGATTCTTTGGCTCTGCACGCTCCAGAACTGACACCCACGCCTCGGTGAAGGTACAGCCTACGTGGCTTGGGTCGAACTATCCATCCACGGCAGGAGATGTGATATCCAAATAGTCCTGGAATGTGCCTTTAAGTCATTGTGGAGACATAGGGCCCACGGATGCACAAAGGACCTGGTCGCACTCAGCCGCCCTACCACTTATTTTTTGAAGGTAAATGTATCAGGTACCAAGTACCAGGTTATGATTAGCAGATTGAGTTGCTGTTCAAACTACATTAGTTAGTTGAGCTTTTTCTGTGAGGAATTATCCAGAGTGCTGCCCGCCGTGTCCTTGCAATTCTCAGACCAACTTCAGTTCCTGCAGAATTTTCAGACGGACCCGATCGCGATCCTTTTCGAAAAATGGCGCGTTCGCATCGATACGCCTGTGGCAGGCCACGCTGTCAGCCATATGTTTCTAACATGATTCGAAACGGCTGACTTAAGGTTGCGGTGGCGAAAGCATTGAAGAAGTCTTCCACAGAAATTTGAGCTCTTCTGTTACCGAAATGCTATTAGGTTATACTTGCTTACTATGGGACGCATGCGAGAGCGACGAGGAGACAGTCACCTTGTCAGAGACGCAGAGTGAGAAGGAAATCAACAATGGGCACGAATGTTTGAACTGCTCTCATCCCGCCGACAGCTGTTCAAATGGTGCTCGGCGGGAAAAACGAGTGGTTCCTTTCCGGTTTACCGATTATAATTTCGAAAAAAGGAAATTCAGCGGCTTTTTTCGTGTTTCTGTTCATGTACGGTATCGTACAATGATTCAAGGGGAAATAAAATCACGGAATCCCCATGGACGAATCCCTTTAGCTTTCATGGAATAGTCCACGGTGTGTCATTTATATAATTGCTCTTCCGGAAACCATACTTGCCCACCCATTTATATAACTGCCCTTTTGGGAACCATACTTGCCTACCATGACCGATTAAATGGTATTCTGAATAAATATGGCGCTGTCTTCTTTTACATAGTAGTTATACTCGTGGAGAACATCCGGGGGAAAGGAAAAAGCTTCCTATTTCTCTTTGCACAACTCTGCACGGTGCATTTGGAGCTCATGAGAACTTGCAGAGCTGAGATGCATAGAAATCCACTACCAACTGGCATGTAACCGTGGAGCAAAAATAGGAAATTCGGAAAAAAGTCGCCTTGATGTTAATATTAATCCATTCCAATATTTGGTTCCCAGCTGCACACATTTTAGCTGTATTAGCATGAAATCTTTCGCCTGGACCTTGAAATGATCTTGAAATGAGATTTGTATTGACCTTGAAATCCTTGAAGCTCAAATCCTGTTCTATGTCATGGAAATATTCTAATTGAATCATTATATTTTGGTAACATATGGGCGGAGGTGGGACAGGTGGCGCGCACTCTCATACCACGGGGATCAAATCTCGCTCAACGTCTGCCCACGCTAACCGAGCCTTCCATCACTCCGGTGTCAATAAATTGATACCACACTCGTGTGGGAGGATAAAAGCACTGACTTGCACATTGGCTGGCCCCCACAAGTCATTTATAGACGGAATCCCATTTACCTCCCACCACGATTCTGAATGGAATCAGGAAGTGCGGCGCATCCTAATAATAGATTTACGAAAGAAACTTTATCCATATACTCTTCATCTTTAATTCAGTATATGTTTAAGCTTCTTTATGACTCTCATACAATTTTCACAGAACAAAGGGTTTCTCAATGACATTCTGGAATCCCACCGGTTGTTTACTCTAGCTTCCAAAAAGCTATTCTGCCTGTAGCAGCTTGTGTCGACATCTTTGAAACATTTAGCTGGTAAGTTTCTTCCTAGAGTCCGATCCCTCCTTTGGTTATCGAGTCCGACAAAACTCGCTGACCGGTGACCGCCCGAAATTGTCAAAGGAATTCAGTGGTGAGTCGAACATTACAGGATAATCCATAATTCGTGCGCAACATACTGTGCACTACATCATAATTCTTTAAAACTAATCGAGAATTCCAAGAATGTGGTATATCACCAATTATCTTTGGGTACATCTACCAACTTCCATAGCTCATGTTCGTTTACGACCCAATAAAAGTGGGAGTAACATCCATAAATTCAGGGTATCCGGAATTATTGCGGAAGCTTGTTACCTCACAGTAGTGATATCATTTTTCAGGTTGGAAAAACGAAAAGATCTATTCTAGTAACCCGCCATAGTTGACAGGCCCCTAGTAAGGATTGCGAGTGTAAACTTGCATGTTTGTAAAGGTGGAGAAGTTCGCAGTTGCTCTCTACAAGCGCATTCAGTATAAGAGTTTCAACGAGTAGGTCAGATCTTATTCAGGCACTATCCTTTCCCGCATATCTCATTGGGTCGTTCAGGAGGCTATTTTTGTTTTCCACCTCTTGCTTCCTATGCGCATATCACGTTGTGATCTCATACAAAATACAATGAATCGGCATAAGAACCATAATCTACAGATTTTGTCAAGACACATGCTTGCTAACTCCACTTGCTCAGGATCGTGGAGAGGGTGTGTTGCAAGTGTTCCGATTTCTAGAGGTCGGCACCGAATTGGGTCACCGCGGCGACGCTTTACGAATTGTCCGAATGGTGGCGCATCCTGCCGTCTGGGCTCTCTCAGATTTGCCTAAGCCTTTGAAGGGAGGAGCTTTGGCAGCGTGCTTTTATCTGTCTTTACCTGATTGCAATCCGCCGCGCAGCCTGACCTGACCTCACCAGTCGGAACACTTGCACTCCACCCTCCGTGGAGATTTGGAGGAGATGAGGAGGAACCCGTTGAAACCCGCTACAGCATCGTTTTGGGTATCGAAGTTTCTCCCGAATAAAGATGACCAGATGCTTGCAGAAATGGTAAGCGGTGGGAACCAAGGTTTTCGAGTGTGATGGATGCGGCAGAGTCTCGTAGCCCCGCTCATTCAACTTCTTCAGGGTTGTTGGTGCGACATGGGGCCGCTGAAGGATGTTTCTCTTCCTATTAGCCGCTACCGGGCTTATGTTCCGCAGTTTGGGATGCACCTTGCCGAGTTCCGCACAGCTTTTTTCAGTCGTAATAGTTTCGCCGGAATCCATGAAGTTATTGTGGATTTGACCAACATGACCTTTCCCATGCTGCTTCAGCTTTGGCAAGCTTGACCTTTGACCTATGTCCGGATTGTCCTACAGAATCCGGTTCTCATCAAAAGGGTCATTTGTGTGCCGGAGAAGCAGGATTCACAAGGCGTGGTGTAAAATTGTCTTTTGTTAATTTTGTTCTAGGGACTTTAGTAAGGTGCAGTTTAGAAAGTAAGCGATGATAGATTTCGGTAGAGATAGAAACGGGCTTTATTACGATATAGGAAGCCTAGTGAAGAACCAAAAAAGCGAGAACATTGGAAACCGCAGCAACTTTCCGAATTACCTCCTACTTTCCTTGATGGTGTTGCTTAGAATTTCTTTAACTTCTGCTCGTTCAACAGCATATATAAATGAATAAAGCAGTTCCCCACGTCTTATGCTTAAAAATAGGTAGCTTCATCTTGCCCTTTCTATTCTATCGATCCAATCTCCTTTCAATCTTTTTTCCTTTCGGTCTCCGTCTAAATCCCTGACTAATTGAATTGAAATCTTGCAAAAAATCATTGCAAAATGAGGAAATGAAATGCAACACGATTAGGTTTACTGTATTGTTACGTTTTGCAAGTCTCGACGGTGCACCAAGCTAGACTAGCGCGACCAGAGAGCTCCTGCATGGGTCGTCTTGGATTGTTTGATTATTTAAGGGCACCTGGATGGAATGTTACACTAACTACATGAGTGTGGTCAGTTAGCGATGGCATCATGATGATCGAGGTGAGGGTCAGGCCTGATCACGGGAAAAGTTCGTAGATATATGACCCATCTCGAATTTTATGAATACTACCCCCTTCCACCTCCTTTGTGACAAGCTCCTACGCCCCTGGTGGCTTGGTTCACGCCAAAACTGTCTTCACCGGGGTCTGTGCCTACACATATGTACTCGTGCCATCATGCAAAAAGGTCACCGATACTCCCACCATTACCACCAATAAAGAAAATTATCGACTGACGACCTTTGTTAGATCATTCTCTTTCTTTTTAGAGACCACCTTAAAAGCCTAAATATGACCCCTCCCCATCGAGGAAATCTCGACGGAGCATTGAGCCTGCTCGAGATCCCATTTAAGAAAAGCCAGCCCATGAAAGCCGAAAAATTTAAAGAACACACGCAGACTTTTTGTAAACGAGGAACTTCTGCTGATAAAATTGAAGAAAACAAGATCACAGAAGGAGCGACATGCATGGATTTTTGAACACTTCAACCCTGAGACGCTCACTGGCTGTAGCCAATGTGAAATATTTACAGCCCTACATATTCACAGCCAACGAAATTATTTAATAGGACCATTTATTGTTAACAGTCTATACGCCACTGATAACACTGCACATATGTTGCTTTCCACGTAGTCCATTACCATCGAGACCAAAAGCACCTTCTGCCAGCTTCTCAGCCATGAGTTTTACCACTGGATTATCACTTATATTAGTGGTAATGAAGTATCTTCAACGCGAGTTTCACTAGATACTACGAGGGCAAAGCATATTATTTTAGCTCATCCATTGAAAAATCTCACAAATTTCCAAAAAGAATCATTTTTTTCTTTATTATTCTGTGTCCGCTCATAAACCTCGTGTGGGTTCCATGGGGAAGTCCCCTGGAGGCGGCGTTTCGACCCGTCGAACATCCTCAAACATCGGGTCGCGGCTCTAACAAATAGCCTAATGAACAGTGCGGTTTCCGAATGTATGCGAGAGCGATGGGTAAAGTTGGATGGGACCACAACTCATGTAGTAATGTGACTATCAAAGGAGCAAAAAACGGGTGGGGATGAAAGAGGAGGTGAAAACGGTTCATCGTTCCTGAACACTCAAGCTGCAACTCCAAATTGACATTGATGTGCGTTGTCCAATGGGAAGCAACCGACTTACGAGTAACCTTCTTCTCTGTTCCAAACTTACACAGCTTATCTTTCAGCTGTTTAAATGGATATAATCCAAAATTTTGAGCTATTTTTATAGTTTTTGATGAGTCCTTTGAAAGACAAGGATTGGGCATTGAGAGAAACCGCCTACTGCCATTGATGAACTGTGAGCAAAGAAGGGATTGAGCGTGCAGTACTGGAATAACCCAAGGTTTTGCATACGACTCGTTTCACAGTGTGAAAAAAACGGAACGAAGTGGAAGGCACTCACAAGCCTTTGGGTCAAGCTGTGGCTCATCCCAAATACGCTCGTCGGTCCTACACGTTATCCTTATTTTTGTGATTCACAGAAATTAGACTATTCTAAAGGCAGAAATATGATTATAAAAATGGGAGAAAGAGTGAATAAAGCCACAGCAGTGAAACCTTCAGTACTTGTAAAAGGTGCTTTGTAGATATGTGTATACATGTATGTATTAGGTTGGCAACTAAGTAATTGCGGATTTTTGGATACTGCTTTTTCCCTCAAAACTGCTTTCCACAAAATTTCTTCTGTACAAATATATGTAGTACAAGTCCACACGCATCTATAGGTATTGTTGTCTTCCATCTTCCGGATAACCCTTTTCGGCAAAATAAAAATATCAAAAGTCACCTCATTTTCAATTCCAATTTTTTTTCTTTGAATGGCGTTAGACAGGGAAAGGAAATGGTGATAATCCGATGGAGAAAGATCAGAGCTATAAGGCAGTGATTTTTATCCAAGCTCGAGAAATTTTTTTAAAAAAGTTTTTTGAATTTTTTACCACTATTGAAAAAATGACTTGCCAAAAAATTCTCGAGCTTGGATAAAAATTGCTGCCCCATCCACCTTATAGCCCTGATCTTGCTCCATCGGATTATAACCTTTTCCTTTCCCTGTCTAACGCCACTCAAAGAAAAATCTTTTTATAATTTTTGTATTGAAAATGAGGTTGACCGTTGATATGTTTATTTTGCCGAAAAGGGTTATCCGGGAGATGGAAGACAATAATACCTATAGATGCGTGTGAAATCATACTACATGTGTATGTACAGAAGAGATTGCTGGAAAGCAGTTTGCAGGGAAAAAGCACCGCAATTACTTAGTTGCCAACCTAATATATGGCTGCTGTTATTGTAACCGTTTTATCTTGTTGTTAGCTATTCTACATAGTTTGTTATTGTTTTTGTTGTTTGTTAGGTATGCATTAGCAAGTTTGCTTATCTCGCGAAAGGACGATCGGTTGTTAGGAGAGGAGCGCTTATTTCATCCATCCCATCCAGATAGATACTACGTCACTAATTCATTTTGAAAAACAAATTTTTCAGTCACATCATCGTAACCCCCAACCTTTAAGAACCTCGAAGAGTGCACCATTCAAAATACTCACGAGTAATCAATTATTCACGCACAGAGCAGTCCTTAAGGCTATTGTAAGTCAATCCCGCATTGACGTTCACAAACGGATAAGAAATTCCGTTATCCCTGAGAATGACGCCATACATACATATATAGCTCTACGGAATGGTCCGAACCATGAATACGAATGCAACAATTTACACTCCATCGTTTGAAAAAGTGTCGCAAAAAAACTTCCAATAGAAAGCATTGGGAGTTTGAAAAAAAAGCTATCAACATTATTCAAAGCGGACGATTTGAGACATAATGAGTATTTTGCAAGTCGCTAGGATAATGTGGAACAAGTGAGAGGCGCTCGAGTACATAATCAGTAGAACTCGTCCGTCTTACGGTCTACCTGGCACCTTTTCATACGCGGTGTGTACATTTAAGACAAAAAATTGCTTCGCGGCATCACACCCGCGGCGCCATCAGTACAACTGGTTTGGAATTTCGCTTAAGACGCAGCGGGCTGGTACTGTGTAAGATCTTTAGAGATTGCAATGTAGAAGCTCCGGAAGTTTGCCTATGTTGTTGTCGTTGTTTGAACAGATAAAGCTGCAAACGACTCGCACTCGCCGCGCCGCTCGCCGCGGGCGGCCACGCGATTTTTTGTCATATGTGTACACATCCGCTCTTAAGAATCAGTGCCTCCACCTAATCCATTCACGCATAACTGAGTTTTACCTTTTTATCTATCTCTCATTCAAATCCAGCCTATCAATCAATGGTGAACCACAGTTGGTAAGGGTCAGCGTAATTCGACAGTGCTAGCCGTCCGCGCTGGCTTTTTTTTCTGCGCTACCACTGCCAATAAATTTCCAGGTTCAATCAGAAATCGGTACTGCCTTGGTTGTAAAACGCTCGAAATATGTGCATTCAAAAATTTCGAAGAGCGATTCATGTCAGGAGGGGAGATCTATACGTGGCCTAAATGATAACTAAAAAGTTCCCTTATCATTTTATTCTAATTGATTGTGATCCCCTTTTTCAGTTTTATTTTTTTATTATATTTGCTAGTTTGTGTTGTTTACTGTGTATTCATCTAAGCGGAGGTGGTGTAGTGAGTGGCGTAACTCTTACTTATATGGTCCGGGGATGGAACCCAGCATCAATGTCGCTCAGGCCAGTCGAGCCTTCCATCGCTTGGGGGTATTTGAACTGGTAATAGACTCGCCTGAGAGGATGAAAGGACAGACTTGTATTAGGTTGATTCATAATAAATCGGACAAATGGTAGTGATGATTTCTAGAGATCATAACTCAGTAACGAATTAACGAAAATGGACGCGCGAGGTACCGTTGGAATGAGTATGAAAAGCTCTTCAAAGTACCGCAAAATAATCACTCCAAAGTAAATTCATTCCGCCACAATGCCGCACGATTTCAAGCGGTCCAGAGACCACATCCGCAACGTCATACTATTTATATCGCTATCTGGCCAGGAACCCGCGGATATCGGCAGACGTCTGATAGAAGTTCACAAGGAGCATGCCCCCGGCAGAAGTACACTGTAGTTGTAGCATTCGAAGTTTGCGTCAGGCGACTATTCCATCGAAGACGAAAACCGCGGTTGGTGGAGCGTACACGGCGTAGAGTACTGGGAGCTGCTCGACGAAGGTACCACAGTATCCGCCGACGTCTACGTTCGTCAATTACGAGAATTGAAGGCCAATGTCCAAAGTTCGCTACGGCGGCGGTCACATGTCTACTTCCAGCACGACAACGTGTCTACTTCCACAGACCGCACTTCGCAAGATCGACCAAGGCCGAGCTGCTGTCGTACAGTTGGACCGTACTTCTATACCCACCGTACTCCCCAGACCTGGCCCCTTCAGATTTCCACCTTTTCTCCCATAGCCAACGCCACCTGGACGGCCAAGACTTCAAAACTCGCGACGACGGTCAATTTGTCAAGGCGGCACTCGGCAACTTCTTCGAGCTCCAGCTTCCGGCCTTCTGGAGCAAGGGCATCCATGATCTGCCTATCCGTGGCAGAAGGTCATCGATAAAGATGGAGTATATTTCAAGTGAATCCCTGTTGTCGTAAAAAAGTTGTACGAGTTGTACAATGATTAAAATTGGTCAATTTGTCCGATTTATTATGAATCAACCTAATATATTGGCTGGCACCGTAACCAAACGCATAGGCCAATTTGCATTCACCTGCCAACCCAATACCGAATGGAACTTGAGTGCATGGCGCATACTGCGAGAAGATTGATTATCGCTAACGACCTTATCTTCTGTCCGCTTTTCATGTTTTGAAAGGGTGACTTGGACTATGAGGCCATTTTTCGATAGCAACGATAGGAATAAGAGTCACAGGTACCGTGTGGCAAAAAGTGGACGAAAATGACGGAGCGAATCCCCCATTTACTCTCAATTAAAATTTTTGAATTAATATTCTATAATAGCAACATCGGCAGCACAACTGTTTTGAACGATCACAAACTCGATTTGTTAGCAGCATCTGAACCACAATAGGATCCCTGGATTTGTGTGAGGGTGTTACACGGCCGTGGTCGGCTGCAAGTGACGGGTGCGAATTTCCGGGAACATGATTAGTACTCACACGTTGATTCTTATACCAACTGTGGTAGCACGCCCTGCAATCACAAGTATAGTCTAACAAGCGTGAAAAGATTGCCGTTCAAGTGGAAATGTGGCACTTCTAGCCCTGGCGAAAAAGTACCCGAGTAGGCTAGGGAAGTTGTGCTTTCGGCGATTGGGAAACAAGCACGCTAATGCTGCTGAGTGATTAATATCATAAATCGACACTTAAAGCACAGAAGCATAAAGTGCTGAACGTTGGGATTGCGCCATGCATTCGACATTCATTTGGTGTTGCCAGAATGTTTCATTCGTGTTGCATTCCAGAAGAGAAGTGCATGCTGATCATGTCGATTTGTTCTTTATTCAGATGTTTATTCCCTTTTTCATGAGACGCCGTTTTCAAGTCTGAATCGAGAATGGATGTTATCTGATTGTGAGAGGTGTATTTACATACAGCACCCCACAAAAATTAGACCGCAGGATAATTTTTGTGACACTTTTTCACGGAACTTTTCAGAATGCTATAGAAACATCTGCGGGTGGCATATCGGGTCACCCAGTAAACTTACATATTCTTTTGGATTATCCCCATCTCCACGATTGCTATGCAATGACGATTTTTCCAGAAATACTTTGATTGCTCTTTCTCTATCTCTATGGGAATCGCCTGGACTACAACACTGACGATGAGGTCATAAAATTTACGACTATTACGAACTGACTTCAGATTCACATATTGGTTTATTCTTCCTTTGATCCGAAAATTCATTTTTTCAATATCATACAAATAAATATAAATAACAAATTTATCTTTTGTAAATGGCCTAATTTATTAAAGCTAAATTTCTCCAAATTAAAAATTTTGCAAAGATTCCTCTTAATTCAGTTCGTTTGACCTGAATAAGCCTACACGGCAGACCATGCTCGATACGCATAGGGCTCATACTGTCGTCAATGGTTTGTCGGGTATTTCACCAAAAAACCCCTTCCTAATTAGTGCACTCTGCGAGGATCCACAGGAAACCCCTCTGGAGAGTGCAGTCTACGCCACAAAGAGTCGAGCATTAAAATCGAAATCAAGCTTACGCAGCCAATTACCATCTCACACGACATTTCCTTTTTAGCAGCTATAATTCTAGAGGGTATCTTGTGTGTCTGTATCGAAGGCGCATTCTGTGGATAATCCTGGTGAATCATTACATAGTTTGAGGCTGTTAATTAAAAGAGACCGGAAAGGCTCCTTGAGTAGAAGATTTGACGGGATCGCTATTCAGAGCATTCGAAAGAGAAAAATTTCAACAGCATAGAAAAGGCGTGCTTTACCCCGAAGAGAGTGCCGTACTTACGACCGTCTTTTTGGCGCCTCGTAAAAGGCACCTCTTTCCCTCTAAGTTCACAGGAATCGTCGACGGGGTTTCGATGTCTGTGGGTACATCCGTACATTGAAAAGTTCATCTAGTGAAAGGAGATCAACAGCTTATTCTATGGGATTTCTCTATAAGCAACAGTACGCCGCTTCAGCAACCTATACGAGACAAGAGAGAGACGTCCCAGGAAATAAAGTCGCAGTTTGCGACAAGAAAGCTTATCAGATGTAACCCGGATGAGAGACAAAAAGATTAAGGAGTTGCAAAAACCTGGGGTGGATGTTAGCGCTGAATTCGAGCAGAATGGTTGGCGTTGTGCTTCTCCTCACGCTATAAGTGTGGAGTGCAATTCAAGGAAATTGAAAAAAAAACAGTTAAAACGAAAGAATTTGTTGCATTTTGCTGAGCGTTGCGATTGATAATCGATATAGCGCAGTTGGGCAGAGAAGAGCAATGTCTGAGAGGCTTCTTCCAAATTTGTTTGATTGTTTGAGAGAACCTACTTAGGCCGACAGAGCTTTCCAATATCCCAGAATGGCTTCATTTCAACCTGACCCCATTAGGAAAGTAAAGTTAAATACACTCTTATAATGGTCGTTGGTCAGCAGCTATGAGACTTGAGCGAACCATAAAAATGTTGACGATTCTGAATGAGCATCAGGTTTATGGCGTATCCCAAAGGGATTAATCAACACTGTTCGCTTCATCTGCAACATGTCTTTGCCCAGTACTGATGTCATTTGCCCAGTGAGTCAAGCAGCACAATTACATATGAGGGCACAGCGTCCATATAATTAGCCCACTTCGAGTGTTTCCTTCAAACCAGCATCCTTTCGATTGCAAATGTCCCTTACTTGCAGATCGAAGCTCTCAGAAACAAGCCGTCTTGCGAAATAGCGGTTGTACCCCCTAGAAAACGTGGTTCTATTGATAGCGGAAACAAATTATGCGAGGAAATCCCGAGAACTACTCGCAGCTAAGGAAAAAGTGGACAGAGAGGACTAAACTTAGCTTATTTGTTATGACTCTCAAAGAGTAAAATAAATCATTATTAACGATCCCCCTGAATTATTACATCAAAAAAGGAAAATAGGTCTATACGCAAACGCGATTAAAAATGATTATGGTTCTGGAAGTAATCCGTGGCTACAGAATATCCTGCTTCCATTTTTCTTTTCCGTCCTTTTAACTCACTTAATTCTCCCCTTCAGTGGTCAGGAGGCGCCTTTCACTAGTAGTACTGTCGATGAGATCGAGTCACTGTGAGGCCTATATATCCTGTTCCTTTTGTTTCTGACAAGATGTCATCAGACGTCTTCAGAATAACTGAAACACCAACTCGTGCATCGTTCAGTCACCGCAGCAAGTCACTGTAGATGTAAGATACAATTTCGATTGGACTGATGATTTCGAGTATTGCGTGGTCAAATGGGTTGATTAAAATAACTGGCCCCCCGACCCTCTCCCCTCTCCATTCGCCCGATCGCGATTGTGTCCTCCACTGAAGACTGACACTGAGTTGGCCGGTTCGGAGCATGTCAGCAATATGTGGCTGACAGTGCGCAGCCGGCCGCAAGCTACCGGTCCAAATGCGCCATTTTTTGAATACAGGCGCGGTCGCGAATGGGTTGAAATCACAAAATGAAGGGTTAAATTTCACGGGCTGTGGGATATGTGAGTAGGGGTGCTCAGCAGTGTTACACCAGACAAAGAACGAAATAAAGCGGTTAAAAACCCAAGAAATAGAAAACCGAAACCTCCTTCCTGCACTTTGCCTTTCGTGATCCTCTGTATCACTGGCCGATGAGGTAGTCCCATACGGGCGAGGGGCTAGCTGCAAACGCCCTTGCCGCAAGGCCCCCGCATAGGAGCGATAGCGCAGTGCCGCGGGAATGGTGGTCTGAGTCCAACCGCGCTTTTTCAATGCGAGTTTCGCCACACATCACGTTTTCTGGAGAGGAATATTTATTTCCAAGAAACATTTACTTCTAGTTCTCACTTTCTCCTTACCCTTCACGGTCCTTTGAAGGAATCGTGCACAGAAAATGAGTTTCTCTGCTGCTAATACATTCATATTGTATTTGCTTGATAAGGGCAGTATACAAAGTTCCACGCAAAAAAAGTGAGAATCCGGTAATGATTATGCTCTTCGAAGTGTTGGCGGAGGACGTGTGGCCTTGGAGTAAATGCTCGTCCCGTTGTCCGTCACGGTCGGAGACGGTGAGTGGGACTGTTTACATAACTTTCTGTTTCCACTATGCGTCTCCGACCGCAGCGGACGACGAGGCAGACATCTACTCTGAGGCCCCGCCCCCTCGGCTATCACTTTGAGGACCTGTATCTTAGCAGGATTTTCACTTTTCGCGGGAAACTTTGCATGCGGCCTTTATGAAGTAACAACATAAATATAAGGATAAAAGAGAAACCGATTTTCCGTGCACCACTCTTTTAAGCACCAATACAGCCCTCCATCAACTAATTAATTGCAGATAATTTTTCCCACGGATCAAATTATAGATCCCTATAATGCCAGGGGGAGTAAGAGATGGCCATGTATTTCACGTTCCGTATGACGTTCTTTCAAAGCAGCAAAACCATCAATCAAACAGGTTGAAAACACTTTTTTCACATGGATACCTTCCATAATACCTTTGTATTTCTGAAGCTTGTTAGATTTTTGTATAGCTCAATCAAGAAGCTTGCGGCAGGTTCTATGTGAAAAACAGCATAGGAGCACACACTGTAGTGAAATCCTCTTTGGGTTCTGTAAATTCACATAAGCACAGATTGGTGTTGCTTCCGGGCTTCTCAGCAGTTGCCTCATTACTGGACTGATAAAGTTTCCGGAACAGTTGCCTTCGAAAGCAACAAAACTCGCGAGCTCAGGTCTTGGCAATTGCTGCTGGACCGAGGACCTAGAATACTACAACTTTTCCATTAAAAACAATTTCGAGCAGCTTCGACAGAAGTGAAAAGTAAAGCCGCTTGGAGTACGTACTGTAGCGCAAGATGGAAACACACTTGCACAGTCCAGGGTTAATCCAATAAACTCGACAGCACTTCTGTAGATAGTAACGCGTGCTACTCCTTGTGCAAGTGCCAAATTCCACAATTCATTCCCCAATGTGATTGTGTGGCACTCAAAGGAATTATCTGTCGAGAATATAGATTTATCTGTTGCCCTGCTATTTTTGCTCACTGAGGGTCGCATGCAAAGTTTCACGCGCACATTCAAAAATCCCATTGAGATAGAGCTCCCCAAGGTCGAGGGCGACGAGGTGGGGCGGCCGAGTGGATTTGGGCGCTAGAGAACTCAAGACCGAAGATGCGACAGTCACGTGGTCAAGGACGCAGGGTGAGAAGCAAATCGACTTTGGGAGGAAAAATTCGAACAGTGCTCTAGCCGCTGAATGCTGTTCAAGGATTGTTAGATGTGGCGGGAATTCAAACGAGTTGCTCTTCTTCCAATTCTTGCATTAGAATAAGAGAAAGTCTGCATTGGAATGAAAAAAAATATCTCACTTCTTTCAATGTCTCTGTTCATGTACCGTATTTGGAAAGAGATGTGATTTCGAGAGGAATGAGAATCATGGAATTTAAATGGACGATTCACCCAGGGTATGAGTCTTCAGGGATTCCGGTATGGTTTTCTTCTGCAAAACAAAATCTATAGCGGCCCTGTTTTTTGGTGAAACGGCAGCCTTTTCTCAGCAAGCAGACATTCTCAAGGATTCTTTGTGAAAAGCCCATTTTGATTTTCAAAAGTTCACCAGCGGTGTAATGCAATATTCAAGCGCCTCTGGAAGGCCTTTGACAAATGCACCTAGGAATTGGACAGGTATGGACCGGAGTCAAGCGACATGAAAAAAAGTTGCATTCTTCCTCTATTCTTTAAAATTCGAGAGAATTTTTGAAATGGCATGTCAAGGAGCACATGTCACTGATATTTTCCAAGTCGCGTCAGCAATTTCTGATGCACACGAAAATCCAATAACACAAGACGTTGAATGAGAGCCACATTTTATAGAGTAATTAGAAGAACTTTGTAGCTTCCACTAAGACTAGCTTATATAGTTGTTAAAGTTGACGTAGCGTTCTTTTTCACCAGAATGATGAATGGAATAAGTGATACTCGAACTGGGCTCAACATCTGAAGAAGTGGTGTATACGGTAAAATGTAGGAAGTAAGCTGAATAAGGTCATGAGGTCTTTTTACAACCTGAGCTATGGGGATCGGTACTGACCACGACTTTCCACCCACAAAATCCCTTGCTTTAGTACCACTACTGACATACAGAGGCAGCAACTTTCAAGTATTATCCAGCGCTATTATTCGATATAATTCCCCTGCACCCTAATTGGCCCGAGTAGTCAATTTCCTGATTAGCCCAAACTGCCTTACCTTTACCTCTACCCTCCTAGATTTATCTTTGAAATAAAGTCCAAAGTGAAAAAATACATCAAAAATATGAAGTCTGAGTTTTTTGTTCCTTCTTAGTTTTCATTCTCACTACTCCTTTTTTGGGTTGTGCGCTGCTTCTAATTTTGTCTACGTCATGTTCAACGTCTGCATGCCTCCCTCTGTCCAAGCCATTATGAAAATTGAGAAACGTTTGCAGATGTTACTATCAAAAACGGCACAAGGGGTTTATTAGCATTTTTTCCAGACAAATGGCAGGTTAGAGTGATGATTGACAAGGCTCATATGTAATTACCGCTCTGCAGCAAGAAAATGTTAGGGTGAAAAGGAGTACGACTCCCTCAATCATTCAATAGCCAACCATTCATGTGCAGGCCAGTTCCGCTTTCCAGAGCCTCTTCGATTTCGATTTCGAGTTGCTATTACATACGTGAAGCAATATGAACGGTTTTCACAGCGGTGGGTCCTGACATCGTTGAAATTTATCATAAAATTGTGAGCAAACTCGGACATCTTTGTACTTTCAGATCCCTTCTGAAAGCCAATCCCTATCAGCCTAGCATGCGTGACTGCTCTCTTATACCCCGTGCTGTCTGATCCTGCCCCTCCCGGGTTCTCTTCTTCTACCAAAACTTGTGCCGCTTGAGCACTGTACCCCATACCACTTCAATATGGACGCGGTCCCACCTACTTATAAGCAATTCATACCTGACCACACCTTAATAATGACCGTATCCCTACCTGACATCCAGTACCATGAGCCCTAATACATCTAACCGCCCTTTTCTGAGAACCATACGCCATCTAATCCTACCTCGAATAGCCTTTACCATACTTGTCCTTTCCTTTCATGCACTCTATCCCTCACCCTATTTGACCTGATCCGTGACAACTTTCCCTGACCTCCCCCCTGCCTCGACGTGCATCTAAATGGCATTCGCACAACCCAAAGCTTGAAATACCTGAGATACGATTAGACCGACCTTCATCCTTCTCCTGCTGCATACAGAACCCTAAGAAGTTTTTATTTCTCGTATGGGAAAGCGTCGAGATTCCTTCAGGAACGTTTGCGCGTCGACAAGCAAAAGGTGACGGCATACTTCCGTCTTTAACTAATCACGTTTCCGGACAGAGAAGAATTTTGAAGTGAGCAGAGCTCAGCCGGAACCCGCGATATCTACCATTTATTCCTTATGGCATTTCCGACATAAACGACGTTATGAATATTAATGAGCACGGTTCTGAAGATGTTCCTAAGCGGATGCGGTAGAAAACAGCCGCTGAGAAGGCATGGAGCTAAATCAGTCTCAGAACGAAATCTCATTGACAAAAGTGCAGTTGCCTGGACAGAGGATATACGAGGGATTCCATAGAAAGACTTGGCTGAGATTCACAATACAGAATTAATCAGTCGGTAGTTTCCGTGGACATACACGACTTCTCACGCCGCTATTGACATTAATTCAAAGTATTAGATGGTCAGATCAGTAGACCAGAATACAGGGGGTGTCAAAAAAAATTTGCCCACGGCGCGCATCCGCCAAGAATACAAAACATAGGGAAACGAAAGAGATAAAGTGTCGGGGCAAGATATTCCCGAAATGTTCCCCTGAAAGCAGGAACAAGCTGTGGGTCATTACGTTCACCTTTATAAAAATATGGAGCCTTCAGTCGGCGGCGCAGCCGGGTTGACAGCACCTACGCCATTAAGGTATGCCAGATCCCGTGGTAGGTCTTTTGTGGGGAGCTTTCTAAGGATTGGCTCTTTGGTTCATGGAAGTTACAGCGCCCCTGCTGCTTGGACAAAGCTACTATTATCCAAAATACCATTTTTCATGCCTCAAATCCGCCTCCGGAGGGGTTTCAGTGGTAATGGCACGTTTTGGTTCTTAAAATGAAGTACTTAAGGGCACTACCCAATATGATTCCCTTCAGGTTCCCAGGGTGAAAGGATTATGAACGAGAGTGACGAATTCTCGGATTTTGCCGTGTTGAGGTGACACATCATGTTCACTCGAAATAATCTCCCGATCCTGTTCGTACAGAAGGCTCCCACGGTTTAGTGTGCTCTCGAATTTGGGGGTGGAAATACCTAGTAAGAATTTGCTGGAGTTCGATTAATATGGGGTTGAATGTGAAGGAAAAAACTTCGTTTTTTGGCACCCTTTTATTCTTATGAAAAGGCATTAGTTAAAATCACAATCCACAGCCTCATGGAAATCACAAGGAATTTGAATCCAACATTTTTCGGGCTTTCAGAGTGCAAGATGACTCATGTCTGTATACATGGAAGCCACGAAATATCTGCTACCAGGAATTACCAGTATTACAAATATCGCTGGTTATCATCAAGTATCTCTGTCAAGTCTATTCGGTATTGTATTGTTAATTTTGGTGTGACCAGTGACCTATATCAGTGAAATGGTGAACCTCCCACTCACAGTTTGAACACCTTGCGAGCGCACTCCGAATGCAATTTCATGTGGCCAAGAAGAGGCCAAAAATAGGTAACGAAGTATCAAGCACAAATATGTAGTTCCCTGAGCACCTACCGTACCAGCAACAGCACCATAAATCGCTTGTAAACTCTTAATGATTCCATTCGACTTGATGTCATGAACAACTAGATGCTTGCCGAATTCACACATCAGTCACATGGACCATATCAGACGGGAATCTCTCTTTGAGCTCTGGTGAAGCACTCAGTGTGGCAAGTGGAAGCATTGTATTACACAAGTGACCCAGTAAAAAATCTCTTAGATGCTTTCTCGAAGCTCATTAGATGGAAAATGGGTGATTCTACAATCATACATTGCCAACATATAAAAACAGACAATCCAGGACAACGCCAGCGGTTCTGACCCATCCCTTTGGGCATTTTCCACCAACTTGACTTTCACTACGAAGCACAGAAGCACCCAAGTTTTCTGCCACACAGCACACAGTGAAGCGGGATGCAATGCCCACGTGGGCACCTACGCCCCTTAAATAGTTCGCTAAACGGGCAAGAATTGATCTATTATTTCACTTATTATAGCTATATAGATTATATATTTATCTTAATTCTGTAGCTATTCAACGGAATATATCAACATATATGACAGTTAAATCATAAATATTATATGACTAGATTTATATTAGAAACTCTTCATTTCCAGGCGGCTGACTTTATAAATATTGACAAATGACAAAAATGACAAAAATAAACATGAACACAAATAATAATATGGTACAAATCATAAAAAAAGTTCACAGCCAGTACTTTGAGACCTCAAATCGGTCCTCTAACCCTCAAAGATAAATCGGAAAAATATGATCTTCTGTTATACACAGGTTCATGTTGTATTTGCATTGTAAGAGCCGCATACAAAGTTATACGCGCATATACAAAATACAAGTGAAATAAAGCTGCTCAAAGTGACGGACGACTGGGTGGAGAGTCCGAGTGGGCTCAGAGCAAAGAGGTGACACCTCGCGGTGAGGGACGCAGAGTGGAAGCAAATAAACATTGCGCGCGAAAGTATGAGCTGCGCTCTGGCAGCCTGGATCTGCTCAAATGTGGGTGTATATCACTAGGACAAAACCGTCGCGTGGCCGTGTTCGGCACGCGACGGGATAGTGCGAGTTATGCGCGCCGTATTGGATGGGTCTTGACGCGATGACAGTGCTCTACGCCTCATTCTATGCGTAATCGCTTCAGGACTCAACTAATACGGCGCGCATAGCTCGCACCATCCCGTCGCGTGCCAAACACGGCCACGCGACGGTTTTGTCCTAGTGATATACACCCGCTCAAATGTTGGGGCGGGAAACCAATAGAGTTTCAAATAAGAATAGTGGAGTCCTCTCGGTTTATTTCGTGCATCTGTTCATGCACCGTATCCAGCAGAATAATTTCAACAGTGAGTCGTATCATAGAGTTTCCGTGGACGATTCCTCTAACACCAGATAAAGCCTTAATCACTCTAGTGATTACTCACAAAGCGTGCTTGCGTGGCGTATCCTCCTTCCCTATGCTACTAAAGAGTGCCTTCGGTCGAAATGCATTTAAAGTTGACTTGTGGGTGGTCCGCGATGGCATCTGGAACTTTTTGTTATCAATGAGCGCCTCGTGGTCCGGACACTGGAATGGATATGGATTGGCATAGCGGAACTGGGGAAGCTATGCAGTGGTGCGACATAGCAGTAATGAGCAAAAAAGGAAAATTGCCATTTTGGAACGCTTGCCATTTTTTCAGTGACAATTTCCGAACAAAATTCTTTCAACTTCGTATTTCGAAGAATTCAGTGTTGTGCACTTGCGAGAGCCTCCTTTGTTCACCACACGTTCGGGAAAAATCTAGTGCACTGCAATTTTTCGAAATGCTAACTTCATAAATGATGCTGGGATGTGTACGCATTTTGTTCTGTAGAACGCATACCATTTCGAGGACACAAAGCTCAAGCAAAGATGACGTCGCACAGATGAAGGACTTTGTGCGCGGTCGCTGAATAACGGCTAAGCTGAGCTGGCCGGGATTTGACCAGGAAATACGTCAACGACGAGACGATATCACTCATCGCTGGCAATACCAGCAGCATTAGAATTTGTCACACCTCTCCACGTATTTACATATGTGAACAGAGGCTTTCGTTCATTTGAACTATTCAGTTAGCTGGAACACTTTTGTGGTTCCTCTAGCCAATGACCATAGCACATTCGCCGGGCAGTAATCTCATGCTAATCTGACATTATATATGCTGATGAAAAAACCAGAAATGATTAGATTCCGATGCGTACACTTCCATTCCGTGTTGGTTTAAAGGAATCGACCACGGAAATTTGTACTTTTCTATCATCTCCATATTTATATATGTTTACATATGTTATTATATATTTGCTTACTGAGAGCTCCATACAAAGTTCCACGCCCACATACAAGAACCCAATCGACTGAGCTGCCTGAAGCGACGGACTACGGGGTTGGGGTCCGAGGTGATTCGGTGGCAAAGGAGTTGGGGAGCAAAGGGTGGACAGTCACATCGCTGGGGAGGCAAATCGAAAAGCATATCAAGAATGTGCGCGAAAATCTCAAGTGCGTTCCGGCCGCTGACGGCTGTTCGGACGCTGTGACGGGGATTCAAACGAGTGGCCCTTCTTCCAGTTTGTGCTGCTGCTGCTGCTTTTTGATTTCTGCTTTAGAATAAAGGAAATCTCTGTTTTTTCTGTTGTTTACTACATCTACTGAGGAAAGTGATACCAGAAGGGATAAGAATCATAGATCCCTTGGACGATTCCTTCACCAAACAATTTGAATCACCATGAGTCTCTCTAAGAGTCAAGAAAAAAGGGTCGAAGTGCATGCTCGTCTTATCCTTCTCATTCCGTACTCCTCCCCTCAAACAGTTTTAGCGAACGCTAGATGTTTGCCGCTTCACACATGTTTTCTAACGAAGAAATTCGCACGGAATCAATCAACCCAGGAGAACTAATGTGTCTGATTAGAGATTATCCGGCTTACACACAGCCATGGTTACGAAGCAGATTTGGATCGAAAACAGCTCTGCCTGTGAACAAACTGCAGAGTCTTTGTCAACAAAAAGAAATAATTATAAACTCGGAAAATTATAGGATGCACCCAGTTCAAAATTAATGCCAAGTTCGTGCTCGGAAAAATGCGAGAAAATCAATAAGTACAACGCGCACCGAATTTGTGCATAATTTAATGTGACTTTCTTGAGCTAATTAAATAAATAAATTAATGGATAACAAAAATGTGTTCTTAAAGCCGAATTTCATTACTGTTCCTTGTGTTTTGAAAGGAGTTACATAGAATCATGGATCCGTGGAAAGCAAAAAGCCCATGGCACATGCCTGAAGTCCTTCCCATTTCATGGTTTCTCTGGAATCAGTGATTTATTTATTTTCTTAATTATTTATGTTAATTAATTGAACGAACATCCTGCTTGCATGATAGCCACGGGACAGCGTACTGCTGTCCCGTGGGAGAACTTTGTAATGATATGAAGGTGGCTACGTTTCACATTGATCAGCATTGTTCAAAAAATTAGCTCACTACCAAATTGGCATGCCACCGGAACCGCGTCCTTTCAAACGCTGTACTGTCATCCACTGAATCGGATATGCTTCAGAGAAAGGACTCAGAGAGATGTTGAAGTGAAGCAACTATCGCGACAAGGGGCTTCCAAGTGAAGTAGGGAAGGGTGGGGCGGAAAAGGGAAGAAAGGCGTTCGTTTTGAAGAATATCAAAGGTTGAAGGGGATAACCGGCAGCGGAACTCGGATTCAAAAACGTGACGTTGCCGTCTTTGTGCTCATGGTAGCTTCACCCATCACCTTTCCGGGTTGCCGGCTGTAGGAGATGGGGTCACAGAATAACGCAATTGTCATTTGTTGTCACGCAGGGCCTTCATTCATCCATTATGGTGTGAAAAGGTGAAACAATTGAAGAAAGTATAAGTCAAAGAAAAAGCATAAAACGCCTGAAATACTCAAGGCGAACTACGAATTACGGCATGACAATTTAAAGCGTCGTGTGTGCGATTGCGGCAACCTGAACGAACTGCAAGCCACCGTAAGCTCATACCGCCAGTCAAAATTGCTCCGTTCCAATGTCCTTGTGGTGCTTTCTCATGACTCTATTTACTATAAATGAAGAATTGTCCTTGCAGCAGAGCCGCTTATTATATCTGTCCCCTACATACCAAATTCCCTAGTAAAAGGTTTTATTCCCTCTCGTTTTCCTCCCATAGCTCTGCTTCGAGGACTCTCACGGGGGATAACAAAGGAATTTTCGAAAAACGTTTCTTTTCAAAGAAGCCCCTTTTCGGAAGACAATCCTTTTCAAAAGAGCCTCTCAACCGTGCTGATATCGAAAAGTATTCGCTGTTTTGGGTGGCCCAAATTCGATAGAACATATTTGTAGGCGAACGCAATTGATCGTAACTAAACAAAAACCACTAAATTAGGCCACTTTCTCAGCATTCTCTGAGCAAATCTCATCTCAGCTGAAACTTTGTCTATTCAGTATCCAAAAAGTACAGAAAGTCAATTTTGACATCAACCATATCTTCCCTAAAAGGGGTTAAAAAAGCCAGAAACATGGTAGACCATCTTGAATACGTTCATGCTCATGTGGGGGTTGGCATTGCTACGGGAAATGAACGGATCGAAGGAAAGCGCTTTCTAGCAAACTACGGTCGATTTTCATTTATGTACGGAACTATGCAAAGAGATAGCTCCTGGAATTTGTAGTGAACTACTACCAGGATAGACCATTAAAGAACGACCGAAGGGTGCCAACTTGCATCTTCGTCTCTACACGTGAGCTTGCAAGGCTTTCCCCTCACTATCCACGGTTCGGAAACATCTTTCGAAAAAAACTTCATTATCCAAGCCAACTCTGATGCCAACTTTACTTTTTGATTCTACTGTCAGCACTAAAATCGTGGTTTTCCGCGATCCCGAACGACGCTTAGAAAAACTTTCTTCCAGGGAGACTCTTCAAATCTTGTACGTAAATGGATGAGCAGGTTTCTCCTTTAAATTGGTACCTGACCACTCAAAAAATTTACGAAATATTACGAAATGTACTAGTGAGAACTCACAAAGGACTAACCAATGAGCTAAACGCCGAGAATTGTTTGTCCAACTTAATGGCATACTACGTGTGCGGATAATGTATGCACATCACTCATTTTCAGGTAAATCTATGGTTATCGACGCTTCCTCCCTTTGGTCACCCATTCGTAACCAGCATTTACCCTTCTCGTAAGCAGCAGTTCATGTGGTCAGAGTTAAACATTCATTCAGAGGCATTCCAAAGTGTATTAGGAAATTAATTTTCTGGTGGTATACTTTTTGATTATTTAATTACTGGCGCGTTACTGTTTGATAAATAGGAGTCAAAATTATCATTGTTCACTGATTAAATTATGGACAACCCTGATAACACAGGGGTAGGTTAGATGTTGTATGTTTCACGGTAGCTGAATATGGTTTCGAATGCATGTAAGAGTAAATAATAGGAGATAATTGATTGTGATACTGGGTAGTAATAACTGGTTACATACATAGCTGACTACTAGTACACTATAAATAGCCCATCGTGGCGTAATCACTGTAAACTTAACAGACCGTAATAAATTTGTCCTATTTATCAACAATTATTATGAACAATTATTAACAATTATTTATTATTATCTTATCTCACAGACAACAAACTGCGGTACCATGTACTGGAGTAAGCAATAGCTTAGCTGCCCTTTTTAGACGATTAGTGCACCTGGGCTCACCCTTGGCAGGAACTGGTGATAATATAAAATAAATAATATTCACTAGCTTTTCTACTTGTTATTGCATGAGATGCAATAATATTTTTAGCCTACTGATGGCTCGCTACGAATCACATGATTCTCTCAGTATAATGAGAGTACATTTTTTATCAATACCAAGGCTATTACTTGCTGAGTTCCTGAGAGTCTGAGGACTAACAAGCACAATTAGAATCTGTGGAGTTGTCTAAAGAATGCGCATTCGATGGATAGGATTCCCAAAGGACTCCAGAGATTCACTTGAATCAGAGGCACGTTCTTGAAACCTATTATCTTATCCTGTATCAGTATCCAGTAAATCGTTGTTAGGTTGAGAAGAATCGATTAATGTCCGCTTCCTGTGGAGCGCGTTAAAAGCAAAGGAACAGGGCGAAAAAGCTCAGTATGGCCCTCCCGCTACTTAACGACCTCATTCAGTTGCCAGAGTGTATGCTGGTGGCGATGGGGTTCGATGAAGAAGGACATTCCAAAACTACCACTTTATGCAGTCACACCACTTATCAGTAACGCCCTTTCTCGTTTCAGTTGAGGAATTTCAAGGAGCAAGTTGGGCTAACTCAGGTCCGGTCATCAGCTCAACAAGAAAAATTGACCGCAGTAGCGTGACAAAGTTGTCTTTGGGTCTCACATTACGAATTCATTGCTTTCAGGCCCAAATACGGCGGTCGCTGGTCATCACGCAACATATAAAACTAACGAATAGAATTCAAACTATTCTGAAAAAAATCAGAGAGCTAAAACGATATGGGACCGCGCACTATGTAGTAGAAAATGATAGAGCTGACATGGACTAGACGCTAAGGAGCACCTGAGAAAGGGAAAGGCGCAATGAATCACTCCAAAATGACAGTACGATGCCAGAAGAAGTGAAAGGATGACGTTCACGAGAAGGGTTTCGTAGGAATCCTTGTAATCGATATGACCATGATGTGACACAAACATAGTTTCAACCAAGAAACGCCATTGAATCAGCACAAATTGCCTTGTTTGCTAGCGCAGTTCGTAAACAAACAGTATTCGAAAACAATGTGCACAACTGTAACTTACATCTGTTCGAAACAGTCGGCAAATCAAGATTCAGAAGAATCGCCCTCGATGTGTCGTCGGCACCGGACATCCCAGCCATGGCGTTAGTGTCAGCTGGGACGACGTCGAGTTGCGGTGGGCGGTCCGACTCAATTGTCGAGCCTAAGTCATAAGGACTGCTCGATCCTTGTGGGGAACGGCGTAACCCTCGACCACACATGCACCAGAAATGCCGGAGACGACGACGACGCTTTGGTGATGACGTGGCGGTGGCGCCATCTGGCCGCCCAGTGGCGCCAGCCTTGCCGCCCACCGCTAGTGCGAGAGACGACACTGCTGCAGCAGGGTCCTACTAATGTGAAAGGTGTCGTGGTCGAAGACTCTCAGATTGCGGATTTCGAAGACGAGCCAGACCAGTTGTGAGGGCGGTAATTGTGATCGTTGTCGAAATGGGCGGAGTAGGGAATGGGTTAAAAAGGACGCAATGAAACGCTGAATGAGTAGCGAGAAGGAGGAGGAGCCAACACCCGGTTCCCGCCCTCGACACGGAATTACTGTTGGATGATGTGTCGGCAACGTGGGGCGACGGGCGAGCGCTGCAAATGCCCAGAGCAGCTCTTCTCGTCACAGGAAGCATTAGCTCATGCATTCCGGAAGTGGCGGTGAATGAATTCGCTCGCGATGCGCTCCATGAAAAAAGGAAGGAAAAAATCCATGAAAAAACTTCCGGCAAACAATGCACACTCTGATCTGCTGCGGTTCCTTGTCTGATCACGGCTACAGCTGAGCCGGTAGGACAGTGGAAGTATTAGGAATGGATGATCTATGCTATCGCGTTGTAGCGGACAGGCCAAATCAGGCGATCACTACTTTCTCTTCGTTCTCGTGGACGTCAACTGTATATTTACTCGGCTGGTACTAAGTTTGGAAACAAGAAGGTAGTTCTGATTATTAAAGCTTCAGTGTGGACAGAAAGACTGAGGTACTCCGATGCTCGAGGATCCATAGGTCACTTATTTCGGGTAATCTTTATGACAGTGCACAACTTAACTTTAATCATGAATAGCCATAAAAAGTTTGCATTCTTCTGAATCGAGCTCACCATTTTCTGAAACCTTTTTCCATATGGGTGATGCCTACCGGATCTGTCGAAAGTTGGCTTATCGTTAAATCAAAAACCACTCCGCCAAACGATAAAAACAGCGGAAATGCAAACTGCAAATGAAGCATTACCGTAATCAATAATTTTTGCGAGTAGGACCAGGGTCACGGCTAGCGTTGAGAAATCTTCTCGGAAGTACCACCTCCTACCCCGGTCTACGCTTTTAACACTACCCGTTCTTGCACTCCGTTGTCTCCCTAGGAAAGAACGTCAATCGATAATCATAGCATTCCCACGGGTTGTCGATTGACGACATTTCTAGAGATCTCCTTTTTTCTTGAAAATATTTAAAAAGGAGTACTCGTCGGAGATTTTCCGAGAATACGTCCCTTCTTAGGATTCCTCGACCCAAGCTTGACCCTGAAAGGCGTGGCAGAGTTGCTACTTCTGTTAAACTTATCAATTTTCCCTTGGTCTCATTGGCACTGCGAAACTTAACTCCAAGACCGTTGACCATCTTCAAACCAGTGACCAAGTTGCCTGTGGTTCTTTTTACTTCAACCTCACTGCCTTGATGCATCTTGGACAGTAAGCTGTGTCCCAATGTTGGGGTAGCAGCACTTGGTATCGGGGTCAAGCATGTGCCGAGAAAGTGTTGGGCATGTGCCGTTGGGAAAGTCGGATTCCGGCTGGCAGGGAAGAGAAGTTTACCTAGTGTTACGTTGCCTGTATTGCCCCCCGAATCACTATCACGACATTCAGGCATGAAAGAGATCGTGAGATAAAGATGTCATCCCCCCGCTTGGATGATGGCACATTCGGGACAGACGTTGGAAGAACGGGTGCGCTGGGTGGCGTCGCACTGCAATACCTCCGAAAGAGGTTCGTACGATGCGCCGTAACTCCTCGACATCATGCTTGAGACTGGAGGCAGACAAATTCTAGTAGCAAGGTTCAGCAAAGCAACTTAAAAACCAAAGGCATCACTGTAAGAGCGATTGCTCCTTCTGGGTGTCACAAGATTTTGACGGCAACTCGGTACAACCTTGGCATTGATTGAAGACGACAAGAATGCTTCCCATCTGTTTTTTTAGGATTCCGAATTCCGATAAAGGAGTCAAAACTGGAACAAAGACAGATAATCCAATTTCCTACTGTCGCGGTACGTATTCCCCTCGATTTCCGGCAGTTTCAGGTTCATTTCCGTCCATCTCTCAACAAAAGCTAGGAGCTGTGCCATGTCTGCCCACACTGACACATTGGATATTTATACATAGGATAGCTAATGAGTACAGCTTTATTTACAATTCAGGGAGAAAACTAGTGACTAGTCAAGCGCCTCGTGAACCTTTGTCTAGGGAAGCTAGGAAAAGCTAAGAAAACACTGCATAAGCAATAAAAGGTATAGGACCTAGTGCGGTAGAACTTGGTCCAATCGCAGACAAGACTTCTGCTATCCTTACTAAACCTGTTCGTGGGATAAAAGCACTGAGCTTTTGGTGACACTGCACCCAAGTGTGATTTTGGCAAAAGTCACTTCGAGCTGCAGCTTTCATTTCGAAGGCAGCGGAAGGGGGAGGGAAGCAAGGAATGAAAGCGTTTTCAAAAATTCTATTCTCAGTAAACCAACATTCGAACTCTGAAAAGGTAGTGTGTAAGGAATTCGCGTTGCAAAACGCTCTATTTCGAACTGCACGCTTCACCTCGAACTGTACTCTTCAGGCGGGTCGACGTCATTTGGTATCGCTCGGTAGGACGAATTTGCATCAACATGTGATACAGTGAAAGGGAGATTAAACGAAAATGTGAGAGCGAAGGGTGTCTATAATTTGAAAAGAACTCCATTTGGGCCATACTGGACGTCTTGGCATGGCGCCATGTGTGCAGCTAATGAAGCGCAAGCTACAGTAAGCCCATACTGTGAGCTGAAATCGCACCATACCGATGTTTTCAAGCAAACTAAATGAGAAAAGTAGTCGAAATCTCGTCATCAGCTTTCGTCAAACCTACCTCCTTACAGGTACAAGGGTCTGGTTAATGATATGATAAGTGGTACCGTCGTCCAAATAAGGCAGGGAACAAATTACCGCCCACGCCAGCCGTACTTCCCCATCTCCATGAACGTCATTCCGTATAGCAAACCATAGCGTAAGCTATGTGGGCCACAACACCCCTTAGTTAGGTGTAGGTGCTACTTGCTTCAAATTCCATTTGCCAGGAATACCTGGATGGACGAATGATGGTAGTAACGAGCGGCTTCGCTGCCATTCGTTCATCATTTCGGATTGGTTCCCGTTCGGTCCATTTGAGCCTTTTATTTCTGTGAGATGCAATGAATGGCGTGCACTTATGTGGTAGAATACAAACACAACAATTAGGCACTCTACAATCTGTTGGCGACTTCAATTCAAAAGGATATGTGAAAGTACGGTGAATCCCAAGAAAGGAAATATTAGCGCTGGATACTTTGCTGACATTATACTGTACACATGCGTTAATTTGAGCCGTTTCTAATCAGCAATGACTGAATCTGGTATGCTAAGATTGAAAATTGCCCCTAGTTCCTCCTTCTTAGAAAAGCATCGATTTCCTCTTTCTCTCCAAATCGCATGGATAGGAAAGTCAGAAAAACTTGCTTGCTCGAATTACGTGCTATTAAAAGAAAGTATGGCGTTTGAATCGATAGTGCGAAAGCATTAACATAATTATTTGATTCGGAATGATGCAATAAATGTGGTTAATAGTATTCGAAGTATCCATTTAGAAATTTTTCAAACGACAAAACAGCGAGAATGATGGCCATTAAAAACTCAGCTGAAAAACAGTGTTGACATACACCTGCTTTTACAACTAAGGTGAAAAAAATGATGGAAAACGTTCATTGATTTGGCTCTAATAACTAATACAAGGTTCGGTGTTCGGCATCCTAGCTATGTATGTGAAACGAAACTAAGGCACAGAAGCACTGAATGGACTTATGAGTGACGCCAAATCCGGTCATAGCCTGGCCTGTGTACTCACTATTATATCGTGAAAGAGGCAAACTTTCTACCATAGAGCAACTATTTCATTCTAAAAGTAACGCTGGCTGGAACTTTCGGTCTCACGCTCATCTAAACTTCACATATTTTCCTTCATTCGTTAAAAGGAACAATTGCGCTAGTGTTGCTTGGATTGTTGTAATACATTTTCACTTTTGGCAACATATGGCACTGATCTCTGTTTT
The DNA here is from genome assembly GCA_963978905.1 of Trichostrongylus colubriformis. NCBI lineage: Eukaryota > Metazoa > Nematoda > Chromadorea > Rhabditida > Trichostrongylidae > Trichostrongylus > Trichostrongylus colubriformis. Next base: position 28,840,883 of record OZ022259.1, on the reverse strand, counting down.
GTGGATCAAACCCCCAATCAGGTTTGCGCCATTTGGTCACTGGGCCACACGGTAACAGTTCAGAACACTTTTCTTCTTTGGTCTTGGTTGCGATTGGGCCCAGCTCTAAGCGAGAACAGCTATGAGCCATAGAATTCTATTAGTAATGCACAGTTTATTTCATTTTCCATGCCTAGCACGGAATTTGGCCTGACCACTTCAACATAGGTGATCACCGTGGCAGTAATATCCAGTGTACCATCCGATGTATTCCTTGAGGCTTCTGTAAATCCGCTCACCAGGGTTTCTCGCCGAAGATGAGGCTTCCTTCGGTTTCGACACAACGAATGATTCACTACTGTCTAACGACATGTGCGAGGGTGGAGGTTTTAAACGAATAGTGTCCATGGTAGTGTCCTAAAAGCGTTCATGGGGTGCAATCATACCCTATATATAAACCAGGAGTTTGGTGTGTTTGGATGTTTGTCTGTCCACCCTGTGGTTTAATTACCCAAGTTTGGGGTACAGTGGGGGCGTGGGTGTGTGGCTAGAGTGAAAGTACGTGGAAAGAGTGAGAGTATGTGGCGGGTAAGAGAGTTCGATATACGCGCTGATTTTGAATGCTTCCTGTATGACGCGCAGTAGTATGCGCCAGCCCAACTGGCAAGCAAAAAATCCGCAGTAACCACAAAGTTGTGCACTACGGGCTCCGCTAGTAATATGCTTGAATGCTTCCCATATATTTTTCAAAAAAATGCAGTTTTGGGTTTTTAAACCTATTCTTTCAGCAGGACGGGCGACGTCCGGTTGCACTTTTGAGGCATTGTTAGAAGGCGACGAAATCCTTTCATCAACTGAAGGTTCTAATTGGACACTTTATTCCCTAGAGAATGCCGATCTCCACGGCACATGCACTCTTGCGCAACAATCAAAATAAAGGCCCTTTCAAGCTCTAGGACCAAAGAGCTCCAGCAGAATGCACAGCGATTCACAGCTGTTCGCATCTCAGACAAAAAAATGAATTAGAAATATATTGAATACGTAAATATTACTTGACTACTGCTGGAGGAATGACATTCCTTTTTCGAATCGCCTCCTCACTCAATGCACAGTATAAATTTTATTTTTCATGCCTTACTGTCACGAGTTTGGGAGCATATTTAAGGAGATTTAATTGCATAGTTACATAGTCTGCCATGTTTGTGGTCTGAAACTTAAAGACAAGTGTATGACCAGCCTTTTTACTTTGGAAAATCCGCCCATCAAGGTATTTTCCGTCTTACAATGGACGAGATGGTCGTGCGCGTTGACCGTCTGATCTCTCGTCAGTGCAACGACTTTCTCGGTCGTGAAGACCACAGCGTCCAAGAATAACCACAAAGGCACCATAATTGGTATCTAGAAGGATTCATTCGTGTTTCTTCACAGTTCAACAACTAAACACAGCTAAATGATGACTAGGCAACGCAACCAACACATGAGTTATCCTGCAGTGCTCTTCTGAACTATCCTCGTGAGCCTGTTTTTGCATTGAAGCCTTATGTCACTATAAGACTTCGAAGCAATCCCGTAATGCAATAACAGACCGACTGAGTAGAAAACAAAGCGGTAATCAATCACGTGATTAATTAAGCAAAGCCCTCCAAGTTGCGGTGAGAAACCTTCAGGTTCTCATATCAGATCCCGGCTTCCAAAGGAGTTTGCTAACCTTCAACATAAAAGTGCGCAATCCTTATTTTCCGCTATCGCGATTTTTGTTGGAGTCGAGACATAGCATAGCGTAGCTCCTGCAAGACATAGCAGAACTATGGTAGGCCTGCGGTTCGGCTGTGGACCCCAGACACCAATAATTCTTTCCTTAGCAGAAATTACTATGGACAGCGAGATTTACAATTGGGGATAGAGACGGTGGCGTCGCTCCACTCGCATGGTGCAGAGATCAATCTGGGCCGGCTCAGCCGATCAGGCTTTCCACTCATCTAGAATTATTAAATCGGCACAAGACTTTAACGAGAGAGAGCTTTAAAACATTAGATATACACCGGCCGGTAGAAGCATTTTATTGCACAGTCCATTTCGGAGCGCCTGACAGAGCGTGGCCTTGGGTGATAGTATATCAAACCCTCACACTCCACCACACACTCTCACTCTCACCACTCACCCATGTCTGTTGGCCACGCCCTGTCAGGCGCTCCGAAATGGAGTAGTAACAAACCAGATGAGTACTTTAGTATTTGAAGTTTTATAGTTATATAATAGTTTTATAGTTTCATAATATAGTTTCTTGAATAAGTATTTTGGAGTCTCAACTGTTTTTGAACATTCAAACCAAATACGTATTCAAACGCAGTTTTGGCAGAATGCAGATTGCGTGGCAGATTCTCGTTCGGGAAAGATACATAAAAGTCATGTAGCATATTTCTTATAGGATTCTTATGTATGTATGTCAATAACGTTTCTCGATAAAATCTTTATATCGCAGTATTCCGAAGTTAACGATAAAGACTGTCTGTGTTTATTTTTATCAAGTAAATTTAAATTCAAACTTTTTCCAACATTATTACAAATCTTTGCTGATTATTAGTCGCTAATTTCATTTCCGAAGCAATTCAGGATGAAGACTCCTGTGCTTATTTTAATCGAGTAAATTTAAATTTGAATTTTTTTCTAGGATTATTACAAATCTTCGCCAATTATTAGTCGTCTATTTGAAATGCCTGTACAACTCGGAACGGGAGTCCAGCTGTGGTGCATCCCCAGAGGATTAATTAGCGGGGCGCACTTCGTCTTTCCTCCTTTACTGAGGAGGACAAAGAAAAAGCTCAATTAGGGAGACCGGGAAGCAATACCCATATCTGGGAAGAAACGTATTCGTTACATATGCTGAAGTGGCTCCTCGCCGATGCTTCGTACCTGGTTTTTCTTTAGAATGATGCTTAGTAAGTAGCGAAAGGCTTCGCTAGTGTCAGATGGACAGTTACGAAGTTATCCGAGCTGAAAATCAAGTCCAGGGCCGACTGATCGAAAATGAGCAGATTCATTATGCACCATAAAATTATGCAGATTAATGTGATAGTTAAAGGATGCAAAATGGAGCAGAAAATGTGTAAAAAGAAATCAGGAAAGGGCATTTCAAGCTGTGGATGATCTTTCCCTTTCGTCACCTATCCTTATTCACGCGTCCAGAGCAGCGCTTTCAACTGTTTCCGTAGTTATGGATCTCTCATTGTTACTCCATCCGCCGTTCTGTCGTAATATCTCCGCAGTCTTTGGCTGCAATTCATGGCCTACAGCATGTGGTAGGTACTGCCACCTTCACATGGCAGACCGTCTACATCATCAAAGTAGGTGAGCACGATAGCTTAGTTTAACTCGATGACGAAAAATAATACGAAAAGGGAGAAGACGCGGATCTGCACGAGTAATAAAACCTCCGTTCAATGTATGGGCTCAGCTTGCTTTTTCCGCGCGCCACATCAATGACATATGTATCGATCGAAATTGGGATACATATGTAACGGTAACATCTTACAGTGTACGCGGAGGCGGAGTCAGCAATAAGGCGTTATGTTCCATTAGGCACTCACGTAGATGCAGCACGCGCTACATATTGTCGCTTACACACCATTCATTTTTAGAGCACGCGTTTCTTTTTGGTGAAAAAAACACTTCATCGTTCCCACTGCGTTTCCAGGGCTCGGCTTCCCGTGCCTGTAGGCGTTCATTGCATAGACATGGGACATGGGAAGGGTCCAGAAAGGTGGATATGTGTAAACAGATGAGCTCCAGTGTATCTTTTTTCATGGAAAAAATTTACACAGATGGAAGATGTCATAAGACGTTGATAGCACGACGTGACGACGCACCGACGTTCACACTTTCCTATTCGACACAGCTCTCCGCTCAACTGGGCACATGCCTAAGACCAATCCAGGATAAAATCTCAAATTGGGCCAGGGGTTTCCTCAATAGTAACCATGTCCCCCTCATTGTTTCACGTTGTTTGCTCCAAGTTTTGAATTGGGAACTCTATGGCAAATTCTTTACAGACGAGAAAATCACACTGGAATTGAGGCCGCTCCCGTTCCATGCTCATAGCAGTCACGATTAGCTCTCACGTTGGCAGACTTTTGTGTACAATGGCGGGAAACAGTTACGTGATCACAGTCATATTGCACTGATCTTGGACTCAAGGCATTTTGTATACATAAAACATTTGACATTTGTATACATTTGAATAACTAGAGCATTCAAATTGTTTATGAACCAGGGCAAGTAGTAGATGGCAGGATAGTCATGAATATAATTGTGGATCTCTTCTGTTTGTAGGTTATTACTATATTACTCATGGATTCATAAATTTACTTTTATATTTCTCGGAATTGATTAATTTTTTGGACTATTCAGAACCAAAACTAATTATTTAGAGTTAATTGATATAGCGCTTCTTATTACTATATTTCTTGATTGTAGACTAGATGACTATCACCCTAAAGTCCCATAGATAAGAGCGGGCCGTAGATAAGAGCGGTTTGTGCTAGAAAATGAAAATTGACGTTTGTATACGTTTTTCCTTGGCGCTGTGTGCTCATGATTATCGCATTAATAGCCTACGACTTTACCTTTAATCTTACTGTTCTCTGTACTTTTTCTATTGCTATTTTTCATTAGGTTGTAAGGAAAGTTCTGGCCGCATTCGCGCGTTCACAAGATAAACTCAAATTCGAAGCGCTGTTACATGAGTTAAATTACAAGTTGTGCTCCTTGGATAGAGAAAAAGTTGCTCTTTCTGGATATATGCTTTTCTTGAAATGTTGCAAGTTTTTCGAGCTATTAGGAAAATTATAAAGTACTTCGAAAATGGCATTTTTTTAGATGACTTCACTTCACGAGTTTTTGTTTAGCTGAGTCCCAACGAAGGTGACCACAAATGTGAGTGCTGCAAGGGGAGGGATGAAGCATTGTACTGAACACTTTGTCCCTGGTTTCAGAAGTGCAGAAATGAGAACGAGTTGCTCGAATTTTCAATTGATCAAATCGCTTCAACTGAGACGGCAGAAAGCGATGACTCATACTTGCAGGGAATTCCAAAAGTATCGGCCCTCAACACACAAACTTGGTTAGCCACTTCAAGTAGCCTTGGTCTGGATAAACACAAAAAAAGGTGCCGCTGGACCCTTCAGAGCAGCTTGCGCAAGCGCATTCTCCACAAATCCTCTTCCAGTAATTGAAGCAGTTGAAGGCTGAAGCCATTACTCGTCTATCATATTCAAGATCTAGCGCTAACTATGCCCCACTTTTCCAAACATCTGAACAGCTTCTTCAGCAGCAGTGTGTTCGGAAAGAATGATGGTTTGAAGTTGACTTTTTTTTTGTTTTTGCGCTCTATAAATCATCAGCCCTTCTTCAAAATGAGATATGCAAATCTCCACAGTACCTCCAAAAAAGTAGCGAATCAAATGCCGCTCATTCTGTGAGAAAAGATGCAGTCTGAGCCGAGTTATGATCTCCCAAAGCTGAAATTGCGAAACCGGCTATGAGAAATCTAATTTTACTGTTGCATTGGGAGTGACTGCTGCTGGAGAGAAATTTGAAACAATGCTAATTTTTAAGAATTTTTTAAAGAATTTTAAGAATTTTCAAAAATTTTTTTACCGGTAAATCAAACCGCTCTTATCTATGGGACTTTAGGGTAGTACTTGCGATCCAGTGCAAGTAGTAGACGGTAGAATAGTCATGAGAATAATTATGGGTCTCTTTTGTTTGTAGGTAATTACTGCATATTACTCATAGGTTTTTCAAAATTAGCTACTATACTTCCCAGAATTAATTAATTTTTCGGACTATTCAGAACCAAAACTAAGTACAATATTTAGGGTTAATTGATATACCGATTTTTATTACTATACAGTGCGTTTCATAATTATAAGGTCACCCCTGAATTTTAGGTTTTCTCAACAACACCCCATTAAGGAATCTTTTCAGTCTCATAGACGGATTCCTCACCTGAAATAACCCCCGTATCCGATTTTTGGTTGCAGTCTCGTTTACCTCATGTTTTTAAGAGTATTTTTCGTTTTTTGCACCGTTTCATAATTATAAGGTCACCCTGAAAAAAGAAAAAAAGTTGAGGCTCCTGCAAGTCTGTGAAGGTGGATATGTATTCCAAATACATCTTCGTGTTACATGCTCAATCATCTTGTGGCTAGCTGCTATGTTCCGAGAGAAAAGCCCAAATTTTGGATTCTCGTCGAGCTAGGCTCAGTTTGAGAGCAATACCAAGAAAAATCGGAAGATTCCTGTGCTCAGTTATATAACATTTGAATCATTCGATGTCTCCACATGTTTTTCAGGCTCTGGACTCCCACTCGAGATCATTGTGATTCACCAGAAAGGGATTTTGGGGACCACTTCCTACAGCACCTCCTCCATTAAGCAGATTTATTTGGAGTTGAACCATTCCTTGTCTGGTACCACAGCGCGTACAGTAGTGAGGAAGCGCAGAAACATCACCAAAGAGATAACGAAGTAGTTTCCGAGGCCTACACCACACCCTGAGGCTGCACGACTTTGAGTCATAAAGTTGTTCTTGGGCGCGGACTGAACAAAACTGAATTTGCATAGCAGTTGCACCTTGCATGGGAGTAATACCATCTGAATTGTATTTTTGAGTCCAAAAATATTCTATATGTATGGTGCTGTCGTGTAGAGGTAGTACTAGCTTGGTTTGAGAAGTGCGCCAATCTACGGGAGCCTTGGCAATTTTTGTAGGAGAAGGGTGATGGCCTAAGTTCTTTTCGGCAGTGAGCTTGCACTGAACCTTACCTCCGAAACCTGCAGAATAGACTGCAGAGACTGCTAGAAGATCCTACAAAGAAATCAGTTGCCTTTTGGAGCCCATCGACTCTTCACAATTGTCTTTTAAAGTATGGCAATGCTGTTGCTCACGCAGGTCATTCAACGTAATTGCGGTCCCAAAATACGCACGCTCAGCCATAGATAACATGTAGTCATGGTCTCAGTTCTATTAGAAAGATCTAGAAGACATCTCCTCTAATATTTACCCCGTTAATTGTCAATTCTGGGAAGCAAAACTGCTGAAGCAGGCAATCGTTGAAGACTGGAACAATATTTGTGGTGAGGTTCTCCGAAATTTAGTTTCTAGTTCACCGAATCTGCTTGTTAATGTCGTTCTCAAACAGGAGAGGGCCACAGATTATAAGCTCCTTCGCATGCGCTGTGAACTCTTTCTAATTCTCTGTTTCTTCGGGGTGACCTTATAATTATGAAACGGCACAAAAATGAGAAATTATTCATAAAAATGTTGGGCTGAAAGCTAATGTTATCAAAACTAGTAAAGGAAGATTTTCTGTGGTGAGGAATCTATAAAAAATACTTAAAAAATTTTCGGTCAGCAGCCTCTCTTGAAAACCGAGAATTTGAGGGTGACCTTATAATTATGAAACGCACTGTATTTCTTGATTGTAGACTATATGACTATTACTATTATTAGTACTTGCGATCCAGTGCAAGTAGTAGGTGGCAGAATAGTCATGAAAATAATTATGGGTCTCTTTTGTTTGTAGGCAATTACTGCATATTACTCATAGGTTTTTCAAAATTAACTACTGCATTTCTCAGAATCAATTAATTTTTCGGACTATTCAGAGCCAAAACTAATTATTCAGAGTCAATTGATGTACTGCTTTTTATCACTGTATTTTCCGATTAACGACTATTGCTACGTGCGGTACATCACAAGGATGTTGAAAACGGTGACTCCATGATGCAGTTCATAAGTCTGGTGATCGCAAACATAAGTCTGTGTTCGAGTCGCGGTGCGTTCAAATATATTCTAATAACGATTTTCTGACAACTATATAAAGCTGTTTCTAGGGGGGGGGGTCGCAGGAAAAGTGAGCTAGGGGAATTGCAGAAATGTTAAAACTTTTTTTCGACATAAAATGTTACTGCAACTCTTATAGAAAATATCGGTGAGCTGATCAGCACTGCATGCTTCATATTTTATGGTACTTTTATCAGCCTTCGAATGAAATAAGGAGTTTCTATTAAAACATTCCAGGAAATCTGCAAAGACGCCGTATTCAAGGCAATCGAGCATGTCAATGCATCGCTGCGAAATCTACTCATATCGCTGGAGTTCGAGGATCTTCCAATTCACATTTCTCGACATTATTTTGGGATTATTCAACACAATTCAATTTTGCGCAAACGAAATAAGTCACGTTGCATATTCATAGATTTGAAAAAAAAGGTGAATAACTAGGAAATTTTATGTTCCTAACTCTCTTCAAAACCACTTCAACAGATATAACACAAAGTTAAATAAGAAGTAAGCAAAGAAACCATGTGAAGAAAGATTCCAGGGGGGGGGGGGGGAAAGAAGCAAGAAATAAACCTCCGTTTCGCACCGGCTCTTAGACGGTAAAAACATGAAAAGCCCGAAAGACTTTTCTTAGTTCAATGCAGAGATTGAAAAAAATATAAAAAAGTCAGCTCGTTCAAGTTCCCGAGCAACCACTGAACAGCTGCCGGTGAGAAAAGCACAGCACACATATCCGCGCCTTGTGTTGATTTTTTCCCACTCTGGGTCCCTGACCGCACGACCGTCGCCTCTTTGACCCTAAAGTTCTGGCGAGCCCCACCCTGTTGGACGTTATTTTGAGGGGCTGTACCTTAGCCGAATTCTTCAGTACTAACACTTTGGTTGTGGCCCTTAGAATGTGAATTCAACATAAATATATCGGTAACAGAAAAACTCAAATTTCCGTGGACGATCCCTCTGAGTGTCGGCCTTTGGACGCGTGTACGCAACTGCTACTCTTCTCGGACAGGCTTGCAACACATTTATCTCCTTGTTTATTTTAACATAACCAACTCCATCCGAAAAGGATGTCAAGGAGGGGATCGGAGAAAGGCTAGAAATACCCGTTAGTAACAAAGTATAATGCGACACTGAATTTCCTTCTCCTCAGCTCCCCTTGTCGTCCACTACTTGAGAATATGGCGCTTCTCCAAGCAGACCAAATCCAACTTTTACTTTTCCGAATCTCTTTGTTAACGCTTGACCTTCCGTATCGCGGACTGCGGCAAATATCAGCAACAATCAAAAATCAAAAATATCGTAATGAATATCGGCTTGACTTAGTCTTTGTCTCTATCGAGACACAGACAATTACTGGAGCCCTGTACAAGAGTCCCTACTATGTATTACTAATAAATACTCAGAGATGGCAAATGAACTCTGCAGCGAGTTCTGCTAAATTTCCATATGTTAGGAAAATCTGTAAAGTGACGGGAAGGCGGGGGGGGGGGGGTCGACAACGGATACGATCTCGTTCAAGCTCTTCATATCAACGAATGGATGCCCTTTTCGGTGCATATAAATGTATTTGTATCCACTTATCTACTAATGGAACAGCAATGGATGCGACCTGCTGTATTGTTTTCCATGGGCGAGAAGAATGACCGTTAACTATGAAAGTCTAATGAAAGCTCATTTCTCTGAATATTAATCACCCCCTGCATCAGATGCGATAGCGTGTGCAATGCCTTCTTTTCATCTCTTCACATCAGGACAGACACACGGCTACTTTTTAGGAGCTCATGCAACAGTCAAAGCGAGTCACAATTTGAAATGCATGATCTTGAGTCTTTGCATCTTCTTTTCTTCACCACCAAGCGTCTACGAACCACATATCCGAAGCACAGCAGTTCATGTCGTGGTTAAAGACGCTGTGAGGAGGCAACTTTGGCCTTCGGTACCATGAGTAGGTTCAGTTTATATGCACACACGACACCTTGCTAAGACGTCGAGTTAGAGCTTATGGTTTCCTTTTGTTATAAACACTTTCTTTTCTAACTCACTCGCTTATCCTCGAATTCACTGATTCACTTTTTTGCCATCATCATGGATAACATCAAAATCGCCCTATGCGACATCAAATGACAGTGGCGTTGGCCTGGATATGTACCCTAATGTCAGGATGCCGCACGATGGCGAGCGGCATGCGACACAGTGTGTGCGAGCTATGCGCGTCGCGGTAATTGGGTCTCAAAACGATTACAACGTAATGCTAGGAGTGCGATACGCAGTTGACTTCTAATCGCTTCGGGACCCAACAATTTAGCTCGTCCGCATTGCTTCGCTTGCGACATTCCGCAGTGCGGCATCCTGACATTAAGGTACACATCCCGTTGGCCTTCTCTGGCGCGCCGCCAGCAGGCAACCCAGCCACTGAATCGAGCATTTTGTGGGCTCGAAGAGAAGGATCGCTAGGACCGCAATTGCGCCTTGAATATGTGTTTTGAACACGAGTATCGCTTCACAAAGCTTCTTCTGAAAGAGAACACTGAAACCAAAGAGACGTCTCTTCCCTGCCCCTTGCCGGTGCCTTCAACGTGAAATAAGTCTGTAACGCGTATATGTATGTGCGCACTCAAAAGCAATTCAAGCTCGTATGAAAGCCGACTTTCGGAAGCAGCAGCTGAAAAGAATGGACTACCAGAAGTGTGAAGAACAGCAGCTGAAAAGAATGGACTACCAGAAGTGTAAAGAACAGCAACTGAAAAGAATGGACTATGAAAAGTGTAAAGAAAAGTGCAGAATGAAATGCAAAATTGAAGTTGGACTTCGGAAAGGAAGGGCCCGGAGATATATCCAGATCAAGGGAGAAGAATAAAGGAGAACTATTTTTTAAATTCACTGTTCGGGAGGAGGAAGATTTCAGATGCGTCACCGAATATTTGGCAGCATAGCAATGGGTGAGAAGGGAAACCAATGTCGAATGTGGAACTGTAACATGCCTCTACATGACCAATGTGCCCGTAGCATGCCGCAGATTTCTCTCGATGAAAATTATCATTCACTATCATTCATTATTTCAATTCAAACCAATTATCATTCTATTCATTATCGACTGAAATTATCGTTTATTGTGGAGAATGTGTGAGCGACTAAAACAGGAGGACAGTTCTGCAAGAGTGAAAATTCTATAGAGACACTTGCTAAAGATGATAATCAGTGCGTTCTGCTCAAGTGGTGATGGATATTGATTAGGTTTGAAGAAAAGGGCAACTGCGATTTATCCATTCATGCTCATCGTGCGATGCGCATATAATGTGCTCCAGCCGATCAATTATTCATGGCTCATCATTGCTTTCAGTTGAAGGAATCGTGCACGGAAAATGAGTTTTTCTGTTAACCATGAATTTATGTTGTGTTTGCTTGATAGAGACCACACGCGAAGTTTCAAGCGGAGCAGCGATGATGCGGGAGGGAAGCACTTCCTCAAAGTGGTAGGCGAGGACGCGTGGCCTCAAGGTGAATGACCGCCCCGTCGGCCGCCGCAGCCGGTGACGAGGAGTGAGACATCTACGTATTTTTTGTCCCCACTATGCGCTTCCGACCGCGGCGAACGACGAAACAGTATGCTGAGGCCCCGCCCCTAGTCCACCTTTGAGGAGCCGTATTTTAGCCGGATTCTCATTCTTTGGTGGGAATTTAGCATCCCCTTATTCGGCTCTTATTAGACAAATACAATATAAGTTACGGGTAACAGAGAACTCAATTTTCCAGGCACGATTCCTTCAACCTTGAGCAAAGACGGGTAATTCTGCGTCATTCAATCCACAACACACTTATTGTTAAGAAAATTGATCCTAGAAATTCTACGCACATATTCGTGAGACATACCACTGTGAAATAAATGAAAATAGTCGGTAATAATTGCAGGTAAAGTGGATAGTTGGTACTCACAAGACATACTCCTACCTTACAATAGGTGCACTACACAGCGACACATAATGCACTTATAACATGCACCGGTTTACTTCCGGTTTTTTTTTTCGCCCTTTCAGTTTAGTTTTCGGTTTTTTTTTCATAGAAATAATGAAAACAATTACTTTGAATACTCAACACATAAGCCAACAATGCCGCGACCTTCAAAAAAAATGAAGTAAGGAATTCACATAAGTGAACTCAGTTTTGAAACAGCTCACCATTTCATTTCATTTCACAAGTTTCGAGTTTTCAACAATGAACAAGGTTTACACCTACATCTCCGATTCCAAAGCGACTGTGAAATTCCGAAAAAAATAATAGAGAAAGGAATAACCAATCACTTACGGACAAAAAGCAACTGCTCCACTTCAGCTCGAAACCCTCAATAACTCCGATAAAATTACTCACCATTCATTTTCGTTGTACGCTGGCGTTTGACATGGAAATCGAGGCCATCGATGCACTTAAAAACACGTAATTATTGAATGAATCTATTTAAATCACTGGCGGTCAAAGAGATCTTCGAACAGGAAACGCCCATTGCAGTAGAAAAGGACAAATACCGTTGACTATGCTAGCAGCATGAAAGTTGCGAAAAGATTTCTGTTACACTCAAAAACAAACGGAAAGCGTTGCACGGTGTCAGGGCAACAGATGAATCTAACACAGAAAACAGATAGAAGGATAGCAGTAGGACAAGATCAGTCCTTTCGCGGGATGAATCACGCATTTCAATTCATTTTGGATTTGTAGTGACATCTGCAGGACCTGTACGGGTTAAGTATCGGGTTATCAACTCCCGAAAAGCTGTTAAAGTTGGTTGGACCACCGTGCACAGATTATAATCCCTTAGCGGTCTATGGAAGTTCGAGAAACATGCCAATCGACATCGAACCATCTTCATCTTCATCCCTTCGATAGCCAAATTTTGCCGACAGGTCTACCTTCTTGAGATTACTTGGGGAACTCGCGTCGCTCTTTGCCCGAGCTTTCTCCTGAAGCGCTGACGTTTATTCAGAATAATCTTTCAACTCAAATTCTTTGTTCAACATCGCCTTATTGGTAGTTCATAGCATTTTTCTCCGAATTTTGCCAACAGGTCAACCTTTTTGCGATTACTTGGGGAACTCGCGTCGCTCTTTGCCCGAGCTTTCTCCTGAAGCGCTGACGTTTATTCAGAATAATCTTTTAACTCAGATTCTTTGTTCAACATCGCCTTATTGGTAGTTCATAGCATTTTTCTCCGAATTTTGCCAACAGGTCAATCTTTTTGCGATTACTGGGGGAACATGTGGGCTCGGAAATAAACTTTTTCGGGTTTCACATCGCTGAACAAACATATTTATGAGAAGCCACGATGCTTTTCGAAGGCACCAGAAGCAGAGCAATAAAAAACAGCAGAACTAAGAGTGATGTCTCCCATAAACGAACACTCGAGTTCGGGCTCTAAGAGGATATATGCAATTTCTGGGTTTCGTAGAATGGGCTTGATTTTGAAACTAGTGAGTGGGGCCCATTTTGACTCCTGAAGTGGTAGGTCTAGCAAAGAAAAATCAATCAGTACATAGCCCCAATCCTTACTGCAAGTTCCACCAACTGGTTGATCGAGATCGCGTCGCTTTTTTCTCCAGAGCTTTGTTCTAGACCACCGACGCTTACTCATCAGAATAATTTTTTGAACTCAGATTCTTTACTCCACATTGCTTTATAGATAGTCCATAGTAGTCTTCTTCTCTATCAAGATTATTATTCGGTTTGATTGACTGCAATTCAGACCGAACCTTGAAAAGAATCACGCACGAAGAAATGAGGTTCTCTGTTACCCATACACTTGGTCCTTATTTGTCTTGAAGTGCACGGAGGCTGATAACAAATTTATTGGCTTACACTTCGGCGGGTTTGCCTTCGTCGAAGCCTGGAAGGAAGGATGTAAAGTCATTACTTATCCGACCAAATGTCTACCGCACATTACTAAAATTTCAACGTCAATCTTAGACATCACGTATACACTAGGAAAAACACACCGTACCTTAACCAGTTTCACGGGATAGGCCTCTACAGTTAGAACTTCGGAGTGATTGACTTCAAAGCCCCGATTAAAAGGCTCATCTTACATAGGGCGCAAGTTCCCGCGTGATGGACCCCCTGCGATTAATTTGTGGATCCCTGAGTGGATTCAGGATGCAAGAGTTTTGCTCGCTGTTATTTGAGTCTCGCGCGCCAATATCTCGACCGTGACCTCGGAGTCGGTCCCGTAGTGAGTTTGAACCCTTTAGCAACCTAAGGGGGGAGGGGGGGGGGGGGGAGATCGAAACGCGTGCCTCACCTTACCGTCCAAATGTTTGTTAATGTGCACATTCAGAGGCCTAACCGTCTTTCCTTCTTTGCCAGTCGGACACGTTATACAACTGGGTGAGACACTAATGCGGCTATACCAACGGTCTTGAACTAGGCGTTTCTTGAGAATGTCTGGAGGCATCGCCATGATTCCGACCATGGTTTCTAGACGCGATCTTTCCGAATAATTTCTTATGAACGTGCTGTCTTCGTGAGAAGTAAGGGTGCTACAAGAGGAATCTTTTCCGCTAATGCGCTACCAACTATCCTGTGCGACAGGGCACCTGCTCTATCTTTATGCCTCGGTGGATGGCCGTGACCGTTCGACGCAGCAATTCTTTTAGCTTTCGTCACAGACTCTTTCCTTGGCTCCGCCCCGTGCAGACGCTTGCAGCAATTCGGAACATGCCTCTAGCGACTGCTCGCTTTGTCTGGATCGAGTGCACTAAGCAATAGCGAGCAGTAACATTTTCGCTGGTGAGCTTTCCATACCATTTACTGACATAGGTACTCGAATCGAAACAGACTTGAACATTGAGGAAAGGAAGCCATTTATGGAAGGACTTTTCACGCGTCTCAGCTGATGTGCTCAGATTGCCCATTCATCAGTTCGAAGCACTTGAATTTCTTCTTGCCTGAAAAAGACTGCGGCGCAATCACTGATGTAACGACAGTAGACTAATGGGAGCCTTCCTAGCACAGTTTGCTCTACTTTGGCCATAGAAGTAATGGCTGAAGTGGGTGCCAATCGCTGTATCATCGTTCTCCCCCGCAATTAATTTTTGGTTCTCAAATTGGTCTCTCAAATTGCTCAGTGCACTCGATCCAGACAAAGCGAGCAGTCGTTAGAGACATGTTCCGAATTGCTGCAAGCGTCTGCACGGGGCGGAGCCAAGGAAAGAGTCTGTGACGAAAGCTAAAAGAATTGCTGCGTCGAACGGTCACGGCCATCCACCGAGGCATAAAGATAGAACAGGTGCCCTGTCGCACAGGATAGTTCATGGCTCATTAGCGGAAAAGATTCCTTTTGTAGTACCCTTACTTCTCACGAAGACAGCACGTTCATAAGAAATTATTTGGAAAGATCGCGTCTAGAAACCATGATCGGAATCGTGGCGATGCCTCCAGACATTCTCAAGAAACGCCTAGTTCAAGGCCGTTGGTATAGCCGCATTAGTGTCTCACCCAGTTGTATAACGTGTCCGACTGGCAAAGAAGGAGAGACGGCTAGGCCTCTGAATGTGCGCATTAACAAACATTTGGACGGTAAGGTGAGGCACGCGTTTCGATCTCCTCCCCCCTCCCCCCTTAGGTTGCTAAAGGGTTCAAACTCACTACGGGGACGACTCCGAGGTCACGGTCGAGATATTGGCGCGCGAGACTCAAATAACAGCGAGCAAAACTCTTGCATCCTGAATCCAGTCAGGGATCCAAAAATTAATCGCGGGGGGTCCATCACGCGGGAACTTGCGCCCTATGTAAGATGAGCCTTTTAATCGGGGCTTTGAAGTCAATCACTCCGAAGTTCTAACTGTAGAGGCCTATCCCGTGAATCTGGTTAAGGTGCGGTGTGTTTTTCCTAGTGTTTACGTGATGTCTAAGATTGACTTTGAAATTTTAGTAATGTGCGGTAGACACTTGGTCGGATAAGTAATGACTTTACATCCTTCCTTCCAGGCTTCGACGAAGGAAAACCCATCGAAACATTAGCCAGTACATTTGTTATCAACCTTCGTGCAGTCCAAGCCAAAAGAGAGGAGTATTGAATCCATGCCGAGGTTCATAGAGAGTCGAATATGACCACATTTATATTGTATTGAAAAGTGAGAATCTGGCTGAAATACAGCTCTTGAAAACGGTTGCCGAGAGCGGGATCGCAGAGTAAATGCTCGTCACGTCGTTCGCCATGGTAGGAGACGCATAATGGTAGCAGAAAGTTACGCAACCCGCTAAACGCCTGCAACCGTGGCGGACGACGGAGCGGGCATTTACTCTGAGGCTCCGCCCGCTTGGCCACAACTTTCAAGAGCTTTGCGGCCCATATTATGCAGAGAAACTGAGAAACTCATTTTGTCATTCCATCAAACAACGTTATAGGTTCGGTTGATATTATTTCACAAATTGCTATTTCTAGCAGAAAGATAGGAATTCAGTCGGATGTGTTGCCGCTCCTACTCAGTACCACCTCTTCACGTTTCACCACTCTTTCAGCGGACTAGCTGGCGAAATTTCCTTGCCTTGATTCGAAGAAATTGCCGGAAATGAATAAACTGAGGCAAAAAATCAAATCTCGGGAGAGAGTGACACGAACTCTCGACCAACCAGGAGAGGTTGAGGACAAGTACGAGACACATGATTGATGGGTTCCTCCGAAGCGGGATTTCGTGCTTGCTTTTTGCTGGTTTGCTAATTTTTGTAAACTAGACCTACCACTTCGGAAATACATCTCTTGCGAATTACATAATATATACATGCAAAAAATTCCCTTGAGAGAAAAGCGGCATTACTTATGGAGTGCCCCGATATGTGACGAAACTCACGTCGCGCTTTCAGAGTCTTTACCCCAATCGCATTGCCCTCCGCTTTGGGTGCAGCGCGTGCAGATGTTCAATGGCCGGGTTGCTGTGTTGATGGGGTAACGCTCATGGTTGCCTGGCATAGCTCATCGTTGTCTGCATCTATCCCTCTAATGGCTACTGACGCAGATAGCGAAAGGGAACGGGTGAGGAGGTGGTCCAATTTTTGAGTTTCTAACCTTTCATCCATTTCTTTCTCTGCTGCTGTACTACTGTATATAGTTTATATTCCACAACCGGCACTAATCACCCTTTCTGGTATTTTTGATGGTATCCAGACGCACAGCTGGAGCAAAGTTAAATTAAGAAGGGGTAAGGGCAAACTGAAATCTGGGAGTACATGCTCTCTGAGACAAACCTATCTACTTCAAGAGAGGTCACATGTGGTGAAAATCGCGTTGAAAAAACGCGACATGGGGTCTTATGACGACCCCGCAGCTCGGCATGCCGTCATGCGGTCATGCGCCAGAGCGAGTCGCCGTCGAGGAACGAGACAACGATTGCGGCCGGCTGGTTCAGACTCTGGCCTGTCTTCGGTCCATTCCGGCTAGTGACGCAGAGGACGAGAGAGAAGGCGGATTCTCGGGATTTCTATTCCTCATTCATGTCGTTCTTTCTCTATTATTATATTGCTGAGTACTTCTTCTTTCGTAATCCCCCCAATCAGCCGAATTTACCCCTCCCAGTGTCTTTACGAAAACTAACATTGACAGGATGGAAAGAATGGATTGCTGTTTGGATTACAATTATGTCGTGCAACGAGTGCACAGCAACAATTAAGCAAAAGTGCTTGAATACCAGTAAAGGAAAAAAGCAAAAGCAACACTAGCCATAGCTAAGAATTCCAGATCATGAATGCGGGGATCATTTTAGTAGGCGACAGAAAATATTCCGAAAATGTCCCGGGGGAGGTATGGGAAATAGGCGAGTTTGTTGACCCAATCACTCCAAGGGCACTTCCACTCACCTCCGAATAAAGTCGGGATTCCGTCCTAAAAAGGGGATAATGAGCCTATACCAGCTCCGATTACCTGTAACTGAGTTCACATAAGAAGCTGATAGATTGTCCTTTCAGTTCTGAGAGCGGAGGAAGGAACATAATCGGTTCTAGTGACAATCGCCACTCCCGTAGCACCCTCGGGTTCCACACTGAAACGTGACAGACGGCTGATGTACAAGTGGTGCTCAACGAAGGTTCCTTACATAGGTGTTATTTTATCAGGGGTGTGTGCAGATACTGCTTCGCGGCGTTTCACTCGCGGCGCCACCAGTACGACTTGCGAATCGATTGCTCTTCGTAGCCTGGGAGCGTGGCTGCGTCACTTCTGCGCTTCCACCCATGCCACGCTGCCTCGCTTGAAGGCTGCCGTGCCCTGCCACTGGCACTTGCATCCGCCGCGCCGCTCGCCGCGGGCGGCCAGGAGGTTCGCTGTCATATCTACACACCCTTTTATCATATTCTCTGAATATGAAATATCTCATGATAAGAAAATAAGTCCAATATGAAAAGATGGGTTGAAGGAGGTAGTCAGTAAGTAAAAAATGGACCACGCACTAGGGTAATACTGATTTCGAAGAGAACATTTTGTGGAAAATCTCTCTCGATCGACGTTTCCGAGGCCACCTGTCCCTGTACTCAAGTGTGTCTTCCTAAAAAGTCGTTAATCGACAATCATAGCATTTTGCCTACTACGAGGGGTCTGTACCTTCATGTCAGGATTTCGCACGACGACGAGCGGTGTGCGATATAGTGTGGGCGAGCTATGCGCGTCGCGGTAGTTGGGTCTAGAACGATTTCACGGTTATGCTAGCAGCGCGATACGCAGTTGACTTGCAATCACTTCAAGACCCACATAGCGCCTTTAGCTCGTCCGCAATGATTCGCTTGCGACATGCCGTGGTGCGAAATCCGCACACCCAGTACGAAGTGCGGTTTTTGATCAATCGACGGCCCTTTCAAAAGCTTAAAATTTCTCAGAGGAAAAAACCGCTCGATTCCACAAGAAAGATTTCAAACTACGACCCCCCTACGAATCCTTGACCCATGCTTGATTCTGCTGCGAAGAAATTTCCAAGTGAAAGGGGAGAGAATGGGCGTGGATGGAAAGCGAAAGATCAGTAGCAACTAATACAGTAAGGCAATATCACAAATGTAATCAGTTGTGATGGCTCCGTTCCCTCGTTACCAGCCCTTACGCTGTGAATCTTCCACACAGTCACCTCCTTCACTGGTTTAGTAGGTTACTAACAGAGTATTGATCTAACCAAATCAAGGAATATGCCAATTGAGAACAAGCACAACCACCATGAGATATTCATTACAAGTACAGAATTCTAAACCTAGAACCTAATGGAGTATAATGCAACAACACTGAAAAATTGTTTTAGCTGTTGTAGTATCGTAGACAGCCCCTACTGCGAAGCTTGAGGCCACTTTCATTACCTCCGGCACTGCCGACGGCACCCGGTACGAAGAGCCCCGTTCATAACAAGTGACCCAACGTCTATCCTTTCATTTCATTTGAATGTCTAAGATGAAATAGCAATAATCATTGAAAAGCTTACAAATTTATATTACTATGACCAAAGATATGAAATTAGAAAAAGGAAAAAATTCGGAGGGGAAAAAGAAACGAAGATTGCATAATCATCAAAGTAAACACTGCTGCGTACATGTAGTAAATACAGCGCCGCGCATTATGCGCCGCCGAGATCGGAACGGAGTGTGAAAGCAGCCTACAGGTCAGGGTGTGCAACATTAGCACAGGAATTCGCGTAGCGGCGTGAGGCGCGTGACCAGATGCGCGGGAGACAGAGGCGCCGTAGTTGTTGGTCCGAAATTACGTCTGAAATCACGTGTAGGAGACCATGGTCACTTGACACCCAACTAACACGGCGTCTTTGACTCGACGAACGATGGAACCCGATTTTTTTGTCGTAATGGCATACACCCTTCAGGACAGGATACCGTGCCACACGGCAACTTATGACGTGTCGTGCGCGACACTTTTGCGCAGCAAAAATAGAAAACCCATCTCACAAGGCAATTAAATGTGCCACATGCGGCGGGTAGGGAGTTTCGTGCGGCGCCTCACTCTCACCTAATACTACACACCGGAATGCATCATCATCCGGCATCCGTGTTCTTAAAGGATCTGCAAGGGGTCCGAAACAAGAGGAAAATGCAAGAAATGAGCATTTTGTGACGAACACTCAAAATTAGAAGCGATAATCAGTGAAAAAAACCGGGATTCGAAAGCGCGACGCTGCGGTGTGTATAGGCATCCCATTCGCATCAACACACTGACTTTCCGAGTTGTCCGCTGTAGGAGGCGGGCCGCGGGCCAACATCAATTTAAGCACCTGACACCCAGCGCAGTGGAGTGCCCCCTTCCTACTACATTAGCATTCATGTAAGTTCATCTAGAAACAATATGAGAAAGAACAAAGGTATTATAAAAGGAAAGAACAACTTGTATAAAAGCATCTCCTCATGGCACCATGCCAAGGCGTAAAATTGGCGATTTTGTGCAATGGCGGCCCTTCGAACTCGTCCGAACTACGACTGTTTTACTGTAGGCCTGAAATTACCCCCTTCCGGTGTCTGATAGTTGAGCATACGAAATTCCGTGCTACGGCGAGCTTTTTTCTGGCTCCTGGCTATCATTACCACAGATAAAGAACCAACGTAATCTTGTCATGTGACAAAAAACCTTCGAAAGGCTGCTGGACAACGGAAAATGGCAACTGCCATTCCGATTTAGCCATAGACCCATGATCGACAACCACGTCTGGGGGAACAATACGCGAAGAATCATCTGAAGTATTGGCATAATTTTCTCTGTGCAAACGCAATTTTCTTATGGCAAATCTCATTATTCTCTCCGACCCCTTTAAAGTACATTGGAGGCGACAGATTGCATGCCAATCAGCCTCTGTTTTCTGAAGGTTCTTGGGAAAATGGTAGCAGCTATCCGACCACTGGGTATGTTCAGTTATGCCTAAAGTCTTCAACACGTTTTCGTGTGATTCTTTGCACTTTCACAGATCTGACTGTACGAAAGCTTTTGAGATTTTGATGACTGAAATCGAGTAAACGAGAGCGCAAGTTATAGCCAGCGAAACTCAGGCAGTGGTACTTACGTGAACTAAGGTGTGCTAGCCGCAGGACGTTACAGACGTTACACTTCATTTGGCATGCTTTTTCTTTTGGAGTGTCGGATTTTTTAAGCAGCCTGAATATGACACTGACACGGCGTTCCCTCCGATCACTTCCTTTCTCTCTTTATGGTCAGCCTCCGTGATGTTTAATGTATGATTAAGCGCTCATAAATGAAATCTCTTCTGAACTCCGAGGACACATTATGTTACGGGGAAGGTGGTGCGGGTGGGGACGAGGCGAGGAGTGGGAAGGAAGGGGAGTGGGGTGGTACTCTTGGCCGCTGTCGTCCATCACCTGATACCATCCTAGTATCACCAACTTGTACATTTTAAGTGTATATTGCGTGTCTAAAAAGGGGTGGGGATTCCCTCGACTAACGCTTAGACTCAAATCTTAGGCGAAAATAGCGCCGGATGCTGAGCACGATGTGGTGCAGGATAATAGGTTAGCACCCACTTCAGTTGTGATCACTCAGCAATGACGCAAAAAAGTCGTCGAATGATGTGTGATGTCTGTAGAGGCCAACAGATACATTTCATTCCACGTCAGCATTGGGTGTGTGCGTTCCACTACCTAAATTCCTATAAATTGGTTGACTACTCCTTCAAATTTATCATCACTTTCTGCCGTTAGTCTCTGTTTCGCAACAAGGGGAATTTCGGGTAAGAGAGAAACAGTGTGCCAAGAAATGGAAGATTTTCAAGGCTCAAAGGTACATACTCAGTGACTGGTAACAGTATTGCTCGTAGGCAGCGCTCTGCGCGCTATGATTCAGGCGGCGGGTTTGCGACAGAACTTTGATCACTGCACTGCACAAGTTGCATAGCAGTGTTCAACAAGATCCTTCTGGTTCCACTGTGAATTGGCCGCCCTCTAAGGGCATGGCTGAAAACTCTTTGCGAGACCTGACCTGGTTCGAGCGTTGTGTCGCAGCGTGCTCTGCATGTGTTGTGTCAGCGATAGCGTGACTACATGACTAGCCGCCAAATGCGAACGCCGTCTAAAATATCATAGGCATGCGAGTATGGTAATTCAAAAAATACGAAATACGAGTAGGTGAAACAGTCGCTGCAAGGCTTGATGAAGATAATGGAGCAGATTTATGGGCGTTTTTTCAACAAGTGTAGTAGCTAATGTATTTCAGCGCCAATGCACAATCTATTAAGCCTCGATGCGACGAGAAAGGGCATCCCGAAAAACACATGAAGAATCAAGTAAAGTGAACATGTGGGATGTGAAAGCCAGAGCAACTTGATTTCTATGTTAGCATTCCTCTAAGGTTACCAGCGAGGTTCCTGTCGCGTGAGCAAAAAAGCCTACTCTGCATCTTTTTTAATTTTTTTTTTGATAACTGCTGTTTATCGCCGCAGCTCGCGATGCGAAAGTTACTACAAGGATGCTGAGTTATGGGCAAAAGCTTCGGTGCCGGACGGGACTCGAACCCGCACTTCATCCTTTCCGGGGATATGTGCTAATTCTACCATTCAGAAAGCTGAGTTAGGGTGAAGGTGGTGTCGGTAGTGTAATGGATTAGCACATATCCCCGGAAAGGATGAAGTGCGGGTTCGAGTCCCGTCCGGCACCGAAGCTTTTGCCCATAACTCAGCATCCTTGTAGTAACCTACTCTGCATCCTTTTTGGCTTCACAAGCTCGTTTAGAGAGCCATGTCAACTGTCAACTAGCACGAAACCTATTACATGGTGGAGCATATAGCGGAACTCTGAGTTACTCTGGCTGCTATTTTGGCTAAAACTCTAGCTTATTACTCTGGCTTCTTGGCGACAAGCAAGCTTATTACTCGAGCTTCTGGGGCAGTCGAGCACGAACGGCTAAAAAATCTCCAGGGAGAGCAAATCAGTGCAATGCAGGTCATGCCATGATAGAGGATTTAGCTCAGATGAACGTACTAAAAGATGAAAGACTTTATCACCAAGGTAACAGGGAAAGGTCGAAAAGATTCAGTGACAGAGCTGACACCGACGGGACGGTGACATCCATGGTCGTTAGAGGTGTCCCTGAGACTATTGCGCACTTCCCACTGCCAAGCGCTAATCAAGAAAACATGACTTATCAGGGTCGTACGTGGCTCCTTGGGGGGTGAGCGGTCACTGGCTAGCCAAGCTGAGGACAAAAGACTCGTATGAGCACTGGGAGATGTGAGAATCTCCCTGAATCCGGAAGCCCATATGGCCTTTTTACAGATCGCGCTTGACGGAAATATAGAGGTTGCACAACATTGGGGCGTTTGTTTCCTCGATAACTTACTTTCATCTAACTTCCCATTGAATGTTGGGAAGCATCTGCTGGGAAGGGTATGAAGCCCTTAGAAAATTCATACCGATGTCCACAAGTTTCTAATTTGAGGTGATAATGATGCAACCCTGCGGCCTGTTAGATTTCAACTTCTCTTTTCGTTAAACCTTGGTATCGATGATAGGTATTGTTAGGCGACTCGCGCGGTCCAGGTGGGTGTGTGCACCTATGACGGAAAATCGCATGGCCCTTGCAGCGAGCGGCTCGGCGGGTGCGAGTACCAGTGGCAGGGCATGGCAGCCTTTAAGCGAGGCAGTGTGGCAGTGGTGGAGGAGACAGGATGGCATGGGTGGAGGAGGCAGTGCGGCATGGGTGGAAGTGCAGAGGTGACGCAGCCACGCTCTGCCGGACTCCCAGGGATGATCGATTTGGCAAGTCGTGGGTGGAAGTGCAGAGGTGACGCAGACTGTACTGATGGCGCCGCGTAACGAACTTTCCGTCATAAGTACACACACCCTATCCAGGCGTATCAATCACCCAGTCGATATCTCTTGTCCTTTCCGCCTAAATCGTGAACTATGAAGAACTCCTTGGTCTAAATCTTCTTCTGCTATGTCGACGAGATCGACATAACATATCTCTGCTATATTGACATCGCTTACACGCAGTGCATATGAGAGAATGGGTTTATATGCCTGTAAAGTACAATTGATGATTGCGCCAAACTCTGTGTAATTAATCAAATTGAATGCTGGATATGCAACGTGACGTACATTGGGGAAACTGTAGGGAGACTAACAATACGTATTCAACAGTATATTGCTGACAAAAGAAGAGGTGACACACGAACACCTTTGGGGAGCATATAATCAAAGTGTGTGGCGGAGATGACTTTGGTGGAAGTGCAGAATTTTAGCACGGATGAAAATTACTTGAGAAGTTGATGTACATATAAACAATCGCAATGAGAGCTTATCCATCACAAACGATCTCGTCGTTTGCATAACATCAATCGCTTTGGATGTCAAGGGGGAGACGTACATGTCCCTATTATACCGTATGTATAAAGACAGCATAACATTCCATTCATTACACGGAGTGGCACCTTCCGCTCTTGCGACGGTGGATCGAGTAAGCTCGCTTGTCTCCTATGGAACTTCTTCGGTTGGGGGATGAGACGTTTGACGGCATAAACGACATTTCCTTAATATTGAGCTACGTTTCGGTCGAGGAGGAAATTATTAAAAAATCAGGCCGTCAATAAACATTATGCCTATCAACCTTGTTAGCATAACAAAAAATATTCATGCTGCCTGGGCTGCAAAGAAAATATGGTAAAAATATCGATCAATTATTTATGCCTACCGGTTAAGGAATCATGACTCTTAGAGGAAACCTATGAATAGCCACCAAGCACTATTCCACGAAAAGCCATAAAGCCAATGAGAAGTGAAAACATGCCACGAGAGGTGCCAAAAAAGGAATTTTCCCCTCCGCTCACAACCCCACATTAGTCGAATCTAAGCAAACGCTGACAAGGTATTTCAATCCATAAAATTCAAGAGCACACCTCATACTATCACTAAACTATTTAACAGCCTTCTGCACGAGCAGGATCGGGAGGCTCCTCTACGTGAACATGATATGACACCTCACCTCGGCAAAATCCGAGGTTTCACAACAGAACCTTGCTAAGGTTTGTTCACTCTGGGCACCTAAGGGGATCATATTGGATGGTGCCCTTAAGTATTCATTCTTTCCAGGCTCGCATCACCCTTCGTTTCCAAGAACCAAAACGTTCCATTACCACTGAAAACCTCCGGAGGCAGGTTTGAGGCATGAATAATGGTACTTCGGATCATAGCAGCGTTGTCCGAGCAGCAGGAGCTTTGTGACTTTGTAAACAGAAGGACCAGTTCTTAGGAAGAATCCCACATAAGGCTCACTACGGAAGGTAGCTCTGCTGTTTCAGGCGGACCTTGATACCGTAGATGCTCTGTAGCCAGACTCTGCCGGCTGAATGCTCCATATTTTGTGAACGTGAAAGTAGTGAGCCACAGCTTGTTCCTGCTTTGAGAAGAACATTCCAGACATATTTTGCCTTATTACTTTCATCTCTTTCATTAACCTCTATTTGTAACTTAGTGAAGAGAACCGCGAACAAAACCTTTTTTTGGCCCCCCCCTGTAGTCTCATGCGAGAAGCATATGTATAGTACGTAGGAACAGAACCTGCGTTCACATCCCTACACAAAAAAGGATGTTCGAACGGATTACCTCAAAGATTTTTCAGACTTTTACGACTGGACTCTCATTATCTTGATCAGGAAGCCTGTGAGGATGAAGCGGAAACCACTGCTAGGTTTGTGAATGAATGAGGCAATGCGTCAATATAAGTAGCGCCAGCAATGACCAACAAATATAAGGCAGGGGGTAAGCCTACGAGAAGTCCTACGAGTCATAAAACAAATCAGAATCGTGTATGGGCGGTAACAAACACTCAAAGCTCGGATAACTCGTTGCCTCATTTCAGCCAAAAAGGGCGGTGGACGTGTCTGTCTATGGTTTACTACTCACAAGAGAACATTATTCTACTTATCTTAGTGTAGGTTGAGCTATGTAGGCACGATGAAAAAAAATTAGATAAGGAGGCAAGCGATCTGTGGAATGAGACTCCTATCATCCCATGAATTTGAATTGTCGTGGATATGTTCTATCCCACGCTCTTCGTTGAGTGTTTGTCGGAGCCATTCGGATCTGTAATACTTGGCTAAGATATGCAATTACATGAGGGCTTGCTTGACGGAGGAGCTCTACCACGGAAAGTCTCCCGGCCACTTCTAGGTATTAGTTTTACAGAAAAACTTTAACAGTAAATCGTCTACTTGCTCCTATGATTTTCTGTGCAAGTAGCGTTTTTTCGATTGATTGCGCACTCCCAACACATAGCATCTGCTGCCTTTAGTGGCGTTTTACATGATTCTACTCCGCCTTCTAGTTCTTTAACACGTCGGCGCGCGGGGCGAAGCGCATAGTTCTCGAGTGGCGAGCGCAGGTTAGCAATAACCAAGGTTATTCTACGGGGTGTGAGCACTAGTGAAAAAATTTCGCACGGCCGAGCGCGACGAGCGGCTCGGCGGATGCGAGTACCAGTCGCAGGGCATGGCAGCCAGGCAGTGTGTCTTGGGCGGAGGAGGCAGGGTGGCATGGGTGCAGGAGGCAGTGTGGCATGGGTGGAAGTGCAGAGGTGACGCAGCCACGCTCTGCCGGGCTCCCAAGCGCAATCGATTGTGTAAGTCGTACTGAGGCGCCGCGAGTGCAACGCCGCAAAGCGATTTTTTGTCATAAGTGCACACACCCTATTCTACGAGGCAGAACTTGTCTTGTTCTGTTCGAGTCTCATCAAATAAGCAGCCTTGAGTAGTTTACAGATTCCATAGGAAGTAGAGGAATAATTGAGATCAGTGAATGTTTATGTAGTTTTACTCAAATTTCTCGGAAATTTATTAATTTATCGTCAAAGAATGTCTGGACAGTGTGACGGATGCAATGAGTTTATTGCCCTGAATGCTACAGTTATAACTGATAAATTTTGCTAGTGAATATTCTATCTGCTAATTTGTACAACTTATTGGTTGCGTCTTGGTACTACCAGATAGTCACATATGAAATAAGAACTTTATAAATATATGAAAAACCGTACGCGAAACGAGATTTATAACGTTAAAAAACTTGAAATAATCTTTGAAACAAAGACCTGTGATTTGGCTGACTTTCAGTGCAGTCAGACAGCAATGTCTGACATCGTCCCATGGGATAGACCAAATGTCGAATAATGATGTCTGACATTCTTTTAACAAATAACGTACCGAGCCCATTTTCACCGTCCCTGCCTGTATGGCTAGCTGTTTTTATATAGTCTTCAAATCGTGCACCACCGTGTGCTGCATTTGGCCACAAAGGACCGTCTTTTTTCGGGGTCACATGACACCGTCGATTTGTGAAGGCTTAAAGACACCAGAAGGGGATAATTTTGACTTACGGTAGAACAGACGTAGTGTGGACGAGTTTAAGTGGCCCCCATTGCACAAACTCGCCAATTTGACGCCTTGGAATGGTGCCAAGAGGAGATGTTTTTATCATAAAGTTCTTATTTTCTTTTACTTTTTACCTTGTTCTTTCTTACATTGTTTCTAGATGTACTTACATGAATGCTAATGTGGTGGGAATGGCCACTCCACTGCGCTGGGAATCAGGTGCTACAACTAACGTTGGCCCGCGGCCCGTCTCCTACAGCGGACAACTCGGAAGGTCTGTGAAATGATGCGAATTGGATGTGAATACACACCGCAGCGATGCGCTCTTGGATCCAGGTTTTTTCACCGATTATCGCTTCTAACCTTCTGTGTTCGTTGCAAGATTCTCATTTCTTTGCATCTTTCTCTTGTTTCGGACCCCTTCCGGTTCCTTTAAGCCGTCAGGATACGTTTTCAGTAATGAGAAAACCATATCTGTCCATCATTGTACCAGAAAAATTGATTTGCGTTTCAATGTCGCTCCCAAGCAAAAATTAAACTGTACAACTAGGCAGTTAGGTCCACAGTCAATAGAAAAGTAATCTCGGTCGAAGTCTCAACTGTAGCGGTGAGTAGTTGTCTCGACAATTGTTTTGTTATTGCTTGCTATGGTGTTCAAAAAGCGTGATGCCGAAATTCTATCTACTTTTTGGGGGAAGGAAAAGATCCCAGAAAGACATAATATTTTCCATACTCGAAAACATATGGTGAAGCTTTTGACCGTGATACAATTTCAAAATGCGAAAAAATTGTGTTTGATAATGGTGCAATACCATGCGTTGCACGCGGTACCTTATGGGTTAATAAAATCAATCATTTCATCATTGCAATGAGAACCCATTCTCAAGGAAAAATGCCAACCATTCAGATAGAGCGTTCGGAAAAAATGTGACCAGAAACTCCGAGTTTCACAGATGCGAAGATCTTCTAATTACCAAAGAGGACGTCAGGCAACTTACATACATGAAATAGTGTCTGAGGAAGACAGATGCTAAGTGATTCAAAGATAGGCGATCAAAATCCGGAGAGGTAAAAAAGGCCTTGACATTGTCTCGATCGTGATTAGTTTGTCCCCTACCCTGCCCCAAGTATATACAAGGAACGAACGTCAGTACTTTCTTGGGCTCAGTCAGCAGACGTGAACATGTAGCATTCAGGCATTACGAACATCCATAAGCGGAAGTGCAAGTATGTGCGCGAGAAAAAAATTTCCGCAAGCTATTCGTTAGGCGCAGATGTAACGACCCTGGACGAAAGCGACGAAAAAATGAGCTCGTCTGAGCTAACTGAATGCAAATCGCTTATAATCAAGCCAATCTCATTGCCGGCGGCGTCGAATGGCGGCGAGGCCACTGAGACGCTTTCCTAGAAGCTTCCACAGACAAATCATTTGGACTTCTCTGTTGGAAAATCGGATGAAAGAATCGAGATTAAATCACGCTCTCATAATGAATTTTCAGTGGTAATCGAATTTCCAGTTTCATTGGAGTGTAAAGTGGATGTCTTGAACCTTGTCTTTCAGCAGATAAGTTACTGGGTGTTAGCCACATTTTCACCACCGATCCAGTGAAATACGTGGTTTCAGAGCATTGCTTCGGATCGCTGTCCTACATACACCCTTTTCCAAAATACTTAACTAACGCGAATGAAAGATTCAAAATATTTAGTGCCCATAGTATAATTTTGACTCAAGCTCACCTCGTTTTGAGTTGGAGGCGCACCACGTGGTAATCACATTAATAACTCGCTCTTTTTAGTCAAATAGGTCCTCGGATAACTGCTCAAGCTGCACCTCTGTTTCGGTTGCACGGTGAAGCCTCACGGTGTTGTGCCTTCTTGACCTCAACCAAGCAAATCCCGCCTAACCAAGTCACACCTAGTCTCAGACGAGCAAATTTTCAAATCCAAAGTGGCGCTCACATGGAGGAGGAAACTCGCGATAGGAGAAGATAATTCAATGAGACAGCCTCGATGATGAAAGCAGCTTCCTCACTGGAAATTCGTTCGTCTAAGGCAAGGTGTGATATGTTGGGTAGGGGCGGTTTGGTTGTGTTCAAGCAAGCACGACTCCGTATGCGTGCAACGTGCAGCCGCAACAATGGTACAGCCTGAGCAGTTATCCAAGGACCTACTTGAAGAAAGGCACTAATCTGCTTATAGCCTCGTGTGCCTTTAAAGGAAATGTCCACGAAAATTTAAGTCTTTCTGTTACCCACATACTTATGTCATATTTGCTCCCTGAGGGTCGTATGCAAAGTTTCACACGCATAAACGAGAATCCAGTTGAGACAGAGCTCCTGAAAGTGACGGACAGTGGGGTGGGGCATCCGAGTGGGTCTGAACGTCAGAGCTGAGGAGAGATGAGGCGACACTCACGTGGTCAGGGACGCATGGCGGGTGGGGGATGTGTACCTTAATGTCAGGATGCCGCACTGCGGAATGTCGCAAGCGAAGTATGCGGACGAGCTAAATTGTTGGGTCCCGAAGCGATTAGAAGTCAACTGCGTATCGCACTCCTAGCATTACGTTGTAATCGTTTTGAGACCCAACTACCGCGACGCGCATAGCTCGCACACACTGTGTCGCACGCCGCTCCCCATCGTGCGGCATCCTGACATTAGGGTACATATCCGCGGGTGGGGGTCACGAGATTGAATTTCCGCTTCGCGGCGGTGCACTCGCGGCGCCACCAGTACGACTCGCCATATCGATTGCCCTTGGGAGAAGGGGGAGCGTGACTGCGTCACGTCTGCGCTTTCACTCATGCCACACTGCCTCTTGAAGGCTGCCATACCCTGCCACTGGCACTCGCACCCGCCGCGCCGCTCGTCGCGCGCGGCCGAGCGGAAATTCGATCTCGTGGCCCCACCCACGCAGGGCGAGAAGCAAATCAACGCTGAGCGCGAAAATTTGAATTGCGTTCTGCTCGTCGACAGCTATTCCAGTGTTGCTCAGCGAATGTGACTGAAATTCGAATAAACTGCTCTCCTTCCAGTTTTTTTATTTCTGCTTTGGAACAAATACAACTTCTTGATTCTTTCCGTATTCCTATTCATGTACTGCATCCAGCAGAATGATTTCAAGGAGAATGAATCGTGGAATTTCTGTGAATGAGTCTTTCAAGGCTACACATATGATGGTTAACAAACTCGCTGCAAATGAAAGAAAAGGTGCTAGATAAAGCGGAAGTAGGAAACAAAATAAAATGGATATGTACCCTAATGTCAGGATGCCGCACGATTGCGAGCGGCGTGCGACACAGTGTGTGCGAGCTATGCGCGTCGCGGTAGTTGGGTCTCAAAACGATTACAACGTAATGCTAGGAGTGCGATACGCAGTTGACTTCTAATCGCTTCGGGACCCAACAATTTAGCTCGTCCGCATTGCTTCGCTTGCGACATTCCGCAGTGCGGCATCCTGACATTAAGGTACACATCCAAATAAAATGTCTAAAACCCAAACGATGGAGCCCCTAATGAACCGTAAAGAGCTAGGGTCGCTTACGTTCGGAGGCGGGGCCCACCCAAGACTGTCGGTCGGCATGTGTAAGGTCACATACCGTCTGATAGATTTTAGAAAGTTCCTTCATCAAAAGCGTATTTTCCTCTTTGACAGAATAAATAGTTGCATGGTGTCCTAGAACAACTGTCAACCATCTGACTCATGCCGCAGGCCGCGTTCATATTTTGCACTGGAGGTTTGGCTACGCACGCAAGCAGCAAGGCGAGTGGCACAGGCACAAGCGCAGAGACAAGTAGCCACGTCCTGCTGCGGCACCGCAAAGTGTGTACGCGGCCTTACTCAGGTCGCGCTAGCATATCAACATTCAGATACATGAGTACTCCCAACTTCTAGTTCGTATCGCTCAATCGGTCAAAAGACTCTACAAAGGAGAAGCGTCGCTGACATTATGGCAAGACTGGCTCTCAGTAATATTCCATTGTATAAGCACAGTAGAAGAATAGCGCAATATACCTACTGAAAGTATATCACATTCACATAAAGCATTGGGTGGCATGCAGTTATGACACAGAGGAAATAAGAGCAGTAAGGGTGGTTTTTTGTTCAGTGATGGAACATGTGAGCGCATGCAGCAATAGGACACATTTAAAAGTATTTCTGTGGAATTGCATTCTGCTTTCATCATTTTCAGCCCTGATAAGAAACGGCCGGAATCGATTCGTCACGCGCTCTCATTATAAATCAGAACAAGCTTCCCCTTACATCATTTATTTCTTCACGCTTTGTGGAGTCGAACAATACTGGAATAGAAAAATGCATTTAAAGAACACCAGATATCCTTGGAAGAGCTTTAGCCTTCTTCAAACCAAAAAAAGTGGGATATACTTGGAATATACGCTGTGAAATACGTAACCCACGAAATATAATGAAGGAGCACATCGGTCCGAGGATTGAGTCGCATTCATACCTCACGGTTTGGAGAAATAGGCAAATCGCAGGATCGGTGCCTCAGAAGAATAAGTGAATTGGTAAAAGTTCTCATACGATGATCGATTTGCTACGCTCTCTTGTGATGAGTGGAGCCCAAACTTGGTGATCAGTTCGCATGTTATTGACGGTCCTGATCAAAATGTGTTGTTTTCTATTTCACAGAACTTTATTGTTATGACAGTCATGGGAATAGAAACTGTGATCCCGCAGGACTTACTAACTAAAAAACAATCGGACCGAAATAAAAAAAATTTGCTTTTCGAAGCAATAGCCTATAAGGCATATTGAGATGTGCGAAAATTGAATTTGGCTTAAACTTTGTTTATAGGGATTAATTCGAGCACTGATCACGCATATCACCTGTGTTTTTGGTGTTGATACCAATATAAGGCAATAGCGCTAAATTGCCAAACTCACCATTGCACCAAATAGGCGCCAACAGTGAAAACGGAGGTGATGTTCGTAATCAAAGACCAGAATAATTCCTATACACAATGATAAGATTACAAGTACGACATCTCGAGTTCTCGAGTTCCTTTTTGCCTGAGAATGATACAATTCCTGATTACTCTCCGTCGTCGACGTTGACTATGACTGATTTGCCGTGGTTCCGAGCCAATCAAATTTATGAGCAGATCATTGCTTGGCCAAAATCCTCCACGGTAACCCCTGATCTCATTCCGCTTTCTTTCTTAAAGAAGGTAGCGGAGGTTATATGTGGACCATTGGCGTATGTGTTCAATCAGTCATTAATGACTGGAGAAGTTCCAGGGCGGTGGAAGCATTCCTTTGTTACTCCGGTATTGAAGAAGGAACCTTCCTCGGATCCGGCGAATTATCGACCAGTGAGCATAACATCCGTGTTTTGTAGGCTTTTTGAAAAATCCCTCAAAGAGCATATTCTAAAGTATATTGCTCGCGCTAATATCTTTCCTCGCGCTCAACATGGTTTTATCCCTGGCCGGTCTG
This sequence comes from Trichostrongylus colubriformis, assembly GCA_963978905.1. NCBI lineage: Eukaryota > Metazoa > Nematoda > Chromadorea > Rhabditida > Trichostrongylidae > Trichostrongylus > Trichostrongylus colubriformis. The sequence continues at coordinate 28,808,276 of OZ022259.1, read as the reverse complement.
TGGAGACTAACATGATTGAAAGCCTAGAGTACTGGTCCAAGGAAATTGATAACGGACATTGTTGTGACGTCATTTATTTTGACTTTGCGAAAGCGTTCGATAGGGTTCCCCAAGGAAAATTGCTGAACAAGTTGAAGATGCTCGGCTTTCATCCCATCCTCATCAAGTGGTTGACAAACTTCCTCTCTGGTAGAACTTTCCAGGTGCGTATCGGGCAATCATATTCGAGTTGCAAGGCTGTGATTAGTGGAGTGCCGCAGGGAGGAGTACTGTCCCCGGTTCTTTTCAACATTTTCACCTCTGAGATTCCTGATCTCTTTGAGGGTCTAGGTGTTGTCACGGAGATGTATGCTGATGATGTCAAAGTTTTCAAAGCCATTAGAGGACCCGCCGACAGTGAACAACTGCAGGAGGCCATTACTCGGTTGAGTGAGTGGGCTAGAAGATGGCAGCTACCTTTGGCCCCGAACAAGACCATGAGTATGAGAATTGGTACCGATCCAGCGGCTACTCCTTGCTCTTATGTGGTTGACGGGATTACAATCTCTCCTGTCAAATGCGTAAGAGATCTTGGATTTTACTACACCAATACCCTTGACTTCTCTTTGCATGTCCAAAAGCGGTGCAACTTAGCTCTCATGCGTACGGGGCACATTTTCAAGGCACTGTCCACGACCAATAAGTCCATTCTGGTCAAGGCCTACAAGACCTATGTTCGACCTTTGGTCGAATCTGGTGCTACTGTGTTTCACCCCATAAGGAGAAAGGATATTAACGCTTTGGAAAGGGTACAAAATAATTTCACGCGAAAAATTCTTTTTCGAAGTAAAAGTTTTTTACACCTTAGAATTCCGAAAGCTCACATTCGGAATAATTATCTAGGTCTTCATACGCTGGAATCAAGGCGTAAAATCTTCGATGTGTGCATGGTATATAAACTCCTGCACCAGATCAATGATTTTGGCTCTCTTAGTTTCTATAGGATTGTTCGGTCTCGCACCAGAGGCGGAGAGCGAAAGATTTTCTTAAACATTCCCAAAACCAATGCAAGGGCCCGAAGCTTCGCATATAGAGCGGCTAGCTTATATAACAGGGTAACTAAGAATGTAGTCCCCTCTGGTACTGTTGATCAGTTTAAGCAACGTATAACTAAAGTTTTAGGTAAATACGTGATGGCCTAGTTCCTTGAGGTTCACCAGTTATTGATCGTGAACGCTGAATTATAAATTGCTGGTTTTTTTAATGTTCCGTTGGTTTGATGTTCTGTTTTTTTTTCAACTCTTTTATACGCTTGCCTTAGCAACGTAATAAACATTAACATTAACATTAACATCTCTCACAATGGCGATATGCCGTGATGCCGGTCATTTCGACAATATACACGTCAAATTTAGCGTGCACTCGCAATGTGCAAATGTACATGATACACGCAAGTAAACCCTAAAATTGTGAATAAACTTTTAAATTAATTGTGATTAAGTATACCTGGCTGTAACTGTTCTGCGACCAGTACACGTCGGATGGTGTATCGTATTGTGGCGCAGTAAATTGCGCCAATTACACCTAAGCCAAGCCACAAGAAGATCCGGAGTGGGTGGAGCTTTCTCACTTCCTCGAACGAAAAAGGATCAGTGCGTGAAGTGGCTCACTCAACCTGAAGCTCTTTCCGTCTAAGCATCTTGTGGTGTAAGACAATGTAGTGCCTTTTCGTCGTGTAAGGTATACTTAGTGCATCACGAGTGCTGCGCTACAAAACCAGTGTCCTCTTCCTATTATAGCTATCGAAGTCATCACGAGTGCTGCGCTACAAAACCAGATGTCCTCTTCCTATTATAGCTATCGACTGCACATCGTTTGTACCCAAATCAGCGCAAGTGCCAAATCGCATTCAAATGCCGCTACGATTCTGAGAGTAAGAAGGATGCGTGGCGCACTCTGAAGGCGATCAAACGGCGCCAAGTCTCTATTTTTTGATGGTTTGATCGGGTGTGGCTGAGCCTCTATGCTAACTACAAATAGAAGCGACTGTGGTTTCTTTTACCTCGCTCTTATACCCACCGTAAGGATGCCATTCTCAACTATCTTTTTTTCCTGTACATAACTTGCTAATTTCTATTATTGTTACTGTATATTTTATAGTGTTATGATAGCTCTATGTATGTACTAGATCATGGTGTGTATATGTAAAGCGATAATAGATCTTTTCCAGGACATACCGGACTATCTCTTTCAGGATATGCCGCTTTACATATAACTCCATGATCTGCACATGACATGTACATACATTTATTATTAGGTTGTAATGAAAATTTTGGCTGGCTTGAATTCACCCCCCTCTTATCAGCACACCCTACGTACACATCACACCCTTACAGAGTAGCTTAAATCCCCCTCTGTAAGGGTGTGATTTTATAGTGTTGTGATAGCTCTATGTATGTACTAGATCGTGGTGTATATATGTAAAGCGATAATAGATCTTTTCCAGGACATACCGGACTATCTCTTTCAGGATATGCCGCTTTACATATACACTCCATGATCTGTACATGACATGTACATACATTTTTGATTTTATAGTGTTATGATAGCTCTATGTATGTAGGGTGTGCTGGGAAGGAGGGCGGACTAATTGATCATTTCTACGTCACCATTACATTCTGAAGGAGAACTATACTGCATGGCCCAGTACTGAATTGTATAGGTTCAAAGATCTAGGATTTCAGGACTGAAGAGAGAGATAGAGACAGTATAGGACGCCATTTTGGGTGCCAAAAAATACCGCTGAGGTGGTGGAGGACGACTTATTAGAGTGGGCACCGCGTTTGGTGGTACCGTATCGCTATGGAGCATGCCACAGGAGCGGTGTCGGCGGTGTGCGCGTTCACGTCAACAGGCATTTGACCATGAACATCAATTTGTACGGAAATCTGTCACCCTGAAGCGACCGTTATCGATTGAAAAGATGTGGTTCAATTCCTTCTTTGACCACCTTCGTCGCCTATGCGCCAACATCAAGCTACGACGAAGAAGAGCTCAAAGCATTCTACGTGGAATTGGAGAAGTTCTATAAGGGAAACCATACCTCCTTCATGGTCATCGTCAACACAGGATCGGTCTTAGAAGATGGAAACGAACTTCACATTGGGACTCAGGGAACGAAACGAAATGAGTAGAGTGAAAGGCTGTCTAGGTTCATTGTGTGGATCAACCCCATCCATCGTAACTCACACTTACTGAAGCTCTCTCATCTACGATGGGCTTGGAAGTCATTCGGTGGACCATCCCAGAATGAGATCGATCACGTCATCTCCAATCGAAGGTTTTGCTTGATCCATAAGGCTATTGTTCCGAAGGATCAGATCATCGACTCATCTGCGCAGGATTCCTCTTTTCGATACAAGGAGAGAGAGAGCCGTATTTTCAAGGAGCGAAGACCGGGTGGGGTCCACGAGGTCGAATTTCCGCGCGGCCGCGCGCGATGAGCGGCACAGCGGGTACGAGTGCCAGTGGCAGGGCATGGCAGACTTCAAGCGAGGCAGTGTGGTATGGGTGGAAAGCGCAGACGTGACGCAGTCACGCTCAGCCGGCCGATCAAGGGCAATCGATACGGCGAGTCGTACGGGGGCGCCGCGAGTGAAACGCCGCGAAGCGGAAATTCGACCTCGTGGACCCCACCCGCGAAGACCCAGAACAATCATCAACTGGGCTTCTTCGTTTCTCTTCAGGTGTATGGGAGGATTTGAAAACAGCGACGACCAGGACAACCCACCTCGTTGAACGTCTTCTCGAAAACTGTCGAACTGATGCATAAACAGAGCCGCACGAGCAGCAGATGACTACCAACTGACGTCCGGACTTTTAAAGCACGCAGAGGGGCAATAAAAGAAAATCTCAAGGAGGAAACAGCAGCAGTGCCGGCTGAAGCAGCAGTGGCTAGGAGGAGCATCCGCGATGCCCGCCTAAGTTTCACTAGTTATAAGACGAAAATCACCGGTCTCTTGCGTCTGGACGATGCACTTACTGCTTCCCGGAAGTCAATAGGAGAGTTCATCGACGGCTTTTACTTGTATCTCTTTGATACCCATGTCCACCTGCCTGAGAACAATCTAAAGCGACATGGATATGTTCTTTCTTCAATTCTCCCTCGCCAAAGCTTTTCAGAGCCGCTCTTGAAAAGTCATGCGTCAATAGGAATGGGAAGACTTGGAAGTGAAGGTCGATGGCCGGCACCTACATCCCGCTTCGTTGTCGACATCGTGCTCATAACAATCCACAAGCAACAGTCCAGCAAGCGGAGCTAGAGCTAGCCGATTTCGAGTGCGAATGTGGAAAAATAGTTTTACAGCCGAACCTAACAAAAACAATGTTGATAAGGAGCGGATTCGTACCTCATCCGCCATTCCCGCTCGACGAAAGGAACATGTTGAATGTTTCAGCTGTGTATACTTAGGCCGAGAAAATCAATATGATGAACGACTTAGCAGTAGAGCTGAGCAGTAGGAAAAGTGCTGCTTGAGGAGCTCTCAAGGGAGTAGTGAACAAGACGAAGGACGGTCGGCTTCGCGCCCATTTATTCAACTTCCTGTGCTTCCTGCCCTGAGCTATGCCTCGGGGTCTTGGACTCTACGGAAGAAGAAAGAACATCCGGTCGGAGTCATCCAACTCGCCAACGAAAGAACGGTGCTCGGAGTATCCCATATACGTAAGCACAGAAGAGAATCCGGTATTCCGAATTCCATCACAACCGAAAATCAGGACGCCTCTGTATTTGCCAAGGAGTCGAAGAATAGATTGATGAGATACGTCATGCGATATCGCGATGACCACTGGGCGAGAGCGGTTACCGACAGGATCTTTTGAGACGTCAAAAAAAAAACACCAGAATACAGAAAAACAAAAGGCTGCGTGTCTTTGGAGCTTGAAGAGTTTAGTAGACTACTCTGGCTCGTGACCGGGACGAATGGAGACGTTGCTGGCGTCTGCTCGGACCTTGATGAGCAACGGGACGGCAGGTAATACAGGTGATACAGACTTCTCAATTCGCCAGCTTGGGAATCGACTACATTCGAATGGATCCAGAAAGTAAACATACCACTTTGTCGAGCAATTATGCACAAATTTATAATGTCATGGAAAAATTTGAATATTTTTGCTAACGATTTTGTGAAAACCATTTTTGAATCTTTTGGAATGAATTTTGCAAGTCTCACTTAGTTGAATACTTATCTAGAAGATTCAAAGAAAAAAAAAACGCCACTACAATCGCAAGTTTCTAAGAAAATCAGCGGGAGTTTTTGGGTTTTTTTTTCAAGTTTTTCCAAATTGTCTTCGATGATCTTTTTCATTAGAGACCCACTCATATTGTCTCTGATTCAATGCCCGTCAATTGCAGGCCACGAGCGGTAAAAAGAAGAACGACAAAGAAAAAAGAAAAGGGGAGGAGAAGAAATCGCTTGTGCTCTGCTGCTCTGCTCCGCGTATTCGATTGCTCTCACTTTACATTTTCGGCAATTAAGATGAACGAAGTGTACGCGTCTGGTAGTGAAAGAATGGAGACTGCGTTGACATCCATCGTGGAAACCATGACCGCAGAATCACCAAAATGGAGGAAACGCAGGAGTGTTTGTCTCCAGGTTACGAGTCGTAGAAGTCAGCATCGGTGTGAAAGATTGCGCGGATGAGGCGAAAATTGAAGACGAACTCCGAAATATTGCATGGGTTAGAATCTGAAAGCAAAGTGATGAATGATACAGCCATCCAGATTTGGCAACCAGGCGCTCGAAGAGATAATCGAGACATCAGAAGATGTGGAATTCTTGTCAAAATTTGAAAAGTGCGTTATCACTGTGCATCGACTCAATCTACCGAACAAGTCTCTCAAGGACCGATTGCTCGCGTACCAACGAGAAGATCCGCTTATGTATCATCCTTAAATCTCGGAACGGTGGCTTATAGTATGGGTACACTTCTCTACACTGTCGCACAACCGACTATTTTTGAGCAACCAATAAAGGCCAAACCTATGATGGGATCGCTTTCCATCTTGTTCTCGCAAACAACTCAGGCATTTATACGAATGTGGAGGTGGGCATCCAATTCTCTACAACGAACTGTGCTTCTGCTTCATTTTCAGCGGTTTCTACCAATCCAGGGCTTTCGGACATCCGAGAAGTTTGGCATAGCGATTACAGTAGTATTAGATTGTCCGGAAAATTCCTAGCGTTTTGTGTTACTATTTTTTGTGCATTCATTGCTGATTAGAAACTCATTCTCCCTTGCGTCTCAGTAGGATATTCCGGAGAGAATTTCTGTGCTATCTGATGCTATTATTGGCGTTTCACCAGTGCTTGATGGACTCCCCTTTCCCAAGACTTTTTGGAACATGTCAAAATAGTAGCTTCGGAAGATATTTTTCTTCAACTACAAACTGTGTCAATCCACAGTCGAGACGGCTCGATAAATCATCCAGGTGTTGGGCCAAATAGTGTTGGAGAAAGCACCGTGCGACAATGGTTCAACAGCTCCATTGTGGAGATTTCAGCCTTGAAGGTGAGCCTCGTAAGTAGACCTATGAGGATCTGAAGACGTTTGTGGAGGCTGAACCATCCCATACAGTTTAAGAGATTCCCCAAAAGCTAGGCTTAAGCAAGACCACTGTTGCCGACGGTCTGAAACGCATATGGAAGGTGAAACTCGACGAGTGGGCGCCCCACAATTTGAATGGCCGGCAGAAATTGACACGTCTCGAGGTTTCTTCTCCACTGCTTTCGCGCAACAGAAACGACCTAATTTTGGACCAAATGGTCAGCTGTGATGTAAAGTGGGTCATGTATGATGACAGGAGACGCTCTGGACAGTGGTTGGATGCTGACGAACCTCCAAAGCAATTTCCAGAGCCGGTGACATTGTGGTAGTCATTGGCTGGTGTGATCCACTGTGACTTTTTGTCACCAGACCAAACGATTACAGCAGAGTCCCACTGTGATGAAATCGACAAAACGTACCGAAGACCTGTGTCAGCTGCAGCCGGCACTTGTCAACAGAAAAGGTCCGATTCTCTAGCATGAAAAGCCCGCCCACACTTTTCACAAATCACCATCCATAAGGTGAACGAATTGGGGGTTGTAGGTTTTACTTCACCAGCCATATTCTCCGGACTTTTCACCAACCGACTATCACCTAATTAAATATTTTCGAAACATCCTTGCTGAGAAATACTTCATCAGTCAGGACTAAGCAAAAAAAGCCTTCATGGCTTTCGTGATTTTTTGACCCCCAAATTTTTCTTTGACGGAATTTCTCGACTGGTGTCACATTGAAGTAAGCTGTTTCGAGCGACGCTTATTTCGATAAATCCGATAAGCATTGAGAAAGTTATGATTGTTCAAAGGAAAACACCCACAACTATCGTTTTGAGCGAGCGTTCTGAGCAGCGCAACGCTCAGCGGAAGCTGAAAGCGTTCCGGTCAACCTACTATATGTGAGAATTTGTTGTCTGTCAACTGGCAAAGCGTCTTTGGCTCAACCATGGCATCTAGAAAATTTTTCAAAAACATGTTTCTCAGAGGAGGGTTGCCTTCAAACCTCCAACTTCTGCAGTTCCAGTATTTCTATGGTTTTCTACCCAGTCAGTCAAGAGGTAATTGCCTACCGAAAAAAACTGAGACCAGGCTCGTGACGAAATTGAAAACAAGAACCTAAAAAAAGGACCTAACAAAATTCAACAAAATTCAGCGTCATACATTGCAAACACCGAAGGTTTCATGGCTTTCCTCGACCTCTGTGCTACGCTATCCGGTGCTAGCTATGCCAGTTTTGATGCGGTGTCCTTATGCACAAATATCAGGACAGGGGATGCAATTGATGCAATTGATCTTGTTATAGAACTTTGGAGACAGTATAAAAGTGATGTGTACGCGTTCGGCCTTGAGGAACGGGATCTTCGGGAATTATTAACGGCAGCCTTAGACTGCAATATATTCCAGTTCGATGGCAAACTATACAGACAGCACCGCGGGCTAGCCATGGGTTTGCGCTTGGCACCCTTGCTAGTAATAGCATATCTGGACCGTATACAGCGTAGATCGCTATCTACTGGGATATTATACTACAAGCGGTATATTGACGGTGTGTTTATTATTGGCGCTTCCTCAAGCGATCTCGAGGACGCTCTACAAAATTTCAAATCTCAAGTCCCAATATCAAATTTGCCGTGGAAGGACCGAACGATGACGGCTTTGTTCCTTTTCTAAACACAAAAGTTCGAATAAACAAAGGAGAGAAGGAGCTTCGCTGGCACGAAAAACCAGCATCAAGAAGTATACTCATGCACTGAAGAAGTTGTCACCTCACCTAGATCAGGGCTAACGTGGTCCCCAATTTTGTACGTACCGAGGAGAAAATTGAAGGTGCAAGAAGAAATGGAACGGATCCAGTGGTGGGTATTTCAAGCGAAAACGGATGCAACCACACAAGTATTCGAGCGAGGAGACCGCACACCACTGCAGACGGCATTCCTATGATAATGCCGTATGTAAACGAAAGGAAAGCAATCAGAATCAACTGTGTGCTCAAAAATTCTTCGCTTTACACAAAACTTATATTTAACTGCCACCAAGTCTTAAACAGTTACTCACGCACTCTAGGCCCTACGAGGATAAATGCGGGAGGGATGGGTGCGGTTACTGCAGTAACGATAAAATCTGTCAACTCCGGGGGTCCGTGTACCTGGAAACATGCCAGGGATGTGGGCAAAAATATGTAAGGAAAGCTATAAGACCCCTATCCAAGCGACTTGACGAACACCGCACGGCCTTGCAAAATCCCACATCATATACAAACAGCAGTTTCTCCAAGCATAGAACCCAAATACATACCCACGAAGGACCTCCCAACTTTACTGTAAAAATGCTGCACCGCTCCATCGAAAACCCAGTGGAAAGAAAAATACTGGAGGCACTAGAAATAAGAAGATTATAAATAGCAAAGGCGAGCTATGTGACTCTTTCCATTTAATCACATGACTGCAGTGACTTACACTGTGGAATGAATGTGATATCACATATCAATCACCACAGTCATAGCACGGCTACGCTATTTAAGGGTCAGGACAGGGTGGGTCAACCATTTCTGCTTCACTTCCTGGCAATTTTAATGTAGGCAAAAATGAGGGCAAATTCTCATGTAAATGTAATGTAATGTAATGTAATTCCCATGTATCCAGAATATTTGTCATCGTGCTCCAACTTTTCAGCGTCCTACACGTTCAACTTACCCCTACTGGTGAATCGACGAGTGGGGCCTCTACAGTTGCGGCGTTCTCCGTCTTCATTGACCATTTTTCATTTCATCGCGAAATGTGACTTTTTCGGATATCATTGAATTTGCAAATAAATATAGCAATGCTTTCGCATAAGAAAACGGCAACACCTTCCAAGGAGAATCTAATAATTATTTAACAACTGCCGCAGGCGTCAAGAGAGCTATTGTTGCCGTATTCCATTCCGAATCCCAAGAACCTCGAAAGTCCCCTTTAGCGTGTTCGAATTGCAGGTAACATTGAAAGATGCGACCCCCCACTTCCTGTCCGGTCAAGTGCGACCTCCCCTGTCGAGGAATTCTCGACTCCCGGAGTACCCTGAGCCGCACACTCAAAAGTAAATACAGGCCAAGCATTCATTATATTCAACCCTCCAAATTCGAGAATAGATCGTTTGAAATGGAACACTTCTGGTAGACAATGAGAAGCGCCTCTCGCTGAATGGTTGCGCATGTTACCTTTTTACATTAAGTGGAACATACTGCTCCTAAATATCATACTAGGAGGAGATGAAGGAGTGACAGGTGACGCCGCTACAACAAGCATGACCCAAGGATTGAGACCAATTGCAGTACGGCTAGACGTTCGAGCTTTCTCCCCATATTGGATCGAAATTGCGGCAGTTCATCTAGGAGGATGAGCGGATGCTGCGACGGACCGTATCTAACATAAGAGAGATTATTGAAATTTACGGGAAGGAGTTTAATTCACAGGGAGGATTAGAACTTGAACTCTCACAATGGCCATCTTACACAGACTCTGGCTTGTCTTCAGTCCTGGCCTTTTTCGTACTCGGTGTCCATCATGTGATGAGGGGGCAACGATGTTGTGTAGTGACTAAGCTTCTTTCTCAATTCTTTTGCACAGCATCCAGGTAGCGCAATCTGAACATTGATTAGAGATGTGTTTGTTCAATATCGTTGCTTTGGTTTCGATTCAATTGACCTTTTCCACATTTCCTTCGCACTTGTTTTTTTTTGCATTATTAAGGCTTCTGCTCGAACCCAAACTGTATTTTCAGGTGGAATATGCATTTCACGTGCATACTGTCAAGGAATACTCGAGAGGTACGTCTGTATGTGTTATTTGTCGTGTTTGATTCGATGCGGCCCATGTGTTTTCGCGAACTATGCTTGGTCTAGGATACTGTCACTCTGCACATTGAATGTATTTTATTATATGAGATTCCTTCGCAGATTGCTCTTTGTCTGTTTTTCCACTATTGCACTATTTCCTTCTGTTGTCCTTATTGTAGCTACTAGTTCTTCTACTGTTGTTTTTGTTTTCGTGCTGCTAATTCAAGCGGTAATGCATCTGATTCTTCTCTTCTTGATCAAGTTAGCGTTGTCTATATTTCCTCTGCCTTTGTTTTTTTGATTTGATGTATTTAAACTGTATTTTCAGGTGCAATGTTTGCATTTCATGTGCATACTGTTAAGGAACACTCGAAAGGTGTCTGTATGTGTTATTTGTTGTGTTTTATTCCATGCGGCCCATGTGTTTTCGTGACCTACTCTTGATCTAGGATACTGTTGCTGTTTACTGCGTGAGTAACAGTATCCTAGGCCGCGTTGCTCATACTTTCACATCGTGTTGTGATCTAAAAGCGAGTTGTTTTATTTTTCGCATCGCTCATATTTTTTCTACTGGATTGTTGTTTCAGTTCAATGTTCGTCCAGCGTTATAACTTGAAGTCTTGCAAGTGCCTTTCAAGGTGCTTATTTTTATTTCATTTACTCTCCACTCTGGTACATGCAATTGTGGTGACCACTCTCTCTTACAGCTACTATGATATTTTAGCGATCAATTTTGGAAGTTTTTTTGTTCGGAATGCGCATCGGTATTGTTCTTTGCTTCTGGATCTCTGTGCACGTCGGTTTAACGGTCAGTCCCTTTCGCTTCTTTTAATTGTACTTTCGTCTTGATGATTGTTTGGAACGTTTTCCTCTCAATGAGCTTGTTCGTTTTTCCATTTATATTAGTCTTTTATTTTATGGATTTGGTTTCCTCAATTAAGAGTTTGAAATACTTTATCCGAGAACAGTGTCAAACTCTAACAATATGGGTCAAAATAAACCGTGGGCAATCTTTCACCAGTGCCAAAACAAACATTGAGGAACACACAAGGATACGAAGAGAAGGGAATGGCAAATGTGAAACAGAGGAAGGAGGACATTCGGATAGTGAATTAAACAATACGGATATGACACTGAAGAAATTAAGGACACAAAAATTAGTAAAAGAAGAAATGGGCAGCTGGCATGGATTCCTTACCGTTGGTTCAATAAGTTATGCCGCCCTTTACTTCTTGACTTAGATGGGAACGGATCTCATTTTGGAGCACTATGTGGAAACTACGACACATATCATTATTCATAAGTGGGCATCGAAAGAAGAAGGGTTATCGGTAGGCAATATTGTTCTGTTCGGAATGACTTGATGATAACTTGAACAAGTTTAGGCCAAAAAAAGAATGATCCATGCGTTGTCCCTTGGCGTCAACGTGCTGGAAGTGGCTCACAGGAGCGAAAAACAAATCAAGCAAAAGATTCGAGAAGGATTAAAATTTCAAAAGTATACCGCAGTGGTACGAGCTTAATTAGTGGAGGCGCAATTTTTGTTCTCATAATTTCCGATTTCAGATAAGCCAAAAGAATAAGACTGGGGATGGAAGGATGAGTCACCTACTGAGACAGCAGCGGCGCAAAACGCAAACTATCAGCAGCGCAACACACGTTTTGATGGGCTCAAACGGCGCCCAAGATTATGGGGATAAGGAAAGGCCCCAAAATAGGGCAAATCGCAACAAAAGTAGTATCTTTGTAATTATATTCAGGAAATGAAACAAAAACATTTTTACAGCTAAAGAACATTCTCACCGTCAGGCTCTCCAGGTCTATTGGCCACAGCTGTGCAAGGCTCCTCAGCTGCCAGTTCGCATCTTCCTTCGTCGGCTAGTTCGGTAGCTTCGTTGGCCCACTTTTCACAAAAGTCGATGAAGGAAGATATTCTGGTACAGGAGCTAGAGAACCACCGTCTTGAGAAGGAGCTTCTGATAAAGGAAAGTAAGCTAGCTGATTCACTTTACAAATAGAATGTTGGTTGAAGATAAATCGCCACATTTAACTTATTGAATCAGTGTGCCTCAACCGAAGTGACGGATCTCTTTTTAGGTAAACCCTAAACGCTGTATGCTGACCTAGGTTTTTATCGATTTTACTTTGTTTTCCACTGAGATCTGTTGTTCTTTGTCGTTTCATGTTTTTTTAGTTGTGGTGCCTCGAAAATCTTACTTTGTTGTTGTTGTTTGGTCTTTATTCCTCAACCTCTTTATTTTTATTGATAACATGTTAACGCTGATTAAGAAATGCTCAAATGTGGTAATAAATGACTGCAGTCAACTGTTAAATACACAAATAGGCGATATGCATGTATACAATGTATGTAGATTAGATAGACAGAAAGGGGATGTGTGTGGAAGCACGTATTGTGGTAGAGCTGAATACACGTGGGGAGGAGCAGGTGTTGACAGTTAGCTGAATAAAGCTGTTCCTATTAAGAGTAGTTATTACATGAAATTATGTGGTCCAGAAAATGGTTCTTTACCTTAAAAGTAACGATGTACTGATGTTTGTGTAAAGAGACACGGCATCAAAACTAGCATAGTTAGCACCAGATGGTATTGCGCAGAGGTCGAGGGAAGCCATGAGACATTCGGTGTTTGCAATGTATGATGCTATACGCCCTGAAAGTGGAGAAAATATTTTTACAAGTAACCAACTGATTTTGTCTGATGGTCCTCCGCAGCTAGAGATTATAGGACGGGTTTTAATATCCCTGTCGGTAAGGCATTCCACCGATACGTTCCCAAATTTGTGGGTTTTAACAAGAGAATAATAAGTAGGAATACTTGGACAAGACGATATAAATCGTCTGACTGTTGTTTTGTCTATTTTCCTACCGAGAATTACTTTGATTGTTCTTTTCAGCCGTTCAGTAACTTGTTGAAACGACTGGATTGATGTTTCCAAATAGGTATTATCATCTTGTAATGCGCGATAGGTGATTGCCTTATCCATGCTTTTGGCCATAACGACAAAATCACCACTTTTGTCCCCAATGCTATATCTTAACTCTCCTTTTTTGGCAATGAGCTTTTTAAGCCCTCTGAGCTCCTTTTCCGTCAAGTTGGACCCAAACCGTTGTTGTCCACTTGTTGAATATACTTCTTCAAGTTTTGACTGCAACATGGCCAACTTTGGCTCGAGAGCGGGCACTGGTTTTGGGACGGTGAAGTTGGTTTTTGAGAAGGGTGCTGTTGTCAGAATCGTTGACTTTCTATCCAAGATAATGCCGTATGTAAACGAAAGAACAGCCATCAAGGTCAACGGTGTGGTCAAAAATTCCTCGCTTCCAGTAAAACTTATATTTAGGCCACCACCAAATTTAAAGCGGTTACTCACCTATTCTAGACCCTACGAGGACAAATGTGGGAGGGATGGGTGCGGTTATTGCAGTAGCGATAAAATTTGCCAACTCCGGGGGTCCGTGTACCTGGTAACATGCCAAGGATGTGGGCAAAAATATGTTGGGGAAACAAAAAGGCCCCCTTTTCAAACGACTTGACGAACATCGCAGGGCCTTACAAAATCCCACATCATACGTAAACAATAGTTTCTCCAAACATAGAACACTAAAACATACCCAGGAGGGACCTCCCAACTTCACTGTAAAAGTGCTGCACCGCTAGGCGCCGAAAGCTAGTCATTAAACTCAAATTGTTTTTGCGATATTTTTGGAAACACCTTATGAAAACTTTTGAGTCTTTTGTTGATAAATTTTGGAGCCTCACATTGTTGTTTACACATTCAGGTTTTTTAAATGTTTACCCAGTTTTGTCAAAATACAATTTCATTCAACTTCGTATAATAACTAAATAATACCTAAAAAACAAAGAGATCTCCAGCTATTAACAAATGACTACTTACCCCAAGGGAGGAAGTTCTTCCCATTAAAACGTGATCAATTCCACATTTTAGCGTCCCTCATTGTTTGCCCTTCTGTTCCGATTTCTCATAAAATCTACCTCAAAAGTATGTTGTATGGAAGCAAGAGGATTAGCGCAGGAGAATCTCATCAAGACTGCAATTATTAGGACGGAAAGGATGACGTCGGCCGCCGAAGTAGAAATAGCACACATAATCGTCATTTTGCCTATGCCAGAGCTTGTATAGTTCCGGCACCATATCAAGCGGCTTGATCAAGCGGGAAAACTAAATGCAAATGAGAGCCAGCCACTAACCTTTTTACTTTGGCGACTCCTCAAATTACACCTTCAGAGTCACGCAGGGCTTTCTAAAATGATCCACCATAAACAGTCGCCCTCGATAATTCTCTTTGAAGGATTTGTTGAGGATGACGTTCTGGTACTACTTGTAGACCACTTTCCATATTGAACTCCTTGGGCCGTGAGCTTGGAAGGCGACCATGGGGGCACCTGGTGATGGTACCAACGAACTCGCGCTAGAAGTTGCTCTGCATTGACGTATAACAAGGGAACTGAGAAGGTGACGACCGGTAACCACCGATGCACGCAGAAAATGTGCATCAAGTGTCTTCAGTAATTTTGATATGAAACTTTTCTGACAAATTCCAATCTTTATGACGACGTTTCGGATTTACTAAACCCTTCTTTAGGTCCACTATGATACGTCACAATACATCAAATTACATAGGAAAAACAAGCTGTGGCAACTAACCAAATAGCTAAGATGGGTGAGGCGGGTGAGTCGGTCCTCCGAGGGTTTTAGGCGTGGCGCTGGGCTGGCTGCAAGTGCGGTATGTACGCTGGGGATATGGAAGAGTGCGTGAGGGACTCACCTTCCTGGGCGAACACGTGGTGAGAAATGGGGCATACAGTGAGGAATGGTGAGTTGAGTGTTATCTTGGGATATCATGGGATATCGCGTTCTTCATTTCTCACTATTGAGGGATTAACTCCATGACTTTCCGTAATTCTTCCCTGTTGTTAATTTGTGGATTTTTTTCTTTACACGCCGAAAATGTGCATCAAGTAAGTGTTGAACGTGACCCGGACGTCAGCCCCGACTTCGCACCACTCTGGATGGACGCTCACATTTGTGTCTCTATATTCTCAGTCCTAGTCGAACGAGTCGCAGTAGCCCCCTCCTGCTGCCTAAGAAGCATGGTGACACAACTTTCGAAACTAAAACTGGATATTCTTGTCACCTTCCTGAGATGATTGTCCAGCCACTTTACCATGTGCCACCTTTCATAATATGTGGAATGACACCCAGCTCAGGCTGCAGCTCTCGGACCGCAGCACCAAGTGCATGGTCAGTCGTCACGACGACACTTTCAGTCCCCCACTCACCCATCGCATCACCAATCCCCAAACATCCATACGCAAACTGATGTTCTCTGAAACGGTTCGATAGCAATCTCAGTTAATGTAGAAACAACTCAACTATGGTCTTCTTTCCTGTTTCGGTGGATGGAACATCACACTATGAAGACCAAACTCAATACGCGCATCCGAGACGAGCATCTTCCCTATCAATACCGAACATTCACGGCTGTCATAGAGTCCATCTTCGGCCAGATGAAGCTCATTCCTTCTTGTACTGACCAGAGGTTACTGCCTATCGCATTATCGTTTCAGAAACTATGTAGTCACCTCATAGTTGCACTTGATCATGTCCATAACTAATCTTCGATGCGATGGTGAACTTCCTCTATGGCGGGTTTGAACCATTCAAAAACTTTGGGAAAGAAGAGCTTTCCGATTATAGACAGATAAGCTTGCTTTAACCATCGCGAAACCTCCTGAATAAAAGTTTGTAAGCAAAAAGGATTCGAAAAGTGCTTTGCTGCGCGTATTTAATGCTCTACCACATGCCCAATTATTGCCTCTAGTGGTACCGCCTTCGCAATATCGCAGCAATTTTAATGGTTTTCGGGTAATTCACCGAATTCACGACAGGAACGCAAAATATTGCTTCTACTAAACTGTGCAACATGCAAGCAATAAACACAGTTGTGCTGTTTATCCAGCAGTGATGAACCAATGTTCTGCAAAATGCAACACTGGATAAGTATTAGAGAAAAGAGCCGCACTAGCTATAGCGAGCAAGGAAGACGTGGATTGCTGCGCGTAATCAAGTGGAACGAGCCCTGTGTTGTGTTGAGCTGGAGGCTCATCTACTAGGTGCGTCTTTTCTCCATGAACCCAGCTCACTCAGAGCCACATAACCCTCATTTCGGTATGAAAGAGAAGTGCAATTTTGTGTAAAATAAGGCCATCGCCAAAGGTGATCCTTGTACTCGCTTCGTATGTATTCATCGTAATACAGTAATGCTGACCTAATGGCATCAGCCTAATGTCACCTGTGAGAATAAGATCCTCCATTCAAGTCCTGTTAGAATTATGAATGGGACGATTAAAGGCACATCACGCGGTAATCAAAATAGACGCTTACCTTCTCGGGGCAAGTAGACCCCTAAATGGTTGTGAAGGCCGCACCCATTTCGCGGCGCGTCACGGCTCACCCCGCGGCGCACGGCTCGATCGACCTCAACCGAGCCGCGCCCACCGAGCCGTAATGCATCCGGCGTTGGATGAACCGAATTCTAACGGCGCTTCAGAGAACGGAGACGCGCTATCTGCACCCCATTGTCTCCTGGATCGTCGTTGGAAAATGATTGCACATGTGTTTTCATGTTTTCGAACCCTTTTTCTCTTTGTGTTATTCTTGCTTTGCAATGCAGTTTACTTTTAGTTAATTGTTGCTTCGATTATTTTCATTCACGTTTGATCTTCCAGTACACCTTAGCCTGCTCTCGTTCTTGGTCTCCTCCATCGCACAAGCTGAGGACTCGTTTGCTTGGTGATCAATGATTTTTGTTTAATGTCCATGTTTTTAAGTCTTTTCTCTTCCTCACTTGACACAATTTCCTTTTCTATATTTACATTGAAAATAATTTCTCCTTCCATTTACCCGTGCTGGTGTTTGTCTAGTTTCATTATTTCAGTGGTCCCTCTTTTTGATACCGTTGAAGACTTCATGGCTCTCTACAATCGTGTACAGACTGCAAGTGGTCTCGACTGGGGCTCAGATTGCTATCTTTTCGAGGAGGTGTGACTTCTCGTTTTCTTTTCCCTTTATGAGCACCTTTCAAAGAAAGGCTCACTTTGGCTGGTTTTGTTTTCATTTCAATAATATGATCGTCTTGCAAAATAAATTTAGGACCGGTTAGTTAACGTAGTTCCAGGGTATGAAGCCAATGTGGGAGGACGACAGTAACGTGAAGGATGGTCGTTGGCTTGTTGTTGTCGATGAACAGGTAAACCTATCCTACTATATATAATTGGCTTAGTATGTCTGTCTGTGTGTGTGGTGTGTGTCTGTCCGTCTGTCACGAAATTCATATCTCACCTCGCAGTAAAGCTGGGACCATGAATTTTACAAGTGATGTGAGGGGTGGCAAGGGGACACTAATGGTGGTGGACCGAAAGTGATAGCAACCGATAAGGGCTGATAAGGAGCCTCGGAAGACAAATGTCGCCAGATCCGTTTCGCCTTCCGCGTCGATGCAAGAGCGCTGGCACTCATAAGTGTTTAGCACGAGGGCCCAGGGACGTTAATGGTGGGTGACTCGCATTGATAACGGTTGATAAGATTCGATAATGAGCTTAAAAAGCTAGAGTTGTCAAATCCATTCCGCTTTTCGCATTGGTCCCGGGACGTTCATACACACAAGTGTTTTTCGGGGTGAGACGGGAAAATCAATGGTGGATGACCCGCATCGATAACGGTTGATAAGATTCGATAAGGAGCGTAAAGAGACTAGAGTTGTCAAACTCGTCCCGCTTTTCGCATTGGTCGCGGAGCGTTCGTACTCACCGGTGTTTTGCGTAGTGGGACGAGTACATTGATGGTGAGTGATCCCAATCGACAACTGTTGATAAGACTAGATAAGGAGCGTCAAAAAGCAAATAACGCATAATCCGTTTCTCCTTTCGGGTTGACCCAAGAGCGCCGACATTCATAGGTGTTTTGTGGGTTAGGACTGGGACATTAATGGCGGGTGATCTCAATCGATAACGGTTGATAAGATTGGATAAGGAGTATGAGAAGGGAAATGACACCAAGAGCGGTTCGCTTTTGCGGTTAACAGTGGGATGTTCACATTCGCAGGTATTGTAGGGTACGGTGCCACAATGGTGTTGTTGGGTACAGGAGCCTCAGCGAAGTTGATAACGGCTTACAATGGATGATAAGAACCGTAGAAATTGGATGGGATGAAATCCTTCACATCGCTTGCTACTACTATACGACCGCTTCAGCAAAAGCGTCTGATTGGGTGAACATATTTTGTATATGTTCTGACATCACTGCCGATGTATCGACCGCTGAATTGCCTGGCGTTCCAAAAAATGTTGCATTTCTCATGGTACTGCGATCTACATTAATAATCATGATACGACCTATATTTGTGATAGCAAAGCAAGCAGTTCACTTGAAATCATTTTTTAATGCGGTACTCTCAGCAACCCTGGGTACCGACCGCTAGACTATTTCAAATCCCAAATAGTGAGGTATACTTTTGCGAAAACGATAAACATTGATAAGCTTGAATTGGATCTACCATTGATGTGTAGAAATCAAGTGCTCAGCGAGTGAACAATTCGTTACCAATCGATACAATCGAATACAAAACTATCGATCTATAAACTATCCAAACTCCCAATGATACCTAAACCACACTATTGCGCGCGATCACGCCATCTCTGCTTTTTATCCAAATCAATAGTTCAGCTGAAAGCAGAGGAAAGAAAATTTCCGCTAGATTCCATACACAAGTGTGATCGGGCCGAACAAACCTATTTTGCACTACATCGCCATGAATCGCGCGCAGTAGTGTGCGCCCGCCAACTGGTATAGAAGATAGTGCACTATGAAGTACTGTCATTATATTCGTTAACATATGTAGTCGGCATGGGAAATACTTGACATACATCAGTAACAAGAGGTTAGAGATGGTGGGAGGATAATGTTGGCGCTGTAGCCTTTGGGTCAATTGGTGTGGCTGAAACTCCACTCACCAGCAACGGTAGAGGTGTCATCAGATTTCTAGAGAGCGTATCACTTCAGGACCCAACTACATAAGGCGCCCTTAGCGCGGACGCATCGCGTCGCAGGCCTCACGCGCTGCGTGCAATCAGACGGGAAATTGTAAATTGGGTTCCTATATGACCCATGTGGGTACTATTGTATTTAGGTCAGCGATGAGATTTTGAAGGCCAAAAAAGAGTCCTTTCACAGTGAGCGAGCATCTGTAGTGGTGGGCGGAGCCTGAACGTCACATGAGAAACTTCGGAGATAGGGACAAGTTTGGGACGGGCAGGGCATGGCACAAGAGGTAAAGACCATACATGGAACAAGTTAAGCTCTGCCCACGTTGGGCAGGACGTGCATCGGAGTGTTCCGTTTTCAGATCGAAAATGTTAGTTGAGTACGAATTGGCCCCAAACGTGGGAAGAAAATGGATTCAAGTCCGATGAGTTTTCGAAGGTCATGGAGGCCTGGGCGCAGTGGGCGGAGCGCACCTCGAGGGGCGGCTCTTAAAACAAAACTCATAACCAGGTCATAACGCAGCTTCGACACTAGGAAAAAACCGGTAGAAATAACCAATGTCCAAGCTATTGAGCACACTCAAAATGAGCGGAGAACCGCCCATAACGGACGGAGCGTGTTACAATCTGTGAGTCAAGAGAGTCAAGTTTATGGAAAAAATCAATTCCGATTGACCTACTGACGCCCATGGTATTACGCGCACAGCAGTGTGCGCATGCCAGCTGGTGTAAAATATACGCGCAGAATAACACGTCTGATACTCAAAAGCAGCTAGGGGTGATTCGATTATTTCATTTCTTCCAATCTTTGATACTGACTGATGGACGTTTCACCACGAAAGCTTACACGTCAAGCACCATGTGATTTTGATCAATACAGCTTTAACATGCTCATTACTCTACACCTCAGTCATTCCTCGGCGGGTTGACCCTGGGACGCAGGTGGACTTATCAAAGGCGTCAAGTGTTGTTTGCTACAAGCCGTCACTACAGCTCGGGGGGCGCGCTTTTCGACGAGGATTTCGCCATGAATAATCTTCTCAGATCCATAATTTCTATGTGAGTGATTTCTTTTAGGGATTTTCCATCAACCTTATCTTCCCTAATGCTGTCTTCAAATGTTGAACATCGTTTAGCATTCTACAGAATGCCCCTCGCTCATTGCGATGCATCGTCGCCCTTTAAAAGAGCTCATTACAGCAATGCTTAATGTACCCGACCTTCCGTGTCCCCTTGTGAACAGCAGGCATGCTCTCGTCTATGCGCATTCCTGATGTGATCGCATCACTTCGGGAAGACTTCGAGTGGCTGGCGCATCCCCGGGCAAATGACCAGCGAAAGACGAACGCAATTGAAACATGCACGCATTCGACATGATCGGACAGGACTAAAATGAGAAGTGATATGGATAGCAATGCTAGTGATAGCGAACCATATAAAAGGGGCTAACCGGAGTTTGCATCATTTCGGCTGTCATCCGCGATGATTTTGGTACTCCTATTGTGCCTTCTGTCCGAACTCCAAGCGTATGAGCGCATTCAGTTCATAATTGATGCTAAGCCAACATACGAGAACTGGCCGTCAGAAAGTTTGTTGTCACGTTTCCAAGCAGTTTCGCCAGCTGTACTTACCGTATTGCAGGTGATGATTTCCTGGACCAGTTGACAAGGGACATGTTTGGTTACAACGTCAAAGATTTTCTGAAACTCCAACCCAATGTGAGAACAGCGATAACAACGTGAATGCGCAAGCGTATTACGTTAAGTGAATAATTTCAGGTGTTCTCTGAAGACAAAAAGGAGGGGCGTGATATGTTGGCGAAATTGAGAGCGACAAATGGCTTCCCAAGATTGAATGAAGCTTCCAACGAAGTGAGTTTGAAAGGTTTAAAAGTAATAAAAACAGAAGTTTCCTTCCGGGTTTCCTCTTTCTGGGAAATATAGGTCGGATGTGTTTCTATTCGACGAATCGAAAAACAGGGTCAAAGCGTACTGTTCCAGATTATCATATCTTTCATAGTACTTCAAGATAAAGGTATTTCGAGTAAGGCACTGGTAAAAACGCGGTAGGTTAACTCCACCTATGATTATCGTGGAAAATGCCATTGATTATTGCACTGACAATCTTGTGGCTTTAGATTGGCGAACCTCTGGGAAGAACTAACTTCGGAGGAACAAAAGCAGTGGAAGGAGAAATTTCCTTACGCCGCCTTCACTGAAAAGCTAGCGAATATCCGAAAGGGAATCATAGAGATTCCGAAAGCATGAATAAATTTTGTTTCGGACAGTGCTCGGAGCAAAAAAGAATAGTTTCTGAGGGTATCACAAGACACACAGCTAACATGAGACCACATCAGTGGTTAATCAACTGCAAATTATAGTATTTCAATGCCAAACAAGACTTCTCACTAACATATGAATTCACGAATCAGATGCTTTTGCAATGCGAATGGAAGAACCTTATCAAAAGTTGCACACGTGAAGCATTCTTCATAGGTGATCGCGCGACCGATCAAATCCGCGCGTTCAGACGGAAAGGATAAGTACTTATCGATGGGGAAAATGATCTGTATTTTGATGTGATCGATATGTATCTTTCCCTTCGCGCGATCTCCAGAATCACTCTATCGCTACGCATCTTTTTGCTTCTGCCTGAATCGCGAACTCCGAAAAATACCAGACAAGGAAGGAATAGGCCGCGTTCATACTTTGCGCACCAACACCGGCGCCGGCGTCAAATTGACGCAGGTCTCGGCGTCAATCTGGTAACGCGTTTCGTTTGCAAAACGCTCGACCCAACCACACTACACTATGTTGATCGTGTGATCGTGGCGGGGCCTAGGAAATCAAATTCGAATATTACATGGTATGGCACTATGCCAACATTCGAATTCGACAATAACGGTTGATAAGATTGGATAAGGAGTATGAGAAGGGAAATGACACCAAGAGCGGTTCGCTTTTGCGGTTAACAGTGGGATGTTCACATTCGCACATATTGTAGGGTATGGTGCCACAATGGTGTTGTTGGGTACAGGAGCCTCAGCGAAATTGATAACGGCTTACAATGGATGATAAGAACCGTAGAAATTGGATGGGATGAAATCCTTCACATCGCTTGCTACTACTATACGACCGCTTCAGCAAAAGCGTCTGATTGGGTGAACATATTTTGTATATGTTATGATATCACTGCCGATGTATCGACCGCTGAATTGCCTGGCGTTCCAAAAAATGTTGCATTTCTCGTGATACTGCGATCTACATTAATAATCATGATACGACCTATATTTGTGATAGCAAAGCAAGCAGTTCACTTGAAATCATTTTTTAATGCGGTACTCTCAGCAACCCTGGGTACCGACCGCTAGACTATTTCAAATCCCAAATAGTGAGGTATACTTTTGCAAAAACGATAAACATCGATAAGCTCGAATTGGATCTACCATTGATGTGTAGAAATCAAGTGCTCAGCTAGTGAACAATTCGTTACCAATCGATACAATCGAATACAAAGCTATCGATCTATAAACTATCCAAACTCCCAATGATACCTAAACCACACTACTGCGCGCGATCACGCCATCTTCTCTGCTTTTTATCCAATTCAATAGTTCAGCTGAAAGCAGAGGAAAGAAAATTTCCGCTAGATTCCATACACAAGTGTGATCGGGCCGAACAAACCTATTTTGCACTACATCGCCATGAATCGCGCGCAGTAGTGTGCGCCCGCCACCTGGTCTGAATATATTTCACGGTTTGAGACAGTAAACTCATTGGCTAGCTGTACTGGGATGGTTATACAGCGTTTTGCTGCTTATCCTTTTTGCGGGAATGAGACCTTGATTGTGTGTTTGAGACGGAGATGCCCGCAATTACTGCATGCGCCTCATATTGTGTTACTTTCTATCTCAGTTGCTCGTTACTCCTTGTTTCATTCCGGTACAATAATCTTACTCTAACGACACGTTGTGCTCACATTTCTTCTTCTGAGGTCGGGTATAGGGTAAAAGTTTCATATAATGTGGAAATATAAAACGGTGTCCCTGATTTTTATTTTTGTTTCGCGGTAACGCTTTATTTGAATACGCCCTGACACTGGGCACATTGTGGAGCTTTTTATTTGAGAATTAAGTGTAATTTCCGTTTGCTAGTGTTTTCTGATCCGTTCAATCTACTTCAGTTGATGGTACTGTCATGGGTGTAGACCTTCTAATTTGTGTAAAATCTAAATACTAGAAGAAAAGTGAACTTATATACTGTTCAGAGCTTGCCCTTCCATCGGAACAAAAAGAAGAAATTGAAGAGGTTGCAATAGGGAAATTGTTCAGTATTTAACTTATTTACTGGGTAAAATTCTTCAACAAGAAATTAAAAGTAACTATCTAGATAGATCTCTTGCAATGTGTGAAAACACATGTTGTCCACACTTCAGGGCGTCATAAACACAAGTTTAGGAACGTTAACAAGAAGAAGAATATTTACATCAGCAACAAACTAGCACTTACAACCACATCACATCTTTTGAACCAGTAACGTGAAGGCGGACATTGCCCTGAATAATTCGCCGAACATTTACAAAGTTGCATTCAACTCTAACAGAGACAAAGGTGAATTCGGAAAAAAAACAAGAGCAACGAAACGGGAGAAGAAAGAAAAGTTCGTATCAAAGACTGACATTCATTACAACATCCTTGTGCTGATGACAGCATTAGGGATAATATGGTTAATGGAAAATCCCTATAGAAATCATTCACATGGAAACTATGAGCCTGAGGAGCTTATTTATGGCGTAATCCCCGTCAAAAAGCGCGCCCCGAGCGTGACGGCGTAACGGATAACACCTGACGCCTTGGATGACCCACGTCGCCTCCTGGGGTTGACTTTAATGTTAATGTTGATGTTTATTACATTCCTAAGACAAGCGTAGAAAGCAGTTGAAGAGCAGAACACCAAAAGATATGATATGCCAGCAATTTAAAATTTACAATCAAGGTATACAATACAGTAAAGTTCTTGCACGCATTATAACCATCACAAGTGAACTGATGAACCTCAAGGAACCAGGACATCATGTATTTACCTAGTACTTCGGTTATACGTTGCTCAAATTGTTTAAAGGAACCAGAGAGGCTACATTCTTAATTACCCTGTTACATAAGATAGCCGCTGTAATGTAAAGCTCCTGGCCATTACATTTGTTTTGGGAATGTTCAAGAAACTCTTTAGCTCCCCGCCTCTGGCACGAGACTGAACCATCTTCAGAAACTAAGAGGGCCAAAATCATTGAACTGGTACAAGAGTTTATATACCATGCACGCATTCCTTCATTCCAGTGTGGTAATTCCCATATACTCATTCCGAATGAGAGCCTTCGGAATTCAAGTACAAGAACTCTTAGTCGAAAAAGCACTTTTGCATTGAGTTATTTTGTACCTTTCCCAGAGCGCTAATATCTGACTTTGCCGAAGAATGACTGAGGTGTAGAGTAATGGCATGATAGCAGGATGATACTTATCGTATCGTATTAAAGTGGTATTGATCGAAATAACGTGGTGCTTGACGCGTAAGCTTTCGCGGTGAACACGCACACCGGTCAGTATCAAAGATTGGAATGAATGAAACAATCAACAATCAAAAAATAGACTTGCTCCGTTGTGTCCGCGAAGTCAGGCAAGCGCTCGGTGCTGGTGGAACCAAGGCCTTTGATAACGACGAAACTGTCGAAACGTCAGGCAAAATAAAATCTCCACCTTAACAAACCTGCACGGCAGAGAAGAAAAACAGACATATTCGAAAAAATCCAGGCTCCAAGAAAGACGGACATGGAAATCAAATTACCCCTAACGCTGCCTCTGAGTATTTCCACCCAAACAAATAGTATGATGATCGGTGTTAACTATCAAGAATTCTCCACCAGGACGAAACGACAATGCTCGAACAGGTATACTTTCTTCAAATTCATGTTTCCAGAAGATCTAATACGGAGCTCAAAGCACCGTAAAACAGCCTCTGTCACTCTGATTCACGGATAGCGTTTTCATCGCTCATTTCACGTCTGTCATAGAAAAATCAAATAGCTTGACAGTTTTGTCGGTGGAACCGGGGACTGAGATTTGTTCCAATTGGATGGAACGCCACAACATTAACTTCCTGTAATAAAGCAGTAAGACCTAATTGCTCCATTTGACTTTATCACTACGTGATACTTTGCTAATCATCATTAAACGCACAGCACTTTACGGCAAACACATCAATCGTTTGAGCTAAGTCAAATCATGCTTCACAGCTCAAGTTGTAAAGCAAGTGATTCAATACAAATCAAGCGACTAACTTACGACACAGAATTGAAGGCCACGAGCAGCTGGGAAGTTGAAGTTATGCGCAATCACATGGACCGTCACCGTATTAAAATTGCCTTGACTGGTAAGAGAGAATGTGTGTATAAACCTTGTCACCTGGAAGAATATTAACCCTTTCAGACGAGATAGATAATTTTAGCGCTACAGTGTAGTATAATATATCAAAGTACGATAATATAGAAGTAGAAGTGTCTTTTGTAGCCAGTATAATAAGTTCAACAAAGTACAAAGATAGCATACGCCTAAGGATCCGAACCATTGTCTTCAGTTCATCGCGACACTTACCTTCTGCCAGGCCGCTGCTGTCAGCTCATTCCTCTGCGGCGTACTTGAGCTGGCGTTCATTGAAAAGCGTTTTGTAACTCTGCTCAGCGAATCTTGCCAATTTGGAGAGCAGATTCGAGATCAGCTTTCAAACATATGTCGGTCCACATGCATCCCATTACAAACGGTCACTTCGACCTCGTGTCCTTCTCTTATTAGGTGAAAGATTCTACTGGCCAACAGCAGACTTCTTCAATCAGGCGTTTTTTTTGATAAGGTCGTGAGACTTTACGAACATTTGGAAGAATACATGAAGCCTCAACCTTGAGGTGTATCTCGAGACCATGAGGATTTGACAATGTATGTCGAGAATGGTTATTTAACGTGAGCGTCAGTGGTTTGCGTGCTACTGTTACAGGAGTCAGCAGAGTAAGCGTTCTTCTTCTTCTTCTTCTTCTTCATCGTCGATCCCGCTCTGTTGCAGGGTCCGCATATCTGGACTTCCGTCTCCATTCCTCTCGATTTGTTGCGTCACCTGGATGAAGGCCGCGTTTCTTCATGTCTTGATGAAGGGTATCGGCCCATCGCTGTCTCGGTCTTCCTCTCGGCCTCTTGCCTATCACCTCCGTTTCGTATCCAATACGGGCGACGCTCTCAACATTAGCTCTAAGTACGTGGCCGAACCATTGAAGTCTTCTCTCCCGCATCTTCTCGTCGATGGGAGCGATGCCATATCGCCTTCGGATGTCCACGTTGGTCACTTTGTCAAGTCTCGTGAGACCGGAGATCCAGCGCAGCATTTTCGTTTCCATAGTTCCGAGCTTTCGCTCCGTCTCTTTCGTTGCCGGCCAGGTTTCCGAGGCGTAGAGGGCGACAGGTCTTACGATTGTGCGATACACTTTTGACTTAAGCCTGTCGCCGATCTTACGGTCGCATAGGACTCCCGTTGTCGTTTTCCACTTTTTCCAAGCGGCGCTGATGCGTGAAGTGGCCTCGTGCCGAAGGTTTCCGTCTTCGCTCACTGTTGAGCCCAGGTATTTGAAGTGGCTGGCGCGAGGCATCATCTCGCCACTGATTTGGATGGAGCCAGCTTCTGCAGTATCCGTCGTCAGGTACTCCGTCTTCTTAATGTTAAGTTGGAGACCGTATCGTGCCAAGCGGTCTTTCCATCTCTGAACTTGTCGCTGCAGCTCCATCTTCGTCTCTGCTGCCAACACCACATCGTCTGCGTAAAGCAGCGTCCACGGGATGGGTTTCTGCAGGTCACGGGTGATCGCGTCCATCACGATTATGAAGAGAAGAGGGGACAGGGCGGAGCCTTGGTGAACACCAACGCTGATGCAGAAATCTTTCGATGTCCCGGCAGCTGTACGGACTCTACTTTTCGTGTTGACGTAGAGGAG
Organism: Trichostrongylus colubriformis; assembly: GCA_963978905.1. Taxonomy (NCBI): domain Eukaryota; kingdom Metazoa; phylum Nematoda; class Chromadorea; order Rhabditida; family Trichostrongylidae; genus Trichostrongylus; species Trichostrongylus colubriformis. Next base: position 28,780,773 of record OZ022259.1, on the reverse strand, counting down.
CTGAACCCATCGGACGATATGCTCTGGAACTCCATGTATTCTCAGTGAAAACCAGATGAGTTCGTGGGGGACTCGATCGAACGCTTTCTCGAGATCGAGGGAAGCCAAGTGAAGAGGTTTCCCTTTCTCACGATGCTTTTCCATGAGGAGCCGCACTGCATGGATGGCATCAACTGTGCCGCAGTTCTTGACGAAACCGCACTGGTTGATGCTGATGTTGATTATACCTCGAATCCGTGCGTCTACAATTCGTTCGAAAATTTTCATCGTGTGGGCGAGTAGTCGGATTGGGCGGTAGTTACTGCAGTCGGCCGGACTTCCTTTCTTCTTCCATATCGGTATCGTGACGCTGTTGCTCCACTCGGCCGGCGCACGGTTCTGCTCCACGATTTTGTTGAAGAAGTCCGCAAGCCACGGAGCAGGGTTCCAGCTGCTCTCCTTCCACAGCTCCGCGGCAATGTCGTCGGGGCCGCTCGCCTTCCCAGCTTTCATAGCCTTCAGTGCTGTCGCCACCTCTGATGATGTGATCCTCTGCACGGGCCCGTGGGTAGGTTCAATGGTCGGTAGCGGTGGATGCGGGAACTCTTGCGTTGAGATGCCCTCGGAATATGCTCGCCATCTCTCCAGGACACTTCTTTTGTCCGTGAGCAGAGTGCCGTTCGTGTCATTGATACCGAAAAACTTTTCAATGTCCTCCGTTTTCTGGTGTATTGTGCGGATGAGACGGTAGACGTCTCTCTCGCCCTGCCATGTGTTCAATTTGTCGTAAAGCTCTTTCTCCTTGTCGGCCTTCGCTGCTGCCACTGTTTTCTTCGCGACTCTCCTTGCCTCGTGGTACTTTGCGAGATCAGCCGGATTTCGTGTGACAAGGTAAGCATGGTACAGTCTCTTCTTCTCTCGCACCGCCTTCTCACCGTTGCTATCATCGTTATCGGAAGGATATTATGGCTTGTGAATGGTATGAAGGAGTGCGACCATGGGCCACCCTGATGACGAGAGGTTTTTTCCGTCGGGTACTTCGAAAAAACTTTTAATTCCCTTCTTCGCCTTGCGTCATCCTGGAGAACATGGAGTAGCTGCTCTCCATGTTTCAAAGTTTCCTTTTCTGTACTCTGTGGAGGAGCGGTAGTACTGAAGTCACTGTCGGAGATGAATTCCCGGAGGATAATTTCCGTTGAAGGCCTATGCCAAATGTGTTTGTTAGGCGTTAGTTTTGACTGGTCTTGATAATTCATCGCTACTTCTGATTGCGTCTCGAACCATCCCGTAGCACTAACCGGCTCAAGGAATGTTTTCCTCTTTTATGTTCTCTTGGGCTCTCGCCATTTTTGTGTCTTGATTGTCTCCGATTTATTGTTGGAAGATGTCGCTGTTGAGTGAGGTATGTACTCGGTGTGCCACCGTTCTCAGAATACTTCTACCACTTGTCCTGCATGCTCAAGGGCTTGCTTTACCTGGGCCACGGACTGCAACACGGAGGGATCTAGCGACGGATCTTCGTGTTCGTTCCTTTGATAATCAGAATGGCATATTGCAAGATACTTTTAAGGAATTCAACCGGCCTGATCGAGGATCGTAAAAACTGGAGGGACAGCCTGCGAGCGGTCGTATTGACTATGGCATCGATTTCGGTCAATGCCGCATACAGATCGGAATTACTCAACTTTCATTGTCCAACGGATTTGACAGAAGCTCGTCTTACTGCTCCTACCATTCGTTCCCAGGTGTCACCCATCCAAGGTGCATTGGGAGGATTGAAAACTCACTGCATCCCGAACCCACATGGTCCGCACAGTATGCCATCACTGAATTCTTGATGGATGGATCGTGAAGGAACTGCGTAATGTGTTGACCATGTTTGAAATAGGTTACGCTATCAGTTCGAATCAACTTTGGAACTCCTCTACGCGAGATGAAGCGGACTAAAGAGGTGAAAAAAGTTTTGGTGGCATATTTTCGACCGCCTCAAGATGTATGGCGCACAATCCATGAGCAAGACATTGGCACAAGCAGATATAATACTTCTGGTTCATAAGCAGAATAAGGGTCCTGTAAAATCACACCCAACATTTCAAAGGTTGCGTTTGCACGATCCTGTCTTTGGGTAATGGAGGCATCTATGGAGCTCCAAAAGAACGTTCTTGGTGTCGTTCGCAAGTAGCGTACTGTTTGAGGAATTTTTCGAATGCACTTGATGAGCGGGGAACTCAAAACCTCTTTCTTACAATGCGTAGAGTGTGATCTTTGCCGAAATGTGCATTCTAGACATGGATATATCTTAAGAGTAAGCGAACCAGATCAGAATTTTTAGACAAAGATGGGATTTCGGTGTCACATGATGGCAGCATTTTGCAAGCAAGATCGGTTTTGAATGATACCACTGGCGCCACAAATGGTCTTTTCTGTGGAAAACGTTTGCGCGATTTCTTTGTTGAAACTTCTCTGTGAGCTTCTTCGAAGGGAAGATAATTCACTGTGACGTTAAAACTCGGATTGGGTAACTTCGTGACTTAAATCCAGCTGCATTTCTCTTTCTTACTGTTGTTTATTCATCCACTGACGAATTGCTTTTCCAACTCGAGCAATAGGTCGCACTGCTCTGGTCCAACGAATAACACTTGAAAGGCGCAACGAACTAGTGCCTTTCATTCTCGCTTTCTGCGACTACATGAAGTTCTAAATCGGGACCTTTCGCATGTCTTCACCACTCAGCAGATCAGGTTCCACCACTCATTACTCTCTTCCAGAAAGTCTTCTGGATTATCAGAGACGTGCGATTACATTGTCCCGTCAGCACTGCAACAGCACAACATACCACAAGCATTCACGAGGCGCAAATGAACAAATCAAAAGTGATGTATGGGGGCAACAGTTCTAACTGAGTTCCTGGACTGCCTCAGATGGTAGACTGGGCTGCAATGAGGGTGGACCGACTTCTTAGAGCGCCTCTTTCATCTTCTACGAGTGCTGCGCGCGTAATTATAAGTTTGTTGTTGGATGATTGATGTCTCATCTTGTAATTCCGCAGAGCGCTGCTTTAGTTTTCATTGCCTTGTTTCCCGCTTTTCTTCATGCATAATGATGTTTTATTGTGTTACTCAGGTCCTGTACTAAGCTTTTAGGATCTTTCTATTATTAAATGGTGGTTTTATCCTTTTCCCCGCTGTTTTTTCGAGTGTCGAGCATTTTTGCCATGGATTAAGCCTATTTTCTTCCGTAAACTCTTTGTGAAGGTTGTACCAATCGAGTTTCAGTGTTAAGTGCATACAGATTGTTGCGCATCCGTTCTTTTTTGCTCTTACACTGATCGTTGTCAAAGGGTTTTTCTAAGATTGGTACCTCTACGTGGCGACTTGACGTAGGTTTTTCTTCATGACTGGTGTGCTTGAAATGTTAGTTCGTTCGGAGTTGACTGCTGTATTTAGAGTTGCATCACGAGAGACAGGATGGTGTCCAGTGATTCTACTCTTCTCTCCAGCGATTCGTGTTCTGCGAGGAGGGCAACGTCATGATGTAAGACTCTGATGTCGTTATAATTGCGCTAGATGTGCTGAGCGGTGGTTGGGGGCTGTACTATTCCCTTGCTGGCTTGCCTTGCTGGACATTTATATTGATGTAGAAGTTGGAGGCGACAAACGTTGGCGTCTCTTCCGATGTACAGATCGGATAGCAACCTGATAGTTCTTCCATGGTGTCTAAGCAAGAGTCGCTGATCTTTGCTACTCATCACAAGTCCGATATTTTGAATGCTTAGGGGAGAACCGATTGTTTCCGTTCCCACTGCTTGTTCGCTCTAAATATTGCTACTTGTTTTGTTGTCATTAGTAATTCAGCAAAATATTGCAAGTTTTAACTTTGTCGTGGTTGCCATGTCATTTAAACGGTGGAGAATGAGGTTGAGTAAAGTTTCACAGACGCCACACAGTGCTGGTTTCGACACCCCTTTATGCTGCGAAGTTCCAATAAAGGCAGGAAAGAAAGGCCAATCTGACGAAGCTTCTAGAAACTTCTAGAATGCATAGATTGGTAGTGCTGTTCATCGTACTCTGATGATGTTTCGTGAAAACATGCCCAGGGAACACTTCAGCAACATTGCTGTATTCTCAGGTATGGATAATGCCACTTTTGCGTCATCGGAGTGCATGTGTAACTTTTTGGCCTGGATGGATGTTTTTACATGCGTAGGTCGAATTAGTCCAAATTTGTCATCTGTGGTAATTTTGTTGGAGGATTTCCCTATGAAAATCGTTCTTAAGCCCCGCTATCGGAATACCGCTCGTCAAATAGTGAAAAAAGAACTCACTGGTCATACAGTATAGTAAATAAAGAGATTCTTGCGTCGGCTATCGTTCACGACAGGGAGAGGATAGTGAGACTAGAAGTCGAATACTAAATGAGCACGTGTATTGTTAAATAATAGTAATAACAAAGACTAACAGTTGATGGCGATAGAGACGTAATCGGCCTGTGCTGACTAGTGGACGAAGAATCGAATGTGCAAGCAGGTGTCTGGAAGAATAAGGTTATCCTGTAGGAGCTTGTTGATGAGTAGGTAAGAGGGCCCCATTGTAATCTTGAGGAAGACAGGTATTGCTACCTGTCTTCCTCAAGAGCTAAGCACACCGGGTAGCGAAAACGATAAGACAGAGCCGTGAGCCTTCTTCAGAACCGGGAACAAAGAGCTGAAAAATAGCTAGGTTTTGCTGTATGCCTATGTACAGAAACGGGTGAATCATCTGAAACATTAAACTATGCGCACTGCTATGCGCATCTGAAACATGCTTCAGGAGCATTCTTTAGATCGGGACTGATGATATCGAAAGTGAAGAATAAATGTAATCAATGTGAAGAAATGTGAAGAGGTAGGCCGTACGAATAACAGGAACCTTTTTAAGTTGGAAAAAATCGCGTTGCTTAGTCGTAGTTATTATGTCACTGCATTAGCTCCAGCTTTGATATTGTCATTTGACTAAGCAGTGATGGTAGCTTGGACTTAGCCATCGTAAGGTAAGAACGGAAAAAGTATTCGGGGAAAGTTCGTGCCGGCAGTCATTCCGGTAGTAATTGTGTTTGAGAAAGATAGCGGTATGACTTCATTCGCGATTGTGGAAAGGAATCTTGGAAGGCTTCTGCGAAAGTCATGTGTCTGATCGAAACAGATTACATAATTGTTCTCTCATATGTCAAGAGAGTGTTCCGTTATAGCGGTTTTCCCCAAGTATTGGAGAAATACCTTCGCACGCTGCCTCAAATTAATAGTGAGTTTCAGGAGGCTTTTCTCATTGAAGTCCTACTAGCTGAATTCGCTCGCCAATACAGTGACTGAAGAACACATTGCTTATCGGTTAGAGTGGGTAGAATATACTGCATCGGATATTACAGCCGTGGTAGAATATTGAAGGCTAGAGGTCTGAGACAGGTAAGATATACCCCTAAAGTCTGATAGATAAGTCTGCCCGCACGCGGTGTCGCGCGCGGTAGCGCCAAACACAGTCGCAGTCTTCAAAGAACACAAGATCGGATGCATCCTTTATCATTAAAAACGACAGGATTGTAGAAACTGTTCATTCAGCTTCATTTCTATTATCGAAAAATACCACGTATCAAAATCTCAGTTTAATCCGTGTAACAATGATTATTCATCTTGAATTTTCTACGCAATCTCCATTTCACCGTCACAAATATTTATAGCATCGCAAACTAAAGCAGCTACCTCTCCGTAGCTCCGCTCTACGTGGGTTTATCGATGAAATCTTACAACAGTTTTATCAATCCTCCCGTATACTGCTGATCATAAGTTGTTCAGGTACTTCAAAGAGCTCCATGACAAGAAGGAGGCTTCATTTCTATTATCTAAAAATACCACGTATCAAAATCAAAATACATCAGGTGCAAAAACTTGACGCGGCAAGCTGAAGCGCAGTTAGCAGGGGAAAAATAAGGTGAAAGACGCGTATTTGCGAGAATTCGTGCACCATTATCATAACAGAAATAAGGAAAAGTTTTTACTCAACCGCTATTTCATCGCCAAAACCATCGTTGCATTGAAACCCCCATGAAACACCGATTCTCCTCTCATTCGTTCACTTTCCTCTGCTGAAGTCTGTGAAGTTTCCGTGTTCACCTTTCACACGACCCCAACTTCACTTGCCACTCGCTTTTATATCAACAAATACAAAATACAATACAATATAAACTCTTTCTTCATCTCTGGTTCTTTGATGTCTGCGGTAGCCTGTGCCGCGCGCGACAGCGCGTGCGGGCGGACTTATTATCAGACTTTCGGGAATATTTATTGGATGGATAACGTGGAGCACTGAGTATTAACAGTAGTAGAGAGGGAAATCTGACACTGAATATCGGGTATTGCACGAAGCGGCTAATATGTGCTAGAATCGTAGAAAAGAAAACTGTTTGTGAAAGACGTGTTACAAATACCTTGCCATTCGTTTTCTACAGAATTGCATGTGCTTCTCCAGTTGCAAGCACAGATCCACACGTAGAGTTTTGTTGACAAAAAGAAGGTCCTGGCCGGGATCGAACAGGCGACCTTCTGCGTGTAAAGCAGACGTGATAATTACTGCAGAGGAGGGACGATGGGCATTGCAGGTTGATGGAACAAAAAAGGGCAAGCCATGGGAGAGCCAAGCTCAGAAGAAAAAGTCTTGCTCTGTCTTACGACATGCTTATATGTTTACACAAACGTGAGTAGTATGCGAAACTGTACGCATCTAAAACACTTGCCGAGAGCATTCACTAGATCATTCCGAAGCTTAAGAGAATGGAAATGAGTGCTACATTTGACATTCGTAAACGCTCTAAACATTCGCCTGGAACGTCTTCTAAACAGCCCACCAGCACTAATCGACGTTGAACAGTATATGCCCAATAATAAGGCGTGTATATATGCGATGTCGAGGTGCGGCAGTATCTCACACAATGAATTTCGAATTCGCAATGGCGATCGAATTTGCCAAATGACAGAATTACGGAATCGCAAAATCGCCAAGTCTGACGTTAGCGAAATGTATGCTAGTGCCCTGAAAATTGTCGGCCGCATAGTAACGTCGGTTGAATGAGCTTGTATAGTCTAAAAATGTGTGAGATGCATGAGTTATCTCATGAACTTGTGTTTTGTGGTGACCAGACTCTGGGATTTCTCTTCTCTTAGAGCTTTCGCATGTGCTTATATAGACGGTGACCTGCTAGACAAGAATTTTCTTCTGAGTTCCGGAGGGGTCGAGTCGACTGATCGCCTCGACTTTAAGACGTAATTAGAAAACAGAGCCATGTGGAGTTTAACAAGCAGAACTGGGAATCGTATAGTGAAACTCTGAACTCGTGACACATTTGTTTCGAAAAAAGTTCTTGTCGCAATATACAGGCCACCGTATCTCATACTTGCTACATTGTGCATCCCACAAAATTTATCCCTTTGGAGCAAGCTATGGCCTTATGAAACTCATTATCGCATTCGTCAATGAAATAGAGAGATCTCCATTGAAAAAAAGAGCAATACAGCTCCATTCATCGTTTGAAGCCAACCATAGGGTACCTAACGATAACGCAATGGAATGTAATTATCGATTACAAAAATGGCCTTCCAATCGGGTGAGGGCAAACTTCAAGGCATTTCTTCGTTCATTTTTATTGTACCAATGAGAAGGGGTTCAAGGTGAGATAATCACGAAACGGTTCGCCAGAGCGCCCTCGACGCCCTTCCACCAATCACGGTCGGAATGCCATCTACTTTCAGCGAGAGTAATTACGCTAAAAAATATTTTCCCATGTTGTGTGGCGTTTGCTGGAATAAAAACTCTAGAAAGGGTCGTAAATGGTAATTATTTTCCAGAGCCTTCTGCACAGCATTCTTGGTAATATTAATGGAAGGTCGAATGCGTGGTGAGCGATCAGTCCAGAGCACTTTGCCCTTTATTCTTCAACTTTCGTAGGGTAGTTAATGTTGCTATGGACGCTGAGTAATGCTGGGATTAAGCGTGACGGGGACTAAAAAGCTCTGCTTGACAGTGGAGATGACTCGATTTACCGATACGCGAAAGTAGAAACATGAGGAGACTCTTTCAATCTGTCTTCGTTCCATTGCTTCTGCTCCCGCGTGTGCCTTTTCATAACTGTCCTCAGCGGATGACTCACCGGAATCACTGACACTGATGTCCCATTCGCTTCCCAACGACATCTCCGACTCCGACGCCAGCGGACCAGCCAATTACGATGCTTCGTTATCTACTCCACTCTCCGACTAATACTAATTCAATCGAGCATGAATGATGGCTGAAAGTAGTCGGAATGGCCTTCTGACTACGGCTCTATTTACTCACTCGTGTTTTCCCATAGCTCGTTATGAACCTGTCGTTTTAAGCAACGATTCGGTTGATTTAAAGTTCCACATTAAATCGTAGTTTACTTCCTTATCATAAATATCCCAGAAATTCGGTAGGATATCTTCAAATACTTGGCATTTCCGTTTCTTATATTATATCATTATTACACCAAGTTGCATTTTGTATTATCAATGGTGAGTACCGAGGCATCTGATTGATATAAAATTCCATTTTCACAGTGGAGATGATAGTGGTACTAAGGTACGTCTCAACTTTTTTAAATACTGTTCAGGTTCCGAAAGGATTCGAATGTTTGATCGAAGGCGAAGTGCTGAGTTCACCATGAATTTCGCCTATTTTCTTTATGATGGCATTTTTTGAGCGGTTCACTCCCGAGTCTAACGGCAAGAATCGTATTTCATGAACAAATAAGCTGTCGTTTTCAGAGCTCAAAGGCTTCTTGACAAAGATCTCTATAGCACAGGAAAACGGCCAGAGATCCTAAATCAAAACTATTTTTTCTTTGTTTTAAAGTAATTTCTTCGATGGAAGGCCTAGTTCTCTCAAGTATCCATTGTTTGGGAGCAATTTCTTTGATTGAATGCTTTCTTTAATGGGAATCTAGACACCCTACTGCTTTCTCTCAAAGAGTCACCGGAACTGCGACGTGTCCATTAGTCGCTTCTGTCAGTGACACTGCTCGCCTTCCACTTGGTCATAGCCTCCAGCTCACACCATGCCGCTCGCAATCCAAAATCACTTGTACCATTTATCAAGCCAAATTTTCAAGAACCACTGAAACTTGCTGCTCACTGCTGGGCTCGTCTGTCGACCTGTCTATGTTTAATGGGAGGAGAAAATCTCTTCAAGTTTTATATCTATAGTTACGTTTTTTATTTATTGTTAATTTGAAAATTGGTTCGCTTGCTGGTCTGAACTTGTACGATACAATGTGTTGATTGTTTCGCGCATATTCGGATTACCTTATATGTTCAACTGTCAATTGATTAACTTATTCATGTGCACAGATAGTACATATGTATGTTTTTCACTTTTATTTCTATTCCTTCAGTCATTCTTCGATTCACCTTCCCTTTTTTCCCTGTTTTCTTTTTCTTCGTAAGAAATTGGAAAGTATTCAATAGTTATATAAAATTATAACTTCAAAGCAAATTGAAAGTAACGGAGCACTAAACGTTTTATTTTCCACAAAGCAAATTGAAAGTGACGAAGCACTAAACGTTTTATTTTTCAATAATTCCGTATTTTGATGCGGTTTTATTATGAGCGATGACCTCACGTTTACCATCATAGAATCGTATATTGTATATATGATGTGATGATGGTAGTGGTGAGGTTAGCGCTTATAATACATGTGTATGGTTAATTATTTATGCTAAATTCAAGTATAACAAATCATAAACACGATTCATAAATTAGCCCGTATTTTCACTTTTCTCTTTTTACTCGCTTAGAATTTGCGCTTCACTTCCAAGGTAATGGTCGCGCCGTGGCCTCTCAAGGGTAACTCTCGAATGACAATTGCTGGGTTCGCCATGTACTTGTTGTTTAATATAGACGATAGAAGCTTTCACTGTTGCGCTCAACCGCTCTGAATTACTGCAGATTTATATAAGGTTGATTCTGGGAAGGATCTACAGGATCCTTTTTGTGAGAAGGTTGAGTCCAGACGTCAAGATTTAATCGTTCACCTTTGAAGTAGAAAATGAAATGAAAATAAGTTTAATTCACCCTGCTCACAGTCACACGAATTGGATGAGGTCTAAAAAATCACATAAATGCGGCGGAATTCCCGATAAAAAAGCGCCCTTGAGCTTTGGAGTAGTCGTCCTTTTAACAGCGCGACCAGCCCATTTTCAAAATCAGCGATGGGAGAGCGGACTTACTTTTCGGGTTTTTGGCCACTTCATTCCGTTTTTTCTTTTTTCGCACTGTTCTACTGTTCGACTTTCACATTTAATAACCTCCATGTTCGTGAACAAGCATTACCACTGCTGTCAAAGCATCAGGCCACTGCTGGTGCTGATAGATATGGCACCTAAAGATAGGGGCAATTTCGACTTACGGTACGGGTTTGCGAGCTTGCAGAATATGGTGATTGCACACATGACGCCTTGTCAAAACGTCGAGTGTGAATTCAGTGTTTTTTTTTCGGTCATAAACACCTATTTTCTTACTCTTCCGCGACTTCTCCTTTTTTGCTTCAGTTGTTTTTTTGTTTGTTTTCGCGTTTTTCAGCGTCATTTCAGCCTCAAATTATTTTTTCTGAGTCCGGTTGTTTACAGAGGACAGGACTTCAGAAGACGCTTCCCTTCTTCACAACCCTACCGGTGTCTTTAAATGCCTGCTCGATGAGATACAGATTTGAGCGGGTTACACGCTAGAGCTGAGGAGCTGATAGGAGACACTCACGTGGTCAGGGAATGAGGAGAACGAATTAATATTGGGCGCAAAAAATTGAACCGCGCTCTGTCTGCTGACGGCAGTTCATGTTGTGGCGAGAATTCAAGGGAGCCGCTTTTCGTCCAGGTTTTCGATTTCTGCTTTGAGGGTTCTCGGCTGTTTTCTTACTACTGTTTATGTACTGTATCTAGTGAAGTGATCTTAAGAGGAACTGAAATCATGGAATTTCCGTTCCTTCAAGGCCATGCGTTTGGGATATTGTGGTCAATGGACATGAATGTCAGATTTGACTCATTTTATAAAAAAAAAGATGCTCTGTGCGACCTCCTCTTCCTTACGAGCTAGATATCACAGTCTATTAGGTTGGCAACTAAGTAAATGCGGATTCTTAAATACTGCTTTTTCCCTCCAGACTGCTTTTCAGCTATCTCTTCTGTACATATAAATGTAGAAAAATTCCACACGTATCTATAGGTATTATTGTCTTCCATCTCCCGGATAACCCTTTTCGGCAAAATAAACATATCAACGGTCAACCTCATTTTCAATACAAAAATTATAAAAAAAATTTCTTTGAATGACGTTAGACAGGGGAAGGAAAGGATTATAATCCGATGGAGCAGATCAGGGCTATAAGGTGGATGGAGCAGCAATTTTTATCCAAGCTCGTGAATTTTTTGGCGACTTATTTTTTCTAGTGGTAAAAAATTTTTTAAATTTTTTTAAAAAAATTCTCGAGCTTTGGTAAAAATTGCTGCCTTATAGTTCTGATCTTTCTCCATTATCACCATTCCCTTTCCCTGTCTAACGCCATTCAAAAAAAAATTGGAATTGAAAATGAGGTGACTTTTGATATTTTTATTTTGCCGAAAAGGGTTATCCGGGAGATGGAAGACAACAATACCTATAGATGCGTGTGGACTTGTACTACATACGTATAGAAGAAATTTTGTGGAAAGCAGTTTTGAGGGAAAAAGCGGTATTTAAAGATCCGCAATTACTTAGTTGCCAACCTAATAGACTGTGATATCTAGCTCGTAAGGAAGATGAGGTCGCACAGAGCATCTTTTTTTTTATAAAATGAGTCGAATCTGACATTCATTTCCATTGACCACAATATCCCAAACGCATGGCCTTGAAGGAACGGAAATTCCATGATTTCAGTTCCTCTTAAGATCACTTCACTAGATACAGTACATAAACAGTAGTAAGAAAACAGCCGAGAACCCTCAAAGCAGAAATCGAAAACCTGGACGAAAAGCGGCTCCCTTGAATTCTCGCCACAACATTTGAACTGCCGTCAGCAGACAGAGCGCGGTTCAATTTTTTGCGCCCAATATTAATTCGTTCTCCTCATTCCCTGACCACGTGAGTGTCTCCTATCAGCTCCTCAGCTCTAGCGTGTAACCCGCTCAGATCCCACCCCGTCGTCCTTCGCTTTGGGAGCTCTTTCTCAATTGGTTCTTATACGTGCCGCCCTTGTTGTTGGTCCGCGATTACGTCTGAAATCACGTGTGGGAGACCATGGTCACTTGACACCCAACTAACACGGCGTCTTTGACTTGACGAACGATGGAACCCGTTTTTTTGTCGTAATGGCATACACCCTTCAGGACAGGACACCGTGCCGCACGGCAACTTATGACGTTTTGCGTGCGACACTTTTGCGCAGGAAAAATAGAAAACCTATCTCACAGGGCACTCGAATGTGTCGCATGCGGCGGGTAGGAGGCTTCGTGCGGCGCCACAATATCACCTAATACTACACACCGGAATGCACCATCATCCGGCATCCGTGTTCTTAAAGGAACTGGAAGGGGTCCGAAACAAGAGGAAAATGCAAAGAAATGAGCATTTTGTAACGAGCACTTAAGGTTAGAAGCTAATAGGCGAAAAAACTCGGACTCAAAAGCGCGGCGCTGTGGTGTGCATTCGCATCCCATTCGTATCAACACACTGACTTTCCGAGTTGTCCGCTGTAGGAGGCGGGCCGCGGGCCAACGTTAGTTGTGGCGCCTGACTCCCAGCGCAGTGGAGCGCCCCCTTCCAACTACTTTAGCATTCATGTAAGTACAACTATAAACAATATGAGAAAGAACAGAGGTAAAAGAAAAAGGAAAGAACAACTTGTAATAAAAACATCTTCTCATGGCACCATGCCAAGGCGTAAACTTGGCGCTTTTGAAATGGCGGTCCCTTAAACTCGTCCAAAGTACGGCTGTTCTATCGTGGGCCTAAAATAGACCCCTTCCGGTGTCTGATAGTTGAGCATACGAAATTTCGTGCTACGGCGAGCTTTTTTCTGGCTCCTAGCTATCATTACCACAATTACCACAGATAAAGAACCAACGTAATCTTGTCATGTGACAAAAACCTTCGAAAGGCTGCTGGACAACGGAAAATGGTAACTGCCATTCCGATTTAGCCATAGACCCATGATCGACAACCACGTCTGGGGGAACAATACGCGAAGAATCATCTGAAGTATTGGCATAATTTTCTCTGTGCAAACGCAATTTCCTTATGGCAAATCTCATTATTCTCCCCGATCCTTTTAAAGTACATTGGAGACTACAGATTGCATGCCAATAAGCCTCTGTTTTCTGAAGGATCTTGGAAAAATGGTAGCAGCTATCCGACCACTGGGTATGCACAATTATGCCGTAAAGTCTTCAACACGTTTTCGTGTGATTTTTTCCTTCTTCACAGATCTGATGTACGAAAGCTTTTGAGATTTCGATGACTGAAAACGAGTAAACGAGAGCGCAAGTTATAGCCAGCGAAACTCAGGCAGTGGTACTTACGTGAAGTAAGGTGTGCCGCACGGACGTTACAGACGTACACTTCATTTGGCATGCTTTTTCTTTTGAAGTGTCGGGTTTTTGAGCAGCCTGAATATGACACTGATACGGCGTTCCCTCCGATCACTTCCTTTCTGTCTTTTTGGTCAGCCTTCGTGATGTTTAATGTATGATTAGGCACTCATATAAATGGAATCCCTTCTGAACTCCGAGGACACATTAGAGGCTAATGTTACGGGGAAGGTGGTGCGGATGGGGACGATGCGGGGAGTGGGAAGGAAGGGGAGTGGGGTGGGCACTCTTGGCCGCTGTCGTCCATCACGTGATACCATCCTAGTATCACCCTTGTACATTTAAGTGTATACTGCGTGTCTGAAAAGGGGTGGGGGTTCCCTCGACTAACGCTTAGACTCAAATCTTAGGCGAAAATAGCGCCGGACGCCGACCACGGTGTGCTGCAGGATAATAGCACCCACTTTTGTGATCACTCAGCAATGACGCAAAAAAGTCGTCGAATGATGTGTGATGTCTGTAGAGGCCAACAGATACATTTCATTCCACGTCAGCATTGGGTGTGTGCGTTCCACTACCTAAATTCCTATAAATTGGTTGACTACTCCTTCAAATTTATCATCACTTTCTGCCGTTAGTCTCTGTTTCGCAACAAGGGGAATTTCGGGTAAGAGAGAAACAGTGTGCCAAGAAATGGAAGATTTTCAAGGCCCAAAGGTACATACTCAGTGACTGGCAACAGTATTGCTCGTAGGCAGCGCTCTGCGCGCTATGATTCAGGCGGCGGGTTTGCGACAGAACTTTGATCACTGCACTGCACAAGTTGCATAGCAGTGTTCAACAAGATCCTTCTGGTTCCACTGTGAATTGGCCGCCCTCTAAGGGCATGGCTGAAAACTCTTTGCGAGACCTGACCTGGTTCGAGCGTTGTGTCGCAGCGTGCTCTGCATGTGTTGTGTCAGCGATAGCGTGACTACATGACTAGCCGCCAAATGCGAACGCCGTCTAAAATATCATAGGCATGCGAGTATGGTAATTCAAAAAATACGAAATACGAGTAGGTGAAACAGTCGCTGCAAGGCTTGATGAAGATAATGGAGCAGATTTATGGGCGTTTTTTCAACAAGTGTAGTAGCTAATGTATTTCAGCGCCAATGCACAATCTATTAAGCCTCGATGCGACGAGAAAGGGCATCCCGAAAAACACATGAAGAATCAAGTAAAGTGAACATGTGGGATGAGAATAAAAAAACATTGAAAGCCAGAGCAACTTGATTTCTATGTTAGCATTCCTATAAGGTTACCAGCGAGGTTCCTGTCGCGTGAGCAAAAAAGCCTACTCTGCATCCTTTTTGGCTTCACAAGCTCGTTTAGAGAGCCACGTAAACTGTCAACTAGCACGAAACCTATTACATGGTGGAGCATATAGCGGAACTCTGAGTTACTCTGGCTGCTATTTTGGCTAAAACTCTAGCTTATTACTCTGGCTTCTTGGCGACAAGCAAGCTTATTACTCGAGCTTCTGGGGCAGTCGAGCACGAACGGCTAAAAAATCTCCAGGGAGAGCAAATCAGTGCAATGCAGGTCATGCCATGACAGAGGATTTAGTTCAGATGAACGTACTAAAAGATGAAAGGCTTCATCACCAAGGTAACAGGGAAAGGTCGAAAAGATTCAGTGACAGAGCTGACACCGACGGGACGGTGACATCCATGGTCGTTAGAGGTGTCCCTGAGACTATTGCGCACTTCCCACTGCCAAGCGCTAATCAAGAAAACATGACTTATCAGGGTCGTACGTGGCTCGTTGGGGGGTGAGCGGTCACTGGCTAGCCTAGCTGAGGACAAAAGACTCGTATGAGCACTGGGAGATGTGAGAATCTCCCTGAATCCGGAAGCCCATATGGCCTTTTTACAGATCGCGCTCGACGGAAATATAGAGGTTGCACAACATTGGGGCGTTTGTTTCCTCGATAACTTACTTTCATCTAACTTCCCATTGAATGTTGGGAAGCATCTGCTGGGAAGGGTACGAAGCCCTTAGAAAATTCAAACCGATGTCCACAAGTTTCTAATTTGAGGTGATAATGATGCAACCCTGCGGCCTGTTAGATTTCAACTTCTCTTTTCGTTGAACCTTGGTATCGATGATAGGTATTGTTAGGCGACTCGCGCGGTCCAGGTGGGTGTGTGCACCTACGACGGAAAATCGCATGGCCCTCGCGGCGAGCGGCTCGGCGGGTGCGAGTACCAGTGGCAGGACATGGCAGCCTTTAAGCGAGGCAGTGTGGCAGTGGTGGAGGAGACAGGATGGCATGGGTGGAGGAGGCAGTGCGGCATGGGTGGAAGTGCAGAGGTGACGCAGCCACGCTCTGCCGGACTCCCAAGGATGATCGATTCGGCAAGTCGTACTGATGGCGCCGCGTAGCGAACTTTCTGTCATAAGTACACACACCCTATCCAGGCGTATCAATCACCCAGTCGATATCCCTTGTCCTTTCCGCCTAAATCGTGAACTATGAACAACTCCTTGGTCTAAATCTTCTTCTGCTATGTCGACGAGATCGACATAACATATCTCTGCTATATTGACATCGCTTACACGCAGTGCATATGAGAGAATGGGTTTATATGCCTGTAAAGTACAATTGATGATTGCGCCAAACTCTGTGTAATTAATCAAATTGAATGCTGGATATGCAACGTGACGTACATTGGTTAGACTGTAGGGAGACTAACAATACGTATTCAACAATATATTGCTGGCAAAAGAAGAGGTAACATGCGTACACCTTTGGGGAGCATATAATCAAAATGTGTGGCGGAGATGACATCAGTGGAAGTGCAGAATTTTAGCACGGATGAAAAGTACTTGAGAAGTTGATGTACATATAAACAATCGCAATGAGAGCTTATCCATCACAAACGATCTCGTCGTTTGCATAACATCAATGGATGTCAAGGGGGAGACGTACATGTCCCTATTATACCGTATGTATAAAGACAGCATAACATTCCATTCATTACACGGAGTGGCACCTTCCGCTCTTGCGACGGTGGATCGAGTAAGCTCGCTTGTCTCCTATGGAACTTCTTCGGTTGGGGGATGAGACGTTTGACGGCATAAACGACATTTCCTTAATATTGAGCTACGTTTCGGTCGAGGAGGAAATTATTAAAAAATCAGGCCGTCAATAAACATTATGCCTATCATCCTTGTTAGCATAACAAAAAAGATTCATGCTGCTTGGGCTGCAAAGCAAATATGGTAAAAATATCGATCAATTATTTATGCCTACCGGTTAAGGAATCATGACTCTTAGAGGAAACCTATGAATAGCCACCAAGCACTATTCCACAAAAAGCCATAAAGCCAATGAGAAGTGAAAACATGCCACGAGAGGTGCCAAAAAAGGAATTTTCCCCTCCGCTCACAAACCCACATTAGTCGAATCTCAGCAAATGCTGACAAGGTATTTCAATCCCTAAAATTCAAGAGCACACCTCATACTATCACTAAACTACGTAGCAGCCTTCTGCACGAGCAGGATCGGGAGGCTCCTCTACGTGAACATGATATGTCACCTCACCTCGGCAAAATCCGAGGTTTCACAACAGAACCTTGCCAAGGTTTGGTCACTCTAGGCACCTAAGGGGATCATATTGGATGGTGCCCTTAGTTATTCATTGTTTCCAGGCTCGCATCACCCTTCGTTTCCAAGAAAGAAAACGTTCCATTACTACTGAAAACCTCCCTAGGCAGGTTTGAGGCATGAATGATGGTACTTCGGATCATAGCAGCGTTGTCCGAGCAGCAGGAGCTTTGTGACTTCTAAGAACAGAAGGACCAGTCATTGGGAAGAATCCCACATAAGGTCCACTACGGAAGCTAGCTCTGCTGTTTCAGGCGGACCTTGATACCGTAGACGCTCTGAAGCCCGACTCTGCCGGCTGAATGCTCCATATTTTGTGAACGTGAAAGTAGTGAGCCACAGCTTGCTCCTGCTTTGAGAAGAACATTCCAGGCATATTTTGCCTTATTACTTTCATCTCTTTCATTAACCTCTATTTGTATACTTAGTGGAAGAAAACCGCAAACAAAATTACCTTTTTTGGCGCCCCCTGTAGTCTCGTGCGAGAAGCATATGTATAATACGTAGGAAGAGAACCTACGTTCGCTTCCCTACACAAAAAAGGATATTCGAACGGATTACCTCGAAGATTTTTTAGACTTTTACGACTGGACTCTCATTATCTTGATCAGGAAGCCTGTGAGGATGAAGCGGAAACCATTGCTAGGTTTGTGAATGAGTGAGGCAATGCGTCAATATAAGTAGCGCCAGCAATGACCAACAAATATAAGGCAGGGGGTAAGCCTACGAGAAATCCTACGAGTCATAAAACAAATCAGAATCGTGTATGGGCGGTAACAAACACTCAAAGCTCGGATAACTCGTTGCCTCATTTCAGCCAAAAAGGGCGGTGGACGTGTCTGTCTATGGTTTACTACTCACAAGAGAACATTATTCTACTTATCTTAGTGTAGGTTGAGCTATGTAGGCACGATGAAAAAAAATTAGATAAGGAGGCAAGCGATCTGTGGAATGAGACTCCTATCATCCCATGAATTTGAATTGTCGTGGATATGTTCTATCCCACGCTCTTCGTTGAGTGTTTGTCGGAGCCATTCGGATCTGTAATACTTGGCTAAGATATGCAATTACATGAGGGCTTGCTTGACGGAGGAGCTCTACCACGGAAAGTCTCCCGGCCACTTCTAGGTATTAGTTTTACAGAAAAACTTTAACAGTAAATCGTCTACTTGCTCCTATGATTTTCTGTGCAAGTAGCGTTTTTTCGATTGATTGCGCACTCCCAACATATAGCATCTGCTGCCTTTAGTGGCGTTTTACATGATTCTACTCCGCCTTCTAGTTCTGCGGGGCGAAGCGCATAGTTCTCGAGTGGCGAGCGCAGGTTAGCAATAACCAAGGTTATTCTACGGGGTGTGAGCACTAGTGAAAAAATTTCGCACGGCCGAGCGCGACGAGCGGCTCGGCGGATGCGAGTACCAGTCGCAGGGCATGGCAGCCAGGCAGTGTGTCTTGGGCGGAGGAGGCAGGGTGGCATGGGTGCAGGAGGCAGTGTGGCATGGGTGGAAGTGCAGAGGTGACGCAGCCACGCTCTGCCGGGCTCCCAAGCGCAATCGATTGTGTAAGTCGTACTGAGGCGCCGCGAGTGCAACGCCGCAAAGCGATTTTTTGTCATAAGTGCACACACCCTATTCTACGAGGCAGAACTTGTCTTGTTCTGTTCGAGTCTCATCAAATAAGCAGCCTTGAGTAGTTTACAGATTCCATAGGAAGTAGAGGAATAATTGAGATCAGTGAATGCTGATGTAGTTTTACTCAAATTTCTCGGAAATTTATTAACTTATCGTCAAAGAATGTCTGGACAGTGTGACGGATGCAATGAGTTTATTGCCCTGAATGCTACAGTTATAACTGATAAATTTTGCTAGTGAATATTCTATCTGCTAATTTGTACAACTTATTGGTTGCGTCTTGGTACTACCAGATAGTCACATATGAAATAAGAACTTTATAAATATATGAAAAACCGTACGCGAAACGAGATTTATAACGTTAAAAAACTTGAAATAATCTTTGAAACAAAGACCTGTGATTTGGCTGACTTTCAGTGCAGTCAGACAGCAATGTCTGACATCGTCCCATGGGATAGACCAAATGTCGAATAATGATGTCTGACATTCTTTTAACAAATAACGTACCGAGCCCATTTTCACCGTCCCTGCCTGTATGGCTAGCTGTTTTTATATAGTCTTCAAATCGTGCAACACCGTGTGCTGCATTTGGCCACCCAGGACCGTCTTTTTTCGGGGTCACATGACACCGTCGATTTGTGAAGGCTTAAGCCGTCAGGATACGTTTTCAGTGATGAGAAAACCATATCTGTCCATCATTGTACCAGAAAAATTGATTTGCGTTTCAATGTCGCTCCTAAGCAAAAATTTAACTGTACAACTAGGCAGTTAGGTCCACAGTCAATAGAAAAGTAATCTCGGTCGAAGTCTCAACTGTAGCGGTGAGTAGTTGTCTCGACAATTGTTTTGTTATTGCTTGCTATGGTGTTCAAAAAGCGTGATGCCGAAATTCTATCTACTTTTTGGGGGAAGGAAAAGATCCCAGAAAGACATAATATTTTCCATACTCGAAAACATATGGTGAAGCTTTTGACCGTGATACAATTTCAAAATGCGAAAAAATTGTGTTTGATAATGGTGCAATACCATGCGTTGCACGCGGTACCTTATGGGTTAATAAAATCAATCATTTCATCATTGCAATGAGAACCCATTCTCAAGGAAAAATGCCAACCATTCAGATAGAGCGTTCGGAAAAAGTGTGACCAGAAACTCCGAGTTTCACAGATGCGAAGATCTTCTAATTGCCAAAGAGGACGTCAGGCAACTTACATACATGAAATAGTGTCTGAGGAAGACAGATGCTAAGTGATTCAAAGATAGGCGATCAAAATCCGGAGAGGTAAAAAAGGCCTTGACATTGTCTCGATCGTGATTAGTTTGTCCCCTACCCTGCCCCAAGTATATACAAGGAACGAACGTCAGTACTTTCTTGGGCTCAGTCAGCAGACGTGAACAGGTAGCATTCAGGCATTACGAACATCCATAAGCGGAAGTGCAAGTATGTGCGCGAGAAAAAAATTTCCGCAAGCTTTTCGTTAGGCGCAGATGTAACGACCCTGGACGAAAGCGACGAAAAAATGAGCTCGTCTGAGCTAACTGAATGCAAATCGCTTATAATCAAGCCAATCTCATTGCCGGCGGCGTCGAATGGCGGCGAGGCCACTGAGACTCTTCCCTAGAAGCTTCCACAGACAAATCAGTTGGACTTATCTGTTGGAAAATCGGATGAAAGAATCGAGATTAAATCACGCTCTCATAATGAATTTTCAGTGGTAATCGAATTTCCAGTTTCATTGGAGTGTAAAGTGGATGTCTTGAATCTTGTCTTTCAGCAGATAAGTTACTGGGTGTTAGCCACATTTTCACCACCGATCCAGTGAAATACGTGGTTTCAGAGCATTGCTTCGGATCGCTGTCCTACATACACCCTTTTCCAAAATACTTAACTAACGCGAATGAAAGATTCAAAATATTCAGTGCCCATAGTATAATTTTGACTCAAGTTCACCTCGTTTTGAGTTGGAGGCGCACCACGTGGTAATCATATTAATGACTCGCTCTTTTTAGTCAAATAGGTCCTCGGATAACTGCTCAAGCTGCACCTCTGTTTCGGTTGCACGGTGAAGCCTCACGGTGTTGTGCCTTCTTGACCTCAACCAAGCAAATCCCGCCTAACCAAGTCACACCTAGTCTCATACGAGCAAATTTTCAAATCCAAAGTGGCGCTCACATGGAGGAGGAAACTCGCGATAGGAGAAGATAATTCAATGAGACAGCCTCGATGATGAAAGCAGCTTCCTCACTGGAAATTCGTTCGTCTAAGGCAAGGTGTGATATGTTGGGTAGGGGCGGTTTGGTTGTGTTCGAGCAAGCACGACTCCGTATGCGTGCAACGTGCAGCCGCAACAAAGGTGCAGCCTGAGCAGTTATCCAAGGACCTACTTGAAGAAAGGCACTAATCTGCTTATAGCCTCGTGCGCCTTTAAAGGAAATGTCCACGAAAATTTAAGTCTTTCTGTTACCCACATACTTATGTTATATTTGCTCCCTGAGGGTCGTATGCAAAGTTTCACACGCATAAACAAGAATCCAGTTGAGACAGAGCTCCTGAAAGTGACGGACAGTGGGGTGGGGCATCCGAGTGGGTTTGAACGTCAGAGAGCTGAGGAGAGATGAGGCGACACTCACGTGGTCAGGGATTCATGGCGGGTGGGGGTCACGAGATTGAATTTCCGCTTCGCGGCGGTGCACTCGCGGCGCCACCAGTACGACTCGCCATATCGATTGCCCTTGGGAGAAGGGGAGCGTGACTGCGTCACGTCTGCGCTTTCACTCATGCCACACTGCCTCTTGAAGGCTGCCATACCCTGCCACTGGCACTCGCACGGGTGACGGTTGGGACACACGAATCTAGGCCGTGACCCTGTGACAGCCTGTGGCCTATGCCCTGTGACATGAATAATTCAGACAATTTGACTATACAACGGAACAGACTTGCAAGGAGGACACGATTTACATGAACAAATTGTCTGAATTATTTAAGGCTTAGGTCAAAGGCCACAGGCTGTTACAGGGTCACGGCCTAGATTCGTGTGTCCCAACCTACACCCGCACTCGCACCCGCCGCGCCGCTCGTCGCGCGCGGCCGCGCAGAAATTCGATCTCGTGGCCCCACCCACGCAGGGCGAGAAGCAAATCAACGCTGAGCGCGAAAATTTGAATTGCGTTCTGCTCGCCGACAGCTATTCCAATGTTGCTCAGCGTATGTGACTGAAATTCAAACGGATTGCTCTTCTTCCAGTTTTTTTTTATTTCTGCTTTGAAACAAATACAACTTCTTGATTCTTTCCGTATTCCTATTCATGTACTGCATCTAGTAGAATGATTTTAAGGAGAATGAATCGTGGAATTTCTGTGAATGAGTCTTTCAAGGCTACACATATGATGGTTAACAAACTCGCTGCAAATGAAAGAAAAGGTGCTAGATAAAGCGGAAGTAGGAAACAAAGTAAAATGTCTAAAACCCAAACGATGGAGCCCCTAATGAACCGTAAAGAGCTAGGGTCGCTTACGTTCGGAGGCGGGGCCCACCCAAGACTGTCGGTCGGCATGTGTAAGGTCACATACCGTCTGATAGAGTTTTAGAAAGTTCCTTCATCAAAAGCGTATTTTCCTCTTTGACAGAATAAATAGTTGCATGGTGTCCTAGAACAACTGTCAACCATCTGACTCATGCTGCAGGCCGCGTTCATATTTTGCACTGGAGGTTTGGCTACGCACGCAAGCAGCAAGGCAGAGTGGCACAGGCACAAACGCAGAGACAAGTAGCCACGTCCTGCTGCGGCACCGCAAAGTGTGTACGCGGCCTTACTCAGGTCGGGCTAGCATATCAACATTCAGATATATGAGTACTCCCAACTTCTGGTTCGTATCGCTCAATCGGTCAAAAGACTCTACAAAGGAAAAGCGTCGCTGACATTATGGCAAGACTGGCTCTTAGTAATATTCCATTGTATAAGCACAGTAGAAGAATAGCGCAATATACCTACTGAAAGTATATCACATTCACATAAAGCATTGGGTGGCAGGTAGTTATGACACAGAGGAAATAAGAGCAGTAAGGGTGGTTTTTTGTTCAGTGATGGAACATGTGTGCGCATGCAGCAATAGGACACATTTAAAAGTATTTCTGTGGAATTGCATTCTGCTTTCATCATTTTCAGCCCTGATAAGAAACGGCCGGAATCGATTCGTCACGCGCTCTCATTATAAATCAGAACAAGCTTCCCCTTACATCATTTATTTCTTCACGCTTTGTGGAGTCGAACAATACTGGAATAGAAAAATGCATTTGAAGAACACCAGATATCCTTGGAAGAGCTTTAGCCTTCTTTAAACCAAAAAAAGTGGGATATACTTGGAATATACGTTGTGAAATACGTAACCCACGAAATATAATGAAGGAGCACATCGGTCCGAGGATTGAGTCGCATTCATACCTCACGGTTTGGAGAAATAGGCAAATCGCAGGATCGGTGCCTCAGAAGAATGAGTGAATTGGTAAAAGTTCTCGTACGATGATCGATTTGCTACGCTCTCTTGTGATGAGTGGAGCCCAAACTTGGTGATCAGTTTGCATGTTATTGACGGTCCTGATCAAAATGTGTTGTTTTCTATTTCACAGAACTTTATTGTTATGACAGTCATGGGAATAGAAACTGTGATCCCGCAGGACTTACTAATTAAAAAACAATCGGACCGAAATAAAAAAAATTTGCTTTTCGAAGCAATAGCCTATAAGGCATATTGAGATGTGCGAAAATTGAATTTGGCTTAAACTTTGTTTATAGGGATTAATTCGAGCACTGATCACGCATATCACCTGTGTTTTTGGTGTTGATACC
Organism: Trichostrongylus colubriformis; assembly: GCA_963978905.1. Lineage (NCBI taxonomy): Eukaryota > Metazoa > Nematoda > Chromadorea > Rhabditida > Trichostrongylidae > Trichostrongylus > Trichostrongylus colubriformis. The sequence continues at coordinate 28,757,064 of OZ022259.1, read as the reverse complement.
AATATAAGGCAATAGCGCTAAATTGCAAACTCACCATTGCACCAAATAGGCGCCAACGGCGAAAACGGAGGTGATGTTCGTAATCAAAGACCAGAATAATTCCTATACACAATGATAAGATTACAAGTACGACATCTCTCACAATGGCGATATGCCGTGATGCCGGTCATTTCGACAATATACACGTCAAATTTAGCGTGCACTCGCAATGTGCAAATGTACATGATACACGCAAGTAAACCCTAAAATTGTGAATAAACTTTTAAATTAATTGTTATTAAGTATAACTGGCTGTAACTGTTCTGCGACCAGTACACGTCGGATGGTGTATCGTATTGTGGCGCAGTAACCGTATTGCGCCAATTACACCTAAGCCAAGCCACAAGAAGATCCGGAGTGGGTGGAGCTTTCTCACTTCCTCGAACGAAAAAGGATCAGTGCGTGAAGTGGCTCACTCAACCTGAAGCTCTTTCCGTCTAAGCATCTTGTGGTGTAAGACAATGTAGTGCCTTTTCGTCGTGTAAGGTATACTTAGTGCATCACGAGTGCTGCGCTACAAAACCAGTGTCCTCTTCCTATTATAGCTATCGAAGTCATCACGAGTGCTGCGCTACAAAACCAGATGTCCTCTTCCTATTATAGCTATCGACTGCACATCGTTTGTACCCAAATCAGCGCAAGTGCCAAATCGCATTCAAATGCCGCTACGATTCTGAAAGTAAGAAGGATGCGTGGCGCACTCTGAAGGCGATCAAACGGCGCCAAGTCTCTATTTTTTGATGGTTTGATCGAGTGTGGCTGAGCCTCTACGCTAACTACAAATAGAAGCGACTGTGGTTTCTTTTACCTCGCTCCTATATCCACCGTAAGGATGCCATTCTCAACTATCTTTTTTTCCTGTACATAACTTGCTAATTTCTATTATTGTTACTGTATATTTTATAGTGTTATGATAGCTCTATGTATGTACTAGATCATGATGTGTATATGTAAAGCGATAATAGATCTTTTCCAGGACATACCGGACTATCTCTTTCAGGATATGCCGCTTTACATATACACTCCATGATCTGTACATGACATGTACATACATTTATTATTAGGTTGTAATGAAAATTTTGGCTGGCTTGAATTCACCCCCCTCTTATCAGCACACCCTACGTACACATCACACCCTTACAGAGTAGCTTAAATCCCCCTCTGTAAGGGTGTGATTTTATAGTGTTATGATAGCTCTATGTATGTACTAGATCGTGGTGTGTATATGTAAAGCGATAATTGATCTTTTCCAGGACATACCGGACTATCTCTTTCAGGATATGCCGCTTTACATATACACTCCATGATCTGTACATGACATGTACATACATTTTTGATTTTATAGTGTTATGATAGCTCTATGTATGTAGGGTGTGCTGAGAAGGAGGGCCGACTAATTGTTCATTTCTACGTCACCATTACATTCTGAAGGAGAACTATACTGCATGGCCCAGTACTGAATTGTATAGGTTCAAAGATCTAGGATTTCAGGACTGAAGAGAGAGATAGAGACAGTATAGGACGCCATTTTGGGTGCCAAAAAATACCGCTGAGGTGGTGAAGACGACTTATTAGAGTGGGCACCGCGTTTGGTGGTGCCGTATCGCTATGGAGCATGCCACAGGAGCGGTGTCGGCGGTGTGCGCGTTCACGTCAACAGGCATTTGACCATGAACATCAATTTGTACGGAAATCTGTCACCCTGAAGCGACCGTTATCGATTGAAAAGATGTGGTTCGATTCCTTCTTTGACCACCATCGTCGCCTATGCGCCAACATCAAGCTACGACGAAGAAGAGCTCAAAGCATTCTACGTGGAATTGGAGAAGTTCTATAAGGGAAACCATACCTCCTTCATGGTCATCGTCAACACAGGATCGGTCTTAGAAGATGGAAACGAACTTCACATTGGGACTCAGGGAACGAAACGAAATGAGTAGAGTGAAAGGCTGTCTAGGTTTATTGTGTGGATCAACCCCATCCATGGTAACTCACACTTACTGAAGCTCTCTCATCTACGATGGGCTTGGAAGTCATTCGGTGGACCACTCCAAAATGAGATCGATCACGTCATCTCCAATCGAAGGTTTTGCTTGATCGATAAGGCTATTATTCCGAAGGATCAGATCATCGACTCATCTGCGCAAGATTCCTCTTTTCGATAGAAGGAGAGAGAGAGCCGTATTTTTCAAGGAGCGAAGACCCAGTACAATCATCAACTGGGCTTACTTCGTTTCTCTTCAGGTGTATGGGAGGATCTGAAAACAGCGACGACCAGGACAACCCACCTCGTTGAACGTTTTCTCGAAAACTCTCGAACTGATGCATAAACAGAGCCGCACGAGCAGCAGATGACTACCAACTGCCGTCCGGACTTTTAAAGCACGCAGAGGGTCAATAAAAGAAAATCTCAAGGAGGAAACAGCAGCAGTGCCGGCTGAAGCAGCAGTGGCTAGGAGGAGCATGCGCGATGCCCGCCTAAGTTTCACTAGTTATAAGACGAAAATCACCGGTCTCTTGCGTCTGGACGATGCACTTACTGCTTCCCGGAAGTCAATAGGAGAGTTCATCGACGGCTTTTACTTGTATCTCTTTGATACCCATGTCCACCTGCCTGAGAACAATCTAAAGCGACATGGATATGTTCTTTCTTCAATTCTCCCTCGCCAAAGCTTTTCAGAGCCGCTCTTGAAAAGTCATGCGTCAATAGGAATGGGAAGACTTGGAAGTGAAGGTCGATGGCCGGCACCTACATCCCGCTTCGTTGTCGACATCGTGCTCATAACAATCCACAAGCAACAGTCCAGCAAGCGGAGCTAGAGCTAGCCGATTTCGAGTGCGAATGTGGAAAAATAGTTTTACAGCCGAACCTAACAAAAACAATGTTGATAAGGAGCGGATTCGTACCTCATCCGCCATTCCCGCTCGACGAAAGGAACATGTTGAATGTTTCAGCTGTGTATACTTAGGCCGAGAAAATCAATATGATGAACGACTTAGCAGTAGAGCTGAGCAGTAGGAAAAGTGCTGCTTGAGGAGCTCTCAAGGGAGTAGTGAACAAGACGAAGGACGGTCGGCTTCGCGCCCATTTATTCAACTTCCTGTGCTTCCTGCCCTGAGCTATGCCTCGGGGTCTTGGACTCTACGGAAGAAGAAAGAACATCCGGTCGGAGTCATCCAACTCGCCAACGAAAGAACGGTGCTCGGAGTATCCCATATACGTAAGCACAGAAGAGAATCCGGTATTCCGAATTCCATCACAACCGAAAATCAGGACGCCTCTGTATTTGCCAAGGAGTCGAAGAATAGATTGATGAGATACGTCATGCGATATCGCGATGACCACTGGGCGAGAGCGGTTACCGACAGGATCTTTTGAGACGTCAAAAAAAAAACACCAGAATACAGAAAAACAAAAGGCTGCGTGTCTTTGGAGCTTGAAGAGTTTAGTAGACTACTCTGGCTCGTGACCGGGACGAATGGAGACGTTGCTGGCGTCTGCTCGGACCTTGATGAGCAACGGGACGGCAGGTAATACAGGTGATACAGACTTCTCTATTCGCCAGCTTGGGAATCGACTACATTCGAATGGATCCAGAAAGTAAACATACCACTTTGTCGAGCAATTATGCACAAATTTATAATGTCATGGAAAAATTTGAATATTTTTGCTAACGATTTTGTGAAAACCATTTTTGAATCTTTTGGAATGAATTTTGCAAGTCTCACTTAGTTGAATACTTATCTAGAAGATTCAAAGAAAAAAAAAAAACGCCACTACAATCGCAAGTTTCTAAGAAAATCAGCGGGAGTTTTTGGGTTTTTTTTTCAAGTTTTTCCAAATTGTCTTCGATGATCTTTTTCATTAGAGACCCACTCATATTGTCTCTGATTCAATGCCCGTCAATTGCAGGCCACGAGCGGTAAAAAGAAGAACGACAAAGAAAAAAGAAAAGGGGAGGAGAAGAAATCGCTTGTGCTCTGCTGCTCTGCTCCGCGTATTCGATTGCTCTCACTTTACATTTTCGGCAATTAAGATGAACGAAGTGTACGCGTCTGGTAGTGAAAGAATGGAGACTGCGTTGACATCCATCGTGGAAACCATGACCACAGAATCACCAAAATGGAGGAAACGCAGGAGTGTTTGTCTCCAGGTTACGAGTCGTAGAAGTCAGCATCGGAACAATGAAGATCTCCTTTTCAATGATGTAGAGCACACTGTACCCTACATTTGTGAAAGATTGCGCGGATGAGGCGAAAATTGAAGACGAACTCCGAAATATTGCATGGGTTAGAATCTGAAAGCAAAGTGATGAATGATACAGCCATCCAGATTTGGCAACCAGGCGCTCAAGGAGATAATCGAGACATCAGAAGATGTAGAATTCATGTCAAAATTTGAAAAGTGCGTTATCACTGTGCATCGACTCAATCTGCCGAACAAGTCTCTCAAGGACCGATTGCTCGCGTACAAACGAGAAGATCCGCTTATGTATCATCCTTAAATCTCGGAACGGTGGCTTATAGTATGGGTACACTTCTCTACACTATCGCACAACCGACTATTTTTGAGCAATCAATAAAGGACCAAACCTATGATGGGATCGCTCTCCATCTTGTTCTCGCAAACAACTCATGCATTTATACGAATGTGGAGGTGGGCACCCAATTCTCTACATCGAACTATGCTTCTGCTTCATTTTCAGCGGTTTCTACCAATCCAGGGCTTTCGGACATCCGAGAAGTTTGGCATAGCGATTACAGTAGTATTAGATTGTCCGGAAAATTCCCAGCGTTTTGTGTTACTATTTTTTGTGCATTCATTGCTGATTAGAAACTCATTCTCCCTTGCGTCTCAGTAGGATATTCCGGAGAGAATTTCTGTGCTATCTGATGCATTATTGGCGTTTCACCAGTGCTTGATGGACTCCCCTTTCCCAAGACTTTTTGGAACATGTCAAAATAGCAGCTTCGGAAGATATTTTTCTTCAACTACAAACTGTGTCAATCCACAGTCGAGACGGCTCGATAAATCATCCAGGTGTTGGGCCAAATAGTGTTGGAGAAGGCACCGTGCGACAATGGTTCAACAGCTCCATTGTGGAGATTTCAGCCTTGAAGGTGAGCCTCGTAAGTAGACCTATGAGGATCTGAAGACGTTTGTGGAGGCTGAACCATCCCACACAAATTGAGAGATTCCCCAAAAGCTAGGCTTAAGCAAGACCACTGTTGCCGACGGTCTGAGACGCATATGGAAGGTGATACTCGACGAGTGGGCCCCCCACAATTTGAATGGCCGGCAAAATTGACACGTCTCGAGGTTTCTTCTCCACTGCTTTCGCGCAACAGAAACGACCCAATTTTGGACCAAATGGTCAGCTGTGATGTAAAGTGGGTCATGTATGATGACAGGAGACGCTCCGGACAGTGGTTGGATGCTGACGAACCTCCAAAGCAATTTCCAGAGCCGGTAGCATTGTGGTAGTCATTGGCTGGTGTGATCCACTGTGACTTTTTGTCACCAGACCAAACGATTACAGCAGAGTCCCACTGTGATGAAATCGACGAAACGTACCGAAGACTGCGTCAGCTGCAGCCAGCACTTGTCAACAGAAAAGGTCCGATTCTCTAGCATGAAAAGCCCGCCCACACTTTTCACAAATCACCATCCATAAGGTGAACGAATTGGGGGTTGTAGGTTTTACTTCACCAGCCATATTCTCCGGACTTTTCACCAACCGACTATCACCTAATTAAATATTCTCGAAACTTCCTTGCTGGTAAATACTTCATCAGTCAGGACTAGGCAAAAAAAGCCTTCATGGCTTTCGTGATTTTTTGACCCCCAAATTTTTCTTTGACGGAATTTCTCGACTGGTGTCACATTGAAGTAAGCTGTTTCGAGCGACGCTTATTTCGATAAATCCGATAAGCATTGAGAAAGTTATGATTGTTCAAAGGAAAACACCCACAACTATCGTTTTGAGCGAGCGTTCTGAGCAGCGCAACGCTCAGCGGAAGCTGAAAGCGTTCCGATCAACCTACTATATGTGAGAATTTGTTGTCTGTCAACTGGCAAAACGTCTTTGGCTCAACCATGGCGTCTAGAAAATTTTTCAAAAAACATGTTCCTCAGAGGAGGGTTGCCTTCAAACCTCCAACTTCTGCAGGTTCCAGTATTTCTATGGTTTTCTACCCAGTCAGTCAAGAAGTAATTGCCTACCGAAAAAAACTGAGACCAGGCTCGTGACGAAATGGAAAACAAGAACCTAAAAAAAAAGACCTAACAAAATTCAACAAAATTCAGCGTCATACATTGCAAACACCGAAGGTTTCATGGCTTTCCTCGACCTCTGTGCTACGCTATCCGGTGCTAGCTATGCCAGTTTTGATGCGGTGTCCTTATGCACAAATATCAGGACAGGGGATGCAATTGATGTGGTTATAGAACTTTAGAGACAGTATAAAAGTGATGTGTACGCGTTCGGCCTTGAGGAACGGGATCTTCGGGAATTATTAGCGGCAGCCTTAGACTGCAATATATTCCAGTTCGATGGCAAACTATACAGACAGCACCGCGGGCTAGCCATGGGTTTGCGCTTGGCACCCTTGCTAGTAATAGCATATCTGGACCGTATACAGCGTAGATCGCTATCTACTGGGATATTATACTACAAGCGGTATATTGACGGTGTGTTTATTATTGGCGCTTCCTCAAGCGATCTCGAGGACGCTCTACAAAATTTCAACTCTCAAGTCCCAATATCAAATTTGCCGTGGAAGGACCGAACGATGACGGCTTTGTTCCTTTTCTAAACACAAAAGTTCGAATAAACAAAGGAGAGAAGGAGCTTCGCTGGCACGAAAAACCAGCATCAAGAAGTATACTCATGCACTGAAGAAGTTGTCACCTCACCTAAATCAGGGCTAACGTGGTCCCCAACTTTGTACGTACCGAGGAGAAAATTGATGGTGCAAGAAGAAATGGAACGGATCCAGTGGTGGGTATTTTAAGCGAAAACGGATGCAACCACACAAGTATTCGAGCGAGGAGACCGTACACCACTGCCTACGGCATTCCTATGATAATGCCGTATGTAAACGACAGTTGAGCGAAAACGGATGCAACTACACAAGTATTCGAGCGAGGAGACCGTACACCACTGCCTACGGCATTCCTATGATAATGCCGTATGTAAACGAAAGGAAAGCAATCAGAATCAACTGTGTGTTCAAAAATTCTTCGCTTTCCACAAAACTTATATTTAACTGCCACCAAGTCTTAAACAGTTACTCACGTACTCTAGGCCCTACGAGGATAAATGCGGGAGGGATGGATGCGGTTACTGCAGTAACGATAAAATCTGTCAACTCCGGGGGTCCGTGTACCTGGTAACATGCCAGGGATGTGGGCAAAAATATGTAAGAAAAGCTATAAGACCCCTATCCAAGCGACTTGACGAACACCGCACGGCCTTGCAAAATCCCACATCATATACAAACAGCAGTTTCTCCAAGCATAGAACCCAAATACATACCCACGAAGGACCTCCCAACTTTACTGTAAAAATGCTGCACCGCTCCATCGAAAACACAGTGGAAAGAAAAATACTGGAGGCACTAGAAATAAGAAGATTATAAATAGCAAAGACGAGCTATGTGACTCTTTCCATTTAATCACATGACTGCAGTGACTTACACTGTGGAATGAATGTGATATCACATATCACCACAGTCATAGCACGGCTACGCTACTTAAGGGTCAGGACAGGGTGGGTCAACCATTTCTGCTTCACTTCCTCTCAATTTTAATGTAGGCAAAAATGAGGGCAAATTCCCATGTAAATGTAATGTAATGTAATGTAATTCCCATGTATCCAGAATATTTGTCATCGTGCTCCAACTTTTCAGCGTCCTACACGTCCAACTTACCCCTACTGGTGAATCGAGGAGTGGGGCCTCTACAGTTGCGGCGTCCTCCGTCTTCATTGACCATTTTCCATTTCGTCGCGAAAATTGACTTTTTCGGATATCATTGAATTTGCAAATAAATATAGCAATGCTTTCGCATAAGAAAACGGCAACACCTCCAAGGAGAATCTAATAATTATTTAACAACTGCCGCAGGCGTCAAGAGAGCTATTGTTGCCGTATTCCATTCCGAATCCCAAGAACCTCGAAAGTCCCCTTTAGCGTTTTCGAATTGCAGGTAACATTGAAAGATGCGACCCCCCACTTCCTGCCCGGTCAAGTGCGACCCTCCCCTGTCGAGGAATTCTCGACTCCCGGAGTACCCTGAGCCGCACACTCAAAAGTAAATACAGGCCAAGCATTCATTATATTCAACCCTCCAAATTCGAGAATAGATCGTTTGAAATAGAACACTTCTGGTAGACAATGAGAAGCGCCTCTCGCTGAATGGTTGCGCATGTAACCTTTTTACATTAAGTGGAACATCTGCTCCTAAATATCATACTAAGAGGAGATGAAGGAGTGACAAGTGACGCCGCTACAACAAGCATGACCCAATGATTGAGACCAATTGCAGTACGGCTAGACGTTCAAGCTTTCTCCCCATATTGGATCGAAATTGCGGCAGTTCATCTAGGAGGATGAGCGGATGCTGCGACGGACCGTATCTAACATAAGAGAGATTATTGAGATTTACGGGAAGGAGTTTAATTCACAGGGAGGATTAGAACTTGAACTCTCACAATGGCCATCTTACACAGACTCTGGCTTGTCTTCAGTCCCGGCCTTTTTCGTACTCGGTGTCCATCATGTGATGAGGGGGCAACGATGTTGTGTAGTGACTAAGCTTCTTTCTCAATTCTTTTGCACAGCATCCAGGTAGCGCAATCTGAACATTGATTAGAGATGTGTTTGTTCAATATCGTTGCTTTGGTTTCGATTCAATTGACCTTTTCCACATTTCCTTCGCACTTGTTTTTTTTGCATTATTAAGGCTTCTGCTCGAACCCCAACTGTATTTTCAGGTGGAATATGCATTTCACGTGCATACTGTCAAGGAATACTCGAGAGGTACGTCTGTATGTGTTATTTGTCGTGTTTGATTCGATGCGGCCCGTGTGTTTTCGCGAACTATGCTTGGTCTAGGATACTGTTACTCTGCACATTGAATGTATTTTATTATATGAGATTCCTTCGCAGATTGCTCTTTGTCTGTTTTTCCACTATTGCACTATTTCCTTCTGTTGTCCTTATTGTAGCTACTAGTTTTTCCTACTGTTGTTTTTGTTTTCGTGCTGCTAATTCAAGCGGTAATGCATCTGATTCTTTTCTTCTTGATCAAGTTAACGTTGTCTATATTTCCTCTGCCTTTGTTTTTTGATTTGATGTATTTAAACTGTATTTTCAGGTGCAATATTTGCATTTCATGTGCATACTGTTAAGGAACACTCGAAAGGTGCCTGTATGTGTCATTTGTTGTGTTTTATTCCATGCGGCCCATGTGTTTTCGCGACCTACTCTTGATCTTGGATACTGTTGCTGTTTACTGCGTGAGTAACAGTATCCTAGGCCGCGTTGCTCATACTTTCACATCGTGTTGTGATCTAAAAGCGAGTTGTTTTATTTTTCGCATCGCTCTTATTTTTTCTACTGGATTGTTGTTTCAGTTTAATGTTCGTCCAGCGTTATAACTTGAAGTCTTGCAAGTGCCTTTCAAGGTGCTTATTTTTATTTCATTTACTCTCCACTCTGGTACATGCAATTCTGGTGACCACTCTCTCTTACAGCTACTATGATATTTTAGCGATCAATTTTGGAAGTATTTTTGTTCGGAATGCGCATCGGTATTGTTCTTTGCTTCTGGATCTCTGTGCACGTCGGTTTAACGGTTAGTCCCTTTCGCTTCTTTTAATTGTACTTTCGTCTTGATGATTGTTTGGAACGTTTTCCTCTCAATGAGCTTGTTCGTTTTTCCATTTATATTAGTCTTTTATTTTATGGATTTGGTTTCCTCAATTAAGAGTTTGAAATACTTTATCCGAGAACAGTGTCAAACTCTAACAATATGGGTCAAAATAAACCGTGGGCAATCTTTCACCAGTGCCAAAACAAACATTGAGGAACACACAAGGATACGAAGAGAAGGGAATGGCAAATGTGAAACAGAGGAAGGAGGACATTCGGATAGTGAATTAAACAATACGGATATGACACTGAAGAAATTAAGGACACAAAAATTAGTAAAAGAAGAAATGGGCAGCTGGCATGGATTCCTTACCGTTGGTTCAATAAGTTATGCCGCCCTTTACTTCTTGACTTAGATGGGAACGGATCTCATTTTGGAGCACTATGTGGAAACTACGACACATATCATTATTCATAAGTGGGCATCGAAAGAAGAAGGGTTATCGGTAGGCAATATTGTTCTGTTCGGAATGACTTGATGATAACTTGAACAAGTTTAGGCCAAAAAAAGAATGATCCATGCGTTGTCCCTTGGCGTCAACGTGCTGGAAGTGGCTCACAGGAGCGAAAAACAAATCAAGCAAAAGATTCGAGAAGGATTAAAATTTCAAAAGTATACCGCAGTGGTACGAGCTTAATTAGTGGAGGCGCAATTTTTGTTCTCATAATTTCCGATTTCAGATAAGCCAAAAGAATAAGACTGGGGATGGAAGGATGAGTCACCTACTGAGACAGCAGCGGCGCAAAACGCAAACTATCAGCAGCGCAACACACGTTTTGATGGGCTCAAACGGCGCCCAAGATTATGGGGATAAGGAAAGGCCCCAAAATAGGGCAAATCGCAACAAAAGTAGTATCTTTGTAATTATATTCAGGAAATGAAACAAAAACATTTTTACAGCTAAAGAACATTCTCACCGTCAGGCTCTCCAGGTCTATTGGCCACAGCTGTGCAAGGCTCCTCAGCTGCCAGTTCGCATCTTCCTTCGTCGGCTAGTTCGGTAGCTTCGTTGGCCCACTTTTCACAAAAGTCGATGAAGGAAGATATTCTGGTACAGGAGCTAGAGAACCACCGTCTTGAGAAGGAGCTTCTGATAAAGAAAAGTAAGCTAGCTGATTCACTTTACAAATAGAATGTTGGTTGAAGATAAATCGCCACATTTAACTTATTGAATCAGTGTGCCTCAACCGAAGTGACGGATCTCTTTTTAGGTAAACCCTAAACGCTGTATGCTGACCTAGGTTTTTATCGATTTTACTTTGTTTTCCACTGAGATCTGTTGTTCTTTGTCGTTTCATGTTTTTTTAGTTGTGGTGCCTCGAAAATCTTACTTTGTTGTTGTTGTTTGGTCTTTATTCCTCAACCTCTTTATTTTTATTGATAACATGTTAACGCTGATTAAGAAATGCTCAAATGTGGTAATAAATGACTGCAGTCAACTGTTAAATACACAAATAGGCGATATGCATGTATACAATGTATGTAGATTAGATAGACAGAAAGGGGATGTGTGTGGAAGCACGTATTGTGGTAGAGCTGAATACACGTGGGGAGGAGCAGGTGTTGACAGTTAGCTGAATAAAGCTGTTCCTATTAAGAGTAGTTATTACATGAAATTATGTGGTCCAGAAAATGGTTCTTTACCTTAAAAGTAACGAGATATTATACTTCCATGAAAGTAAGGGCACTCCTGTTCCATCTCAACTATGGGCTCGGACGGGACCTCGGCTCTTTGTTGGTCATCCCACTCGTACTCGTCAAAAGCGACGCGCGTAGCAGACAGCTCTATTGTATCGTTCCTTTGGAGAAAGTTACTTGCTGTAAGAAATGTCAACAGGAACGATGCTGAATACCTTGTCTGCTCCTTGTTGTATTCAATGGCTTCAGTGGTTCCACTAAGTTCACATTTTTTGGGATCTTCGACGGCCATGGCGGTTATGAGGCCAGTGAATATGTTAGACGGAACCTTGTCAACAATATTAGTGTTTCAATCTATTAGATCATACAGTTTTTACATTTTCCTATATTTACATTATCGTTATTGTGAATGCTCTACGAAAAGGCGGAAACGTTCATGCTCTTTCTTAAGAAAAGTAAGCTGTTCGATCCGGAAAATGACGACCATATTTTGGAGGCCGTAAGATTGGGATTCTCAAAGACCCATTATGGCATCTGGAAGGCAGTGTGTAACTTTCTTTCATTTTTGCTCATTGCTGTCACTTCTCTTATTTGTCTTTCTCTAACTTCTCTTATTTGTTGTTGTTTTATAGTTTTTTGCTTTGAGGTTTCGGTGTTTTTGTTTTGTAACCGTAGTGACTAGGTTTCAACATTCTTAGCTTTCTATGTTTCGCGAGTCACGTGAAGTAGACTTCTCAGATGAGTGGTTTACGTATCGAGCGGGTGCCACCGGTTGCATTCGACTGGGTTTTCATGTATAAGTGCAAAAAAGGGTATATCTGAGAAGGCGAGGAGTGGGAGTTACTATATTCCATAATTTTCGGAGAATTCTCAGAACCATTTCGCCCTAATCGTACAGACTCTTCTTTGCTTTAAAACCTTTCTTTTCTTTTTAATAGTGAGATAGACTTTGTCATTTGATTGTTGTGGTACATAGTCTGTGCAGTCACAAGATGAAGTGATGGCTGCAGAGTGAACGCTCTATTTACAAACTTTGCAGGCTCATCTTGGCACTATCTTCGTTCATTATCAATTCAAGTGATGATACGGTGATGTATAACAGAGTTGAAAAATTTTTCAGCGGAGTGGCCTCGAACAGCTTCCGGCTATCCTAGTACCGGGTACAACTGTGAGCATTGCTATTTTAAGGAGTGGTGAACTTTATACTTGTCATGTTGGTGATTGTGCCATCATCTTGCAAGAGCATCGAGTTTCCTCTCTGCAGCTTTCTTCGGTAGAAACGTTTTTGCTGCGTACGTCGAGTAGCCAATTAAGATACCTCCAAGCTCTTTGTTTCTTAGCTGCTGGTAGAGCGCCGATGTCTTGAAGACTCGACAATCGTGCGCGGACCTGGCCACTTAGCACACATCCACCTAGTTTTCGTGGTCAACCGCGACCCTTACACTTACCCTGTGATATCGCTTTCTAGTCTCCTTCAACATGGTGCGGTCTTTGTGTGCGGCAGTGGGTGCCGTCCAGGAGCCCTGTGATACCAGGAGAACGGTATTTGTTAAAGAATGAACGTCTGATCCCGACTCTCTCTTCCTCAGGAGGCCAATATATGAATTGGCCCGCTCTCCAGTTTGTAGCCTTCAGAAATTTCGTCAGCATCCGAGAGCCAGCTTCAGTGGCAGCCAGCTATTATTGCCGAATCACTTTGCATGACATTCCTCCCAAGTGAGTGAATGGCGATAGCTACTTGGTCCGCTACCTTCATGCCAACTCCCTTTCTTGGAGTCGCTTAAGGTCTGGTGCCACCAGATTGCAGATTCGGAAAAAAGCGTGACGAGAGAATTGATAATCCTTTCTGAACTTGACGTCATCCTATGTGTCACGTACGGTCTCTAAAGGTGCGAAGGGCTGGAGGCGTTCCATGTTTCTGCACGCGATCGAGGATCAGGGTCAAGCGTCCAGTTGAGGAAAATTTTCAAAAAATACGACCCCCCAAAAGGGGGTCTCAATGTGGGATGACCGTTGCTTCTGTGAAATGTAGGAATATCGAATTCCTCATTAACTTTTGGATGCCATATGGAGATAAGAGAACTGATTATAACGCGATCCAATTCACATCGCCTTCTTGAGTCGCTCATCTCCGGCGCCGCATGAAATAGACCAAAAAGTATGTTGTACAGAAGCAAGAGGAGCAGTGCAAGAAAAACTCACAAAGAGAGCTATATACATGACGATTTTGATAATGTCCACGACCGAAACTGCTGATAGTTAGCACATACACTCAATACGCCTGCGGAAGAGGTGGTATAACTAAAGCCAAAGTAAAAAGGTTAGTGGCTGGTTCTCATTTGCATTTAGTTTTCTCGCTTGATCAAGGCGCTTGATATGGTGCCGGAACTATACAAGCTCTGGCGTAGGCAAAATGACGATAATGTGTGCTATTTCTACTTCGGCGGCCGACGTCATCCTTTCCGTCCTAATAATTGCAGTCTTGATGAGATTTTCCTGCGCTAATCCTCTTGCTTCCATACAACATACTTTTGAGGTAGATTTCATGAGAAATCGGAACAGAAGGGCAAACAATGAGGGACGCTAAAATGTGGAATTGATCACGTTTCAATGAGAAGAACTTCCTCCCTTGAGGTAAGTAGTCATTTGTTAATAGCTGGAGATCTCTTTGCTTTTTAGATATTATTTAGTTATTATACGAAGTTGAATGAAATTGTTTTTTGACAAAATTGGGTAAACATTTAAAAAACCATTATTGATATACTACAGATTGCAGCAAATTGAAAACTAAATGCAAATGAGAACCAGCCACTAACCTTTTTACTTTGGCGACTCCTCAAATTACACCTTCAGAGTCACGCAGGGCTTTCTAAAATGATCCACCATAAACAGTCGCCCTCGATAATTCTCTTTGAAGGATTCGTTGAGGATGACCTTCTGGTACTAGTTGCAGACCACTTTCCATATTGAACTCCTTGGGCCGTGAGCTTGGAAGGCGACCATGGGGGCACCTGGTGATGGTACCAACGAACTCGCGCTAGAAGTTGCTCTGCATTGATGTATAACAAGGGAACTGAGAAGGTGACGACCGGTGACCACCGATGCACGCCGAAAATGTGCATCAAGTAAGTGTCTTCAGTAATTTTGATATGAAACTCTTCTGACCAATTCCAATCTTTATGACGACGTTTCGGGTTTACTAAACCCTCCTTTAGGTCCACTATAATACGTCACAATACATCAAATTACATAGGAAAAACGAGCTCTGGCAACTAACCAAATAGCTAAGATGGGTGAGGCGGGCGTCGGTCCTCCGAGGGTTTTAGGCGTGACGCTGGGCTGGCTGCAAGTGCGGTATGTACGCTGGGGATATGGAAGAGTGCGTGAGGGACTCACCTTCCTGGGCGAACACGTGGTGAGAAATGGGGCATACAGTGAGGAATGGTGAGTTGAGTGTTATCTTGGGATATCATGGGATATCAGTATCGCGTTCTTCATTTCTCACTATTGAGGGATTAACTCCATGACTTTTCGTAATTCTTCCCTGTTGTTAAAGGCACAGTTCACGATAATATGAGTACCCTGCTTCCATCAGCTAGTAGATAGCCCCTTTCACAAGGGCAGAGCGTGTGCCATCATCACGGCGCGAGGGTGGGTGCTTAACGCGTAAGGAACATGTTAATAAGATAGCGGCCACCGCCTCAAGATGCCCCACACCCATCTTCGATTCAAGCAGCTGGTGAGCGGTGACTTTTACGTGAATGAGAAGCATGATATCGACTGCGATAAGAAATGATAGGAAACACTCCCATTGTAAAAACAACCTTATCGGATATTATCACGTAAAAACTTGTCCAAATATTACTTGCTTTTAAGCTGCAAACTCGTCGAATACAAAGATCAGGAACACTTCATTTTCAAGGTTTTCGAAAAGGTTCTTCGTTTCTTCTCCACACTTGTGTTCTTTAGCACTCACAGAGTCTTCATGGAGTGCGACGGGGCACGAAAATTATCGTGAATTGTGCCTTTAATTTGTGGATTTTTTTCTTCGCACGCCGAAAATGTGCATCAAGTAAGTGTTGAACGTGACCCGGACGTCAGCCCCGACTTCGCACCACTCTGGATGGACGCTCACATTTGTGTCTCTATATTCTCAGTCCTAGTCGAACGAGTCGCAGTAGCCCCCTCTTGCTGCCTAAGAAGCATGGTGACACAACTTTCGAAACTGTGACTGGATATTCTTGCCACCTTCCTGAGATGATTGTCCAGCCACTTTACCATGTGCCACCTTTCATAATATGTGGAATGACACCCAGCTCAGGCTGCAGCTCTCGGACCGCAGCACCAAGTGCATGGTCAGTCGTCATGACGGACGACACTTTCAGTCCCCCACTCACCCATCGCATCACCAATCCCTCCACATCCATACGCAAACTGATGTTCTCTGAAACGGTTCGATAGCAATCTCAGTTAATGTAGAAACAACTCAACTATGGTCTTCTTTCCTGTTTCGGTGGATGGAACATCACACTATGAAGACCAAACTCAATACGCGCATCCGAGACGAGCATCTTCCCTATCAATACCGAACATTCACGGCTGTCATAGAGTCCATCTTCGGCCAGATGAAGCTCATTCCTTCTTGTACTGACCAGAGGTTACTGCCTATCGCATTATCGTTTCAGAAACTATGTAGTCACCTCATAGTTGCACTTGACCATGTCCATAACTAATCTTCGATGCGATGGTGAACTTCCTCTATGGCGGGTTTGAACCATTCAAAAACTTTGGGAAAGAAGAGCTTTCCGATTATAGACAGATAAGCTTGCTTTAACCATCGCGAAACCTCCTGAATAAAAGTTTGTAAGCAAAAAGGATTCGAAAAGTGCTTTGCTGCGCGTATTTAATGCTCTACCACATGCCCAATTATTGCCTCTAGTGGTACCGCCTTCGCAATATCGCAGCAATTTTAATGGTTTTCGGGTAATTCACCGAATTCACGACAGGAACGCAAAATATTGCTTCTACTAAACTGTGCAACATGCAAGCAACAAACACAGTTGTGCTGTTTATCCAGCAGTGATGAACCAATGTTCTGCAAAATGCAACACTGGATAAGTATTAGAGAAAAGAGCCGCACTAGCTATAGCGAGCAAGGAAGACGTGGATTGCTGCGCGTAATCAAGTGGAACGAGCCCTGTGTTGTGTTGAGCTGGAGGCTCATCTACTAGGTGCGTCTTTTCTCCATGAACCCAGCTCACTCAGAGCCACATAACCCTCATTTCGGTATGAAAGAGAAGTGCAATTTTGTGTAAAATAAGGCCATCGCCAAAGGTGATCCTTGTACTCGCTTCGTATGTATTCATCGTAATACAGTAGTGCTGACCTAATGGCATCAGCCTAATGTCACCTGTGAGAATAAGATCCTCCATTAAAGTCCTGTTAGAATTATGAATGGGACGATTAAAGGCACATCACGCGGTAATCAAAATAGACGCTTACCTTCTCGGGGCAAGTAGACCCCTAAATGGTTGTGAAGGCCGCACCCATTTCGCGGCGCGTCACGGCTCACCCCGCGGCGCACGGCTCGATCGACCTCAACCGAGCCGCGCCCACCGAGCCGTAATGCATCCGGCGTTGGATGAACCGAATTCTAACGGCGCTTCAGAGAACGGAGACGCGCTATCTGCACCCCATTGTCTCCTGGATCGTCGTTGGAAAATGATTGCACATGTGTTTTTATGTTTTCGAACCCTTTTTCTCTTTGTGTTATTCTTGCTTTGCAATGCAGTTTACTTTTAGTTAATTGTTGCTTCGATTATTTTCATTCACGTTTGATCTTCCAGTACACCTTAGCCTGCTCTCGTTCTTGGTCTCCTCCATCGCACAAGCTGGGGACTCGTTTGCTTGGTGATCAATGATTTTTGTTTAATGTCCATGTTTTTAAGTCTTTTCTCTTCCTCACTTGACACAATTTCCTTTTCTATATTTACATTGAAAATAATTTCTCCTTCCATTTACCCGTGCTGGTGTTTGTCTAGTTTCATTATTTCAGTGGTCCCTCTTTTTGATACCGTTGAAGACTTCATGGCTCTCTACAATCGTGTACAGACTGCAAGTGGTCTCGACTGGGGCTCAGATTGCTATCTTTTCGAGGAGGTGTGACTTCTCGTTTTCTTTTCCCTTTATGAGCACCTTTCAAAGAAAGGCTCACTTTGGCTGGTTTTGTTTTCATTTCAATAATATGATCGTCTTGCAAAATAAATTTAGGACCGGTTAGTTAACGTAGTTCCAGGGTATGAAGCCAATGTGGGAGGACGACAGTAACGTGAAGGATGGTCGTTGGCTTGTTGTTGTCGATGAACAGGTAAACCTATCCTACTATATATAATTGGCTTAGTATGTCTGTCTGTGTGTGTGGTGTGTGTCTGTCCGTCTGTCACGAAATTCATATCTCACCTCGCAGTAAAGCTGGGACCATGAATTTTACAAGTGATGTGAGGGGTGGCAAGGGGACACTAATGGTGGTGGACCGAAAGTGATAGCAACAGATAAGGGCTGATAAGGAGCCTCGGAAGACAAATGTCGCCAGATCCGTTTCGCCTTCCGCGTCGATGCAAGAGCGCTGGCACTCATAAGTGTTTAGCACGAGGGCCCAGGGACGTTAATGGTGGGTGACTCGCATTGATAACGGTTGATAAGATTCGATAATGAGCTTAAAAAGCTAGAGTTGTCAAATCCATTCCGCTTTTCGCATTGGTCCCGGGACGTTCATACACACAAGTGTTTTTCGGGGTGAGACGGGGACATTAATGGTGGATGACCCGCATCGATAACGGTTGATAAGATTCGATAAGGAGCGTAAAGAGACTAGAGTTGTCAAACTCGTCCCGCTTTTCGCATTGGTCGCGGAGCGTTCGTACTCACAGGTGTTTTGCGTAGTGGGACGAGTACATTGATGGTGAGTGATCCCAATCGACAACTGTTGATAAGACTAGATAAGGAGCGTCAAAAAGCAAATAACGCATAATCCGTTTCTCCTTTCGGGTTGACCCAAGAGCGCCGACATTCATAGGTGTTTTGTGGGTTAGGACTGGGACATTAATGGCGGGTGATCTCAATCGATAACGGTTGATAAGATTGGATAAGGAGTATGAGAAGGGAAATGACACCAAGAGCGGTTCGCTTTTGCGGTTAACAGTGGGATGTTCACATTCGCAGGTATTGTAGGGTACGGTGCCACAATGGTGTTGTTGGGTACAGGAGCCTCAGCGAAGTTGATAACGGCTTACAATGGATGATAAGAACCGTAGAAATTGGATGGGATGAAATCCTTCTGTTGTAGGACCTCCTAGTGATCTTATTCAGTACCATTTGATCTGTACCCCGTGTGGTTTGATCGTGGATATGGGTATTTGACCATGGAATTGACCAGGTCTCAGGGGTATATAAACCCGCCATAGAACCATAGTTATGTTCGTTGTATTTCAATAAATCTTCTCGTCTACTGGTGTTCTACGGCAGCCACTCCAATATCTACAATAACTGGCGATCAGCGGACTTCAACGCGGAGGAGAAGCCGAGGACAACCAGTGCAACGAAGAAGAAGAATTTTCTGCAGGACGCCAGCCCCGGCTCTGAGCGCTGAGCCCGGACAAACTGCTGGTCTAGTACTATCAGGCCCTAGTATTCTGATCCTCGGAACGTGTGACAACCCAGCCCCGGCGCCGTGCCCGGTCGAACTGCTGATCGAATCACGCCGACAATGGACGCGAAAAGCCTGCAAGCAATCCTGGATGCTCAGGCCAAGATGCAGCAGCAGATGTTCACCGAACTCGTCAATCGCATGGAAGGGATAGTCTCCGGTTCACACCGATCCGCTCCAGCGCCTCCAGCCAACACAGCCGAATTTGTGATGAGCTCGCTGTCAACGCGTCTGCCAGAATTTGTGTATGATCCCGACAACGGTTGTACTTTTGAAGTGTGGTACAATCGATATGAGGACGTCATTGCAAAGGACGGTGCTACCTTGGATGAAGCTGCAAAAGCTCGACTAATCGTCTCCAAGCTCGACACCCTCACCTACGCTCGTTTCATAAGCCACATCCTCCCAAAGAAGGCTTGCGAGATTTCATTGGCGGACACAGTGGCAACGCTCAAGGATTTATTCGGACACAATTCGTCCGTTTTCTCTCGCCGATACGTCTACCTCAAGACTCAACGCAACGGAGAGAACTTGAGGGACTACACAGGACTGGTCAATCAACGACACAATATGGCGGAATTCAACGACGTTAGCCCGGAGCAGATGAAATGCCTAGTATGGATATGTGGGCTCTCATCCTCCGAAGATGCGGATATCCGGGCACGTGCCCTTCGCAAGATGGAAGGCAACCCTCAAACGACATTAAAGGAGCTAGCCGCGGAGATGCAGCAGTTTCTCAACATCCGCCAAGATGCAACGCTTCCTGAACGATCATCTGCGTCCCACATAAACGCCGTTGACTCACAGAGCCGAAAACGCGACCCGGCATCACCGTGCTTCCGCTGTGGAGCACTTCATTGGTCAAAGGACTGTCCATTCCTGAACAAGACATGCCACGACTGCGGGAACTCCGGTCACAAGCGAGGATTCTGCAAGAACTTCACGACGAAGAAGAAGCAGAAGCCAAGACGGAAGCGGAGAACAGCAAACCACGTCGTCATTGCCTCAGCAAAGGTCGACGCTGCTCCTATATTCCCTATCTACCGCCTAGTGAAAATCAATGGAAAGACAATGCGCATGCGGCTGGACACTGGAGCGGACGTCACGTTGCTGAGCAAGGCGGACTGGATCGCTATCGGTCGCCCGAAGTTACAACCGCCTGAAATCACTCTGAAGTGTGCTAACAACAAACCGATAAATGTTCAGGGACGCTTCGACTGCAATTTCGCCATGGATGGTCAACATGGACGAGGTACCTGCTACGTTGCCGACACCCCGTCTTTGCTGGGTCTCGACTGGATCACCCAGCACGAACCTCTGTTTCGTCGCCTAGCCGAAGACTCCGTCTGCAACGTGACCTCCTCGACGCTCAGCACACTGAACTCTTCTCTCACTACACACTTGAAGAAGAAGTTTGCTGCGGTCTTCACGCCTGGACTAGGTCATTGCACCAAGTCGAAGGCCAGGCTCACTCTCAAGCCTGACGCGAGGCCAGTTTTTCGAAAGGCTCGTCCGGTTCCATACGCCGCTGTTCAGAAGATTTCGACTGAAATCGACCGATTGGTATCTACACAGGTTCTGACGCCCATCGATCACTCAGAATGGGCCGCTCCCATCGTCGCCGTTCAGAAGAAAAATGGTTCCATACGACTTTGCGCAGACTACTCGACAGGGCTGAATGACGCACTTGAACAGCACCAGCACCCACTTCCAACTCCTGATGACATCTTCACGAAGCTCAACGGAGGACGCTACTTCTCACAGCTGGACCTTGCTGAAGCGTACCTACAACTGGAAGTAGACGACGACTCAAAGCAGCTGCTGACGATCAATACGCACCGAGGACTCTTTCGCTTTAATCGCCTACCGTTTGGAGTAAAGCCCGCTCCTGGCATCTTCCAGCAATGTATCGACAGTCTCATTGCAGGACTAGATGGAACTGCCGCCTACCTCGACGACATAATTGTCACTGGCAGGACCATCGATGAACACAACACTCGACTCGACGCAGTGTTCCAGCGGATCCAGGACTACGGATTTCGTGTTCGTCTCGAGAAGTGCAGTTTTCTACAGACACAGATCAGATATCTTGGCTTCGTCATCGGCACACAAGGACGACGCCCTGACCCAGACAAGGTCAAAGCCATACAAAAGATGCCAGCTCCAGAGGACACCAGCCAGCTACGCGCTTTCCTCGGACTCATCAATTTCTACGGAAACTTCGTCAAGGATCTGCACAATTTACGCGCTCCCTTAGACGCCCTTACGAAGAAGGATGCTGTCTACACGTGGACACCGGAGTGCCAATCTTCCTTCGACAAGATAAAGGCAATACTCAAGTCGGATCTTCTACTGACTCACTTCGATCCGAGTCTACCGATAATCGTAGCAGCCGACGCTTCCAACTACGGAATCGGAGCAACTCTCTCACACCGTTTTCCGAATGGATCTGAGAAGGTCGTCTACCACGCGAGCCGTTGCCTTACTCCAGCGCAGAAAAAGTACAGTCAGATTGAGAAGGAAGCGCTTGCTCTCATATTCGCCGTGCAGAAATTTCATCGCTTTGTCCACGGACGACACTTCACACTGAAAACCGATCACCAGCCTCTCGTCGCTATCTTTGGAAACAAGAAAGGAATACCCGTCTATAGTGCTAACCGTCTTCAGAGATGGGCCACGATGCTACTCAACTACAACTTCGCGATCGAATACGTTAACACCAAGGATTTCGGACAAGTGGACGCTCTCTCACGTCTCATAGCGTCGCACACATCAACACCGGAGGACTACGTTATCGCCAACGTAGATGTCGATGTAACTGCTGAATTCATCGAGAATTGCCGTTACCTACCGGTCTCTAGCGAAACCATCCGGACTGCTACAAAGGATGATCATGTCATCACGAAGGTCATCGACTACACGAAGTCTGGGAAATGGCCCAAGATCGATCGCAGTTCTCCATTCTGGCACTACTACAACCGACGGAATACTCTGACGACTATCGATGGTTGCCTTCTCACCGCATCTCGTATAGTGATACCCAGATCACTACAACGCCGTGTACTTGCCACACTACACAAGGCTCATCCAGGACAAACGAGGATGAAGATGTTAGCACGAAGCTACGTCTACTGGCCAACGTTGGATAGTGACATCGAGCAACTCGTCAGGAATTGCACCAAATGCGCTTCAGGGGCCAAAGATCCCGTCAAAGCCGAACTATATTCCTGGCCGAGACCAAACGCTCCATGGATCCGCGTACACGCTGATTTCGCAGGACCCATGAATGGACGATTCTATCTAATACTTGTGGATGCGTATTCCAAATGGCCTGAAATCGTCCAGATGTCATCAATATCTTCCACGGCCACTATTCAAGTGATGAAGGACATTTTCGCCAAATTTGGAAATCCGACAACTCTTGTTACGGACAACGGAACGCAGTTCACATCTTCGCAATTCGACTTGTTCTGCCGTTCACGAGGAATCACACACATCCGTACGCCGCCGTTCCATCCACAGAGCAATGGACAAGCTGAACGCTTCGTGGATACCTTCAAGCGAAGACTCGCCAAACTGAAGGGGGAGGAACCGACAGTTGACGCTTTACAGACGCTCTTGATGGCTTATCGCTCAACTCCATGCCCGTCTGCACCGGACCAGCGTTCACCTGCCGAAGCCTTCCTGGGACGCCGACTACGAACCGAACTCGAATTGCTGCTACCTCAAGAAGACGTCACAAAGGGGCCACGAGACGTCAAAATGGAGAAACAATTCAATCGCCAACATGGAGCACGACACCGCAACTTCGAGCGCAACGACACTGTCTACGCCAAGGACTACAGAGGACGAAAACAGTCTTGGGCTCCAGGTGTCATCGTTCGACGTGTCGGAAACACCACCTACATCGTGCAATGCGGAAACCTGTTATGGACTCGACACGCTAATCAGCTGCGACCCAGAAGCGACACAAGTGTTACAACAACAGCAAATACACTTCTGGACGTGTTTGATTTGCCTCTCTTCGATTCTGCGAACAACGACTGTGCACCGCGGACGACTCCAACCGAGCCACCACGACGATCGCAGCGCAATCGACGACAGCCACGCACTCCAGCTGGACCCCCGAAGGTCCCGATACGATGCAGCTTAAAAGGGGAGGTGTTGTAGGACCTCCTAGTGATCTTATTCAGTACCATTTGATCTGTACCCCGTGTGGTTTGATCGTGGATATGGGTATTTGACCATGGAATTGACCAGGTCTCAGGGGTATATAAACCCGCCATAGAACCATAGTTATGTTCGTTGTATTTCAATAAATCTTCTCGTCTACTGGTGTTCTACGGCAGCCACTCCAATATCTACAACACCTTCACATCGCTTGCTACTACTATACGACCGCTTCAGCAAAAGCGTCTGATTGGGTGATCATATTTTGTATATGTTCTGACATCACTGCCGATGTATCGACCGCTGAATTGCCTGGCGTTCCAAAAAATGTTGCATTTCTCATGGTACTGCGATCTACATTAATAATCATGATACGACCTATATTTGTGATAGCAAAGCAAGCAGTTCACTTGAAATCATTTTTTAATGCGGTACTCTCAGCAACCCTGGGTACCGACCGCTAGACTATTTCAAATCCCAAATAGTGAGGTATACTTTTGCGAAAACGATAAACATCGATAAGCTTGAATTGGATCTACCATTGATGTGTAGAAATCAAGTGCTCAGCGAGTGAACAATTCGTTACCAATCGATACAATCGAATACAAAACTATCGATCTATAAACTATCCAAACTCCCAATGATACCTAAACCACACTACTGCGCGCGATCACGCCATCTCTGCTTTTTATCCAAATCAATAGTTCAGCTGAAAGCAGAGGAAAGAAAATTTCCGCTAGATTCCATACACAAGTGTGATCGGGCCGAACAAACCTATTTTGCACTACATCGCCATGAATCGCGCGCAGTAGTGTGCGCCCGCCAACTGGTATAGAAGATAGTGCACTATGAAGTACCGTCATTATATTCGTTAACATATGTAGTCGGCATGGGAAATACTTGACATACATCAGTAACAAGAGGTTAGAGATGGTGGGAGGATAATGTTGGCGCTGTAGCCTTTGGGTCAATTGGTGTGGCTGAAACTCCACTCACCAGCAACGGTAGAGGTGTCATCAGATTTCTAGAGAGCGTATCACTTCAGGACCCAACTACATAAGGCGCCCTTAGCGCGGACGCATCGCGTCGCAGGCCTCACGCGCTGCGTGCAATCAGACGGGAAATTGTAAATTGGGTTCCTATATGACCCATGTGGGTACTATTGTATTTAGGTCAGCGATGAGATTTTGAAGGCCAAAAAAGAGTCCTTTCACAGTGAGCGAGCATCTGTAGTGGTGGGCGGAGCCTGAACGTCACATGAGAAACTTCGGAGATAGGGACAAGTTTGGGACGGGCAGGGCATGGCACAAGAGGTAAAGACCATACATGGAACAAGTTAAGCTCTGCCCACGTTGGGCAGGACGTGCATCGGAGTGTTCCGTTTTCAGATCGAAAATGTTAGTTGAGTACGAATTGGCCCCAAACGTGGGAAGAAAATGGATTCAAGTCCGATGAGTTTTCGAAGGTCATGGAGGCCTGGGCGCAGTGGGCGGAGCGCACCTCGAGGGGCGGCTCTTAAAACAAAACTCATAGCCAGGTCATAACGCAGCTTCGACACTAGGAAAAAACCGGTAGAAATAACCAATGTCCAAGCTATTGAGCACACTCAAAATGAGCGGAGAACCGCCCATAACGGACGGAGCGTGTTACAATCTGTGAGTCAAGAGAGTCAAGTTTATGGAAAAAATCAATTCCGATTGACCTACTGACGCCCATGGTATTACGCGCACAGCAGTGTGCGCATGCCAGCTGGTGTAAAATATACGCGCAGAATAACACGTCTGATACTCAAAAGCAGCTAGGGGTGATTCGATTATTTCATTTCTTCCAATCTTTGATACTGACTGATGGACGTTTCACCACGAAAGCTTACACGTCAAGCACCATGTGATTTTGATCAATACAGCTTTAACATGCTCATTACTCTACACCTCAGTCATTCCTCGGCGGGTCGACCCTGGGACGCAGGTGGACTTATCAAAGGCGTCAAGTGTTGTTTGCTACAAGCCGTCACTACAGCTCGGGGGGCGCGCTTTTCGACGAGGATTTCGCCATGAATAATCTTCTCAGATCCATAATTTCTATGTGGGTGATTTCTTTTAGGGATTTTCCATTAACCTTATCTTCCCTAATGCTGTCTTCAAATGTTGAACATCGTTTAGCATTCTACAGAATGCCCCTCGCTCATTGCGATGCATCGTCGCCCTTTAAAAGAGCTCATTACAGCAATGCTTAATGTACCCGACCTTCCGTGTCCCCTTGTGAACAGCAGGCATGCTCTCGTCTATGCGCATTCCTGATGTGATCGCATCACTTCGGGAAGACTTCGAGTGGCTGGCGCATCCCCGGGCAAATGACCAGCGAAAGACCAACGCAATTGAAACATGCACGCATTCGACATGATCGGACAGGACTAAAATGAGAAGTGATATGGATAGCAATGCTAGTGATAGCGAACCATATAAAAGGGGCTAACCGGAGTTTGCATCATTTCGGCTGTCATCCGCGATGATTTTGGTACTCCTATTGTGCCTTCTGTCCGAACTCCAAGCGTATGAGCGCATTCAGTTCATAATTGATGCTAAGCCAACATACGAGAACTGTCTGTCAGAAAGTTTGTTGTCACGTTTCCAAGCAGTTTCGCCAGCTGTACTTACCGTATTGCAGGTGATGATTTCCTGGACCAGTTGACAAGGGACATGTTTGGTTACAACGTCAAAGATTTTCTGAAACTCCAACCCAATGTGAGAACAGCGATAACAACGTGAATGCGCAAGCGTATTACGTTAAGTGAATAATTTCAGGTGTTCTCTGAAGACAAAAAGGAGGGGCGTGATATGTTGGCGAAATTGAGAGCGACAAATGGCTTCCCAAGATTGAATGAAGCTTCCAACGAAGTGAGTTTGAAAGGTTTAAAAGTAATAAAAACAGAAGTTTCCTTCCGGGTTTCCTCTTTCTGGGAAATATAGGTCGGATGTGTTTCTATTCGACGAATCGAAAAACAGGGTCAAAGCGTACTGTTCCAGATTATCATATCTTTCATAGTACTTCAAGATAAAGGTATTTCGAGTAAGGCACTGGTAAAAACGCGGTAGGTTAACTCCACCTATGATTATCGTGGAAAATACCATTGATTATTGCACTGACAATCTTGTGGCTTTAGATTGGCGAACCTCTGGGAAGAACTAACTTCGGAGGAACAAAAGCAGTGGAAGGAGAAATTTCCTTACGCCGCCTTCACTGAAAAGCTAGCGAATATCCGAAAGGGAATCATAGAGATTCCGAAAGCATGAATAAATATTGTTTCGGACAGTGCTCGGAGCAAAAAAGAATAGTTTCTGAGGGTATCACAAGACACACAGCTAACATGAGACCACATCAGTGGTTAATCAACTGCAAATTATAGTATTTCAATGCCAAACAAGACTTCTCACTAACATATGAATTCACGAATCAGATGCTTTTGCAATGCGAATGGAAGAACCTTATCAAAAGTTGCACACGTGAAGCATTCTTCATAGGTGATCGCGCGACCGATCAAATCCGCGCGTTCAGACGGAAAGGATAAGTACTTATCGATGGGGAAAATGATCTGTATTTTGATGTGATCGATATGTATCTTTCCCTTCGCGCGATCTCCAGAATCACTCTATCGCTACGCATCTTTTTGCTTCTGCCTGAATCGCGAACTCCGAAAAATACCAGACAAGGAAGGAATAGGTCGCGTTCATACTTTGCGCACCAACACCGGCGCCGGCGTCAAATTGACGCAGGTCTCGGCGTCAATCTGGTAACGCGTTTCGTTTGCAAAACGCTCGACCCAACCACACTACACTATGTTGATCGTGTGATCGTGGCGGGGCCTAGGAAATCAAATTCGAATATTACATGGTATGGCACTATGCCAACATTCGAATTCGACAATAACGGTTGATAAGATTGGATAAGGAGTATGAGAAGGGAAATGACACCAAGAGCGGTTCGCTTTTGCGGTTAACAGTGGGATGTTCACATTCGCACATATTGTAGGGTATGGTGCCACAATGGTGTTGTTGGGTACAGGAGCCTCAGCGAAATTGATAACGGCTTACAATGGATGATAAGAACCGTAGAAATTGGATGGGATGAAATCCTTCACATCGCTTGCTACTACTATACGACCGCTTCAGCAAAAGCGTCTGATTGGGTGAACATATTTTGTATATGTTATGATATCACTGCCGATGTATCGACCGCTGAATTGCCTGGCGTTCCAAAAAATGTTGCATTTCTCGTGATACTGCGATCTACATTAATAATCATGATACGACCTATATTTGTGATAGCAAAGCAAGCAGTTCACTTGAAATCATTTTTTAATGCGGTACTCTCAGCAACCCTGGGTACCGACCGCTAGACTATTTCAAATCCCAAATAGTGAGGTATACTTTTGCAAAAACGATAAACATCGATAAGCTCGAATTGGATCTACCATTGATGTGTAGAAATCAAGTGCTCAGCTAGTGAACAATTCGTTACCAATCGATACAATCGAATACAAAGCTATCGATCTATAAACTATCCAAACTCCCAATGATACCTAAACCACACTACTGCGCGCGATCACGCCATCTTCTCTGCTTTTTATCCAATTCAATAGTTCATCTGAAAGCAGAGGAAAGAAAATTTCCGCTAGATTCCATACACAAGTGTGATCGGGCCGAACAAACCTATTTTGCACTACATCGCCATGAATCGCGCGCAGTAGTGTGCGCCCGCCACCTGGTCTGAATATATTTCACGGTTTGAGACAGTAAACTCATTGGCTAGCTGTACTGGGATGGTTATACAGCGTTTTGCTGCTTATCCTTTTTGCGGGAATGAGACCTTGATTGTGTGTTTGAGACGGAGATGCCCGCAATTACTGCATGCGCCTCATATTGTGTTACTTTCTATCTCAGTTGCTCGTTACTCCTTGTTTCATTCCGGTACAATAATCTTACTCTAACGACACGTTGTGCTCACATTTCTTCTTCTGAGGTCGGGTATAGGGTAAAAGTTTCATATAATGTGGAAATATAAAACGGTGTCCCTGATTTTTATTTTTGTTTCGCGGTAACGCTTTATTTGAATACGCCCTGACACTGGGCACATTGTGGAGCTTTTTATTTGAGAATTAAGTGTAATTTCCGTTTGCTAGTGTTTTCTGATCCGTTCAATCTACTTCAGTTGATGGTACTGTCATGGGTGTAGACCTTCTAATTTGTGTAAAATCTAAATACTAGAAGAAAAGTGAACTTATATACTGTTCAGAGCTTGCCCTTCCATCGGAACAAAAAGAAGAAATTGAAGAGGTTGCAATAGGGAAATTGTTCAGTATTTAACTTATTTACTGGGTAAAATTCTTCAACAAGAAATTAAAAGTAACTATCTAGATAGATCTCTTGCAATGTGTGAAAACACATGTTGTCCACACTTCAGGGCGTCATAAACACAAGTTTAGGAACGTTAACAAGAAGAAGAATATTTACATCAGCAACAAACTAGCACTTACAACCACATCACATCTTTTGAACCAGTAACGTGAAGGCGGACATTGCCCTGAATAATTCGCCGAACATTTACAAAGTTGCATTCAACTCTAACAGAGACAAAGGTGAATTCGGAAAAAAAGCAAGAGCAACGAAACGGGAGAAGAAAGAAAAGTTCGTATCAAAGACTGACATTCATTACAACATCCTTGTGCTGATGACAGCATTAGGGATAATATGGTTAATGGGAAATCCCTATAGAAATCATTCACATGGAAACTATGAGCCTGAGGAGCTTATTTATGGCGTAATCCCCGTCAAAAAGCGCGCCCCGAGCGTGACGGCGTAACGGATAACACCTGACGCCTTGGATGACCCACGTCGCCTCCTGGGGTTGACTTTAATGTTAATGTTGATGTTTATTACATTCCTAAGACAAGCGTAGAAAGCAGTTGAAGAGCAGAACACCAAAAGATATGATATGCCAGCAATTTAAAATTTACAATCAAGGTATACAATACAGTAAAGTTCTTGCACGCATTATAACCATCACAAGTGAACTGATGAACCTCAAGGAACCAGGACATCATGTATTTACCTAGTACTTCGGTTATACGTTGCTCAAATTGTTTAAAGGAACCAGAGAGGCTACATTCTTAATTACCCTGTTACATAAGATAGCCGCTGTAATGTAAAGCTCCTGGCCATTACATTTGTTTTGGGAATGTTCAAGAAACTCTTTAGCTCCCCGCCTCTGGCACGAGACTGAACCATCTTCAGAAACTAAGAGGGCCAAAATCATTGAACTGGTACAAGAGTTTATATACCATGCACGCATTCCTTCATTCCAGTGTGGTAATTCCCATATACTCATTCCGAATGAGAGCCTTCGGAATTCAAGTACAAGAACTCTTAGTCGAAAAAGCACTTTTGCATTGAGTTATTTTGTACCTTTCCCAGAGCGCTAATATCTGACTTTGCCGAAGAATGACTGAGGTGTAGAGTAATGGCATGATAGCAGGATGATACTTATCGTATCGTATTAAAGTGGTATTGATCGAAATAACGTGGTGCTTGACGCGTAAGCTTTCGCGGTGAACACGCACACCGGTCAGTATCAAAGATTGGAATGAATGAAACAATCAACAATCAAAAAATAGACTTGCTCCGTTGTGTCCGCGAAGTCAGGCAAGCGCTCGGTGCTGGTGGAACCAAGGCCTTTGATAACGACGAAACTGTCGAAACGTCAGGCAAAATAAAATCTCCACCTTAACAAACCTGCACGGCAGAGAAGAAAAACAGACATATTCGAAAAAATCCAGGCTCCAAGAAAGACGGACATGGAAATCAAATTACCCCTAACGCTGCCTCTGAGTATTTCCACCCAAACAAATAGTATGATGATCGGTGTTAACTATCAAGAATTCTCCACCAGGACGAAACGACAATGCTCGAACAGGTATACTTTCTTCAAATTCATGTTTCCAGAAGATCTAATACGGAGCTCAAAGCACCGTAAAACAGCCTCTGTCACTCTGATTCACGGATAGCGTTTTCATCGCTCATTTCACGTCTGTCATAGAAAAATCAAATAGCTTGACAGTTTTGTCGGTGGAACCGGGGACTGAGATTTGTTCCAATTGGATGGAACGCCACAACATTAACTTCCTGTAATAAAGCAGTAAGACCTAATTGCTCCATTTGACTTTATCACTACGTGATACTTTGCTAATCATCATTAAACGCACAGCACTTTACGGCAAACACATCAATCGTTTGAGCTAAGTCAAATCATGCTTCACAGCTCAAGTTGTAAAGCAAGTGATTCAATACAAATCAAGCGACTAACTTACGACACAGAATTGAAGGCCACGAGCAGCTGGGAAGTTGAAGTTATGCGCAATCACATGGACCGTCACCGTATTAAAATTGCCTTGACTGGTAAGAGAGAATGTGTGTATAAACCTTGTCACCTGGAAGAATATTAACCCTTTCAGACGAGATAGATAATTTTAGCGCTACAGTGTAGTATAATATATCAAAGTACGATAATATAGAAGTAGAAGTGTCTTTTGTAGCCAGTATAATAAGTTCAACAAAGTACAAAGATAGCATACGCCTAAGGATCCGAACCATTGTCTTCAGTTCATCGCGACACTTACCTTCTGCCAGGCCGCTGCTGTCAGCTCATTCCTCTGCGGCGTACTTGAGCTGGCGTTCATTGAAAAGCGTTTTGTAACTCTGCTCAGCGAATCTTGCCAATTTGGAGAGCAGATTCGAGATCAGCTTTCAAACATATGTCGGTCCACATGCATCCCATTACAAACGGTCACTTCGACCTCGTGTCCTTCTCTTATTAGGTGAAAGATTCTACTGGCCAACAGCAGACTTCTTCAATCAGGCGTTTTTTTTGATAAGGTCGTGAGACTTTACGAACATTTGGAAGAATACATGAAGCCTCAACCTTGAGGTGTATCTCGAGACCATGAGGATTTGACAATGTATGTCGAGAATGGTTATTTAACGTGAGCGTCAGTGGTTTGCGTGCTACTGTTACAGGAGTCAGCAGAGTAAGCGTTGCTATCATCGTTATCGGAAGGATATTATGGCTTGTGAATGGTATGTAGGAGTGCGACCATGGGCCACCCTGATGACGAGAGGTTTTTTCCGTCGGGTACTTCGAAAAAACTTTTGATTCTCTTCTTCGCCTTGCGTCATCCTGGAGAACATGGAGTAGCTGCTCTCCATGTTTCGTACTCGAAGTTTCCTTTTCTGTACTCTGTGGAGGAGCGGTAGTACTGAAGTCACTGTTGGAGATGAATTCTCGGAGGATAATTTCCGTTGAAGGCCTATGCCAAATGTGTTTGTTAGGCGTTAGTTTTGACTGGTCTTGATAATTCATCGCTACTTCTGATTGCGTCTCGAACCATCCCGTAGCACTAACCGGCTCAAGGAATGTTTTCCTCTTTTATGTTCTCTTGCCATTTTTGTGTCTTGATTGTCTCCGATTTATTGTTGGATGATGTCGCTGTTGAGTGAGTTATGTACTCGGTGTGCCACCGTTCTCAGAATACTTCTACCACTTGTCCTGCATGCTCAAGGGCTTGCTTTACCTGGGCCACGAACTGCAACACGGAGGGATCTAGCGACGGATCTTCGTGTTCTTTCCTTTGATAAGCAGAATGGCATATTGCAAGATACTTTTAAGGAATTCAACCGGCCTGATCGAGGATCGTAAAAACTGGAGGGACAGCCTGCGAGCGGTCGTATTGACTATGGCATCGATTTCGGTCAATGCCGCATACAGATCGGAATTACTCAACTTTCATCGTCCAACGGATTTGACAGAAGCTCGTCTTACTGCTCCTACCATTCGTTCCCATGTGTCACCCATCCAAGGTGCATTGGGAGGATTGAAAACTCACTGCATCCCAAAGCCACATGGTTCGCACAGTATGCCATCACTGAATTCTTGATGGATGGATCGTGAAGGAACTGCGTAATGTGTTGACCATGTTTGAAATAGGTTACGCTATCAGTTCGAATCAACTTTGGAACTCCTCTACGCGAGATGAAGCGGACTAAAGAGGTGAGAAAAGTTTTGGTGGCATATTTTCGACCGCCTCAAGATGTATGGCGCACAATCCATGAGCAAGACATTGGCACAAGCAGATATAATACTTCTGGTTCATTAGCAGAATAAGGGTCCTATAAAATCACACCCAACATTTCAAAGGTTGCGTTTGCACGATCCTGTCTTTGGGTAATGGAGGCATCTATGGAGCTCCAAAAGGACGTTCTTGGTGTCGTTCGCAAGTAGCGTACTGTTTGAGGAATTTTTTGAATGCACTTGATGAGCGGGGAACTCAAAACCTCTTTCTTACAATGCGTAGAGTGTGATCTTTGCCGAAATGTGCATTCTAGACATGGATATATCTTAAGAGTAAGCGAACCAGATCAGAATTTTTAGACAAAGATGGGATTTCGGTGTCACATGATGGCAGCATTTTGCAAGCAAGATCGGTTTTGAATGATACCACTGGCGCCACAAATGGTCTTTTCTGTGGAAAACATTTGCGCAATTTCTTTGTTGAAACTTCTCTGTGAGCTTCTTCGAAGGGAAGATAATTCACTGTGACGTTAAAACTCGGATTGAGTAA
The DNA here is from genome assembly GCA_963978905.1 of Trichostrongylus colubriformis. Classification (NCBI taxonomy): domain Eukaryota; kingdom Metazoa; phylum Nematoda; class Chromadorea; order Rhabditida; family Trichostrongylidae; genus Trichostrongylus; species Trichostrongylus colubriformis. The sequence goes on along the minus strand of OZ022259.1, from coordinate 28,723,905 downwards.
CTTCGTGACTTGAATCCAGCTGCATTTCTCTTTCTTACTGTTGTTTATTCATCCACTGACGAATTGCTTTTCCAACTCGAGCAATAGGTCGCACTGCTCTGACCCAACGAATAACCCTTGAAAGGCGCAACGAACTAATGCCTTTCAGTCTCGCTTTCTGCGACTACATGAAGTTCTAAATCGGGACCTTTCGCATGTCTTCACCACTCAGCAGATCAGGTTCCACCACTCATTACTCTCTTCCAGAAAGTCTTCTGGATTATCAGAGACGTGCGATTACATTGTCTCGTCAGCATTGCAACAGCACAACATACCACAAGCATTCACGAGGCGCAAATGAACAAATCAAAAGTGATGTATGGGGGCAACAGTTCTAAGTGAGTTCCTGGACTGCTTCAGATGGTAGACTGGGCTGCAGTGAGGGTGGACCGACTTCTTAGAGCGCCTCTTTCATCTTATACGAGTGCTGCTATCGATGAAATCTTACAACAGTTTTATCAATCCTCCCGTATACTGCTGATCATAAGTTGTTCAGGTACTTCAAAGAGCTCCATGACAAGAAGGAGGCTTCACTTCCATTATCTAAAAATACCACGTATCAAAATCAAAATACATCAGGTGCAAAAACTTGACGCGGCAAGCTGAAGCGCAGTTAGCAGGGGAAAAATAAGGTGAAAGACGCGTATTTGCGAGACTTTGTGCACCATTATCATAACAGAAATAAGGAAAAGTTTTTACTCAACCGCTATTTCATCGCCAAAACCATCGTTGCATTGAAACCACCGTGAAACACCGATTCTCCTCTCATTCGTTCACTTTCCTCTGCTGAAGTCTGTGAAGTTTCCGTGTTCACCTTTCACACGACCCCAACTTCACTTGCCACTCTATTTTATATTAACAAATACAATATACAATACAATATAAACTCTTTCTTCATCTCTGGTTCTTTGAAGTCTGCGGTCGCCTGTGCCGCGCGCGACAGCGCGTGCGGGCGGACTTATTATCAGACTTTCGGGTATATTTATTAGATGGATAACGTGGAGCACTGAGTATTAACAGTAGTAGAGAAGGAAATCTGACACTGAATATCGGGTATTGCACGAAGCGGCTAATATGTGCTAGAATCGTAGAAAAGAAAACTGTTTGTGAAAGACGTGTTACAAATACCTTGCCATTCGTTTTCTACAGAATTGCATGTGCTTCTCCAGTTGCAAGCACAGATCCACAAGTAGCGTATTGTTGACAAAAAGAAGGTCCTGGCCGGGATCGAACAGGCGACCTTCTGCGTGTAAAGCAGACGTGATAGTTACTGCAGAGGAGGGACGATGGGCATTGCAGGTTGATGGAACAAAAAAGGGCAAGCCATGGGAGAGCCAAGCTCAGAAGAAAAAGTCTTGCTCTGTCTTACGACATGCTTATATGTTTACAGAAACGTGAGTAGTATGCGAAACTGTACGCATCTAAAACACTTGCCGAGAGCATTCACTAGATCATTCCGAAGCTTAAGAGAATGAAAATGAGTGCTACATTTGACATTCGTAAACGCTTTAAACATTCGCCTGGAACGTCTTCTAAATAGCCCACCAGCACTAATCGACGTTGAACAGTATATGCCCAATAATAAGGCGTGTGTATATGCGATGTCGAGGTGCGGCAGTATCTCACACAATGAATTTCGAATTCGCAATAGCGATCGAAGTTGCCAAATGACAAAATTACGGAATCGCAAAATCGCCAAGTCTGACGTTAGCGAAATGTATGCTAGTGCCCTGAAAATTGTTATAGTAACGTCGGTTGAATGAGCTTGTATAGTCTAAAAATGTGTGAGATGCGTGAGTTGTCTCATGAACTTGTGTTTTGTGGTGACCAGACTCTGGGATTTCTCTTCTCTTATTGTTAGAGCTTTCGCATGTGCTTATATAGACGGTGACCTGCTAGACAAGAATTTTCTTCTGAGTTCCGGAGGGGTCGAGTCGACTGATCGCCTCGACTTTAAGACGTAATTAGAAAACAGAGCCATGTGGAGTTTAACAAGCAGAACTGGGAATTGTATAGTGAAACTCTGAACTCGTGACACATTTGTTTCGAAAAAAGTTCTTGTCGCAATATACAGGCCACCGTATCTCATACTTGCTACATTGTGCATCCCACAAAATTTATCCCTTTGGAGCAAGATATGGCCTTATGAAACTCATTATCGCATTCGTCAATGAAATAGAGAGATCTCCATTGAAAAAAAGAGCAATACAGCTCCATTCATCGCTTGAAGCCAACCATAGGGTACCTAACGATAACTCATTCGAATGTAATTATCGATTACAAAAATGGCCTTCCAATCGGGTGAGCGCAAACTTCAAGGCATTTCTACGTTCATTTTTATTGTACCAATGAGACGGGTTTCAAGGTGAGATAATCACGAAACGGTTCGCCAGAGCGCCCTCGACGCCCTTCCACCAATCACGGTCGGAATGCCATCTACTTTCAGCGAGAGTAATTACGCTAAAAAATATTTTCCCATGTTGTGTGGCGTTTGCTGGAATAAAAACTCTAGAAAGGGTCGTAAATGGTAATTATTTTCCAGAGCCTTCTGCACAGCATTCTTGGTAATATTAATGGAAGGTCGAATGCGTGGTGGGCGATCAGTCCTGAGCACTTTGCCCTTTATTCTTCAACTTTCGTAAGGTAGTTAATGTTGCTATGGACGCTGAGTAATGCTGGGATTAAGTGTGACGGGGACTAAAAAGCTCTGCTTGACAGTGGAGATGACTCGATTTACCGATACGCGAAAGTAGAAACGTGAGGAGAATCTTTCAATCTGTCTTCGTTCCATTGCTTCTGCTCCCGCGTGTGCCTTTTCCAATAACTGTCCTCAGCGGATGATTCACCGGAATCACTGACACTGATGTCCCATACTCTTCCCAACGACATCTCCGACTCCGACGCCAGCGGACCAGCCAATTACGATGCTTTGTTATCTACTCCACTCTCCGACTAATACTAATTCAATCGAGCATGAATGATGGCTGAAAGTAGTCGGAATGGCCTTCTGACTACGGCTCTATTTATTCACTCGTGTTTTCCCATAGCTCGTTATGAACTTGTCGTTTTAAGCAACGATTCGGTTGATTTAAAGTTCCACATTAAATCGTAGTTTACTTCCTTATCATAAATATCCCAAAATTCGGTAGAATATCTTCAAATACTTGGCATTTCCGTTTCTTATATTATATCATCATTACACCAAGTTGCATTTTGTATATCAATGGTGAGTACCGAGGCATCTGATTGATATAAAATTCCATTTTCACAGTGGAGATGATAGTGGTACTTAGGTACGTCTCAACTTTTTTAAATACTGTTCAGGTTCCGAATGGATTCGAATGTTTGATCGAAGGCGAAGTGCTGAGTTCACCATGAATTTCGCCTATTTTCTTTATGATGGCATTTTTTGAGCGGTTCACTCCCGAGTCTAACGGCAAGAATTGTATTTCATGAACAAATAAGCTGTCGTTTTTAGAGCTCAAAGGCTTCTTGACAAAGATCGCTATAGCACAGGAAAACGGCCAGAGATCCTAAATCAAAACTATTTTTTCTTTGTTTTAAAGTAATTTCTTCGATGGAAGGCCTAGTTCTCTCAAGTATCCATTGTTTGGGAGCGATTTCGTTGATTGAATGCTTTCTTTAATGGGAATCTAGACACCCTACTGCTTTCTCTCAAAGAGTCACCGGAACTGCGACGTGTCCATTAGTCGCTTCTGTCAGTGACACTGCTCGCCTTCCACTTGGTCATAGCCTCCAGCTCACGCCATGCCGCTCGCAATCCAAAATCACTTGTACCATTTATCAAGCCAAGTTTTCAAGAAACACTGAAACTTGCTGCTCACTGCTGGGCTCGTCTGTCGACCTGTCTATGTTTAATGGGAGGAGAAAATCTCTTCAAATTTTATATCTATAGTTACGTTTTTTATTTATTGTTAATTTGAAAATTGGTTCGCTTGCTGGTCTGAACTTGTACGGTACAATGTGTTGATTGTTTCGCGCATATTCGGATTACCTTATATGTTCAACTGTCAATTGATTAACTTATTCATGTGCACAGATACATATGTATGTTTTTCACTTTTATTTCTATTCCTTCAGTCATTCTTCGATTCACCTTCCCTTTTTTCCCTGTTTTCTTTTTCTTCGTAAGAAATTGGAAAGTATTCAATAGTTAAATAAAATTATAACTTCAAAGCAAATTCAAAGTATAGGAGCACTAAACGTTTTATTTTCCACAAAGCAAATTGAAAGTGACGAAGCACTTAACGTTTTATTTTTCAATAATTCCGTATTTTGATGCGGTTTTATTATGAGCGATGACCTCACGTTTACCATCATCGAATCATATATTGTATATATGATGTGATGATGGTAGTGGTGAGGTTAGCGCTTATAATACATGTGTATGGTTAATTATTTATGCTAAATTCAAGTATAACAAATCATAAACACGATTCATAAATTAGCCCGTATTTTCACTTTTCTCTTTTTACTCGCGTAGAATTTGCGCTTCACTTCCAAGGTAATGGTCGCGCCGTGGCCTCTCAAGGGTAACTCTCGAATGACAATTGCTGGGTTCGCCATGTACTTGTTGTTTAATATAGACGATAGAAGCTTTCACTCTTGCGCTCAACCGCTCTGAATTACTGCAGATTTATATAAGGTTGATTCTGGGAAGGATCAACAGGATCCTTTTTGTGAGAAGGTTGAGTCCAGACGTCAAGATTTAATCGTTCACCTTTGAAGTGGAAAATGAAATGAAAATAAGTTAATTCACCCTGCTCACAGTCACACGAATTGGATGAGGTCTAAAAAATCACATAAATGCGGCTGAATTCCCGATAAAAAAGCGCCCTTGAGCTTTGGAGTAGTCGTCCTTTGAACAGCGCGACCAGCCCATTTTCAAAATCAGCGATGGGAGAGCGGACTTACTTTTCGGGTTTTTGGCCACTTCATTCCGTTTTTTCTTTTTTCGCACTGTTCTACTGTTCGACTTTCACATTTAATAACCTCCATGTTCGTGAACAAGCATTACCACTGCTGTCAAAGCATCAGGCCACTGCTGGTGCTGATAGATATGGCACCTAAAGATAGGGGCAATTTCGACTTACTGTACGGGTTTGCGAGCTTGCAGAATGTGGTAATTGCACACATGACGCCTTGTCAAAACGTCGAGTGTGAATTCAGTGGTTTTTTTCAGTCATAAACACCTATTTTCTTACTCTTCCGCGAATTCTCCTTTTTTGCTTCAGTTGTTTTTTGTTTGTTTTCGCGTTTTTCAGCGTCATTTCAGCCTCAAATTATTTTTTCTGAGTCCGGTTGTTTACAGAGGACAGGATTTCAAAAGACGCTTCCCTTCTTCACAACCCTACCGGTGTCTTTAAATGCCTGCTCGATGAGATACAGATTCGAGAGGAATATTTCCGACTAACGAGCATTATTCCTCGAACGTGGAGCTATTACTCTGGCCTCAGCATCCCATTATCATTCTAATAGGAGTTTTTGATATTTTTAATTTTTAATAACTGCTGTTTATCGCCGCAGCTCGCGATGCGAAAGTTACTACAAGGATGCTGAGTTATGGGCAAAAGCTTCGGTGCCGGACGGGACTCGAACCCGCACTTCATCCTTTCCGGGGATATGTGCTAATCCATTACACTACCGACACCACCTTCACCTTAACTCAGCTTTTGAATGGTATGTTTACCATAGCTTATCAGCACTCACACGTATAACGTGTTGAGCCGGTTGGCCAATATCGGCATCGAACCGTGAAGCTGAAAGCTTTAGTAATGATTTTTGATATTTTTAATTTTTGATAACTGCTGTTTATCGCCGCAGCTCGCGATGCGAAAGTTACTACAAGGATGCTGAGTTATGGGCAAAAGCTTCGGTGCCGGACGGGACTCGAACCCGCACTTCATCCTTTCCGGGGATATGTGCTAATCCATTACACTACCGACACCACCTTCACCTTAAAGGCATCATTAGGGAAAAGTCGGACGAAAAGTAAAAGAAGTAGTGCATATGAAAGTCGAGATGCCTAGTAACAGGACAGTGGAGAAAAACGGATGGAAATGGCCAAAAACCCGCGAAATAGGACCCCCTTCCCACCGTTGATTCTCGACGCGGACGACCTGTCTGTCAAGAGGGAAGTAGTCTGATCTTGTTTCCCATCGGCATGTTGCCAAGTAAACACAAGGGAATGTTTGGAAATACGACAGCATCTATTCTCCAGAGTGAGCTTCAAGCTAAAACTGCGAAAGCGCGCAGCAAAACCTTCAATCCTGCCGTATCTTCTTGACCGCTCTCACCCCAGTCAATCGGGAATTACGTCATCGGGAGGTGGGGTCAACCTGTCAAGAGGCGGAGCATAAGTGCGTTTGCGGGGTTTTGCGGCGTTTCTACAGCTCAGAGGGGCGCTTTTTCACCGGGATTTCGCCACAGATAGCGTTCCTAGGCCCAGGACTACCATGTGAGTTACTTTTTGTAGGGATTTCTCCATTACCGCATTACCCCTAATGATGTCTTTAACTCAGCTTTTGAATGGTATGTTTACCATAGCTTATCAGCACTCACACGTATAATGTGTCAACACGTTACACGTGTGAGTGCTGATAAGCTATGGTAAACATACCATTCAAAAGCTGAGTTAAGGTGAAGGTGGTGTCGGTAGTGTAATGGATTAGCACATATCCCCGGAAAGGATGAAGTGCGGGTTCGAGTCCCGTCCGGCACCGAAGCTTTTGCCCATAACTCAGCATCCTTGTAGTAACTTTCGCATCGCGAGCTGCGGCGATAAACAGCAGTTATCAAAAATTAAAAATATCAAAAATCATTACTAAAGCTTTCAGCTTCACGGTTCGATGCCGATATTGGCCAACCGGCTCAACACGTTATACGTGTGAGTGCTGATAAGCTATGGTAAACATACCATTCAAAAGCTGAGTTAAGGTGAAGGTGGTGTCGGTAGTGTAATGGATTAGCACATATCCCCGGAAAGGATGAAGTGCGGGTTCGAGTCCCGTCCGGCACCGAAGCTTTTGCCCATAACTCAGCATCCTTGTAGTAACTTTCGCATCGCGAGCTGCGGCGATAAACAGCAGTTATCAAAAATTAAAAATATCAAAAATCATTACTAAAGCTTTCAGCTTCACGGTTCGATGCCGATATTGGCCAACCGGCTCAACACGTTATACGTGTGAGTGCTGATAAGCTATGGTAAACATACCATTCAAAAGCTGAGTTAAGGTGAAGGTGGTGTCGGTAGTGTAATGGATTAGCACATATCCCCGGAAAGGATGAAGTGCGGGTTCGAGTCCCGTCCGGCACCGAAGCTTTTGCCCATAACTCAGCATCCTTGTAGTATCTAATAGGAGTTTCCGTCACAGGACAGCAAATGCTCATCAAGTACAGCAACACATCGGTCTTAATTCCACATTTGCTTATAAAGCATAATTCAGACTTGATTTTGTTGCCACTTTAAAAAATCTTACTTCATTTGTGACTATCTGGTAGTACCAAAGTGCAACCAATAAGTTATACAAACTAGCAGATAGAATATTCACTAGCAAAATTTATCAATTATAACTGTAGCATTCAGGGCAATAAAGTCATTGCATCCGTCACACTGTCCAGACATTCTTTGACAAAAAAATTAATAAATTTCCGGGAAATTTGAGTAAAACCCCACAACCATTCATTGATCTCAATTCTTCCTCTACTTCCTATGGAATCTATGAACTACTCAAGGCTGCTTATTTGATGAGACTCGAACAGAACAAGACAAGTTCTGCCCGTAGAATAGGGTGTGTGCACTTATGACAAAAAATCGCTTTGCGGCGTTCTCTCCAAAGGAAAAGCGTCGCTGACATTATGGCAAGACTGGTTCTCAGTAATATTCCATTGTATAAGCACAGTAGAAGAATAGCGCAATATACTCACTGAAAGTATATCACATTCACATAAAGCATTGGGTGGTATGTAGTTATGACACAGAGGAAATAAGAGCAGTAAGGGTGGTTTTTTGTTCAGTGATGGAACATGTGAGCGTATGCAGCGATAGTACACATTCAAAAGTATTTCTGTGGAATTGCATTGTGCTTTCATCAATTTCAGCCCTGATAAGAAACGGCCGGAATCGATTCGTCACGCTCTCTCATTCTAAATCAGCGCAAGCCTTCGCTTACATCATATATTGTATTTCTTCACGCTTTGTGGAGATGAACAATTCTAGAATAAAAAAAACGCATCTCAAGAACATTAAATAACCCTGGAGGAGCTCTTAACCCTCTTTTAATCGAAAATGGGATATACTTGGAATATATATTGTGAAGTAGTTAAGCATCGTCTTGTCCCGAAGCCTCATGTTTATCTGAATGTGTATAAGGCAATGTGAGACTTTCAAAATTTATTCCAAAAGACTCAAAACAGCTTTTACAAAACCGATTGCAAAAAATGGTTGCAAAAGATATTTTAGCCTTATAGGCAAGCTTTCGGCGCCTAGCGCCTTTATCAAGCCTGAAAATGTACAAATTAGATTTTATTTATAGACTCTGTTTGAGAGTCTACAGTCGTATTTGTACTTAATCAACTTACTGCTGCCACAGGACCGCTATTGTGAAGTAGGTAACCCATAAACGATAATGAAGGAGCACATTGGTCCGAGGATTGAATCGCATCCATATCCGACGGTTTGGGGAAACAGGCAAATAGCAGGATCAGTGCCTCAGGAGAATGAGTGAATTCGTAAAGGTTCACATACGATTTGATCGATTAGCTGCGCTCTTTTGTGGTGAGTGCAGCCGGAACTTGGTGATCAGTTTGCATGTTATTGACGGTTCTGCTGATCAAAATGTGTTGTTTTCTATCTCACAGAACTTTATTATTATGACAGTCATGGGGTAGAAACTGTGATCCTGCAGAAATTACTAATTAAAAACCATTCTCAAAATAAATAAAATGGCTCCTCGAAGCCATCGCCTATAAGGCAGATTGAGTTATGCGAAAAATGAATTTGGCTCAAACTTTGTTTATAGGGATTATTTCGAGCACTGATTACGAATATGACCTGTGTTTTTGGCGCTGATACCGATATAAGGCAATAGCACTAAATTACAAACTTACTATGGCACCAATTAGGAGCCAGTGCCGAAAACGGAAGTGATGTTCGTAATCAGTGGCAGGAATAATCCCTATACACAATGATAAAATAGAGCCATCCTTGAGCCTCATTTTCGTGAGATCTTCTTCTGAGTATTAAAATTGAGGACTCATTCACACAGCTTTATTGGCAAGCTTTCGCTGTAGTAACAGCTTCGTCAGACCTTAAAAGTACGATTCAAGTGTACAGCATACAATGTGCTACAATTGAAAAGATTAGCTCACGACAGCATTAACCAGACTGGTGATCTTAGGTCGCTGACTTCTGTAATACATCACATGCACAGGAAATCACTGTTGGGAGCACAACTCAACAAAACCGCTTACCCCGACACCACTCCCAAACAATTAAAAGTCGCTATAAATGCGATGTGCATGATTAGAGAGAGAAAATCTATATCGCTACCGCCATGATATTAATCTCAATGCCTCCATGAGCTCATCCCTGTTGTTCATCTCGGGGAATAACCGCCTTATAGCAAGAGCTCCGAGCGATTTTCTCTCCAATGGGGCATCCTTCGTGCGATGTAATATAGCAACTTTCAGCGTTGGAGGTGCTTTCTGTCGGTGACACAGTACACGATGCCGCAAGAACGCACTCCTTGGGTAAGAGGATGGTTTCGCAGCGCTCGTGTATTTCCTCCATCCGTTTGTGTAATGGACGCTTCATTTCACCAACATATTTCCGACCGCATCCTTCACATGTGACCAAATATACTGTACCGCGAAGCTGATAGATTTCATGATCTGTGCAGTACGTACAGTTTCCCCGGCCACATTTTTCTTCGTAAATCCGTGATGATGTCAGCAAGCTTTTCAAGTTCGCAGGTGGTCGAAAAATCAGTTGAACAGGAAGACCTGACGGCTTGACGGCATGGTTCACCTTCTTCGCTATTCTTTCATTCACATACGGTAGAATTAGCGGTGTTCCTCCTGCAGCAAAGTAAGCACGCCATGTTCCCGGTTTGTCCGTCGTATAGCTATTCCCTTCTAGAATCCTTGCGATTTTTCGATCCACCTCTTCTGATTCTCTAGTACAAGTCCTTGTTTCGTCGTGATAAGATTTCTTATGACGTTAGCTTTCATATACAACAGATGTGCACTTCGAGAATGCAGAAGGATATTCTTGGACATCGGTTTCTTGTACCATTCAAATTCTTTCGCACCATGAGATATCCGAATCCTTGTGTTCAAGAATGGTAGGTAGCCGCGCACGAAGAAAAATGCGGTCGGAGAAACTGTACGTACTGCACAGATCATAAAAGCTGTAAACTACGTGGCAAGTATATTTGGTCACATGTGAAGGATGCGGTCGGAAATATATCGGTTAAACGAAGCGTCCATTACACAAACGGATGGCGGAACATACACGAGCGCTGCCAAACCCATCCTCTTACCCAAGAAGTGCGTTCTTGCGGCATCGTGTACTGTGTCACCGACAGGAAGCATCTCCAACGCTGAAAGTTGCTATATTACATCGCACGAAGGATGCCCCATTGGAGAGAAAATCGCTCAGAGCTTTTGCTATAAGGCGGTTATTCCCCGAGATGAACAACAGGGATGAGCTCATGGAGGCATTGAGATTAAAATCATTGCGGTAGCGATATAGATTTTCTCTCTCTAATCATGCACATCGCATTTATAGCGACTTTTAATTGTTTGGGAGTGGTGTCGGGGTGAGCGGTTTTGTTGAGTTGTGCTCCCAACAGTGATTTCCTGTGCATGTGATGTATTACAGAAGTCAGCGACCTAAGATCACCAGTCTGGTTAGTGCTGTCGTGAGCTAATCTTTGCATTTGTAGCACATTGTATGCTGTACACTTGAATCGTACTTTTAAGGTCTGACGAAGCCGTTACTACAGCGAAAGCTTGCCAATAAAGCTGTGTGAATGAGTCCTCAATTCCAATACTCAGAAGAAGAACCTATACACAATTATAAGATTACAAGTACGACATCTGTCATAATGGCGATGTACCGTGATGCCGGTCGTTTCAACAATATACACGTCAAACTTAGCGTGCACCGACAATGTGCAAATGTACATGATACAGGTGAATAAGCCTTAAATATTGTGAATAAACTTTTTAGTTAATTGCGATTAAGTATAACTGGCTATAACTGTTCTGCGATCAGTACAAGTCGGACGGTGTGTCGTATTGTGGCGCAGCAACCGTATTGCCCCAATTACACCTGGATGTGGACCCTTATGCCAGAATTTCGCACTGCGCCGTGTCACAAGCGAAACAATGCGGACGAGCTGAAGGCGCCATGCTGCTGGGTCCCGAAGCGATAACAAGTCAACTGCGTATCGCGCCCCTAGCATTACCGTGTAATCGCTCTAACAAGAGAATGGTTTCAAATTCCCATGGAACTTTGAACTGAGACCCAGATCAATCGATAGAGCTCCGAATACTGATTATAACTGTGAAAATCAAAATAGCTAAGTGTCATTCTGAAGCAAGTTAGGAGAGGTCAAAGTTTGCTCGTGATGCCTCCATGGCGAGACGCTTTGTCATCAGACGGTTTGTCGAAATGGCCATTTGCAATAAGACCATACCACTGTATGCGCCTTCAAATACTGATCTCAAATCTGTATTCAGAATCTGTCAAACAATTACCTGTATGAAGTTATAAAGGTTTTCCTGAAATAAATAATACAATTTCATGGTATGTTTGGGAGCCCATAACGCGCCAGCCATACGTCTTCACGCGAAACCAGTGTGATTTCCGTGTTCAGGGAATCCGAGTACCCTATGAGACAAGTTTTCAGCCAATTCGGGAATTTGACCAAAGACCAAATCTCGGAAAAATTGATGGGCTATCGGCTGGCAACCCATTCAACAAAGGAGAAGTTGTTGACCCTTGCCGAGCAAATGTTCTTATTTGGCGCTTGTTGCGTGCGTATAGTGTGATGGGCAAGTGTGATAGGTATTTTTAGGTTATCTTGTTCAGCTTGCAGGATTTTTCGTGGAAAGAAATTCAAAAAACTCCTACTTAACCCCTGGCCATCCCTAATTTTCCGAAGTTGGGCCGAAACCTGGGTCCGGCTGGGAAATTGCATAGAGGAGTAATTTGATCCCCTACGCGCGAATATCATACGAGGAAATGTTTAGAGGTGAAAGGAAAGCACTTACTGACGATGAAACAGAAAATGCAAAAAGGTGCGTCTCGACGGGGAGCACACTCACGACCTCTCGCCTACAGAACCGGGACACTACCAGTGAGCCACGGTGGTCGCCACTGCCAAAGCAACGGCCGTGCTGATGGCAAAGTTCCTCGCCAATGAAATGTCACAGGCAAGTCACAGGCAAACTTCGACCCTTCGTAACTCGCTTCAGAATGCCATTTAGCAATTTTGGTTTCCACAGTTATACTACTCTTATACTCTGTATTCGGAGCTCTATCGACCCATCTGTGTTCCAATTCAAGTTCCACGGGAACTAGAAACCCTTCTCTTGTAAGAGCCTACTACCGCGACGCGCATAGCTCGTACACACTGCGTCGCGCGCCGCTCGTCATCGTGCGAAATCCTGACATAAGAGTACACACCTTTTACACCCAAGCCAGGCCACAAGAAGATCCGAAGTAGGTGGAACTTCCTCACTTTCCTTGAACGAAAAAGGGTCAGTGCGTGATGTGGCTCACCCAACCCGAAGCTCTTTCTGCCCAAGCAGTATTAAATTTTACGTCGTCTTCTCTACATCAAGAAATACCCCACTGAGGTGTTGTAGTGTAAGACGATGTAATGCCTTTTTGTGGTGTAAGGTATATTCAAAGCATCACGAGTGAAGGGGATCAATTAGCGCCAAGTCTCTATTCTTTGACGCTTCAAAAGTGGCATTGCTTTTACGCTAACTAGAAATAGATCTGGTTTCGTTTACCTCCCTCCTATGTACCGTAAGGATGCCATTCTGAACTATCTTTTTTTCCTGTACATAACTTGCTAATTTCTTCTAATGTTACTGTAGATTTTATAGTGTTATGAATAGTACTATACGTATGTATTGGATCATGGAGTGTATATGTAAAGCAATAATAGATCTTTTCCAGGACACACCGGACTATCGCTTTCAGGATATGCCGCTTTACATATACTCTCCATGACCTGTACATAACATGTACATACATTTATTATCAAGTTGTAAAGAGAATTTTGGCCGGCTTGAATTTACCCCCCTCTTCCCAGTACACCCTACGTACACATCGTACCCCTGCAGAGTAGCTTGAATACCCCTCTGTAAGGGTGCGATGTGTACGTATGGTGTGCTAAGAAGGAGGGCGGACTAAATGTTTATTTCTACATCGCTATTACATTCTGAAGGACAACTATACTGCATGGCCCAGTATTGAATTGTATAGGTTCAAAGATCTAGAATTTCAGGACTGAAGAGGGAGATAGAGAAAGTATAGGACACCATTCTGGGTGCCGAAGAGTACCGCCCGATTGGTGGAAGACGGCTTTTCATACCATTAAGTGGGTTCCGCGTTTGGTGGTACCATATCGCTATGGAGCATGCTACAGGAGCAGCGTCGGCGGTGTGGGCGTTCGCGTCAACAAGCAATTGGCCATGAACATCGATTTGTATAAAAATCTCTTAACCCGGAGCTACCGTTATCGATTGAAAAGATGTGGTTCGATTCCAGCTTCGACCCCTTCGTCGCCTATCCGTCAACATCAGGCTACGACGAGGAGGAGCTCAAAGCATCCTACGTGGAATTAAAGAAGTTCTGCAAAGGGAACCATACCTGCTTCATGGTCATCGTCAGCGTTAGGATCGCTTAAAAGAGCCGATAAGAACTTCGCATTGTGACTTAGGGAACGGAACGAAATGAGTAGAGTGAAAGGCTGTCCAAGTTTATTATGTAGATCAACTTCATCCATGGTAACTCACACTTCCAGAAGCTCTCTCATCTACGATGGGCTTGGGAGTCATTCGGTGGGCAATTCCATAACGAGATCGATCTCATCATATTCAATCGAAGGTTCCGCCTGACCGACAAAGCCGTAGTTCCGAAGTTCTATACGGGATCAGACCATCGACTCATCTGCGCAAGAAACCTCTTTTCGATACATGAAGAGAGAGCCGCATTCTTCAAGGAGCGAAGGCCCAAGACAGTCATCAACTGGGTTTACTTCGTTTCTCACACAGGTGTATGGGAGGACTCGGAAACACCGACGAGGAGTATAACCCGCCTCGTTGAACATCTTCTCGAAAACTCTCGAACTGATGCATAAACGTAGAGCCGCACAAGCAGCAAGTGATTACCAAATGACGTCCGGACTTTAAAGCACGCATAGTGACGATAAAATAAAATCTTGAGGAGAAAAGAGCAGCAGTGCTGGCTGAAGCAGCAGTGGCTGGGAGGAGGATCCGCGATGCCCGCCCAAGTTTCGCCGTTACAAGACGAAAATTACCGGTCTCCTGCGTTTGGACGATATACTCAATGCTTCCAGGAAGGCAATAGAGAAGATCATCGACTTCTATCTCTTCGATACCCATGTCCGCCTGCCCGAGAACAATCTTAAGCGACATGGATATGTACTTCCTTCAATTCTCCCTTGCGAAGTCCGAGACGCCATTTTGTCGGTGAAGAGTGGTACATCACCCAGCTCTGACAGGATCAGACCAGAACATCTAAAGGAGTCAACCGGGAACTTTGGAATCTACCACGTAATCGTCAATATTTTTGGCTCGACTTTTCACACGATACCTGTTGAAATGCAAGGCCACCTAGTAGGAAACCAGCGGGACTGTGTTGCTGTATAAGAGGGAAGATTTGCACGACATTGGCAATTACCTTCCAATCTGCCTGCTGTTTGTGGTCTACAAGCTTTTCACTCGATTCGTCTTCAGTATTCGAGTGAATTCAATAATACACTCTTTGGCAGAACTCCAAACGAAGGACTAAGGAACAAGCAGGGTTTCGGAGAGGATTTAATACAATCTACCGCATCAGTATAAGGTATACATATTAGATATGTCTTACCTTCATCGCTTCAAAGAAGGCCTCCAACTCCGTTGGGACAGACGAGTCGAAGCTCTGAAAGTCCAGGATGTACCCACTCAATATATAAGAATACTTCGTGAGCTCTCTAGCAACTTCACCCCCATTTCACCATTCTACGAGAAAATCATCATCGACATGAACAGAGGGGTCCGACAAAGTGACGCTATCTCGCCTAAGCTTTTCAGCGCCGCTCTTGAAAAGTCGTGCGTCAATAGGAATGGGAAGGCTCCGAAGTGAAGGTTGATGGCTGGCACCTACATCCTATCTGCTTCGCTTATGACACCGTGTTTATAACGATCCACATGCGACAATCCAGCAAGCGGAGCTAGAGGTGGCTGATTTCGACTGCGAGTGTGGAAAAATAGGTTAACAGCCGATCCTAACTAAGACAATGTTCATAAGGAGCGGATACCTCATCCGCCATTCACCTCAACGAAAGGAGCATCTTTGAATGTTTCAGCTGTGTATACTTAGGGCAGGAAAATCAATATGATGAACGACTCAGCATTAGAGCTAAGCAGGGGAAAAGGGCTGCTTAGGAGCCCTCGAAGGAGTAGCAAACAAGGCGAAGAAGGACCGGATTGGCGCCCATCTAATCAACTTCACTGTCCTTCCTGCCCTGACATATGCCTCAGGGTCTTGGACTCACGGGGCAAGCCGCGGACAAGACGAGTGAGAGCCCCTGCGTCGTGGTTTTGAGATTCAGCTGCGCGGGTCCTGTGCTCTGGCCTCATCTGCCATGCGGATTCCTGCGTTCCTGGCCCGACAAGAGGCCCCGAATTCCAAGACGACTCCTGCGAAGATCCTCCTGCGTGAAAATCCAGACAGCTGCGGAATCCTATGACTACAACTCCCACATCGATAGTTTCGTGTGTTCTTTATGTTTGTGTCATTTGTTAACAAGCAATCAATCAATAATCATCGAGAGAAAGAGCAAAACATTGAAGTGCAAAGGGTGTGAGAAATAACCGCACGATGAACGTGCTATCTAAACACACATAAACAAAGGATAAAAACAAACTCTTTCATGTGGGACTTCTGCGTGTTATTTAACATGTTAATAACAACCAATAATAACATAACATCCTAAACTACGCCCTGGACCTAAGGGTCGACGCCCTGCCTAATCTACGGGGCTTGGCACTCCAAAGCCCTCCTGACCATGGTCAGGCACGTGGCCGTGGGCCTGCGCCACTGCCGGTCACGTCCTGCCAGAGGGGCAGGAGTTACCTGCGATTGTCCTTGTTCTCGGCGGATGCGTCGTCCCTCTTGGCGTAAGCGGGCAGCTGCGCGGGGGGCAGCTGCGGCGAGACGAAGTCGGTCCCGTCCGGCCCAGTGCGGTGAAGAGCGAAGGATGCTAACCCAGTCCTCTCAGATTAGGCCCATGGGACTGCGGCGGTTGGTCGGCGGCTACTGTATTGTGCGCGGTGACACCCCAGTGCGGACTCTGGCGATGGTCCAGATTAACAAGCGGCCCTTGAGAATTGACTGCGCGTACAATATGACGCCGAGGCCGTGCGGGAGCCAAAACAGTAAAGAAGTCGCCCGAGAGTCGCGACAGACTCTATGAAAGCAGGAAGAACATCCGCTCGGAGTCATCCAACTCGCCAACGAAAGAACTATGCTCGGAGTATCCACATACGCAAGTACAGAAGAGAATCCGGAGTTCCGAGCACCGTCACAACCAAAAGACAGGGACGCCTCTGCATTTGCCATTTGCCATTTGATTTAATTGACCCTGTCTACATTTCCTTCGCATTTGTTCTCATTATTAACGCATTTGCTTGAACCATGAACTTCCAGGTGGAATATTCGAATTTCACGTGCATACTGTCAAAGAATACTCGAAAGGTACGTCGGTATGTGTTATTTGTTGTGTTTAATTCCATGCGGCCCATGTGTTTGCGAACTATGCTTGGTCTAGGGTATTGTTACTTTGCACATTGGTCGTATTTTATTTTATTATATAAGCTATGGGAGTGATGATGCTATGGGAGTTAGGGGGGCCAGTGCACTGTGCTCTGCGTCTCTAACGCTATGGTGGAGCGCAGAGAAGCCATAGCGCTAGCTGAGTCGGGTTCGAATTCTACATCGAAACGATTCTGATGAAGCAAATTCGTGCTTTTTCTTTCATCCTATGTTAGCCTAAGCCTTAGGAAAGTAGATATCTTTTCCCTAGGCTTAGGCGAATACGCGTAAGTGGTTGTTTAGTTTACTGTAGCGAATTTTTCGTAATATGCTAATGGCAGAATAATTCGATTGTTTTCTCAGTTAGTTAGCTGTATTTAGGCATAAAATAACCTTGAGAGTGCCTAAAAGCGGAAATTGGGTGCGACTTTTGCTTTTGTCGAGTGGCCCCTCTTAACTCCCAAAGCAACTTATTTTTTGAATTGCTTTTCGTTTGTTACTTCAACTATTGCACTATTTCCTTCTGTCGTCCTTATTGTTGTTATTGGTTTTTTCCTACTGTTGCTTTTGTTTTCGTTCTGCTAAATTAAGCAGTGATTTTGTTCCATTTGATTCTCCCCCCCCCCCTCTTGATTAAGTTAACATTGGCTTGCTCGAACATAAACTGTATTTGTCAATGACTCGAAAGGTACGTCTGTATGTGTTATTTGTAATGGCGAGTGCATTCAAACGGCCTTTTTCGTACTCAATGTCCACCATGTGATGAGGGAGCAAGGTTGTTGTATAGTGAATAAGCTTCTTTCGCAATCCTTTTGCACAGCATCCAGGTTGCGCAATCTGTACATTGATAAAAGAAGTGCTCATTTAATATCGTTGTTTTGGTTTTGATTCAATTGACCTTGTCTACATTTCCTTCGCATTTATTTTTCATTATTAAGGCATTTGCTTCAGCCCAAACTGTAATTTCAGGTGGTATATTTGCACTTCACGTGCATACTGTTGAGTAATACTCGAAAGATACGTCTGTATGTGTTATTTGTTGTGTTTCATTCTATGCGGCCCATGTGTTTTCGCGAACTATGCTTGGTCAAGGATACTGTTGCTCTGCACATTGGTCGTATTTTATTATATAAGTTTATATTTTTAGATCGCTGTCCGTCTGTTACTTCCACTACTGCACTTTTTTCTACTTGTTTTTGTTTTCGTGCTGCTAATTTAAGCAGTGATTTTATTGCATCTGATTTTTCCTCTCCTTGATTAAGATAACGTTGTCTATATCTCCTCCGCCTTTGTTTTTTGCATTTAATGCATTAGCTCGATTGTAAACTGTATTTTCAGGTGGATTATTTGCATTTCACGTGCGTACTGTTAAGGAGTAGTCAAAAGGTATGCTATATGTGTTATTTGTGTGTTTTATTCCGTGCGGCCCATGTATTTTCGCGACCTACTCTTGGTCTAGGACACTACTCTCACATCGTGTCGTTATATGAGTGCGAGTTGTTTCGCATCGCTCTTATTTTTTTCTACTGGATTGTTTCAGTTTAATGTTCGTCTAGCGCCATAACTTGAAGTCTTGCAAGTGCCTCAAGGTGCTTATTTTTATTTCATTTGCTCTAATACATGCGATTCTGGTGAGCACTCTCTGTTACAGCTGTCAGGGTGATTTTCGCGATTAGCTTTGGAAGTATTTTTGTTCGGAATGCGCATCGGTATTGGTTTTCGAGCTTCTGAATCTCTGTGCGCGTCGGTTTAATGGTTAGTCCCTTTCGCTTTTTTGTTTGTGCTTTTCGTCTTGATGATTGGTTAGAACTTTTTATCTTGATGGGCTTGTTTGTTTTTTCATCTGTATTAGTTTTTTTTTGTTTTATGGATTTGAGATTGAGTTATCAATTGAAAGATAGAACTACTTCTTCCAAGAACAGTGACAAACTCTAACAATAGAGGTCAGAATGAACTGTGGGCAATCTTTTAACGGTGCCAAAACAAACAGGAGGAAACATAAGGATACGAGGAGAAGGGGTCGGCAAATATGGAGTGAAGAACGGAGTACATTCGGATGATGAATTACGAACAAAACGGATATGACTTTGAAGAATTTACGGAAACGTACGGGCAGGAAAATTCAGTAAGAGAAGAAATGGGTAGCTGGCATGAATTCCCTACGGTTGGTTCAATAATTCCTCAATTCCTCAAATTCCTCCTTACTTCTTGTTGCTGCAATTCTCTCTGAAGGGTACATTGATAATCAACTTGACTGAGAGGGAAACGGAGCTTATCCTGGAGCGCTATGGTGAAAACTACGACACATATCATCATAACATAAGTGGAGCATCGAAAGGAGAAGGGTTATCGGTAGGCAATAATGTTTCGTTCGGAATAACTTAATGGTAACTTGAACAAGTTTAGGCCAAAAGGAGAATGATCCATGCGTTGAACCTTGACGTCAACGCGCTGGGAATGGCTCGCAGGAGCGAAAAACAAGACGGCAAGAGATTCGAGCGAATAAACCCTTAAAGAGTATGGTGGAAACGCTGTGGTGAGAGCTTAACTAGTAGAGGCGCAATTTGTGTTCTCATAATTTCCGATTTCAGATTAGCGAAAGGAATAAGACTGGGGGTAGGAGGGTGGATTATCTACTGAGACTATCAGCAGCGCAAAACGCACTCTTGATGCGCTCGGACGGCGCTCAAGGATTATGGGAATAGGACAGGGCCCGAAGTTTGGCAAATCGCAGCGAGGGTAGTATCTTTGTAATTATCTTCAGGACATGAAACAAGAAAAACATCTTTACAGCGTAAAAGGACTTTTCCACCGTGAGACTCTCCAGACCTATCAGCCACGGCTGTGCAAGGCTCCTCAGCTGCCAGTTCGCATCTCCCTTCGAAGCTACTTCGGTAGCTTCTAGCGCACTCTTCACAAAAGTCGGTAAAGGAAGACAGTCTGACTTGGGAGCTGGAGAACCAGCGTCTTGGAAGGAGCTGCTGATAGAGGAAAAGAAGCTAGCAGATTCACAAATAGAATGTTGGTTGAGAGGAGTCGCCTCAATTGACCGCAGTTTGCTTCAGCTGAAATGACTAAACTCTTTTCAAGTAAACCCTGAACGGCATATGCTGACCTAGGTACTTATAGATTTTTACTGCTTTTCCACTGATATCTGTTGTTCCTTGTCGTTGTTCATGAATGTTCTTATAGTATTGGTGCCTCAAAAATCTTACTTTGTGTTGTTATTTGGATTGTTCACTGAAGATCTCTTATTCTTATTGTGATCCTTTTGTAACTGCTTCAATCTTTGATCATGATGCCATATCTTGGGCCTCTTTATTTTTATTAATAACATATTAACGGTGGTTTAAAAATGCTTAAATGTGATAATAGATGACTGCAGTCAACTGTTAAATACACAAATAGGCGATATGCATGTACACAATGTATGTAGGGTAGATAGACATAAAGAAGATGTGTGTAGTAGCACTGTATTGTTGTACAGCGAAATACACATATAAAAGAGCAGGTGTCGACAGAACTGAATTAAGCTGTTTTTATTAGGAGTAGTTATTATATGAAATTATGTAGACAAGAAGTTGGTTTTTCCTTACAAATAACGAGATATTATACTTTCCATGAAAGTAAGGGCACTCCTGTCCGGGGCCTCAACTGAAGGCTCGGACAAGGCTTCGGCTCCTTGCTGGTCCTCCCCTTCGTGCTCGATGAAAGCGACGCGTATAGCAGATCTATTGTATCGTTCCTCTAGAGAAAGTTAGCTGCGGTAAGAGATGTCAACAGGAACGATGCTGAATGCCTTGTCTGCTCCTTGTTGTATTCAATGGCTTTAGTAGAAAAGTTTTTGCTGTCTGCGCAGAGTCACCAATTGAGATACCTCCAAGCTCCCTGTTTCTCAGCTGCCGGTAGAGCTCCGACGACTTGAGAGCGCCGACGACTCCAAGCTCCGAAAGCACGCGAGGACTCACAAAAACGCTCAAATCTTTTCCCGCAGATTCCGCATTTCCACAATTCTTCCGATCGGTACATAACTAATCTTCTTCCACACATTCCCAAATTCCGCACACTGCACGATTCTGAATTTTCACAAAGCAGCGACTTCCACCACCATAAAATCTACCTAAAAAGTATGACTATGGAAGCAGGAGGAGCAACGCAAGAGAAACTCATCAAGACTACAATGAATAGGAGGAGAAGGACGACGTCAGCCACCGAAGTAGCCGAGAAATAGCACTCGCAATCGTTTTTCGCCTACGGCAGAGCTTGAATGATTTCGGCACCATAGCAAACGATTAGCTAAAAGAGGGTAATACGTAAAAATGATAGAAAAGGACGGAAACATCAAGAGAGAAAACTAGAAGCAAACGAAAACCTGCCACTAACTCGCTTACTTCTGCGAGTCCTCACATAACACCTTCAGAGACACGCAGGGTTTTCTAAAAAAAGGATGATATGTAAAAATGATAGTGAAGGAAACATTAAGCGAGAAAACAAAAGCGGGCTCGATTACATGGTGAATACGAATAATACTAGAATACAATCATACTCTATATATAAAGTAGAAGTTTGGTGTGTTTGTTTGTCTGTGTGTGTGTGTGTGTCTGTCCGCTCACCGCATAATGCATTCTTAACTGAACTGCTGTCTGGAGAGGTCGCGCAAGTTGGAATTGGGTCGGGGCTGACCTAAGGGCACAGAGCACAGAAGAACTAAGCCTAGTTCCGCCCACCGTGGGCGGGGTTTGCGCGGAAACTGCCGGTGCTCAAATTTGAGTCCACGCTCAGGTTCCATAAATCAGGCAAGCTAGGAATGGGCCTGTAGAGGTCGGGCAATTTAGGGATGGGTTGGGGTAGGCCAAAATATACGGGGCACATGAGAGGTAAATTAGGAATGGAATTAAATCCATTACTCATATATAAACCAGAAGTTTGCTGTTTGTGTGTGTGCGTGTGTGTCCGTTTGTTTGTCACATAATCCGCTCTCAACTTAACTGCAACGTGGAGAGGTCGGGCAAGTTGGGGATGGGTAGGAGTTGACCAACGTAAACGAAGCTCATCAAGAACTAAGCCTAGCTCCGCCCACCATGGACGGGGCTTGCGCTAAAATTGATGGGTGCTCAAATTTATGTCCTCGCCCGGGTTCCAAAAATCGGGAAGGTCAGGAATTGGTCTGTTGAGGGAGAGGTAGGGCAAGTTAGGATAGCGTAGGGGCTAACACATGTGTACGGAGCACATAAGTTCTAAGCCTAGCTCCGCCCACCAAGGGTGGGGTTTACGCCGAAATCGATGGGTGCTCAAATTTAAGTCGTCGCCTGGGTTAAAAATCTCGGGAAGGTCAGGAATGGGTCTATTGAGGCCGTGCAAGTAAGGACATGGTAGGGACTGACCAAAGTGTTGGGAGCACACAAGAAGCAAGTTGGAACGGGCCTGTAGAGGTCGGGCAAGTTCGGATAGCGTAGGGGCCAACACATGTGTACGGAGCACATAAGTTCTAAGCCTAGCTCCGCCCACCATGGGTGGAGCTTGCGCCCAAATCGATGGATGCTCAAATCTTTGTCCTTGCCCAAGTTCCAAAAATCGGGAAGGTCAGGAATGTATCTGTTGAGGCCGCTCAAGTAAGGACAGGGTAGGGACTGACCAAAGTGTAGGGAGCACACAACATGCACGTTAGGCAAGAGCCTTGGAGGTCGAGCAGGTTATGATTGGGTATGGACCGACCCCTGTGTACAGAATACATGAGTTCTAGGCCCAGACCCGCCATAATTCCATTATTAGTACCACACTCAAAAAGTAGCTGTTTGTCCTCGGTCACCATTAGGAAGTGATGTGCTACATTCAGTTAAAGCCAGTATTTCTCCTAGAACTGATACATGCACGTCCTCTCGAAGCTTTTAATCTTCAAAAGTCAACTACTTCCGAGCTCACGAAGAGACACCTCCAACTGCTGCCCCTCCTTTAAACGTGGCTTACTCCTCTTCGATTGTGCCTAATACACTTAGAATAACGGTGGAAAGGGGGTCTTATTTTTCGGATTTTTTTACCGTTCTGCTCCATCTTCCCAACTTTTGTACTCCTGGATGCTTCGATTCTCTTTTTATGTTCGGATAGAATTCTGTCATTCTTTGAGGGGGATCTGCCTTTAGTGGTCAGGGGTTGTAAGTGGGTATGGCGTCACTTAGTTTCAACCAAAGCCGATGGAGATTTGCTTACAATAAATACAAGCCGCTTATTATCCATCCCGTTCTGCTATGTGTGCTCCCTATACATAGGGCCTATTCCTCCTGCAATGCACGCGGAGCGCGCATGAGAAAGTCGCGCTAGCGGCGAACCGAAAGTCGCTCCCTGCAGCAAAACAGAAAACAGCAGAGCTATCCTGCAAGGCGGCAGAGCCGCCCAATTTTATATGTATAAAATTTTCGGGAAATGAAACGCCTTCAAACTCTCGAACAGAGTGCTAAGAATGCTGCGGCACTTTTTAGCGTGATTCGTGCCATCTTTGTATCTCACACACTGGGATTAACGGTGGGGAGGGAGTCATACATCTCAAATTTTTTTGACCGTTCTGCTCTATCACCTTAACTTTGTACTACTGAATACTTGAATTTTCTTACCACACTCGGATCAAATCCTGCTGTTTTTTTTGAAGAGGATCTGTCTCCAGTAGGCAGGGGTTGTGGGCGCGTATGGTATGTCTTAGCCCGACTGGTAAATTACATAAATCCCGATGCTAAGGTAGAGGGGGGGCGTTTATGATACTGAAGGAATTGGGAGATGAGAAATGGTGATGATATTCTAAACTGACAGCGGAACTGATCATCTAATAAATTCACAAAGCGATAATCGAACAAGTGCAAGAGCCATCAATCAAGAAAGCAAGTTGGTGGGACTGAAAAATCTAGTATGCATCCACGCCGTTTCGCAACAGAACCTGAATAATGCACAATGACCGCTAACTTAGAATATGAATGAGCTGTTGATCGAGTGTTAACGGAGCGCACAATAGCAATTCGAAGCTCTTTGACGATCATTCTGTGGCAGCTTGATAAGTTATCCTAGTTCAGTAGAGGAATTGCGAAGATAAGTGGGGGATTTGGCGCTTTAGCTAAGTGGCACGAGGATAAGCACGTCGGTGGCTCTGTTGTTTTCTGTGAGTGCGAGTAGAAAAAAGTTTTTCGCTAAAATTTTGTCTGCAAGGCTAATCTTGGCGCTGATCAATATACTACCATTTTAGTGTTGGCGCAAATAACGCCGAATTGGCGCTCCAACTTTTACACCAAATTGGCTAAAAACTTTATGCGAGGGTTATTTAAGACACTGACAACGTATACAACACTGGTTTCACCGACGAGTGTGGCATAGTGTTCCCACAAATAATAGTTAAAGGCCCATTCTACATCAACCGCACTGAAAAGGAATATATGTTTGTGTTTGTCTATATGATATTTGTGTTTGTCTATATGATAGTTTCATACGGTTTTGGTATAAAAAAATTTGTCGGAACTTGTAGCCAATTTCAATTGGGCGTCACAATTGGGATCAGCGCCCTGATCAACCTCTACAGACGAAAAGCAGCCGATCTTTTGCCAAACTCGCAGATCTTGTGGTAGTGACAATTGAATAGTGAAGAAGTTCATAATTCTCTAACCATGCACATCATGCTCGGTGATGTAGAAAATTGGGGACATTAAAAATTCTATTGTAGTATGACATAAATTCCTTCCTTGTGATGACAACAAATCCCTACAGCATATTTCTTCCGAGCCACTCACTGCAACAGGAGTTTCTGAAACGCTGGTGGGAACTGAGTAATGATCAGCTGTTTCAAAAGACCGCACGTACCGTGTGATGTGCCGCCCTTGCGTTTGACTGACGACGAAAGAATTTCGATATCAAAGTATTATTACCATAGAGGGAAATTACATGGACTTATGCTTTAGTAAATGCAAAATTGACAAAAGGATTCTTTTGTTCTTACATAAAGGAATCGATTAGCTCAACCATGTAGATACATTCTTTCTCGGTGTAGCCAACGCTGTAATTGTCACGTACAAAATAATTGCCATGTAACGGTCTCATTCTAATTCCTGCTTTTCTGCTTGAAAGACTCTTACACGGAAGAGGGAAGAGGTTACCCCATGAAAAGCTAATACGCGGAAAGTCTTGGAAAAGCAAGTGTTCGGCTCCCAGAACTAATCATCTACTGTGCGGGGCTATTGAATCACAACGTCACACTTAGCTTAGGAAGAGCAAAAAGCTTTTTAACCAGTAAAATACAACTGGAAAGTTAGGAAATAGAATGAATGAATCACTTTCTCAGCTCGATTGCTATTTTTGAGGCGACGGTTCCACAGAACACTTGTCGAAACGAATTAACCCTTACATATTGCTTTATGTGGTTGAGACTCTTCTTATGTAGTCACATGAGGGTACTTTCTGTCACTATATTGCCTGCAGAATTTGTTGTAAATTCCATCTCACAACCAATAACCACAGGATTTTTCCGTTTTCGCGGTTCACTGGAGGCCGCTTTTGATATGAGAATTAGTTTGAAAAAAATGCCTAATATTCCAGCTCTACGCATGCGTATGCTGATGGGCCAAAAAAATTCTGTCATGCCGCTGGGAAATGTATCTAATCCATCGCTGCGATGATGAGATCAGTATGCGTAGCAGGTGGTTGCTGCAAGAAATGTCCTTCGTTCCGTCATTAATTTGCCAACTGTTACTCAAAATTGAATGAGAAGGTTGCCTCACCTTTGGAAGAATATTCATGAATTTGGCTAAACCCGTGTTATGGACTCATTACCTTTCATAGCATTTCCCCAACAAATGTACAAATGTGTCACGGTGAGCACCTTCAATCACCTAATGAATGATAACTATCAGTTAAAATGTAGCCCTAGGCAAGACCTCACCGTATCCTAAGTAGGTATCCCAGAGCGCTATGAAGGAGTGACTCTTAAGCGCGGTACCTCCTTTGATGCTTGCTAGTAATTATCCCAAAAGTCAATTAGTGGTGAACTTAGATATTAAGTAATACGCCCACCTACATTATTCTGTATAAATATGTATACCCAGTAAAATACATTATAGAAATTTTTGTAGGTAACGTGTTAATAAAACCTTTGTTACCCGCGCATATAAGTATCCGTTGGTCACCAACCAAAACCCGAAAATCGCCACGCCATGCCTAGTGCTACTGATCATTATTGGAGTGGTTATTGATATACTCACCGCCACTGAGTAGGAGAATCTCTAGATATTTTCATCAGTTAGCCGCAGAACACTAATTGAATAATTAGGAACTGAGTACGAGAACAATACAATTACTGATTGCCACCTGACGGAAGTTTTTAATGCACCTTGTTCCTCGCATACACTTTATTCACATGCCATCGTCTTCACGGTCAACACGTGAAGACCTTAATCCTTTCGCTTATGTCCTTATGACGACTAACATCGTGGTGGCTTATCTACCATCAAGAAATCCTCGATGGTGAGAGCAAACACTTTGCTGCATTCTTCACGCCATTCACTGTGCACATCGTCTTTGAGCTTTTGATAGCATTGGAGTCCGAAATCTCAGTATTATCTCTTCTAATGCTGCCGGCTGTGTACAATGTGGTGCGAATGGCCCACTTCACATCCCATGTGCGAAGACTCCGCACGTTATGTGCGGAAAAGCAATGGACTAGGTGCGAGGATCCTAGGAGCCATACGCCGCTTAAAGGCA
The DNA here is from genome assembly GCA_963978905.1 of Trichostrongylus colubriformis. Taxonomy (NCBI): domain Eukaryota; kingdom Metazoa; phylum Nematoda; class Chromadorea; order Rhabditida; family Trichostrongylidae; genus Trichostrongylus; species Trichostrongylus colubriformis. The sequence goes on along the minus strand of OZ022259.1, from coordinate 28,697,054 downwards.
GTGTTAGGGAAGAATCGGTCGAAAGGCGAAAAAAGTGGCGAATATGACAGGCGAGATGATCAGTGATACGACGGTGAAGGAAAAACGTAAGTAAATGACCGAAAACCTAAAAATGGAACCCCTTTCCAATCACTGATTCTAGACGCGGACGACTATTCCGTCAACAGGCGGGTGGCGCGGACGACTCTGCCACTGGCATGTATCCAGGTAATCAATGCGCAAAAACAGCGTGGAAACAACACAAAAAAAAACTTAGAAGGCATCCCATCTTCAACTTTAAACGAGCGAAGACATCTAGTGAGAATTAATGAAAAAGAAAAGAAGAATAGAAAAGGAAAATGCGCAGATTCTACGGGTGAGCAGCAAAAACCAAAACCACCAAAAATGATAATCAGCTGATCAGGAAAGGGTATGCGACGTTCTGTTTACGAAAGCGCGCCGCGATCGCTCCAGCCCTGCCGCTCGCTTTCGCGCCTCTCACCCAGCCAATCAGAGGGAAGCTCGACGCCAGGAGGCGGGCTGCCCCAACCAAGGCTTGCCCTTATAAGGCCGCCTCCGCCACAGCTCAAGGGGGGCACCTCTTGCAGGAGATTTCGTCATACATCGGCCTTTCGGACCCGTAATTTTTAGTGAATGCTTCCTTTCGGGATCCCCTGTCACCCACAATACCCCTAACAGTGTCCTCAACTCCATAAGCTGAATAAGTATATACTCATCTTGTGGGGCTTATAGGCTTATATGGTCTAACAACAAGCTTGTAATCAGTTTCGTTTTCTGCAACATGCTGCACATTTAAGTTACATGTTATAAGTACAGAGGGTGGGTAATGTTTTTTCCTCCACTTTCAAATATCGGTGATTTTCAGCAGATTTCGAGGTGTTTTCAACCACAAATTCAAGGGCGCACCTCATAATCACTGAACTTCGAAACAGGCTTCTGCATGACCAAAATCGGGAGCTTCGGCCAAGTTCACTTATGGCGTCGCCTGAATTTAGCGAAAACGGCACTTTTGTCGCGCCTTCACAGCCCTGCCAAAGTCTGTCCACACTGGGTAGTTGAGGGAATTCATATAATTGGGCCTGCAGATATCAACCAACTGATTGTAAATCTTCTTACACGAAGTAGTGTCCTTCATTACCACAAGTCAGGTTGGACCACCAGTCAGAGAAATGAGGTTTTTTTTCTAGCGGGACGTCTTATCCTCGGTCCGAAGTCAGCCCCTTCTATGCCGATCTTCCTTCGAGGGATCAAGTCTCGTCAGTATCTAACAAGAATAGCAAGCATTTACTCAATTGAACTGCCTTCGTAGCAGCGTACGTAGTCTTGCTGTGCTTGAGCGAACTCCCTTCTACGCTGCGGCTGATTTCGCGACCTCCGGCGAAGCATTCTCATCTCTTCACTTCCGTTCGTTTGTGAGTGCTTGAATTTTGTTTGCGAGAAACCCTATCGGTTGTCTTTGAAACCTTTGAGAAAAAACCGTATGAAATTCCGAACCTCGAGTTATATTACCGTAGTCAAATATAGCACAAGTACACACATCTTGATTTATGACCTTAAGCCAACGCCGGGCACTGCTCGAAGTGTTCGATAAACAAAGTCGATAAACTTAGAAAAAAGTAGAACGAGGAAGGGTATCACATTGATAGATCGATGGGGGAAAAAGCTCGAACTACGCCACATATAATAGAAACTAATATGAAGAAGTAGGATCATCGTTGGGACAACTATGGTGGTCATAAACACATCGAGAGTTCTCTGCGAATTCATCTGGTTCTGCGAAAAAAAAGATTGCTAAAAGATGCTAATGTGGAAGTAGCTTTCTAATTCACTACTGTGAAGAGTCATGTAGGCTCAGTACCAAGTGTTCCGAGAGAGTGAGGTCGCACGAGAATCATAAATCAAGATGTGTATGACTGAGTGTGTATGAGTGTGTATGACTTTCTTTTGAGCATCGAGTTCTTCAAAACACGTGGATGACTCCACCGTTATATGAAAAGATGAGGAAAATAGTCAAAAGGATGACTAATTCGCTGAGTTGGCTGTACATGCACGGGTGCGTTGAAAGCCGGTGCTCTACGAAGATTTATCTATGAAATCCTACGGAGACAATTTAAATATTCCTCCCGTATACTGCTGATCATAAGTGGTTCAAGTATTTCAAAAGGGCTCGATGACTAGAAGGAGGGCTTACATCAGGTGCAAAAGCTTGGCGTGGCAAGCAAAAGAGCGGTTAGCAGGGAAAAAATAAGGTGAGAGACGCATGTCCGCGAGGTTTCGTACACGTAACTGAAATTAGAAAAAGTTTTTATTCAACGGCTGTTTCATCCCGAGAACCATCGCAGCGTCGAAAACCGATTCTCCTCTCGTTCCGCTCAATCTCTTTCCTCTGCCAACTGTGAATTTTCAGTGATCATCTCTCGTACGACCCCGACTCTAGTTGCTACCCGCATTTATACAATCCACAAATCACAGCTTCTTCAATTTCCTCAATCTACGATTCTTTGAAGCCTGCGCCTGCGTATGCCGCGTGAGGACGGGCTTATCTACCACACTTTAGGGTACTTAAATTTTGTAGCAGCGAATGAAAACGTCCTGGATCTTGAAGTACTAGATAAAAAACAATTTCTATCGACTCTCAATTAAAAAATTGTTCACTGGTCTTCACCAGTACAAGGTTCACCTTGCATATGATCGGTCTGCCTTCAAAAATATAAGTAAACGTAATAGTGGTGTGGGAAACGAAGACTCTAACGAGGAAGGGGTGCGACAAAGGTAATGCGGGAGTGCGTGAAGCTATGCCGATTCGGCTTGAGCATATCCTTCAGCGTTAACGCGGCCTCTTTGTGCTTAAGCGCCTCTGCACCTCCAACAGTATGTCCATCTCCCCTCTCTTTAACAGGCAATCCTATGGAATGAACGCTCAATTGGGAGTGTCTTCCCAACCGTACCCACAAGCAAGCCCCTATGCTTACACGTATGTACAATCAAGAGGCTCTCATTGAGGATGGCGGATATGATTATTAGGCTGGTGTATATTGCTTGCAACACATACAACCTCTAGCTTTTGCCTCGAATCTGGAAAACTAAATTAGATGTATATAAGCAATATGATCATCATTGGCTTCTACCTCTCACCTGCAATGACTGGACAGCTGCCAAATGCCCTCTGCTCAAAGGTTCGTATAATGCGATTTGAGGAGCCCATGCATATACATTTAGAGTGCGGCATGATAATCAAAAGTCTTGCTCTTTGGACAACACGTAGGGCCCTGAAGGAGAAGGAGCAAGATGAAGCAAAGCTTCACAGCTTGCCTCTTTGTTATTCTCCCATCTTATCTTTGCAGCATGCTGAAATGCCTGGCCATGAGGCTATACAAATCAGTCACTCCTTGGAAAAGACAAAAAGTACTTTTGGCCTGTTTCTGCAGTTACCTAGCACAGACAATAGTTGTAGCATCGGATGGCACAGCTCTGGTTGTGGTACTTCACTGTAGCAAATACCTTCTGAACTGAAATCCAGCTATTGTCACACGGACAGACGACCCTCTACCACCAGGGTTATCCTTTCTTACATAGAGTATACTCCTCTCATTTATAACTGTGATTTCTCTCAAGTAATTTGCCAATCGAGAACAGCACAACAAAGATTCACGATTGGCTCATGCTGCTGCCTAACTGAATGCCCGGGCTTTTAAGGTTTTCAAGCTGCTCACAGTTTCTGAAAGTCAAAATCAATTGAGAGTTCGGCAGTTGTCGTATAAGTGCAGTAAGTGTTGTTGTTGCATATTACGTGGCAACCTTCGAATTCGCTATTGAGCCTCCACTACTATTCTCTTCAGTAGGAGTGGTTCCACTGTGAGCAGGCGGGGAACAGGGTATGTGTCTTCTGATCCAAAACTAATGGTCAGCAAGGCTAGGACAATAGAGTGTTAATAGTGAGATATCAGCTGTTTCCTCAACTAGGCATACCGAAGTCTCTTGTAACAAGTTATAAGCCCAAATACGGGATTTTGAATTTGCGTCGATTCTTGCTACAACGTAGAAGGACAATACGTTAGCTTAAGAAATAGTGCATGGAAAAATAAGTTTCTCTGCTAACCCATATTTATGCTGTATTTGCCTAGTAAGGACCGCATGCAAAGTTTCACGCGAAAAGTGAGAATCCGGTCAAGATACAGGGGCTCAAAGCTGAGTCTAACACGGAAGGCCCATCAGGTCATGGTGAGCTTTCTCAAAACGGTTTTTTGCATTTTATAGGGTCACATATATGAAGCAAAAAACCGGTCTCAAATTTGGCTAAATGGCTTTGGGGGACCCAGAAAATAGTTGATGGTTCGGTCCCCAATGAGGACAAATTTTTGCAATTTTCTAGTTTTCATCCATTTGTGCTCATGTAAGACCATACGTGCAAAATATGTGCAAAATCAATTTTTATTCTACCAGGGAACCGTTATATTCAGTAGTTTTGCATACTAAGTGAATGATTGGTTTGGACCTGCCAACGCTCATAACAGGGGAACTAGGCATTTTCCCGCAAAGTACATGTGATATTCATGCTCAGGGGGTCGAACTACCCTGGATGAAAAGTTTTCAGCCTAATCGCGATTTGGACCCAAACTCAGAAAATTGGACGACCAATAGTACTGCAACTGCCATAGTAAAGAGCACTCAACGAAAGGAGCTCTCCCGACATAAGGAAATATTTTCTGTCTTTTGCCTTCGCATGGTGTTGCTATGTGCAGTTCACTTGGAATGCGTTGTTTCTGCACATGCTCGATTGCATTTAATCGAGGCTGTAAGTTGCTCGTCTGTGCAAGTAGTGCAGTAACTGTGCCGATGCCCACCCCACTGTCTCGAGTTTAGGTCAAAATCTCAATCTGGATAGTATTTTGTATCTAGGGCTAGTCGAGTCTCCTGAGCACGAATATCACACTAGTTTCCCAGGAAAACGCTTGGCACGCGTGCTAGGGGCGCCGAAGGGTCCAAACATTTTAACCACTGAAAGCTTATGAGGTCACTTTCGTGCACCAGCGACGAAAATTTCAGTCATTTTGCACGTGCGCAAATAGTATAGCGCTGGACAAAGAAAATTCAGAAAATGCAAAAGCGAAAACGTCGAGAGGACTTGAACCACAAACACCCACACCACCGTGCCAATGTCAATCTATCCCACTACTTATTCGGCCAACCAACCACTGCAAGCACGATAACCTGTGCATCCCCTATCAGCTTTCTTTGCTTCGTTTAGCAGTTACCATAAGTGATTCTACATTTTTGAACGAGATCGCAGTGGTTTCGGCGTAGGTTTGAAAACAGCCTTCTGATATGCATATACTGAACGCGGCAGCTGGAAAGCATTGCAGTAAACTGGTCAGAATTGTTTCTTTCTGAGCAACTTTTGTCACTCATTTTCTGGGCCCCGCAAAACCATTTAGCCGAATTTGAAACCGGTTTTTTGCTTCATGTATGTGACCCTATAAAATGCAAAAAACCGTTTTGAAAAAGCTCGCCATGACCTGATGGGCCTTCCTTGTAAGGGGGCGCGACTTCAGAGTGAATGCCCGCCCCATCGTCTGCCGCAGCCGCAGAGGCATAGTGGGAGCAGAAAGTTACGTGGACAGCACCACTCTTCGCTTCCGACAGCGGAGGGCATTCACTGTGAAGCCACGCTCCCTCAGCCATTACTTTGAGGTACTGTATCTTAGCCGGCTTGTCACTTTTCCGCGTGAAACTTTGCATGCTGCCCATTTATGCAAATACAACATAGATATATGGTAACAGAGGAACCCATTTCTTGTACACGATTCCATACTTGGTGAAGCTCGAGACTAATGGAACCACAATCAATTTTCAAAATGTTGCGGGACTTGTGGACTATCTGAATATGTTCACATTCTCCTAGTCAATTTTATGATGGACGTTTCCCGGCTTATTCATCGTGCGGATTCACGTGAATCTGTGATATAATATAGGCACGCACAGCACATCGTGTGCTTACTTGTCGAAGATTAGTGCCAAGGAAGGGTCCACGTGCTATAGTGATCATTTTTTCTCCTAGAACATTGAAACTATTTGCGTCTACGACTGCAGTTCGACGTTCGTCGACAACGAAGAATTCCTCGCACAAGTCAGCTGCGCGTTCGACAGTGGTACTAATTTTACGTTGCGTTTTGCAGGCACCTCACACTGCTGAAGATGGAAGGTCCAGTCCTCGATGCCCTGTTGATTTTCTCTATAATTGTGATCATATACTACTTGTGTATTCTATACGTGATCTTCACGGCAAAATCGGCAAACTTGAAATCCTCCTTTTTCCATATTTTCATGATTACAGGTACAAATTAGTTCCATGATTTATAAATAAATAAATAAATTGAAAGATTTTTATCAAGAATTTAAAACGGGAAAAGTTGTATTGAAAATTCTCGTCTTGGATCAATCTCGCAACTGTTTTGAATATGTTTTTGATGTGGAAGCATTCTGACAAGGGAAGTCTTTCAGGTCATGACGCGCTTCCGGAAAACGAATTTCCATCATGTGAGGGTATCCATACGAAACATATGACTGACTTCCATTTTTGCTGAGCGCTAAGAATGCCAAAAGAGGAGTGAAGAAAATGTTTTCAAAAGGGCGATTTTAACCCTTTTATTGTAAAGTATCCTCCTTGTAGCTTTGATCACGTGCAGATACAAAGGTGTTCTTCCATTCCTTGTACAAAACGAAGTCAAATATGAAAAAAGTAAAATCTCATTCACATCATGTAATAAAAGTGCATAGCAGTTTCATGACCGTTCCTCGACGTAGTGGCTCGGATCCCGATACTGCCGAACTTTTACAAATTCTTTTGCCTTACTTTTTACCTTCGAATATGTCTGTTTATGCCAAATGACTATGATTTTCATTGGCAGCGTGCCAGGCTGACCCTGTTTACGAATTTTCCGTGGATTTGGTGATCTGACTTTTTTGGACGCCTACGGGCCCGTAGCGCTCGAGATTCGCGGATTTGCACAAAATGAGTGCCATATTCCTGTTTAGGGGGTCTAACCACCCTTGCGGACACATTTCTAGCCAAATCTAAATTTTGACCATAACTTTGAGAAAGTATGTCTGGTCATGGGTACATGGTGTCCTTTCTACTTGCAGAAGTGAATAACTAACAAAATCGATGAAAATCAATGGAATATGCACAGCATGGCTGCCTATCGCTATAACATGACCTACCAAGCATCAAGCAAAAGAAATAGTCAGGATTTCCTTTGAAAAGTGATACCGTCGTCTTCTTCTTTGAACGTGCAGTCGAAAGTATACCAATGCCCAGCTCGAATTTTCGAATTTGGTTCAAGACTTCGATTGGACCGAAAGCTCATCCCTAGAGATAGTTCGACCTCTTGAACACGAATATCAAATCCGTTTCGCGCACAAACGCCTCGTTCAAGCGCTATGTGCGCTGAAAGGTCAGAAAATTGGATTGTCAAACTTGTTCAAAACCGGCAACAGAGGGCAGCACGGAACTCTAAATGTGATAACTGTTCTTAATCTTCAGATTCAAATGCTTACGAGCCCAAAAACTGAAAATCTAAATTTTGAAAATTTGCCCTCAGTGGAGATCGAATCAACCTCGTTTTTGACATTCGTAGTGCCGCTCAGCAAAAATGGATATCAGTAATATGGTTCTTGTGCGTACCCCTATATATGCAAAAAGCAGTTTTCAAAGAACGCGTCATAAGTTGGGAGACTTTTCTCGTGAGTACATACTGTGTCAGTATGCTAAACGACGCCTGACAATCTTGCAGTCACGTTTTCCCCACTGACTGATGACTGATTCATAGATTAGCCGTGAGTGCGTTATTTATTTACAGGTCGCAGCATGGATGAACACACATGAGAGCATTGAATGAAAATATAAAACACTGACGCTGTGCTACTTTCATATAATTTTACGATTACAAGTATGTAATTTGATGCTAGGGAGACACTATGTGGACAGAAAAAAGCGCTTGTATGCATCAGGGTAGAGTATGGGTTTCCCATATATGGCGCATCTCACAACGAGACCGGCCAAAGTTAGTCGCCCTCCCGTTGGTCTCTCGTGAGCAGATGATCAGTACTGGAAGCATATCAGACACACTGAATACTTATTCCAAGAAGTCATGGGAGGTAATATTGTCACGTCGATAAAAACTTTCTAGTGAATATGCCTTGGATCTTTTCAAAGATATGGTACGTTTCAAGTGGTAATTATGAGACGGCGGCCTCGTAGATCCCTCGTCGGAGATCCACACTAATAATGTTGAGTCTGAAGGATGTCACGACCATTTAAGAAGAGGAACTTCGAAATTTTTATCACTTAATACATAAATGAACTTATTAGAGTTGACATTCAATCCAACTCACTACTAGTTTTCATAAATTGTTATATGCTATCCACCTTGTATTCTGTTCGAAGCGTACTTGCCTCCCTTCCTTTACTGATGAGCACAGAGGGAGGTTATCTCTGAGTACAACATCCGTCTAAAGGCACATGCGTTAACAATTTTCTTTGTCCCACCCCTGTTAGCTTTTCGAACACGATTTCTTTATTAATGTTTTAACTATTAGTTCTTTTCGAATTTTGCTAGACTGAATTTGCATATATAGAACTACGCAGCCATTAGGAAAACAAGATGCCAATAGATCAGGCTAAGGGTGTTCTTATGAAATTAATTTACAATATTTCGAAAGATTGATTTTACCAAAGCTACAAACATTTTCAAAAGGTTCAAAATCATTATAGAGACTAAAACTCGCTCCATTGCGATCGCCGCGTCACTATTGCATTAGCGACGTTGCAATCGCAACTGAGCGCCCTATCTGGCTTCTGTTTAAGTTCTAGCCTTTTATCCTTCTTTTTTATCCTCTATTCCTGCCATACGTCACTTGTACGGCTGTTTTCCTTTTCCTCTGACGTGAGAAGACGAGCACGTGACCAATGGACAGAAAAATGATTTTCTCTGTTGGCCATGGGTTTGAAACGCAACAGCAGCAGCGTAGGCCATCGCTTATCGTCACAGCCACCTCGCGGCGAGACGGTGAGCGATGGCCTACGCTGTTGCTGGCGACCACGAGAATCAGCCGTTCTGGAATTTCTCATTAGTTTGACGTGTTCAACGAACACATCTCCCCATCTTTTGGGAAGTCTCCGCGGGGACGTGGACAATCTCAGGGGATCCACTCCACAGTTCTTCTTGTCCACCTATCGTCTTCTCTCCGCATTATATGACCGGCCCATCGGTGTTTGGCCTTCGATGCGTATTCCGCAGGGTCTCGTAGACGAGACATCTGCCTCAAATCGGAGCTGCTAAGCCCGGCACGATATTGAGATAGCCGGGTGTACTTCAGAAGACATCTCTCTGTGCTCTGTGAGTCACCTGCAAGGATTTCGCCGTGGCTGACGTATCAGGCCACGTCTCGGCAGCGTAACACAGAGCAGGAAGGACTTCGAGTTGAATAGAGGAGCGCGTAGGTCAGGATCCTTTAGCTGGTCGGTGGCCTCTTTAATGGACCCGTAGGCTGACCATGCAGCTCTCTTTCTTCTGTCGAGCTCTTCCTTGATGTTGTTGTCCATGTTCATGGAACGCCCAAGATAGATGTACGACTTCGTTTCGGCGATGAGAGAGCCGTCGATTTTGACATTTCCTCCATCGCACCAGGCGTTCTCCATGAACTGTGTCTTCATCCGATTGATCCGCAGTCCGATCTTACTTCCGGCTTCGTTCAGCTCTCGGAGCATCGCCTCTGCTTCATTGGTAACGCGAAAAGATGACGATGTCGTCTGCGAAACGAAGGTTCGAGGGGAATTTTCCGTCCACACATATGCCCTTGTCGTCACAGTCGAGCGACTTCATAACCCACTGCAATGCGGCAGTGAACAGCTTCGGCGAGATGGTGTCGCCTTGCCTAACGCCCTTTCCGATGGAGATGTTGATTCGGCGTTGGAAGAGCTGTATTGTCGTAGAACAGCGGTGGTAGCAGTCAGCCAGTGTTCGGATATAGGACGCGTCCACTCCTTGGTCGACCAACGCAGACAGGATAGCATCCGTTTCGACGCTGTCAAAGGCCTTTTCGTAATCGACGAAGGTTAGGACGAGGGGAAGATGGTATTTCCTGCAAACTTCAATGATCATCGCAACGGTTTGAGTGTGGTCCATGCAACTGAATCCCTGACGGAATCCAGCTTGTTCGCATGGCTGGGCCTCATCCAATGTGCGCGATATTCGCGTTAGGATGATCTTCGTGAAAAGCTTGTAGAGCACGCTCAGCAAGCTAATCGGTCAGTATTTGCGAAGATAATCCCTGTCACCTTTCTTGTGCAAGATGACAGTGCGCGAACTCCTCCACTGATCCGGGATCCGCTCTTTCTGAAGGTAGGACGTCATATTTGCGCGAGTAGTGAGCGTGGTTTCCTACTCGAAGAAGATCGGCAGAGATCTTGTCTGGCCCTGGAGCCGTGCCGCTCTTCATACTCCTAATTGCTACTCGCACTTCAGACGGCAGAATCCTTAGTGGTGTTCCTCCAGCGGGGATGTCTGGTTCTGGCAGGGGTAGTGTGCAACGGAACAGTTTGGTGTAGAACCTCTCCGTGATTGACTCCATCTCGTAACGGGAAGTAGTGACAGTTCCGTCTTCAGTTTTCAATGATGATAGCGGAATACTGAACTCGTTGAGGTCCCGACGGCACTTCTTCAGACTTCGTCTTTCCTGCGCCGCCTCTAGAATTTTTCTCTTCCTGTACTACGCAAGATCCTCTTGTAACGCATTTCTGCGCATTTCTGCAACTGGCACTGATAACCAGTCGCTCGAGATGAGTTGCATTTGGATCCAGCCTTAAACATCTCCTGCTTTCAATCAGCGTCTTGGTGTTCGATGAAATCCAATCGCTTCTGCTTGATCGTCGAAGACATGCAAGATCAGCACAGGTTTACAATCCTTTGAGAAGCAGCTTGTAGTCTTCGGTCGCGTCCTCCACGACTTGCCATTGATAACGGGATAGTGCCTCGTTCGGAAGGTTTTCGTCACACACGACTTGCTTCCTCCCCTTCGGCCGGTGACAGGTGTTCTTCTCCAGTCAAATGTCGAACCTGAGTTTGGCCCGAAGAAGGCGATGATCGGATCCACAACAGAAAGATGGCACCACGGAGGTGTCGTAGAGGCACCATCTTCTGTTTGTTAGAATGCGGTCGATCTCAGCATGAGTCGTGCCATTGGGTGACTCCCATGTCCAGCGGCGGTGTTCCTTCTTTTCAAACAACGAATTACCATGGAAGAGGCGTGCTGCAGACATGAGGTCAACGAGACGACTTCCGTTTTCGTTCCTATCGCCTATCCCGAATTTTCCGATCCTATGTTCCTTACTGTTGCCTTTTTCTAAACTTGCGTTGAGTCACCGACAACAAATTTGTAGAAGGATTTCTCTTTGCGGATGACTTCTTCCAGGTGTTCACAGAGCGCAACCAATTCGGAATCGTCAGCTGCTGCGTGTGGTGAGTAGCAGTTGATGATTGAGATGGACTTCTGATGCGGTGGATGAAGGCGTTGAGTGGCTAGACGAGGAGACGGAATCTCGTGAGAGTCGACGTGGAGGACGACAGACGGGTGCACGACAAATCCAACGCCTCCGACATTCCGCGATGGGATCTTCTCTCCACGGATAACAAGAGTCCCGTCCATCGTTAAACTGTCGTACGTCGGTTCTTCTGCTCTTTGTTTCTTGTAGCGCGATCACATGGAACTTGATGCGAGTCGCAGCGTCGAGGAAAGCATGGAGATCGGCGTTGGACGAGACTGTTCTGGCGTTGTAGGTGCAGAGCATGAAGCACTCTCCGTGCCGTGTCGAGGTGTGTCGTCATTGTCCAGAATCCATGACGTCCTGCGCAACCCGAGAATTCTTCGCCTCTCACCGGTTGTCGTACCTTCCGACGTCGGAGACGGCAGAGCCCAGTGTGTGGGGTACTGGGGCTGTTTTTCCGCTGGTTAAGCGTTTTGTTCCCTAGTGTTCTGACGAAGCGTTGCCAGCGCGTGCAGGCCCCTTCCCTCCTCAACCATCGAAACAGAGGGTAGGGGGGGTCCGCTCTTGGCTGGGTCTTTACTCCTTCTCAGCATGGTTGAACCTGCCAGGAGCATTTGCCGAAGCAAAAGACTCCCGCTGTGCATCGCAGTCCAGTCCCATTGCTACCCACTCGCCACGATGAGGCGTCGGACCATCGAGGGGATACAACATAATTATATAAGTAATTGAGGAACTCATTTTTCGTCACGATTCCTTTGTGTTCTCGTTTTTTATTTTGTCCCACATCTGGTTTCAGGCTTCTCAACTGGCTCTTAATTTTCTTCGTGAACTGCACTGTTATCGTAGAGGTTTACTAGAAACACCAGAAAATGAATAGGAAGTCGCATCGAGGCCTTCTTTCCAGAGGAATATTCTAATTAAGATTTTCCTCGACGCCACTCTGACCCCGATCACAAACACCTATCAGAAATGAACCTCGCGGTCCCACCTCTCACTACACAGATACGTGCTAGGACTCCAGAAATCGATCTCTCTTCATTTAATATGTGGCGTCTTCGTGACACCCTACATAGGCCAGAGCTCTCTATCAGTCGGAGGAACGCAACGAATTTTGTGACAGTTGCTTTTTGTCATTCTCTATGAGTATGATCACCTCACAAGTAATGCAGAGGTTACCACAAGAACACTGATGATGAAACACCGATTATGATAACACCAGTCGGCTTGGCCGGCTGACGCCGGCCAATCCGACTGGTCCGGGCCGGCTTCGCCGGCTCTGGGGCCGCCTTTGGCGGCCCAGGGGTCGGCTACGCCGGCCTTAAAGGGGGCGACTCTCGGCTCGTTGGCACAATTCTACTATCCCTTGTATTTTCAGATCACTGTGGACGGGGCGCAACATTGTCTGTGTGTGCCCCTGATTTCCTCGCTCATGCTCTACCTATCCCTTCTTGAGCGGAGTTTTTGAGGCATGTTGGAACGGAATTATTCCGTTTAAACTCTACCTATTTGATTTACGCTCCGCTGTTTTCAGCTGATTATCAAATTTTCAGGGCATGCCCCCCGCATTGTGGGCGGGACATTACATCTTCCATGTACTCCCCCTTATTTCTTCGCCCATGCTCTCATCCCTCCTTGAGCGAAGTTTGTAGGCCATGCTGGAATGGAGTCATGAATTTTTGTTTAAGCTCCGCCTATTCGAACTACGCTCCGCTCACCGCCTTTGCAGGCTTCACAGAATCGTGTCACCGACCTTATCCTAACTTCTTCCTACGTCTGATCGCTCAGCTATACCTATTCCTCCATAAACCTGATTTTTAGGCCATGGTGGATCGGAGTTATCAATTTTTATCCTATCCGCTTCGCCCGCTTATATTACGCTCCTCCCACCACACTTACAGATTTCATGGATTAGTGCTGCCGACCTCATCCCAACTTCCCCCTATGTCTGGTCCCTCTATGAAGCTAGTTTTTAGGCCTTAGTGGAACGGAGTTATGAATTTTCGCCCTAAGCTCCGCCTATCTGAATTCCATAGAATTGTGCTGCCGACCTTATCCCAGCTTCTTCCTACGTCTGGGTCACTTTGGAACTGAATTAGACTGTTTTCAGCTGATTATTCAATTTTCGGTACTTGTCCCGCCCATTGTGGGCGGGGCGTGACATTTTCCATGTGCTCCCCCTTATTGCTTCTCCCATGTTTTCATCCCCCTTGAACGAAGTTTTTAGGTCATGCTGGAACGGAGTTATGAATTTTTGTTTTCAGCTCCGCCTATTCGAATTACGCTCCGCCCATCGCCCTTATAGGCTTCATAACACCGTGTTACCCATTTTATCTGAACTTCTCCCCATGTCTGGGTCATTTTGGAACTGAATTAGATTGTTTTCAGCTGACTATCAAATTTTCAGGGCATGCCCCGCTCATTGCGGGCGGGGCGTGACATCTTCCATGTACTCCCCTTATTTCTTCGCCCATGTTCCCATCCCTCCTTAAACGGAGTTTTTATGTCATGCAGGAACGGAGTTTTTGTCTTAAACTCCGCCTTCTTATATTGCGCTCCTCCCACCGCCCCTGCAGGCTTTACAGAAGCGTTCCACCGAAAAAAATCCAGGGTCCCAGCTTTGCTGCGACGCGAGATATGGATTTCCCCCCATTCGCCTTCCGAGGCTCCTTATCAGCCCTTATCAGTTGCTATCACTTCCGATTCCTCACCACTGATGTTCCCTTACTACCCCCTATATCACTTCAAAATTTCAGAGTCCCAGCTTCTTTGCGACGCGAGATATGAATTTCCCCCCATTCGCCTTCCGAGGCTCCTTATCAGCCCTTATCAGTTGCTATCACTTCCGATTCCTCACCACTGATGTCCTCTTATTACCCCCTATATAACTTCAAAATTTCGAGTCCCAGCTCTACTGCGACGCGAGATATAAATTTCGTGACAGACAGACAGACAGACAGACAGACTAGCCGATTATATATAGTAGTGATAGCAGGGCACACACCATCGGAGGTTCTCAGTGCTTTCCCCATCCTTTATAGAACTCGTGACTCCATCCATTTCAAGACATGAGATATAAATTTCGTGAGAGGAAGAAAGAAGGAATCAGAAATACGGATATTTGTAGCGGATCATACATAGTGTGCCATGAAGTCGGTAACACTCAAACTATGTGGCTGCTGTGCTACGAAACGCAGTAAATCTCTACAAATTGTTTGTGTTAGGATCTTGTTTTGAGAACAAACGCTTAGACTTTGATGTGGCAGCACACACCAGTCACAACAACCGAAGGGCGTATGAGATACGCTATGGGATGACACAACTCGTGATAGAGTTATCATAAACGAAAAATTGTTCGGGAAAATAAAAAGATTATCGTGAGAGCGACTTTAGTCCATATTTTTGATGTAATGATGGGATCTGTGTTACCAGTTTCAATAGGGAAAGGGTGATCAACCAGAAATTGCCCTCACGAATGTTCTGAACGGATGTAGTTGTGAGCTCCAACAGAACTGCCAACACACTCTTTGGAACCGGCTCTGCAGCAAGCAAGGGAGAGAAGACTCAAGGGCCGTGTATAGCCAGCATTCAATTGATTTGTCTATGACTTTTGTGATTATAGCTCCTCATCACTCCAACTGTACTTACATACCACCATGTAAGCTCGGATTTCCCATAATAACGCTGTGTGCCTTTCCCGAGAAATACGTGAATCCCGCCTTAGCTGAGTCTTTTGTCGAAGACGTGATATCAAAGTGTCTTGCTTAATTCCGAAGTGTGGGCTGTAACATCCCACACTTCGGAATTAACGCAATAATCTTCATAAAATCCAGTACATTTCACTTTGATTCGTGGTCTCTGTGAGGCAGTCATCTTGCTACCGTGTTGCTGGTGCACGCAGCATGTAGCAAGATAGATTCGCTTCTGATCGCTCGTGCAACGAGACCTCTCGACAGCTAGAGCGCATCGAAGGTGAATTTTGAGCCGTGCAAAATGCAGGAGCAGCTGCCTGTGCACTCCCCCGCCGCAGCTCTCTCTGCATTTGCCATGTATTCTGTCATCGCACTGTGTACATCAACTTTTAAGATTTTGACTTGCTCGTCTTCAACAGGCGAAATTGAACTTATGAAATATTTTACCCGCCCTTGAATCATCTTACAACTTCTCCTGTACCGCCTCACCCCAATGGATCCTTGTTTCCACGCATATTTGATTACAAGTATGATGGATCCCCCATATACATATAGAATGGATCACCATAGAGAAAAGTGAAAATTCGCTTCATCAGCACATATGAAATGTATGAAATGAGAATTTCCTTGCTTCATTTAGCCAGAGAAGTAGACCAGGAGGGAGAATGTAGAGATGATAGATCACACACGAGGCACTGACGTTAATGTCAATCGCACTGAGCGTGGGTGGTGCCACGCTATGATCAGCTGATGAACGAGGTCTTACTGCCTTCATCACTCAACCCTGGGTCGCTAAGAGAGTATAATTCCTGCAGATGCCAACCAATGTTCTACTTGACTATCTGCACAACACTCAGAGGTCTTTCTAACCCTTGCTGCCTTATACGTCAGTGCCTACTACTGCCTTGTGCAATAATTGCAATAATGTAATACAATGCAATAATGCCTCCATTTATAGGTATTTGTGACATTTTGGGAATCGTTGCACTGCAGTGGATTCGAGTAGAATACAAGTCTAGCTCTGGTAAGTCTACGCGTTAAACGTTATTCAAATGAAAGTGGTTCAGCCCATCTAAACTGATGGCTGGCTTTATTGCAGGACCATCTTTCGAATTAGTGACTCGTTTGGCGTCGAGTATGACTGGAATTAACTTTTTCACACACATCCTTGGATGTTTTCTGATGACATGTAACCGATTCACTGCCGTTCGCTTTCCGCAACAACAGTCGCAAGTGATTTCTGACCACTTAGTATTTTATGTTCCAGCACTGGTTCACACTCATAAGCTTGTTCCTTGAGGTCATTTCAGATATGGTGCAAAAGAAATGTGTGGGCTTTGCTCATCTTCGAGATTGTTTTCTCAATTGCAGTTCACTACCAATCAATTGTTCTGAATTTTGTCTACAAGCCAAAGCCCGACGGAGGATGGATAATCATCGGGCGTAGTGGCTCAGCAAATGTAATGGATTTCTCTGTCTATTGAAAATGAAGTTGCCTCTCACAGTCCCGTCCGTCATTTTATTTTAAGAAACAAGAAAAGACTCTCTTTTAAAATCCTGAAGGAAACCCCTTTACTCGTTAAACTTGATGACGAGCCCCTCTACAATACCAGTTCTACTTTTGAATGCGACAACCGCACAAGAACACGAATTTGTCGTCAACCTATAACACTAGTAGATCCCCCAAAAATCAACGTGGAGCGCACATAAAGCCGGAAATTCACTGGAACCCAATCTTGGTGCGCGTTGTAACGACCGCACAGTCAGAATGCAACACGCCTCAGTAGTCTGATGCGGATGTGCAGATATTTCACTGCACGCCAGTCAAGCTGCCACTTTATCAGAGCATCTCGTACATCGGCCAATCGACCAGAATTTTGGTATTCCCTTTTGTTTTTGCCATTTAGACGAATATGCGTTTTCATTTCGGCAAGGATACTTTTTACAAACTGTGCCTAGCCTTCAGCCTGAAAATTGTGCTTCAACGCTACAGAATTTCTTGCGATTTCATCTTGTAAGTTACAGCAACAATCCATAATTCAGGAAACTCGTGTCATAGAATCGGTTGTAGCGATTGTGTACGAAATAGTGAGTATTGTGGTTATCTCCTACACCATTTATCTTATTCGTAACGAGCTGCAAAGCAACCGCAGCCTGGCTCGGGACGCGGTAAGTGCTCTTCTTTTCTGTTACACTGGGGAATAGGCACTGAAAGCAAGATGGAGGAATGAATTGAAAATGGGTTGAAGACGCGTCTTTATCGCACGCAGTCTGTTTGCTCGGCTGACCACTCGCTCCAGTATCTTACGAAGAGTGTGTGTAACTGAGAAAGATGGAATGTGATCTAAAGTAGGATCCTTCACTGCGACATGCGTGCTGTGCGTGCCAGGAACAAAGTGTTTAGATAGGTACTAAGGTGAGTGCCTTGTTGTGCTTATTTAACGTAGAACACAAAATCGGAAACAGAAGCGATCACTGTGCTCTACGAATTGACTTGAGGGTAGAATTTGGCTCTACGAATTGACTTGAGGGTAGAATTTGGTAAACGCTATCTTCAGATCATGATTGAGCGTGATCCTGATCATACTAAGAGCATTATTAGAAGGTTCGTTTTCCAGGGTCTTTTGTTTGTGACGGTCATCAGTTGCATCATGAGCATTTTGCAGTGTATTTACGATATGACGATCCTTTTTCATGTAGAAACTACGTTACAATGGATGGATGAGCTGGTGAGGACCCAATTCGGTGCACTCATACGATACTACCACTCGGGTAGAAGTGTTCGCCACAGGGTGAGCACATCTCGTCAGACTTCTGGGAAACAGCGTCAGTCTTCAGACACTTCGGTCTATTACATAAGTGGTTAAGATGAAATCCAGGTTTGTAATAGTTGCGATGTTACTGAACCATTTCCTGAGGCGGTAACAGGAAGAGTAAACCGTATCGACTACTGGCTACATGAAATCCCAATGGTTATCATGTTAAGGAAAGGGTAAGCATCAGCCACTGACAAATGGTTCTTCCCAATAGAATAAGCTGTTCAATTATTAGACAGACCAGCTAAGCTATCGCACGGTACTGCGCGTGTAAGACGATAGAATTGGCTTGGGCGAGATTGAGCGACTGCTATCAGAGAAATTAATATCGCATAATTCCACACTGTGATAAGGGCAGCACTGAGCGCTCAACTCGTAACTCCACAAATATTCATCACTACTCAGGATTCAACTTAGCTAAAAGGTCAAAATAACCTACAGATATCGGAGAGAAAATCATGTTCACTTGCTGAGAATTTGGTGCCTGAGCCTTATTGTTGGCTGATGATTCAGTTTCTATTGTTGCATATCACATCTGTACTTTTCTATAATTCAGCGGTCGACACTTTTGTAACAACTGATATCGGATCAGGAAGAAGTCTGTTGGAGAAGAATGTTGTTGAATCACTGATCATTTGACATTTAGGTCAAAGGGTCATTACCCAAGAGTTTAGATAGTATAGCGGTCAGTATTTTGGGTTTGATGGCATCGACAAGCATCAATTTGTCCATCCATTATGCATCTAACTCTTATATCTTGGTATTAGATTGAATTGCCAGTCACTCATGCCTATCATTTGCTAAGCATGCACCACTACTTTTTGAAAGTTTCGATGATCTACCTAAATACCCTTAGTTGCTCTTACAATTAGTACTGTTTTAGAAAATGGTTCACTGCTTCGCTCTTGCAAATTCAGATGCATCTAGGCACTCATGTGAATCGCAGTATAAGAAGACAGACGGCACTATTTCGGTGGCAAGGTAGTTCAGCGGTTGATACACTGCTGAGCACAATCCAAATATGCTCATACGGGACTGTGAGCAACATACTTCAGCTATAGTAATCGTATTAAAGTAGTAACAGGTGTGCAGGAGTTTCCATTCACTTGCTAGTGCTATGCTCTTATCAGCCTTTATCAGTCGTTATCAGATTCGATCCGCCACCTTTGAAGCTCCCTTTAACTATTTGTGTGAACACTCCACTGTCAGTTGAGAAAGCGCAACGACTTCTGTGACCTGTACCTTCTGGTGTTCCTTATCGAATTTTGCCCATAGTTATCTATCGGAATCACCCACCACTAATGCCTTCGTTCCACCCCGCAGAACACCTATGAGTGTGAGGTTGAAGCCAAAAGCGAAAAGAGTCTAGCAACGTTGGCCTTTTTACCCGCCTTATCAGCTCTTATCTCCCCTTAATGCCCCTATATCATTTGCAGAATTAAGGATCCCATGACGGCTGTGATGCGAGATATAAATTTCGTGACGGACAGAGAGATATACACACATGCGGACAGACATGTTTACCCGATTGTCTGTACTAGGATGGGCGGAAGTGGTGTAGTGGCAGGTGGCGAGCCTCACTCTCATGGTTCGGGAATCAAATCCTACATCAACGCCCGCGCAGGCCAACCAAGCCTTCAATCCCTCCGGGGTCGGCAAATTGGGACCAGGCTAGTCTGGGAGGATGAAAGCACTGAGTTGTACATCAGCTGACCACCGCGAGACATTGCATAGGACATCACATTCGCCAGCCACCACGATTCTCAATGGAACTGCGGGCATTACAAGAAGGGACTGATTCACGTCGAAAACCTTCATCCTTTTTGAACTTTTTATCCTCTCTAGGACTGCTATCGATCGGTGCAATCTAATCCACGCTTACCGGCCGCTAGACTACATGATATCTTAAACAATGGAGAGGTGGCCTTCTGAAGAGCACAGTTTAGCAATGGAGGGGAGTGAGGTATTCATTGGTGCACTAGCAGTGATGTTTGCTCTTGGATCCGATCCTGGTCTTTAATGAATGTTTTGCCCACAAAGCATCAAATATGTCCAACTCGTGCAGGCAATCTTCCTTTCCCTTTTCTCGCTTTATTCTTTTTGTGACCCTTACTGTTCTTGACTACTGGTTTTATGTAGTTATCTACTGAGACGAGCTCTGCTGCCCTGAAACTGTTCGCATTTCAGTGCGATATCGACTTATTCCTTTTGTTGTCAATAAATGCCTTCAGCATCATTTTTCTGAGCCGCGCCTTACGACAAGAATTCCGACAACGGCTGTGCTGGAAACCTGCTGAATTGCATTCATTCCATACGACTGTGAGAGTCTTTTGAACAGATTCTCTTAGAGAGTATAAAAGTAGGCATTTTTCATTTTTATTTTTCGATCTTATCAGAATACTTGTATTAGGTCTGTGCAGAATAAATGGCCAAAACGGACCACTTTTTTTTAAAACGCCATAACTTCGCTCAGACACAGCTTTATTTGTCGAAGTAAAAATCTTTCGAATCTACACAACCTTGCCAACGATCTGGTAAATCATGCAATTAGGATAAAATTCTGGGTTATTAATAAAGTCAACGATGGCATTTTCAATCTGCATGGTATCGGCGAATTTTTTCTGACGCAAGTTTCCATCGAGAACCCGGAAAAGTGGTAATCAGTCAAGGATTGGTCTGGGGAATAAGGGAGAGGGAGAGTCTCGATGCCCAACTGCATCAGTTTCTGCCGGGTGACTTGTGAAGTGTGGAATTTTGCGTTGTTTTGCGCACCCATAAAAAGCTGATGCGGTTAGGCATTGAGACTCTCCCTCACCGTCCTTATTTCTCAGACCTATCCCCAACGGATTAATATTTTTTCCGTGTTCTCGATGCAAATCTGCATCAGGAAGAGTTCGCCGATACTATGCAGGGTGAAAATGCCACTCTCGCCTTTACTAACTTTCGCAATTTAGAATTTTATCATGATGGCATATTTTTTTACCAGATCGTTAGCAAAATTCTGTAGATTCGAATAATTTTTATTTCAACAAATAAAGTTGTGCTGAGCGAAGTTATGGCCTGTTTATTATTACAGGCCATTTATTCTGCATACACCTAATAGTTACTAGTTTTCCCTTGATAAATTTGTACGCACATTGTGAATATGATGCTGTACAGCGTCACAAGAGAACTGAGCTCAAAAGAAAAAAATCCAAGACGAACCTCGCCTGGTCGGCTTCTAGCTCGGCATGTTTGTGTGATTACATTGGTTATGTTTTTCTAGGATACTGTTCAGATATCTTACAGACTGCATCTTTAGTGCTATGGCTAGAGCGCAGAGAAGCCATAGCGCTAGCCGAATCGGGTTTTAATTCTGCATATAAACGATTCTGATGAGCAAATTCGTGCTTTTTTTATCCTATGTTAGCTCAGGTGAATACGCGTAAGTGGTTGTTTAGTCTTGTGTAGCGATTTTTTCGTAATATACTGAGGAAAGAATAATTCAATCGTTTTCTCTTTTACTTAGCTGTATGTAGGCATAAAATAACCTTGAGAGTGCCTATAAGCAGAAATTGGGTGCGACTTGCTTTTGTCGAGTGCCCCCCTAACTCCTATAGCACCGTTTTCATTGGAGTGAACTTTATCCAAAACGTGCATTGTCTTTACAGTGCATTTTATGCAGGATTTGCCACTCTCCTAAGAGGATGCGCATTCAGTTTTCACTACTTTGTTTTCATTATCTGCGCGTGCGCTATCAAAATGCTATTAAAAAAACCTTTCATGCCAAGGGTTTTCTGAATCTTAAATCTTGTTATGTTGAGCGGTATTGGTTCTTTGAAATGCTTTCATATTGTCGCTGCTTTAGTTCAAGTTATCGGAACTAGCATAGACTTCGTGATTTACAGCACTGAAGCTGTAGAGTGGTATGTTATTTTGATGTGATACGATTCTAGGCTGCTTCACCTTTAAACCGCGGAACCGTCATTAATTGAACACGTATCTTGATGAACAGGGTTGATTATAGTTATATGGATGTTATGAAGGTGAATAAATTAGTCGTGTAAGCGTATTATGTAGAGTGGTGTGACTTCAATTCGACCTATGTGAGTTCATCCTTTTCATTCACATGGTTCTGACTCTGTGAAGGCTGTTCTGTATGCGCATATGGAATACATCGCGCTTTTCAACCAATTATAATTTGTGATTGTAACAGAACTTGATTTTTTCATCACTTAGAATTGGTTGGTATGGCAGGAACTTCGCAAATATGTTATTATGGGACGCAACTTATATGCTTACTCGTTTCGTTCTCATTGAAAATGATCGAGAGCGCGTAATCCTCTCCTTATAATCATAAGACGGATTTCGCCTTCCTGCTCCATTTTGCGCAAAAAGTTCGCAAAAATATCAAGCTTGGTTAGTAGCAATTTCTCTATTATCACGCTTGTGCTGGTCTTGACAAGACTTTCAAAATAGAGGCCAAACCCAAAAGCAAAATCGTATTAGATTGAAATTATTCATGTAAAAGGTGCACTTATCGTTCTAGACTGCTCATTCAGTCTTCGAAACATTTTATCAAGCGAGAGGAACAGCTCTGGACAGTATCTCAAAAATCACGACTTTACTAATTAGTACATTTAATATGTCGGCATTTCGATGACGCAGAATCAGAGTCCTACACACATACAGTGCTCTGCATAATTATGCATCCACCTATAAATTGTCCAAAGACTCTGTTCGCAGAGTGATTCAAAAAAGTCTCTAAGTGAAAGATGTAGCTAGTGTGGACGTGCATTCGCGCATCCATGAAAAACTTCAGCCAAGAAACATAGAAGATTCTTTTCTTAATTTGTTTTGAAAATGGCGCTTATACCATTCTTCAAAATTATACAACCACTGAACAGATTGACGTATTCGTCAACCGAGAAACAATGAAAAAGAGAAAAAAGCTGATTTTGCGATTATTTGTTCCACTATTGCTTCGAATAGCCACAAATTTTGATGATTTAGGTCCATATAAAGATTTTCAGAATGTTTTTAGACCACATGCTGCTACGCTTCGATGAAAACGTTTTTAAACTCCCTGACTCCTTCCAATCGGTCTGATTTCTTTTCCCAATGAAACTACAGACAATGTTCCATCAGGTAAAGATCGGAGCCGTTCTTTATCCGGGTCAGAAGATCCATTCGGTGACGGCTTCACCATGATCGAGTGTTCCAGTTGACATGAGATGGTCCATTAACTTGCATGAAAAGAAGTTTTGGTGAAGATTTCGAGACGCATGACAAGAAAGCGGTACGCCGCACAAAAACCCGGTAATCGGATGGTTCATCCTTTCAAGAACGAAACGAAAATTCGAATGATCATTTGGTCCCACACCATGATGAATTGTCCGAAAATTCCCTCAAGTTTGTACACCTTTCTCCTTTTGTATTTTCTCCAGATTGTTCCGTTTGATGAAAAAAGGGTTCAGCTATGACGCCCCCGACGGCTACCGGCACTATCGCTCGAGGGACAAACTTAATTTTTCAAGAAGAACTTTAAAGAAGGAGGTGTCATGGTGACGGACCAAATGATCATTCGAATTTTTGTTTCGTTCTTGGAAGGATGACCATCCAATTGCCGAGCCTTTGTGCGCCGTACCCTTCTCTTGTCATGCGTCTCGAAATCTCCACCAAAATCTTGTTTTCATACAAGTTAATGGACCATCCCATGTCAACTGGAACACTCGATCATGGTGAAGCCGTCAGCGAATGGACCTTCTGACCCTGATGACGAACGCCTCCGATCTTTACCTGATGGAACATTGTCTGAAGTTTCATTGGGAAAAGAAATCAGACCGATTGGAAGGAGTCAGGGAGTTTAAAGACGTTTTCATCGAAGCGTGGCAGCATGCGGTCTAAAAACATTCTGAAAATCTTTATGTGGACCTAAATCATCAAAATTTGTGGCTATTCGAAGCAATAGAGGACGAATACGTCGGTTGAAGAATACGTCAATCTGTTCAGTGCTTGTATTATTTTGAAGAATGGTATAAGCGCCATTTTCAAAACAAATTAAGAAAAGAATCTTCTATGTTTCTGGCGAGTTTTTGGACAATTTATAGGTGGATGTATAATTATGCAGAGCACTGTAGGTACAGTGAGAAGTAGGATTTGTTCAACGCAAAGAGGCGTCGTGCATTAAATACTGCCTAAGGGAATGATATTCACAGAATGAGCACCAAATGAAACGACGAATCCGAAGACATCACACCTCAAGCAGGACTAAATGGCATGGGAGTTTAGCGCGCTCGGGAAAGATAATATGCTTCAGTACGGAAGCCGCGACGCGACCGTACAAGGGAGAGCAATGCCTTATTTTGCCGTTTAAGTTCTTCTGTTTACAACCGCACAAGCTGAGCATTTGATTTTTGTTTGATGTCCATGGTTTTTATGCCTTTTTTCTTTCTCGAAAATAATTACTCCTTTCATTTACCTGTGCTCGTGTTAGTCTAATTTCATTATTTCAGTGGTCCCTCTCTTCGATACCGTTGAAGACTTCATGGCCCTCTACAATCGTATACAGACTGCAAGTGGTCTCAGCTGGGGGTTCAGATTACTATCTGTGCAAGTAGGTATGTTTTCTCGTTTTCTTTTCGCTTTACGAGCACCTTTCGAAGAAACATTCACTCTGGTTGGTTTTGTTTTCATTTCGCTAATACAATCGTCTTGCAAAATAGATTTGGGACCAACGAGTATAGCGAGTTCCAGGGTATAAAACCAATGTGGATGGACGACAGCAACGTGAAGGGTGGTCGTCGGCTTGTATTGTCGATGAACAGGTAAACCTATCCGAATATATTTCACAGTTTGGGACTGTAAAACCCATTGGCTAGCTGAACTGGGGTAGTTTAGCGTTTTGCTGCTCGTCTTTTTTACGGGAATGACACTTTGAGTGTGTGTTCGAAACGGCGCTGCATGTAATCTTAGTTTCTACCTGAGTTGCTCGTTACTTGTGCTCCATTTCAGTACACTAGTCTTATTCTAACGACGCGTTGTAGTCAGGTTTCATTTTCTGAGGTCACGTATAGATTATGGGTAAGAATTTCATATAATGTGGAAATAAAATACCGTGTTCCTGATTTCCATTTTTGTCCCGAGGTGACGCTTTATATGAATACGTCCTAACACTGGGCACATTGTGCAGCTTGTTATTCGAGAATTGAAAGTATTCCGTTTGCTATCGTGTTTTCTGATCCCTTCAATCTACTTCAGTTGATGGTATTGTCATGGGTGTAGACGCTTCTGATTTGTGTGAATCATATCTAAAGACTAGAAGAAAAGTGAACTTATCTACTGTTCAGAGCTTGCCCTACCATAGGAACGACAAGAAGGAACTGAAGAGGTTGAAATGGGAAAGTCGTTCAGTTTTCAACTTATTTATTGGGTGAAATTCTTCAATGAAAAATTCAAAGTAACCGGTCAGATAGTTCTCTTGCAAGGTGTAAAAACACATGTTGTTTAAACTTCAGAGCGTCATAAACATAAGTTTAGGAACCTTGACAAGAAGAAGAATATTTCCATCAGCAACGAACTAGCACTTACAACCACATCACATCTTTAGAACCAACGTAAAGGCGGGCGTTGTTTGAGCAATGCGCCTGAACATTTACAAAGTTGCATACAACCCTAATAGAGACAAAAGTAAATTCGAAAAGAATCGAAAGCAACGAAACGGGGAAAAATGACAAAAAAATTCATATCAAAACCTGACATTCATTACAAAATCTTGTGCTGGTCACCTGGAGTAGAACATACGAGGCATTAAAGACAGCATTGGGGGTAATATGGTTAATGGAAAATCCCTAGAAGAAGTGACTCACATGGAAACTATACGCCTGGGGACCTTACCGATCTCATACTCTGACTCACCGATAGCGTCTTCATCGCACATTTCATAGCTGTCATAGAAAAATCAAATAGCTTGACAGTTTCGTGGAATTGGGGACTGAGATTTGTCCCAATTGGATGGAACGTCACAACACTAACTTCCTGCAATGAAGAACAAGACCTAATAGCTCCATTTGACTTTATCATTACGTGATAGTGTGCTAATCATCATTCGATGAAATAGACGCAGAGCACTTTACAGCAAGCACATCAATCATTTGATGTGCTTGCTGGGCCGACTCATGCTTCACAGCTCAAACTGTAAAGCAACTGATTCAATATAAATCAAGCGACTAAGAGTAAAATGAAATGGAGGCAGATAGTGTTGGTGGGATTTGACATGGGGAATCAAAAACAGCCATCAAGTAATAAATAAACATTAATAAACAATAAAAAAGACAACAGTAGGGCAGAAATCAGCTGACTGATTATTGCTCGACCAAAACATTAGAAGTGGCAAGAAGCCAAGCCATTTTCATGGCACAATTCTCGTCTGACCCTCTGGGGGTAAGGCTCTCATTTTCCATGTTCTAGGTGTTTTTTGAAGGTTTTTCCTTGCTACTGAGCAACTTACCGGCTCTACCTCCATTTTTGTGCGCGAATATGGTCACCTTTTTGTCGTGCGGTGTGCCTTTAACGGTCAAAAATACTCTAGAGAGAAATGAAACGGAAGGTGTAACTCGAAGACCCGTCAGGTTAGGCCTCACAATTATAGGATTAGGATTAGGATTTATTATCGGTTAAAAACAAATAAGACAAAACAAAACAAACTGTTTACAAAGTGACCGATAAAAACATAATCAGAGACAGAAACAGATGAGCGGCTTAGTAGAGCATAAAATGACTGGAGGTGGGTGGGGAACGGGTGAGGTTGAGTGGAGGCGAAAGGTGGTGAAGAGCAGTGGGCCGCCAACACTGCAAGTCGCAAGATCTGTGGTGCGCCTCCGGATACCATCTTAGTAGGTCCGTCAACACCACCAACGTCCACTCAAATCCATATAGGGCGTTTCTGGGGATCACACACTGCTCAAGTGAAGCATGTTAAAATAACGAGTTACAAAAACAGTCACAACAAGGGTTAGCAAACAGATCAAAAAATTATAGTACTACTCAAGGACAGATACACCCCCTAAGTAAATAAATAATACACATACAATAAAAGCTTCAAACAAACTTCAAAATGACTCTTCGTGCACTTTCAGTGTACAACTGTGAAGGGTTTCAAGGTGGGATAATCACGCGACGGTTCGCCGGAACGCCCTCCACGCCCTTCCACCAATCATTGGCGAGATGCCATCCACTTTCAGCGAGAGTAACTGCGCTAAAAAAAATTTTTCCATGTTGTGTGGCATTTGCTGGAATAGAAATTGTAGAAATCATCGTGAAGCTGGTGGTAGTTGGTTTCCATAGCCCACTGCACAATACTTTCAATATTATTAAAGGAAGGTCGAATGCGTGGTGGGCGATCAGTCCTGAGCA
Source organism: Trichostrongylus colubriformis (assembly GCA_963978905.1). Classification (NCBI taxonomy): domain Eukaryota; kingdom Metazoa; phylum Nematoda; class Chromadorea; order Rhabditida; family Trichostrongylidae; genus Trichostrongylus; species Trichostrongylus colubriformis. The sequence continues at coordinate 28,669,611 of OZ022259.1, read as the reverse complement.
CTTTGCCCTTTATTCTTCAACTTTCGTAGGGTAGTTAATGTTGCTATGGTCGCTGAGTAATGCTTGGATTAACTGTGACGGGAAATGAAAAACTTTGCTTGACAGAGAAGATGATCGATCCACCATACGCGGAAGTAAAATCATGAAAAAACTCTTTCAAGCTTCCTTCGCTCCATCACTTCTGCTCTCGCGTGTGCCTTTTCCAATAACTGTCCTCAGCGGATGATTCGCCGGAATCACTGACACTGATGTCTCATTCGCTTCCCAACGAGAGCTCCGACACCGACGCCAGCGGACCAGCTCATTACGAGCTTTGTTATCTACGCCACTCTCCGACTAATACTAATTCAATCGAGCATGAATGATGGCTGAAAGTAGTCGGAATGGCCTTCTGACTACGGCTCTATTTATTCACTCGTGTTTTCCCATAGCTCATTATGAACCTGTCGTTTGAATCAACGATTCGGCTAAATTAGAGTTCCACATTAAAGCTTTGTTCATTTCCTTTCCATAAATATCCCAGGAATTCGAGAGAATATCTCCAATACCTGGCATTCCTGCTTTTTAAAGTATATCATCCACGAATCTTGGAAAATACATCCTTATGTCAAGTATGTCGTGATCTTTCTGTATTCGTTTCTCTTCTCTGTGGATTTCTTGCTTTTATTCCCCACCAGATTCTTCCACCTTCAGTCTTGCATGATTGAGAACACATGAAAGCTGGTTATAGGGCAATTCAAAGGCTAGGAAAATTGTGTGTCCAATGCAACGTATCTGTACTTTTCGGAGGGATAAATTGGGAAGTCTGAACACCAAGTTGCAATTTATATTATCAGTTATGAGTACCGAGCATCCGATTGCTATAAAGATTCAATTCCACGGTGGAGATTACAGTAAGACATAGCTTCATCTTAGCTGTCCGAGCTGTCTTAGATTCATCTTAGCTGTCATAAATACTGTTTCTGTTTTGTATGGGTTCGAACTGCCGATCAAAGCCGATGTTCTGAGTTCATCACGGATTTCGCCCTCCACTTTTTTATAATTTCATTTTCACTGAACGGAACACTTTCCTCTCGGACGGCAGGAATCGTATTTTGTGAACAAATAGCGGTCGTTCCAGAGTTTAAAGAAAAGCTTCTTGAAAAGATAGCTAGAGCATAGGAAAACGGCCCGAGATCGAAAATCATGACTTTTTCCTTTTCTTTGTTTTAGGTTTTCTTCGATGGAAAATCTGATTTATTGTTTGAAAGCAGTTTCTTTGGTTGAATACTTTCTTTAATGGGGATCTAGACATTCCCCTGCTCTCTCTCAGAGAGTAACCGGAATCCCAACGTGTCCATTATGCGCTTCTGTCAATGACACTGCTCGCATCCTTCTTGGTCATAGCGTCCAGCTCACATCATGCCGCTCGCATCCGAAAGCATTTCTACCACTTATCAAGCCAAATTGTTAAGAACCACTGAAGCTTGCTGTTCACTCTAGGCTCGTCTGTCGACCTGTCTATGTCTAATGCAAGGAGAAAACATCTTCAAAGTTTATATTTGTAGTTATGTACGTTTTTTATTTATTCTTCTTATTTATTCTTAATCTGGAAATGGACTCGCTTGTTGGTCTAAATTTGTACGAAACTATATGTATGTTCATAGTATCGCGCATATTTGGATCAACTTGTATGCTTGACTGTCAATTGATTAACCTATTTATGTGTACACAAATGTTTTTCAGTTTATTTTCTATTTCTTCAATCATTCTTCAACTCACTTTTCGTGCTTTCTTCTTTTTTTTGTTAGAAATCGGAAAATTATATGAAAATAGTAACAATAGTAATATGTATTTTTTAATAAGTTGTTCCGTATTTCGGTGCGTTTTAATTATGAGCGCTGACCTTACGATTACCATCATCAAATGATATATTGAATACGTTATTTGATGATGTTAATGGTAAGGTCAGAGCTCATAATGTATGTGTTGGCTTAATGTATTTATGCTAAAGTCAAGTATAACAAATGCTAAGCACGATTTATGAGAATTAGCCTGTAATTTCAATTTTCTCTTTTTACTCCCGAAAAATTCCCGGGCACTTATAAGGAAGCGATGCCGCTGTGGACTCTCTAAGGTCACTCGTAAGTTTGAATGACAATGGCTGGGTGCGCCATGTACTTGTTGTTAGAGTTTTAGACTGCAGATTCAGGTAAGGTTGATATAGTTGTAAAGATCTACAAGATCCTACTCTTGAGCGAGCTGACTACTCCAGGCGTCGAGACTTACTCGTCCATTTTGAAAGATGAAAATGGGATGAAATGAATCAAATTAACTGTGAGTACAGCTTAAAACGGTGGTACGACGCGACGTGGGAGATGAAAACTCCTAAATTAAGTCACATGAATTGACTGGAGCCTAAAAAATTCCATAAATGCGGTGAATTTACCGATGACAAAGCGTCCTTGAGCTTCGCAGAAGGCATACTTTCTAACAGCTTGACCCGCCCATTTTCAAAATCAACGATTAGAGAGCGCACTTACTTTTCAGGTTTTTAGCCACTTCACTCCGTTTTTCTCTTTTTCACCTTCTTCTGCACTTCGACTTTCGCATCCATAACCTCCATATTCGTCTCGATCTAGCCTTACCACTGCCGTCAAAGCGCCAGGCCACTGCTGGTGCTGATTGATATGGCACCCAAAGATGGGAAGGGCAATTTTGACTTACGGTACGAGTTTACGGCCGTTTGCAGTATGTTCATTGCACACATGACGCCTTGTCAAAACGTCGACTGTTAGATCATTGATTTTTTGTTATAAACTCACTTTTTCTCACTATTTCGCTCGTTCTCCTTTTCTTTGCTTAAGTTGTTTGTTACTGTGTGCTGTTTCATTTGCCTAAAACCATCTTGAACGGAATTAAATTCGCCCTACGCAACATCAAATGACCGTGGTTACCCACCTGAAGCGTGCAGTTTGAGGTGAAGGGTGCACTTCAGTGTATTGCGTGCTAGAATCGCACTAGCGCTCAAAGGCGCAGTTTTCAGCGCCATTTCCGCCACACATTTTTTCTGAGTACGACTTTTTACACAGGACACTGTTTTGAAAAACGCTCCCCTTATTGACACCTGTCCCGGTGTCTTTAAATGCCTGCTCGATGTGGAGAGATTCGAGAGGCATATTTTCGACTAACGAGCATTCTCCGGAGCTATTACTCTGGCCTCAGCATCCCATTATCATTCTAATAGGAGTTTCCGTCAGAGGATAGCAAATGCTCATCAAGTATAGCAACACGTCTGTCTTAATTCCACATTTGCCTATTAAGCATAACTGACAGACCCGATTTTTGTTGTCACTTTATTTGTTGCTACTTACACTCGCTCAATACGGATGCGATCACCTGGTGCCCCTTATTCGCAGCCACGACGTTCTTTGTCGCATGCTGTGACTGCCTGTTCACTACTGTCCATCTTATTGTGTTTGATCTTGTGACAGGAGCTTGTTGCTTTGAAAATCATTTGTTGTTCATCCTTGAAAGTTTACACGTGGTTCAACGCTCGAAGGTATCCCCTCCTGAGGGCCTTTAAAGTGCTTCGCCCCAGTATATTCAACAAATAACATAAGGTGGAAGTAACCACAGTAGGTATTCGCAATAATTACTGTTTCTGTTCGCGCATAAATTTTTCGCGCGCAACTCACCCCCACTATTGTGCGAAATTGTGTGCTGATTCAGTGCTACGCCCATTTCTATCTATTCGCAAGTGAAATGCTAATAAAGCAGCTGTGTATCATAGCACTCCAACAGTTGGACTTCAGATCCATACCAGCCGCTTTATTATTACTACTTGGTATTATTACTTATTACTATTATATAACGGATGAGTGTGCTCCTCTTGAAGACACCATAGGGGATACTTTTGGCAGGCCTATCAGAAATATTGAAGTCAAGGTGCTAAGTAGTGCAAACAAAGGAAGTACTGCATGAAGCTGCCAAAACGTGAGATATAAGACCCTCTTTTCGTTCTTCCCCTTTCGCTCGCTGTGCATTCCTAGCCATTGAGTGGTAAATGTGGACGGCGAAAGGCCAAGTTAGCCGCGAACGTCGCCTTGCCTTCGCAAAAACTCGGCCAGTGAAGCGAGTATCGCCACAGATTTTTTTCACTGCTGGCCTTTTCATTTGCAGAAAATATCGTTTCCGGTTCTGCTTGACTTCATCTCCCCTACGGTGTCTTCGAGCCTGAACGGGAATAGATATGGCAAACTTAGGTGCGCAGTGTGATAGTGATTAATCTAGGTGGGATTTGGTTGGGTGGGAGTGGCCCGATTGTGTTCAGGCAGGCCCAACACCGTGAGGGTGCACCGTGCAGCTGCAACAAAGCGTGAGCAGTCCAAGGACCTACTTGCTCTAAAGTCACTAATCTGATTATCGCATGGTGTGCCTCAAACCTCGCCTGTACGAAAAATCCATGTGCTCATTGCACCCGCAAGGAGAATTCAGCCACTAGTAGGACAGGATCAGCCTTTGATGGATTTTACAAAAAGTAGAAAGCTGAAGGTTATCCAGTAGTTTGGAAGCAAGCCTGCACCGTTTGCGCTTCACAGATTCATGTCATACCACTGGTCACTAAATTTACGTCAGATCACGCCACGCCGCAAATTCGCAGTGGGACAAGTAAGGCAATTGCCGTGCGGCGCGGCGAACTAATTTGCGTGGCGCGTCTATCCAACTCTAGGGCTCTGACACATACCGCATTTGTGAAGGGCAACTAAGCACTGATGCTCTATTGTGCGTGTTCTTTACTTCTATTGATAAAGTAGATGCTCACCGCCGTGGAGACTTCCCTTGAGAAAAAGTTACCCTGCTTTATGACGAACCTGGATATCTTCTAGACTTCAAATTCTGCGCAAAATCGTGCTTCATCGAGCACCATTTATAGCTGCACCCCACGAACAGTCACCGTGCTTACTCTCGACTGGCCATGTTTCGCTTTATCGCCTTGCAATGCACTGGAGAATAATAGTCACTCGAAGAAACGTAGAGCTAACTGAAAGGAACTGAGAGTTTTGTTTAAGTAGTTTACGGCTGGTACTGGTGAATCGGTTCACCTAGGCGTCAGAATCAGCAATCGATTGAACTACAATGTGAACCTTTTTGATGAAAAGTGTTAATAAGAAGCGAGCAGGTCGCATCAGCAAAGGAGTCGTGCTCCTTCCAGCTTACATTAGAGGTGGTGTCACAGCCACCCCCAGCAATTTCCTTACAAGACCTCCAGCCATGTGCTAGTGACACATGTGGTAAGCATTGATTAACGCTCACTAGGAACTTTACAAAGCTCGACTGCCTCTACTGAGCGCAGCCCGACTCAGTTCTGTTCCTACATTTTTCGTTGTTTACTTGGAATTTCATCTAAAGCCGACTTTCTCGCAAAGTCGCAATGGTCTAGAACACATGTCAACCGTGTCAGCTGTTGACATAGGCATAGTATGTACTTCTTTGGTACCGCTCCATCCAGTACCACCAGACAACGAAGATCACGACCCATAAGTGTGTGGGGTCCATGTCTTGGAATTTCTGAAACTCCTATTTCTTTATTCTCTAGGGCTTGCGTGGTGCCGATTAACAAAGGAAGGAGCACAACCAATATGCAAATGGTTTTGGTCCATTTGTTCAGAAAGAGGTTCAGTGGTAGAGCGTTTATTCAGGAGGCAAGATAAAATTAACCAAAGCTTCAATCTTCCATCAGCTTATATAGCTTACTTTATCAATATTGCAACATTACAACGGGCGATACGGTACTTTGAAATGCAAACCATCCGAGAAAATGCGCATTTGACATAAACATCAGCAATCGATTGAACTACAATGTGAACCTTTTTGATGAAAAGGTCGTGGAAGTTAGCGATATACTGTCGTGAAATTCCAAGACACCATTAATGCCTTAATCGTTCGATGGGAATTGGGCCGAATTTGGAGCCAGGAACAGTATGACCACCCGTTTCTGCTTCCGAACTTGGTTGCCGCCTCACTGATGTGCGTATCGATGAGAGTTAATCGGATCTGTGACATGTGACGATCGTGACTGCACCCAAATGAACGGGTGAATAATCTGTTGAGCTTTCGCAGGTCATTGATAAGCCTTTTTGAATTCCATCGCAAAACTCGTCAAATAGCGCTCTCTGTAATCCTTACCGTTTACCTGTATAGGTTGGAGGTATCTTTCACGGGGATTTAACTTCGTGTTACCCACATATTTATGCAACCAGAAATACTCCGCCCACTGTGCCCAGGCCTCTTTCATGACTTCACAAACTCATCCCTGACCTATATCCACCTTTCCCCACGTATGGTGCACATTCAAGCCCAATTAACAGCTTTCGGTCTAATAACGCAGCATTCCAGTGCACGCCCCGCCCACCGTGGGCAGAGCTTAGCTTGGTCAGTGTGTGGTCTTTATTTCATGATCAATGCCTTACCCATACCATACTTGCCCCATCTCCACAGGCCCTTTCTCATATAATACCTAATTTCGTGACAGACGGACGGACGTATAGACAGACGGAGCGTTTCAACATATAGTAGGGATATCTGCTCACAGAAAGCCGCATACAATCATGCAAAAATACAACAATCTAACTGAGAAGAGCTCTTTCAAGTGATGGCCGGGTTGCGGGGCGTCCGATTGGGTCTGCCGCTGGAGAGGTGAGGAACAGAGAGGCGACACACGTAGTCAGGGATGCAGAGGGGAGAAAATCAAGTTGGGATGTGGATTTGAACTGCGTTCTGTCCGCTGATGGTTGTTCAAATGTTTCTCGGCGGGAATTCAAACGAGTTGCTTCTTTTGCAGTTTGCGATTTCTGCTTTGTCACAATAAAAACATTTTCTTTTCGTGTCTCGCAAGTGAGTAGATCTCCGACACAAGGTCAAAAGTGAGGTGGTAAATATTGCTGAAGCGAAAGGAGTGGAAAGTATTTAGTATTGCTTAGACGTGGACATTGCAGGAGAAGTCTTTTTCACGATTGCGGACACAAACATGATTTAGCTAGCTTTCTTCATTGTCGAAAGGCTTGAAGTGGAAAACCTCAGCACAATGCCTTTCGAGCCTGATTGAACAGAAGTACACTGTATCTGCAGGGATCCCCATTTATTCTGTTTCGTAACAGCTTCACTTCGTCATTTCCTCTCTCTGCTATGTTCGAAAAGCACCGCTTGACATTTGTTGTCAGTAACTACGTTGCTCAGCCATGTGGAACTAGACGACTTTGAAAAGAAAGCAAACCAACACTATGCAGTTTCGTTCCGCCTTCCAAGGAACAGCCCGTTGAACTATCGGTTTTTTTCATTGCAGTTCGTGGAATGCATGAGCATTCGTGCACATTTCCGTTTCGTAAAATAGTTAAGGTCTGCTTTGGACTGGAACACAATATGAGCACCGATTATTGGCTTCGGCTTTATATGCAGTGAGCTGTGTACACATGACTCTTGACTCATTCAGATTTTAATTGCTTTTTTAATCAGATATTTCAAAGTCAGAAAACCAACACTGCAGAAAAACAGTCATAAGGATCTTCATAAATTGATAAAATTAGTCCTTAGTGGAAATTCAATTCGTCTACCAATTGTCACTTTTCAAATAGACCTTGTATGCAGCTGTACGCCGTTACCTATCCTCTATGCGACCAACTTCTTCCATGTCATTTCTTATCGATTCCTTTTCCGTACATATGGTCCAGTCACGGCGTAGAACCCCTTTCCGAAGCACTTCCATTGAAGTAGTTGTGTTCTTCAGAGTTCCTTCCACTGTCTCTCCCTTTTCCAAAGGAGGCAAGTTTCTACGAGGAAAGCCTCTCCGTCGCCAGTTCGGAGGTCTGAGGTGCTATCTTCAGATAAGGCGATTTGTGACCTCTAGCACTGAGCCATTCTCCTTGTACTGAACTGTGCTGGGAGAGTGAGTGCCGGGCGAAACCATACAGGACCACTTTTCCAATCTCAGTAATTCTTTTTGCCACGTCGCACCTACAAGGAACTGCTCATATGATTACACTGGCTCACCTATAGTTATTCTTCTCGTAATTGCTCCATGCACTGTTTGTTTCTTCAGGGCATATCAGAACCACTCACTGTACTTGACTGCTGAGGCGGTGGGCACGTTGCATTGCAGCTCAGATTTTGGAAGTTAACGCTTCAAAACAAAATTAGGTTTGACGTGTCCATGTCCGACTCTCTATTAATCTCGCCACTTTAGTGGAACAACTGGTAGACTCTTTGCTGAGCGTCCGAGATTGTTACAATACTTATTCTTCCAGCTAACGTTTCGACAAATCGCCTTCTTCGAACCTGTAAAGCCGAAACATATTTGTGAAACAGAACGTTAATTACCATCTTCCAAATTACACAAGGAAGCTAAGAGTGAATAAATCGTAAGTGATATGATGAAGACCCTTTACCCTTACAGAAATGTGATGCTGTATACACCTCGAGCTGATATCAGTGATGTTTATATACAGTAGCGCTCAAAAGTCTTCGGCCAAACACTTTTTTGTCATAACTTTTTTTCTACTTGACCAAATTTTACAAAATTTGATATGTGGTGCCTGAACCTATTGTCAACATTTCTATCTACTTGAGTACCGCTCGACTCTTTTCAAGGTTTTTTACAAGAGTTTGCTACAAAACCACCGAAAAAAAGGGAAAGGCTTGGTCAAGAAACACGGCTTTACAGAAACAAAACGAGCAAGCCCCAAAGAACATCAATATTTTATAGAAAGACCACGACTTTCGATGACAGCGACACAGCGGGACGGCATAGGGATGGCACTCCAAAAACAAAAAAAATTGCATATAGCCATGTAACTTACACCGTTGAGCGCCAAAATAGTATATTTAGTATGCAGTGTCTCCAAATACAACATAACTAAAATTTCTCTTAAATCGGTCCAGTCGAAAAAAGTCACAAGTGGAAAACCCAAGTGAAAAACCATCCGGCTGAATACTTTTGAGCGCTACTGTATGTGTTTAAAGCTCTTAATGTAGGTCATATTGGTATGGGGTACCCACCGGGGATAATGGCGTCGAAACTATGCTAAAGATTATTGTTCGATGCTAACTACCGCTCTGGTGCCCTCAAGTCACTGATTTTTGGGATTTCAACCCCAGTTGCTACCCGTTGCCCCTGCCATTGGTTTCAATTGCTCCAATCCTGGACCCCCCCCCCCCCTCTGCGCTCCCGAAGAGGATCGACTGGGCACATCACAGTCCACAAAAAACCCCAAATGATATCAGCTCTCTAGTAATCGTTACGGGTTCGTTTCTCCTATTGATCTTGGGATCCTTTGCTTTGATCGATAGTGCCTCGAGCCTTCTACGTGCTGAAATTTCCTGTTCATGCTCTTCACTATTCATGCTCAGTGTGAATGTTAACTTTCACGTCGACATTAGCATGGTGAAGGACCTTGTGCTCACCAGGGGTAGGAGAGCGGATACTTTGAACTTTTCCATCCATCCAAGTGCTCCCTGGCTCGTAAACAGGGCGGTCTACCTGTATCCTCCCCGCAGTCTTTACGAGTGATTAAGAACACGACTCCTGAAATCATGTAATGGCCTTCTTTTCCGTGAAGAAAGATAACGCAAGAGAGGGTTCTACGGTTGTAGAGGCGGTTCGCATCAAACGTCTCTTGAGATTTTCTGGAGCTATTTTAAATACTCTTACCTTTCCTTGGAAATCCGCTTCCCGAACAAGGGCGCGCTCATTTCATTTGAAATGGAGGAGACACAATATAGCAGTTTCGCTCGCTTTTCCTCTTGTGCAACCTCCGCTCTAGCTTGTCTTCTATGCCACCGGTTGTCCACATTGCAAATAGCCATTTCTTTGCGCGATACAATGAGCCAATGTGATTGACACCGTTCGGTGTGCGCCTTCTGATGAAATTGCGAACGCAGCTCTGACAAAATTTTTGATAATGGCCTCCCTAATACTGGCTGAATGCGCCGAGCTGCAGTGGGGATTATGTTGTTGCTGTTAGGTTTTCGATACGACCTGGTTTTCTGAAATCCCTGCGAGAATCGTATCTGGTCATTTAAGAAGGCTAATACTCGGCCGGTTCTCTCGTATGATCTTTAAAAAATATATCAAAACTGGTTTTGCAATAATTCAAAGCATGTGTCCATCTCGGACTGAGGGGAACATACAGTGATACAGTCAACGATGTAGCGGCAGTAGAGAATTGCCTTTTCATGGTTTGACGTGTGGTATAGAGCAACTTACGTCATGACGACAATACAACTTAGTTTACGATCAGAGGATACTGTAGGTGGAACAATGCCTCACGGCTAGAGTGAGACGGCTCAGCTCAGCTCATCATACTTTCATCATCTGCAGTGTTAAATTCCAACAAGCTCAATTTTCAGTTCTGAAGTTTGGTTGTTAGAATACGTGTTTTGTTACCAGCATAATGCCAGCTACTATTCAAGAATGGGCTTTGCAGGGTAATTAAGCAGTTGAATGCCCCCTTCAGTTCTGATGATAAGCCTGTTTGGTGACTTTTATCGAGCAATGGCTGTGCGTTTCGCATTTAATCCTTTGTCCCTGCACACGAATTTCTAGCTAGTTGCACTTATGTATGCAGGATGCATACCCTTCCTCGTTGATTTTCAATGAAGTTAGAGATGACGAAAGACCAAGCACACACAATTCCATCGTCCGCTCCGGCTTTTTATGCGATTCCGACCCCGAGATATCTGATTATTCGTGATTGAATTCACAAGCGCGAAGCGTTCCAACTTTCCGAACGAATTCCTCAGCGCACACCATTCCGAGAAAATTTGTCCCTGCTATCAATATGGTCTGGGGATGCCTATGAAAGTGCTAGAAATGCCTGGTAGTAAAGAAGACTCCCGCAACTCTCTTTGTTTCCCATGTCCATTTGAACTTGATTGCAGTAGCGAGGATGCCAGCCCCATTTGGAGCAGCGTCATTTGCTCAGAAGGGAAAAAACATTGCTGTGAGATCAGTTTCATCCACTGTAGGTTTTTTAATGTTGATGAAACTATTGTGATGGAGAGAGCTGCCCAGGTCAAGACAAAATTCACCAAAAGCGTAATCACTTCTGACAATGGTAGCCGTTATTTTATAAACTTGCTTTTCCTGAATTCTCCTCAATTAAAGCCTTTGTACTGGGAACCTGGTATAAGCAATTATGACTGAACTATTGTCTAAGAGATTTTGCAGCCTTTTCCCTATTTCTGACGCTTTCATCGGTTGGTATAAAACTGTTTTGTGCCATTAGAGAGGTGATAAAATCACCAATCTACTTTCGCACTTCTTCAAATGTTGAGATTATGCAGTGCTTCGGCAATCTTTGCAAGAGGTTTTTGTAAAGCACCATGTAATTGTGCTGGTAGGAGGAGGAGTGTTGCAAAAGTGTTTAGTTTGTGCAACTTAATGTTAGACGCTTTCGAGCAAGCGGATGATTTTGTACTTGTTATTCAGTGCTGTTTGTCTCTTCCGCACCAACTCCCCTTCAAATCATTCATTGTGTCTGTAGACATCACTAATCCCTTTAAATGCAAAGCATTAAATTGAAGCCACGATCATTCCATTTCTACTGCAGCTCTGATGCAATTCTTGGATTACCTCAGACTCTCGCATGAGGACATGAGGATGTTCTTTCCCGCTCTGCAAGCTCACATCCAGCAATGATTACAGGTCCCTTGCTTAAAAGATTTTTCACTGGCAGTGACTTGGCATTAGCCGTTTTAAAGACACCGAGAGGGAGGCAACTTTGGTTTACGGTATGAGACTACGATGACTTGCAGTTAGAGCAATGCACACACCACACCTTGCTAAGACGCCGGAAGTGAACTCATTAGGTTTTAATGTAATCACACCTTTTTCTACGCTTTCACTCATTCCTCATTCAGTCGTTTTATTTGTTTGTTGCTGTGTGTTGTTTCACTCTTTTCAAATCATCACGAATGAATGAAATACACTCTACGAGACAACAAATGACATCTCCACAAAGGACAACTCGGAAAATCAGTGTGTGTAGTTCGAAGTGATGCGAATATGATGCGAATACACACCACAGCGCACCGCTTTCGAATCCCGGTTTTTCCAACGATTATCGCTTTTGACCTTGAATGTTCGTAACAAAATGGTCATTCCTTTGCATTTCCTCTTTCTTCGGACCCTTCCGGTACTTTTAAAATTGAACCCGTCACTTTTTAATTGTTGAGGCCGAGACTGGTAGATGAGGTACGAGGAGCCTGATCTCGAAAGCTCCCAACATTTACAATTTTATGAGTTTCAGGGATTTTACCTCTGTGGCAAACTAGTACTGGATAAAGCAAAAACTGGATACCAAACGTGCTATTTTGAATGCCCTTTGGTGGTGACTATCAGCAAATACGCTTGACGTTAAAATTTATTGTGCAGGTTAATGTAAGAATGTTAGTCTAAGGAATGACTGAAGAACTCATTAACTGAATCGAGGCTTGGCTCTCTTTATTGTGACCACTGTGCGATTCTGAAGTCCCATAAAATTGTTGAAATCGAAGATGTGAGCTAGCCATGCCTTCCATATACTCAAAAAATAAATGAAAGTTATATAGTTACAGAACTACTGGAAAACTTTGTGGTAATAAGAGCAGCACTGATGTGCATACCCGATCATGTACAAATTTCACACAAGGGAGTTACGCGGGTATACCTGACGATGCACGTGGGTGTCAGTGTGTTAAAAACCAATAGATCACTGAACATGGACGAAAACTGAAGTTTTTTAGCCAAATGTCAGATCTGTCTAGTGCGACAGCTTTCAGCAAGACACGTTTGTGAACCAAGGTTTTCATGAGTAGATGTCATTGACCAAAATCTTACAATAAATAACTCTTCAACAATAATGAAAGTATCACCAAATTTTTCATTACTTACATATGTGCTCTATGCATTAGTCGACATTGCACAACAAGAAATGTGAAATTTTGGCTATGAGAAGCTGCTCTACCTATAAAAATGGGCTTTTTTTCTGCAATGACTGTCATTTTCAAGCGCTTAGGTAAAACCCATCACGAAAAACGCTTCAAACTCCAACATAATGTTGGAATGGTATCCATCAAACTCGCTGTCCATAACACGGGAGTCTTATATAATGAAATGAGCATGCTTTCGTTTTATCAACCGAGGTATGCTAGTTGTAGAAGTTTCTTTATCGACTAAAAATGTTACAGTTATTGAGACGGATTTGTATTTGTACACGCGGTTGGCATTGTACGGTATGGAATCGAGGTTCGAAATTAGAAGTCAAAACTACAAAACTTTCCTCATGACCTAATAGGGATTTAGTTAAGGCATGAATAGGCTGCGCGGGTAAGTTTTATTCTCAGAAATGTGAGGACTCCTCCGTCTCCTACGCCACTTCGCTCCACGCTCTAGAGGTGATGCCGCCCGCCCGAGCCAACCAAACCCTCCCTCCCTCCGGGGTCGGTAGATTGGTACCAGACTCGTCTGGGAGGATAAAAGCGCTGACTTGTACATCCACTAGCTAGCGTAAGTCATTGCATAGGCCATACCACACTCGCCAGCCATCACGATTCTGAATGGAATTAGACTGTGCGGCGCATCCCAGGATGTAACGGGTTACATTTTAGAAGCACAGTTACACCAATCCCTTTGAGAACGGCATGGATTCTTCTTCCAGTGAACGCAGAGCGTCTAGAAAGCCAAATCGAACTAGATAACACCACCTAAAAGATATGGATAGAGTCATTGGCATACGATAAAACTTATGAGAACGATGAGTACGCAGAAATTTAAAGGCACTGATAAGGATATTACGCTCAGTCAGAACTCCTAAACTGGGTCACGCAAATGAAAGCTAAGGGTCTGTGAAGACTAAGCGAAATTTCCGATGAGAAAGATTAGCCCTGGCTTCATGAGAACCACTTATAAGACGTCTTCTTCAACAGCTACCACTTGTTTTACTCCAGCCCGCTCCCCCTTGGAGAACAAATGGCGAGAATGGTACCTTATTTCTTGGGGTTTTAAACGTTTCACTCCATTTTTCCCACTTTGGTACTATTGAAAACGTCGACCTTTATATTTGATGATCTCTCCATATTTGGCCTGAATTAGCCTTATCACTGCATTTAAATGCCTCACAGCATATGCAGCGAGTAAATTAGAGCCCATTGTGATCCCGCGCCACTGTGGGGCATACTGCTGTTGGACTTAAATTTTCCGAGCCTCGAGGTCCTTCTGATGATTCTCAGTGTTTAATGTTTAGAGAAGCCCCTGTGTAAAAAATAAGCGTATGTACCACGCCTTCGCTTTCTTTTTCAAAATCAAAAAAAAAGAAGTCAAAAGGAGCATTCTTTTCCTTGTAACATTAGCTAACTCACAATTTCAAGTAGCGTCGTGGTAAAATGTAACGTATTTCGTTCCATTTGTAGTCAGACAAGCTAGGCCAAACCTCATAGGGTGAAGAGAAAATAGAACCGAAGAAAAGAAGAATCTTTGCGAAGAACAAAAAAAGGAGAAATGGGTCTATCGTAGGAATAGCAAGCACTGGACTTCAGATCAGAATCGTATGTAATGACTCATGACGAGTGTGAACCAGCCGATTCAGGTATCGAGTACCCAACCTCGAGGGATATGGGACGCTCAATTTATATATGATTCAATGCCCGGTCTTCGCAGACAATCGCAGCGCCCTCCGTCTTCCTCCATCTCAGCGCTTAGCGGATATCGCCGTTATTCTATAGCCCCTCATACTTGAACGACCTCTTCAGGAAACATGCAAAATGCTCATTGAACCGCACAACTCAGAGAAGTCGTAGTTGAAAACAGAAAAAAATAGAGATGATAGGAAAGGCGTTCGATGTAGTCAGAGGGGTCTCAGGTTTCTCTGAGTCCATGCAAGAATCAATAGCCTGAAAACACTTTGACTGACATCTGACATTTGAGTTCCGCGTGTTCGCGCCTCGGCTGAGGAACCTGTGCTCTGTTGTTCACACAATTTTGACTTCATTTTCTTGCATCTGTTTTCATCCACTTTCACCAAAAATCAATCCTCCATGGCAGTTTCTGTTTATCTAAGGGAAAGCTCTTTTCGAAATGGTGAAATTTATGCACCTCTCGGAAGCTCATAGATCATAAATGTTCCCATAACATCAGAAAGATGCGTGCTCTGAAAGCTGTGTAGAGCTAGTGAGCCGCGCACTTGATTTTGCGCTTGATTTTCATCGAAATTTTTGGAGGCACTTGAATCGTTATTGAAGCTGGACTATGAACTAACCATTCTATTATATATAAACTGTGACATCTAGCTCGTAAGGAAGTGGAGGCCACACAGAGCACCTTTTTTTTTATAAAATGTGTTCAATCTGACATTCATTTACATTGACCACAATATCCCAAACGCATGACCTTAAAGGAATCGTCCACGGAAATTCCATAATTCCAGTTCCTCTTAGGATCACACTAGATACAGTACAAAAACAGTAGTATGAAAAGAACTCGAAAACCTGGACGAAAAGCGGCTCCTTTGAATTTCCGCCCCAACATTTGAACTGCCGTCAGCAGACAGAGCGCGGTTCAATTTTTCGCGTCCAATATTTATTCGTTCTCCTCATTCCCTGACCACGTGAGTGTCTCCTATCAACTCCTCAGCTCTAGCGTGTAACCCGCTAAGATCCCACCCCGTCGTCCATCGCTTTGGGAGCTCTATCTCAATTGGTTCTTATACGTGCCTCCCGTAGTTGCAAATATTCCTTAACATATATGCGTGTGTAAAAAAGAACTTGAATTCCCGTGTACGATTCCTCGAACTCGCAGTCTCTGTTCCATTATTAGGAGCTCCACTTGAGATCAGTGGAGTGCCATCAAACACAGCTACTCCAAGACACCCAGGACCTTTGAGGACTCAGAAACGAAGATTCCGTTTTCCACTTGTTCAAACAACTTTCGCTTTTGTAGTTATGAGTAATTATGAACAAATTACAATGTGTAATACAGATCAAAAACAATGAAAAGCTGAAGTCCATTCACCGGTAGTGGCTGAACCGTCTCATGTCAACCGGTCCAAAGGTTCTCGTGCTGTGTACTTCTTGTACTTCATAACGACGATTAGTATGGCTGAGAAGTTCAGTTCTCGGCCTGGAAACGGTTTTTGTAGTATTTATCTATAATTCACTACCGTTATGACAGAATCCAATTTCTACATTCGTCATTGAATTCATCTCATCAGTTGCTTAAACAAAAATGGCTGTCCAAGGATCTATTCAAACTCAAGGCACTCAAGTTCTCAGAAGTGCCTTCTTCGGACAATTACCTCCTAACTTGTGATGTCGCTCGCGCAATTTTCTCAACACAGCAGCCCTTTTTGTGAAACAGCTGCTCCTCGACAATTACGGCTTCAAATTACAATTACACTGTCACTGATCATTTCTCCAAGCCGTTTTTCAGCAGGTCTGAGTATCCATTAAACTGTTTCTCGACACCGATTCGCATTCTATGCATTCCGAGGTGAGCCTCGTGGGTTCTTCTTAAGGGATATAGTCGGAGGAATGGATAGCTGCCACAGTCGATAGGCACAAATGTATTGCTGAATTATCACACGTGATGAACAACTTCTTGTCTCATCGCGCGCGCAACCCCATTTCAAGCAGTTTCGAATGATTTTCTTCATCATAGCCGAGGCATGACAAATATAGGAATCGTTCAAAGATTCATACACGCATATTTCCATCTATCAGACAACGCTGTATGCTTGTCGCATCGGAATCCTGGGGTCTGTAGGAGCAAACGTCGCTGACGAATTTTTCGAAGATTCAGATCCAAATTCTCGTCTTGCAAACAATTGCATGGTATTTTATTTTATTTTGTACATGGTGTGATGCTTCGTAGAAGGACACCCGTTCGGAAAATCACATTGGAACAAATTAGCTGTGAGATTTCTAAGGACCGGCGGGCAAGTTTCGACGCTGAAAAAGAGAGCCTCGTTTCTTACTCCATGTATACCTCCAACGACATGATCCATTTACTAGAATCTTGCTGCCAGTGCAATCTGTGGTTGCCTCTCGTAGCGAGAATTCCCCGCCATTTCAGCATGAGTAAGTATAGCACACTGCAGAAGAGTTTTGGTTGGACTATAACGTCAAGATCCCTGGGTCGAGCCCTAAGTTCGATTGCTAGTTATCGTGTGGAGAACTCAGCATCGGTTCAGAAGTTGACGAACCACAAAGAAACTTCGTCGAAAAGTCACCCCAACACGGCTTTCCATCCTGTTCGAAATAGCGCATATCACTGAGAATCAAATGGAACGCTTCTGAAAATCTGAGTTTCCAGAAATAAAAATGCACCTGCACTCATTAACAACACTGCTGCGGATTGTGGGCAATAAATTGTGAAATGCATCAGTTGAAAAATCAATAAGGGTTTTAAGGGATAGCTAAGACTCAGGCACACTCTTTTGATGGCGAAAAACCTTCTTTTGAACCCAGCTGTGTCGCCTCTATATATAATGGCTCACCGTAAGACCATGTCACTTGTTCTGTCCACTTCATCACTTGTTCGGAAACCGCTGCCTTCTTCTGCTCTCTAATTTTACCCTATCCAGACATTTTCAATTACATAAATCTTTTTTATTATGCTCTCATTTGCTCTTTTATTCATTTATTCATGTATATTAACCTCTTACTACTCATTATATCTATCACGGTGGCATATAGTTTTTAGTCTATTACCTTTTCCCCGGTGGCGTCTTTTTATAAACAAGATTTCGTTCATACTATTCATATTTGCACTGCGGCGGAGGTGCACTCTTTGCAGCTGTGGAAGGTGCTATCTGCTCACGAATTTCGATGGCCTAGTCAATTTATCGCCTAATGCGCCTTTGAACTCCTTATGGACTATTCAGCTGAATCTAAATCAGTCTTTTTTGCGCTCGCCATGCCACACCATCCTCTAGCGAAAAGTACTCTAAATAAACCTTTAGAAAGGCACGCACTAGTCATGCTGGAAATGGCAAATTACGAAGAGAATGGTTTAGTTAGTGTCTTCCCTCTCGGTATATGTATAATTAAGGCAGGACTTCGTCAAGTTCTACGTTTTGCAATTGGAACTCTCTCAAATTCCGGAGTTGCAATCAGCCCATCTCTTGGGATTGTTGTAGATTTAACATGGCATGTCCTTCAATACAGTAATTAAAGTAGTGAAGGTGCACTTTGAAATATGACCCCTCGTAGTGGGACTTTCCCTTCAAGGCTTATCGAGCTGTAGATGACCCCATGGAGCCCTACCCTACCTCCCCTGGCTTCTTAGCTTGTGCCAAATTAACCGAGTAGACAAAAAGACATAGTTTTCAACATTGGTAGACCTCCCATAAGCACTATTCGTAACCAGTACCATGCACGCTTCTAAATAGAAGCGGACTTGTGGTGAAAACGCTAACGTTACCGTTAGACGGGAGGCTCAGCCTGATAGCCTGATGCTGAACCTTCAGCGGCATCCAACGATAGGGATGTTAGAGAAGATGTCAGTGCTTATTATTTCACTTCCTCGATGTTGCAGTGAATTTTCAGAAGAAATCTTATCCCTTTCGAACGATCTTGAGCAATTAATGGAGAACAGCACCGGAATTCTCTCTTGCGTACCTCGGCGCCCCTTGAAAAAAGCAGAAAATTTTGAAACTATTCATCCATACCTGCTCCACTAGCTCTAATATTGATGGGGTTGAAGGGATGATTTTCGGATGACATTCTGATTTGACTGGAAACCTGACCCGGGGATTATTTGATCTGTGGAACACGACTATGATACCCTTATGGCACGAAACACATGACGCGTCACAGGCGCAGGTGCCAGCTAGGACAGACATTTAAATTCCTGTGGCGCGAGCGCCAGGCGGTCCGAGAAATGTGAAATCAATTTATTACCAATGAGTCTTGAACACAAAAAATGTAATTAATCATAATCCTATGACATAAACCACAACCGTTGTTGTTTTCCATGGTAGGGCGATGCCCCGCGAAATGCCTCACAACGGCACTTTTTTGGAGCTGACTGATATGATGTATGGTTATATTAGGTTTCTGCATTATTTCTGCAATGACATCAATGGGTTGTACGATAGGTTTGGTTGGTTTTTAGTATCCGTGTTTCTTAGCACTCTCTTCGTTGTGTGGATGTGTTTGATGGAGATTTTGCTGCACTGTAGAATAATGCTGCATGTTTTTTTTCCTGAGTCATTGGACTTCTTGGTATTTTCCAAACCTTGACAATGGCGAATGGCATACTGAGGAGACACAAATCTGGTTTTTGGAGCTATGTATGTCCTTCTTCGGCTATGAATGAAGTTTCATTATACAGTGTTATTTGAACAGAAACTTTATTTATAACAAATTAACAATTATGACATATTACAATCAAGGTATTTGTTCAAACAAAATTGTCTGGTAAAACTTATTAAGCGAACATGCGCAGGTGTCTAATCTCTAGATTTCGTCGGGTGAGCACTTCATTTCTATGGAATATAATAATAAACAATTAAGCACGACGCTCGCTAGGAAAACATCGTGGATCACCTGATTACTCTTGATTACCCGAAATCTTCCTTGAAAATTGTATTTATGTTGAATCTAGTTTTTCTATATTTTGAAAATTGGAATGTTGGAAATGTTTCACTCTTCAGAATTTCTTCTTCAATCATTTTTACTTCGATAATTGTTATCCAGAAACCCGTTTCATTTTCTATTATTTGTGAACAAGTGGAGGCAGCACGCACTCCCAATCACATGGTCTGCGATCAAATCCTGCATCAATACCCGTCCAGGCTCAGCAATCCTTCCATTCATCCTGTGCAGGTGAACTGATACCACATTCTCATGGGAGGACGGAACACTGGCTTCCACATCGGTTAGCCTCACAATTCATTGCATAGGTCAAAACGCATACACTTGTCACCACGATTTTGAATGGATCTAGAATGCGCGGCGCACCCATAAAGGATTGATTAATGTGGAAACTTTACAATCTTTTCCATCAGTCATGGAGAGTAGAATTTCCATTATTGCTGTTTCAGAAAATGGGGATGGCGAGAATTGTGAAAATTCACTCTAACAATTTTAGTGCATAACGAATTGAACCAATAATTGAAGCTACATTGCGCCAGCATGTTCCACAAAAACTAGCTCTGGCCGCACTGTCTATTCATTGTTCTCGTCAATATGAAGATGCAATAATCTATATACATTTATTACAACAATAGAAAACAGTGAAAAGACAATCAAAATCAAGCAAGAATAAGAAATTATGAAATACTATTGAAAATCGACTATTTAAAAAATTACCTCAGTCATTTAATTGCTAGTGCCTCGGTACATTTATCCATTTATTTACTTATTTATTTAACATGCCGTATTGTATTATGATATAATATTATATTATTATATTATTATGTATCATAATATTATTGTATTACTATATATAACAATTTTGTTTGAACAAGTTCCTTGATTGTAATAATATGTCATAATTGTTAAATAAATAAATTAATAAATAGATAAGTGTATAATAACATTATGGATATGCCATATTGCATGTCTTGAGAACAGGTAAAACACATACACAAATAAAATGCCTGAAGATATAATAACGACAAACTCCTTTCTGAGCTGTAAAATTACATAAATTTTCCAGCCATTCTTTTGAAAACACCAATCTTCATTGAGTTGACATGAGATGGCAAGAAAGAATTAGAACTGGTGCGGACCCTATGAGAAAAACCTTGGCCTGACCTCGAACCAGCATTGTGGTCGAAATCTTCGCTGATACTCCCCTTCTATTAGAATTTACGGCTATAGAAAATTTGGAAATGTCTACATGGACCATACCGTGGCAGATCTTGTACCCCATGAGAACTTCAAACCTTTTTTCCTATTAGCTAAAGATTTCAACCCAAATGGGTTCATTTGGAAAAAGAAAGTGATTGAACATCTGGCCACATATACCGCCTCCAATAGGCCGTTCACCGACCTAGACAAAGTCCACACCGAACTGCTTCATAATTTTGACCAAAGGTGGGAGAGCGAGGCAGTTTTCAGAGTCAACTTTTCAGTGGCATCAGTTCCGATGGTGAATTGGGCCACTCAGCATGATGATGACCAAAAATCGAATTAGCGAAGGATTTGCAACAAACTCATCACCACAAAAAAATTAGCAGAATCTATATCATTGGTGAGGTCCTGTGGAGATAGTTTAGTGATAACTGGTGCCATGGGACTATATCCAAAAACAACGTCCCAGTCCGATCAAGCATTCCACGATTCCCGTGCTAGTGAATTGGTACCAAATTCGTTTGGAAGGATGAAAACACTGCGTTGTACTCTGTGTACACTTCTGTGTTTATCGGCTCGCCCGCGCAGTGATGCTTAGGCCCAATCACTCTCAGCAGTCGCCACGATTTCATGAAACTGAAATGAAACCCCTAGAACGACGTCGTATGCTACATCCTATTGATCTTTCACTGATATCTTTGCTTTCAGAATGAAAAAGATTAGTTCCTCCCATTTTCAAGTTTACACACAGCAATTCAGGACGAATAATCGAATCAAAGGGTTCAGGGTAAACCATGAAAAGATCGGATTTTGGGTTGGAAACAAGGGTCATTTTCCAAACTTCTTCGATCGTGAATCGATATCAACCTTCATGTTGGTATTAGACTTTATATCAGGTGTGTGCAGAAAAAATGACCAAAACGGACCACATTTTTCAAAACGCCATAACTTCGCTCAGACACAACTTTATTTGTCGAAATAAAAACCATTCGAAGCTAAATAGTCTTGTCAACGATATGGTAAAGAAAATATGCAATCATGAAAAAATTCTGGATTGCGAAAAGTATTAAAGTCAACGATGGCATTCTCAACATGCATAGCATCGACGAATTTTTACTGACAAAGATTTGCATCGAGAACCCGGAAAAAGTGGTCATTCGTTGGGGATAGGTCTGGGGAATAAGGGGAGTGTGGGAGAGTCTCGATGCCTCACTGCATCAGTTTTTGCCGGATGCGCCAAACAACGTTAAAACCCTTCACTTCGCATGTAACCCGTCACAAACTGCTGCAGTTAGGCATCGAGACTCTCCCTTACCCCTCTTATTCCCCAGACCTATCCCCAGCGAATTAGCACTTTTGCCGGGTTCTAGATGAAAACCTGCATCAGAAGGAGTTCGCCGATACGATTCAGGTTGAAAATGCCATTGTTGACTATATCAATTTTCGCAATTCAGAATTTTATCATGATGGCATATATTCTTGACCAGATCTTTGGCAAAATTCTGTAGACTCAAATGGTTTTTATTTCAACAAATAAAGTTGTGTGTGAGCGAAGTTATGGCCAGTTATGTTTTGGTTTATTCTGCAAATACGTAATATCATGTAGGTAGCGAAATGTGATCATCGATGATTGTTTTTGCGTATTCATTGAAAATTATATTCAACGCAATGCTCGGTATGCTGTATTTTCAGGTGAGGTTTTGATCTACGAATCACAATTTCCTCCACTACCAACTACTTATAAAATATTTTGATTCTAAATGTATATGGAGTGTTTTTCGGGACAGTTCATCTAATCACTTCCTTAAACCATGCCCAGCAACTATTATTCCCATATACTGTTCCATACATGAAGCTTCGTCGAATATGCCGTTTTTCCTAATTTCCCGAGCTAATTTCGGAACTTGGCCAACGGTTTGCATGAATAGGACTGGCTGGATGGCCAGCTAGCAGTGCTTGGTCGAACGACGGGACGAAGGCGTGGACGACGCATCCAATAAGTGGGCGCTGATCTAATTGTGGCCGTCCGCCGTGCACAGCAACGACAGCGACGACAAGTACGGCAACTTCTAATTCCACTTGAAGATTTCGCCCCTCAGCTCAGTTCAAAGCCCATTGCCTCTGCTGAGCGTCAGCAACACATCACACAACACGTCCTCTCCATCTTCACACCTGCCTGGACATCCATAATTCCATTTCCAAATTCGATTTCTTTTTTCGAGGCATTAATTCAATGAGGCGAGAAAACAAATCAACAAGCTTCCTTTCCTTGAATGATGCTTTTTCGTTTTCCAAATTTTAGCGTTGGCAATATCTAACTTTTCACTAAGACGACTCTCATTTTATTCATTGAAAAACGAGGTTACCATCAAAACCCATTTAATTTTTAAAGAACGTTTCCTACAGAGCAGTTGAAAGTATGGGCGAGGACCAAAGGGTGCACTTTTATCGGGTTCAATTGTGAATGACTGCATGAAGAATAAGGCACTCGACAATCTTTTCTTCGAACATGCCATTCTACGCTATTCAAGATCCTAATGGCACTTCAATGCGTTTCGTCCTTCACGGTGACTTCTGGGGAACAGCCAGTACGTGTGTTTCACCAGTATGTGTGTTCATCCTCTGACACGAGTACGTAGGCAATCGCTCCTCCACAGAACACTGGAAAGCTGCTTCGCTTCCAGCTTGCACAGGTCCAGCGTTTGATCCTTGAAACTAATTTGAATTTCGATGGGATAAGAGTGTGTGCCACTAGGACAGAAAATTCGCGTTGCTGCTTCAGACGTGCGGCGCGATGGTGCGAATGCGTATGGGTCCTAAGGTAATGACGGTGTTCTATGCCTTATTATAAGTGTAATCGCTACAGGTAGGCGTGCTCTTACACCACCTCGTTGCGCGTCAAATGCGGCCACGCGAATTTTCTGTCCTGATGGCACTCACCCGATGAGCCACTACACCACCTTAGCTTCTAGCATCAGTTTAGAACTTATTATTTGGGTGGTGACAAATGAATTACTGTCTGGCTCCGAATGCATAGGAGACAGTAACTGAATTAATTCTTTGTTACAAATCCCCTTCACCTCTTATTCAAATTTTGAGCTCAGATTTTCCATGTTGTTACCCAATCACACATATTGAAACATTGTTCTCTCCAGATTCTTGCTGGATGTACAATGGTCCCCTAAATCCTTTTGAGCCTTCAAATCGGTTTGTTCCTCCTAATCTTGGAAATATCAGTAGTCTCGAAATTCCGCGGTACTGAGATGGGCACCAGAACACTTGAATTGGGTCACCGCGCTACAAAAATTATGTCATTGCGCGCGAGGAGTGTCCACTGGCGCGTGGGACGCGCACCAAAAGGCGAAAGGGCCCCGCCCCTCCGCGTAACCTAACTTCAGCTTGAATGTTCTGATGCTCTGCCGTCCACTGGCGGGTGTGTACTCTTATGTGAGGATTTTCGCACGACTACGAGCGGCTTGCGACGCAGTGTGTGCGAGCTATGATCGCGGTAGTTGGGTCATAAAACGATTACCCAGCAATGCTAGGGGTGCGATACGCAGCTGACTTGTAATCGCTTCGGAACCCAACAACATGGCGGCTTTAGCTCGTCCGCATTGCTTCGCTAGCGACATGCCGCGGTGCGAAAATTCTGACATAAGGACACTTTTCCGAATCCCGCACGACGTCAGATAGAAGGACTAAGAAGCTCACTTTTTTTAATCCACTCACTGCTGCACTTAATTGAGCACCACTGCATATAGTAGCTGTGCACAAGCAACATCTAGGAGTATGAATTGAAATGCAGTGAACCGAATTCACATCGTGAGAGAAAGAATACCTATACTTGCTAAAAATTTTAAACTCTTCACTCAAATTGTACCTGAAGCCCATGTAGGGCCGTTGCAGCAACTTCACACTACGCGTGGGCTTTCTCGAATTTTTCGTTTTTCGTTTAGTCATCAAAAACACTTTTTGATCAGATATCTTCCACACTAGCTTTCGACATACCTAAGTCAGTTATATGACCTCGGGATCAACATAGAATAGTCTTATATATTTAGTATATCAGTCAGTTTTTTTGGGAAGTACCTCGCAGTCCAGCTCTACCCCCAGTTGTAGAGGCAGTCGAGAATACGAGTTGGCCTTTATATGCAATGACGCGTCCACTTGAGTATCACGTCCTCCTGGAGGATTTCGACCTCTTGTGAGGAGGAACTACAGGCTTGTGCATCGGCTAACCGTGCTAATGCATTCATGTAAAGGCTAGCTCAATTCAACCATCGTTGAGGGATATGGTTGGCCTGAGCGGGCATGATTCGGGTTTCATCTCCGGACCATGTAAGCAATCCGGAACGACATTCACTGGTCACCACACCACTTCCGCCTCTTACTCAAAATAAGTATGCACAACTCAGATTCCTTCCTATTTCCCTTGTTCTTGATTCAGTGCTTTTTTCGCTTAGCTTCTCTCCTACTATTTGAGAATATTCATAGCGAGATTTTCCGCGCTCATGGAAGTATTGCCGTCACCTTTATCCAAAACCGATTCTCTGAAATATCGTTTAATTATTTTTTTGAGGAGATGACTAGTTACTAGTATGTCGGCGAACGCTATACTCCTTTCCATCTTGTTCTACAGTTTCATACGGGTGGCTATTACTGAAAACAGCGAACGATGCAGTGTGAACGAGGAGCGTAAAGTGAACGAATGTCTGCAGGTTAGTATGGAAGAAAGTGAGCAACAAATAGTTCACTTGCATATACATATGTTAACTTAGTGATAACTTTTTAAATTTGCTCCCCACGCTCTGACCTGCTGTCTCATCTGGGTGCGTTTTGTTGTGTTGGATGCCGACAGGGGAATTATCAAAGAAAACGAGGAAGGGTCAGAGTTCCGTGCTGGTATAACTATCCTTGCTGTCTGCATCACCCCTCTAAGTGATGCGCTATGGCACGGCTTCGGTAAATATCGGTGCAGAAAAAGTGTTATATTTTTGAACACACTGGGAGGAGTCAATTTGGCAAATTGTGAAATATGAAAACCGGTGCCCAGCAGTGTAATGATAGAGAAAGGAATAAATAAAACGGCGAAAGACCCCGGAAAAGGGGTGAGGCTACTTAGCCGGAAAATCGCTTCGCAGCGTCGCGCTCGCTTCGCCATCAGTACGAATTGCGAATCGATTGCCCTTGGTAGCCCGGCAGAGCGTTGCTGCGTCACCTCTGCACTTCCATCCATCCCGCCCTACCTCGCCTGAAGGCTGCCATGCACTGCCACTGGCACTCGCACCCGCCGCGCCGCTCGCCGCGAGCGATTACGCGATTTTCCGATGTAAGTAGCCTCACCCGGGAAAAAGGAACCCGAAAACCCCTTCTTTTTCGCGCCCCTCTACGTCACTAGACGAGGGTAGATTGTAACGGGCGGGGTGCCAATCAGCCAAGCGCGGACGTTGTCTCGCCCGCACCGACAATGTCCTTACGAATGAACGGCAGCGCGCCTCACAGTGCTGCTGCGGGGTTGATGAAACACCAAGCCGCGCCTTTTCAATGCGAAATTAGCCAAACATAACTTCTTGTGAAGTGGAATGTTTGTTCTCACCATCAGAAAACATGTATTCATGGTTCTCACTTTCTTCTTACCCCTCTCGGTGCCTTCAAGAACTGTCAGCCGTTTCATCACCTTCTCTACCTTTGCATCACTTTATGCATACACGCAATTGACCGGTTTCCACTATCGCTGCCTTCAGGTAGTTTTATGCGATTTGAGAGTGACTTAAAGGTTGGTTGCGTGGATAAATAGCGATATTCATGAGCAGAATGTGACGGGGTTTCAAAAAAAAAAGACTGGTTGATACCAGCTGTTTCTCTAAAGCGCTGAAATGGAATTGCCTCTCAGAAGTACACAGTTCTAACAGTTATAATCAGATCCACCGTCGGAAAAGGCTAAAGAAGACCACCAACCCCTTATGATGCGAATCTTCATAACATAAAGTGGCGAGAAATTGTTCGGAGGAGATAGACTAATCAAGATCACGCCTTACTTTAGATCTTCATAGAACGAAGCTGTACTCGCTTATCAATCCGTGTACGCTGGTTTCCTCTTCAAAATCTTAAATCAAATGCTATTCCCACCTGTACTGAAACGACTTGAAGAAATTAAACTGGCCTCCCGAAACGTGCTCCAGAGAAACTCCGAAGCAATGGGCTAAGATCGTTTCATTCGCTTGGTTAACCACCGCACATGCTAAATGCACCCTAGATGGCCTTCTGTAAGAATGAAAAGCTCTGTACGTCGAAAAATTAAGCTAGCGATCATGTTGGTATAGAAGGGGCCCTGCAGTGAAAATCACTTTTTTTAAAACAAAAATTCAACACTAGTAACTGAACATAATTATTCCGTTTTCAGCCCATGCTGGACTATGCCGCTAAATTACAAGCGGACACCGGTGCCGTACAGTTTCCTTTGCAAGGAGGCGAAGTATTCAAAAAGCTCTGCTCAATATTTACGGAATTCAAGGTTAAGTCAATTCTGTTTCTTATTCGACAGACACCGTACCTCTACCGTAATCCAAATTGTTCGAAGAAACAGCTTGTTAGTGATGGGTACGTCGCACCTTCGGGTACCGTACTGCTATTTCTTGCAGGATTGTGTCGCCTCAATCGATTGCGATTCGTTGTCAGTGGATGCAGTTGACGCCAGCTATGGTTATATGTGCGGTGCTGGACAGCCCCTATTTGAAGAGCATGCCGCCTGTTTCGCTCGGGTTAGATGCTAAGCTATTCTGTGTAAAGAAACAGTCTGGTCAATACGGTCAAATGTATGGTAGTAGTGAACACAATGGAATATTTTTAATCACTTGGAAATACGAGACAGAGTAACTTAGTATCAGTTAGGCCGTGGTCATACTTTGCGGTGGCGGCGACAGGGCGTGGCTGCGTGTCACTTCGTCTCCGCATATGCCACTCTGCCTCGTTGCTTGCGTCATCTCTGCACCTTCCCCTTGCCACTCTCCCTCGCTGCCTGTGAACGCAGCACGCCCTGCCGGCAGTGAGTATGACTGCGGTCTTACTTGGAGCTAAATATGCAGTAACTGGCTAACTATTCAATTTCATTGGGAATAATATCATAAAAATGTAACACTGTAACAAAAGTCATCGATCGAGTCAGTTCAAACAGAGCTCTCGATTCATCAGAAATCATATTGTCAAGAAAAGCAGAGAAAAAATTCCGCTGACCGGAGATGCATCGTTTTTGCATTGCGCAGCGATATATTAATTCGAAGCCTTATCCTGACCCTTACGGTACCTTCTTTGGGGGAGGGGGGAGGGGATACTTTTCTGAATCGTTTTCATCGCCGTGATCGCCACACTCAATTATGGCTCGTTCTGACAATTTATGAGTTCAAATGTGCTGAAAGCATTGCCATACTTCATGATTTACTCTTACAAAAACCACTAACTTTATACATTTTGTTCTGATCTATTAACCAGTAAATTTGAACTTACTGTTTTGATAAAAAGTGGATGTAAGGCCACGAGGGCTTTTGGAGCAAAAAGGCGACGGTCACTTCGTCAGAGACGCAAAGTGAAAAGCAAGTCAACGTTGAAAAATTTGAAATATTCCCGCAGACAGCTGCTGTAAGGTTGCTCGGCGGAATTCCAATCTCCATTTCTGCTTTGGAGCAAAGGGAAATTCTCATTCTAATTCAACAGACTTATCTTGCCAGGGGATAGTACCTGCCACTTGAATCAAAGTAGGAGGTAAAAAGAAAGGAGAAGGAGAAAATAAGAAAATTGATTTATTACTAAAGTTCAACTGAAGCGAGCACTCGATGCTCAGGAAGTACAGAAAAATGCCGCGGTAAACAAAGACGAAGACAGATGAAGCTAATGAAATTGGAATTTAGCTTATTTCCCGATATTATTTGCCGTGCAAGCTTTAGCGTTAATTGCTTGCTGTACGGAGCACTACTTCGTAGGTGTTTAGGATATACAAGCGCATATTACTTCCTGATAAAATAACTTTCAAATAAGCATATCAATCAGCAACCTGTTGAGTATTAGTAAGCAGTAAGCACGGCCCCCACCTCATTAGGTCGGCTTAGGACTTGTCACCCCACCAGCCAGAATTTTTACGCTTTTTAGGACCGAGCCACTGCATATCATGTCCTTTCTCAAGTTCTTCCTGCTCGAGGCTGTGGGTACTATGGGGGTGGAAGAGGTGTGTACCCTCATGTCAGGATTTTCGCACAACTACGAGCGGCGGCGACGTTGTGTATGCGAGCTATGCGCATCGCGGTAGTTGGGTCTTAGAACGATTACACGCTTATGCTAGGGGCGCGATACGCAGTTGACTTGTAACTCACTTTGGGACCCAACAACATGGCGCCCTTAGCTCGTCCACATTGTTTTACATGCGACATGCCGCGGTGCGAAAATCCTGACATAAAGGTACACACCTGGGTGGAAAAAGAGGTAGTCACCTACAGTTAGACTCAAGGAATGGATTGAGTAGCCTTATCCGCTTTCTTTTCCCTTCTTTTCTGGTGATTATAAGCGAGCAAGACGAACGTTGCTGGTGGGTGGAAATTTTTTTTCGCTGCTGGCGCACCAATCGCCGCTTGTGCACAATCTTCTGCAGGGTAGCAGCCGGGAGAGCCCTCAAGGGCCGTTAAGAGGCGCGTCTTGAACTCCTTATCACGGTCTCATGGTGGTACAAGTGATGCAAGTAGCCGAGTTGTAGTATGAAGGGGGCATGCGGCTTAGTGTGGCGCTTGCCAACCTCTCCAAAGTGGGCGAGAAAATTTCCCGTGCAGAGAAAGAGCGGGAAAAAGGATCAGGATCACTTACTACGTGTTTTCGGCCTCTTCATCCCCTTGTTTCGTCACTGCATCACTACTCAGCACCCGTGCTTTTATGCCTAAATATCAGCCAAATTGTCTCTGCTATGTACATAGTGCCTTCAATAGGTCCTCTTCTGAGATAGATAATAAGATGTCACTGTAAAGGTTGTTTCATTGCAGAGAATTGGATATAAGCTACAGTACTTCCGTGTTAACAAGAAGAATATTTTTAGGGTCTTTTTTGTTGGTGGAGAACTTTAAGTACTAGTTCTCAATGTTAATAACCAATTCCGTCTTGGTTAACTCCGAGACGGTCACTGCGCGAAAGGAAAGCGTCCGCGAGTATCTTCTGCTACTTCATAAGAATTCCAAGTAGATTAGAATGGCGATTTGAATTTCACTAAAGCTTCACGTTCTCATTGGAGTGCTCAATGAAAGTGCCTCTCAAAAGAGAGGCTTTTAAGCCGGATCTGATCCCCAACTGAACCTTCTCTCTCAGCCTCACTTTACATAACGAGCAGTAAAAACGCACTCAAAGTTTCTACGACTCTACCGTAAAACGCTGTTGTCCTCACTGGTAAATGTTTTTTCACTGGTAAATGTTTTTAGGAATTGAATTCATTTTTTAGGTCGAAGCAGAAAAGGCGTATGTCAACTGCAAAACCGCAGCCACGCAAGCAATCACAGAGGCACAGGAAACAAAGGTGAATTGAATTTGTGTCTAGGACAGCACTTCAGCCTCTGAAAGGCCGCAAAAGCAGCAAAACAACTTGAAAACACGATTCGAAGGGAGATCGATATCAACGAGATTCTGGGAATCCTTAACCCTCTGAAACAGCTGATATTGAGTCGCCAGTTCCCCATTCCTTCAGTTCACTCCTTAATATTCGGGAACCATTGCTTGGAGGTAGCGATCGCAATAAGTTAAATTCATTAATAGATCAAAAAAGAAATGGAACAGAATTTCGAACGCGGACCGATTTCATCGCATTTGTTATTTGAAATGCTTCTGAAGTAGGCAACTGAAAGTAATTATGTGGTTCCATAAACCCAGCCAAACACAAACTACGCCCCTGGTAGTTCATTACAAATAAAGAAGTGTTTTTCATTTTAAAGTAGTAACACGGAAGTGTGCTAAACGATATACACTTGCTTTCATACATAGAAATTATTGGATTGCGAACAACCTACATATATCAATTCCGTGGGAAACTTGAAGGTTTTGTTTCTGCTAACTTTCTGCTTTTACCATGCCCCGATTTCGATCAGCCCTATTCATCATAGCTAAACTTAGTCAGAACAGCATACTCGCTGGAGCATTGTGACCACCGAGTAAGAAGCGGCACACTACATGGCCTCCAGCCTTGGCGCAGTTGTCATGCGGCCAAAATGAGTGGCATCAGACATATGACATATGTGTATGTACAGCAGAGCAGAAGCCTTTCACAAGGGTCACTTATTTTGCTGCAGAGGTCGAGCTGCCTTACTTCATCACCCGGAGGGTGCTGTTGATGAAACGTCCCGCCCACATCGCTGACCCCGCCCATTGCCCTTCTTGTATAAAAACCTCTTATTAAATGAGGCAACCTTTTGAATGGTCAGCTTGTATGAGTGTCCACGTATCCAAGTACAAGTAACTAAAACTCACGCAATCGATAGTTAATCCGCATTATAAACAATCATTCAAAAATAAAAACAATCCAAAAAATAATAAACAGAGATCAGTTGATATCAGCTCCAATAGTTCTTTGTCACGGAAACATTTCTGCGGAAATAGTCCATGACTCGTATCATGGGTTGCTGACAAGGAAACTGCAGCGACCGCAATTAGGGCCACTTCAACATCTCCGTTTCCAAGCATTTCAAGCCGATTTTTCATTTTCGGTGACAGCATTTGCATCATTCCCCAGAGGGATAAATTTTCCAAAAGAAAACGAGGAAGGTTGTTCATTACGATGTACCCAATCGCTATGAAGGCAGAGGCATAAGATACGAATCGAAGTGGGATGTCAGTAGAATAGCTGCGAAATTCACAAAACATTGAAGACATCGTAAATAAAGGAAAGTAAATGTTAGCATAACAAATCCAGGAAGTGCTCGTCATCGATACCCTTAAGATCTTAAGATAAGATCTCAAGACCTTAAGAACACAATGGGTGGTCCTTCACATGAAAACGAACCTTTTTAAGGCTCACCAAATTATTTAAAACCACTCAGAGAATACAGGCAATTCCTGTAGCGTGCGTGACGAAATCTTTATGGGCAGCTGAGAACAGCATTAGCGCCCGCTTTAGTCTTGCTATGTGTTTGAGGGGTTTTTAGTAATATAGTAACCCTCTCCACACGCGTACGCGTACATATGTTGACAGGGCTCCGTCCTAAATGTGTCTAAAATAGCGGCTTCACCAATCGCTCATAATCCTCTACTACGTAATTTCAGTTACAATCGACGTCAACGGAGGCTTATCTGGCAGAGATGTGCCGCGCGATGGACGGGTATCTGCGCTGTTCTCACCCAGTGATCCTCGAAAAATGCGGTGCAGAAGCCTGGAAATTGGTGTCCACGGTTGGTTTGTTGTATAAAATTCCTATGAATGTGAACGACATGCCCGTGTACATGGGAAAAATAGCTCATAGGGAGGCGTAGCGGTGAAGAGCGCGTGCACTCTGACATAGATATGGAGTTTGCGCCCCCGATCGCATTCTTAAACCGTGCAAGCGCGATAATTTTCGGTCATTGTTGGCGCCGTTAAATATGAAAATGGAGGCATTATGAGGTCCAAAGAATGAGGAATCGAAATCGGTGAAAATCGCCAATCAATACCCAGTTCTGGCTTTTGTGCGGGGTTTGAAAAGCTATAACAACAACCGAAGCACAACCAGCACAGCATCTTCAAGATCGTTCGATAGGCAATCCTGCCACGGACTGCGCGTCCATTTGACGGTGGGGATATTGGGAACTTAATCTTAGGGTGAGTGGGAGAGGGAGTAGTGCGCTCTTACAACGTTCGCATGGCATGGCGGCGTGTGCTACGCGACGCGTCGTGTTCGAGCTAGAAACGACGTATTAGATGGGTTCTAGAGCGATTGCACCTCAACAATAATGCGGCTTCCTTTAAGAAATCGTCCACCAAAATATGAGTTTTTCTGTTACCCTTACATTTATGTTGTATTTGCCTAATAAAGGCTGCATGCAAGGTTCTATGCGAAAAAGTGAAGGTGAGAATGAAAGCGAGGAGTGAGAATTCGGCTAAGATACAACTCCCCAAATTCTCAGCCGGGTGGCGGGGCCTTTGAGTAAAAGCCCCGTTTCCTCGTCCGCCGCGGCCAGGAACGGAAAGTGGGACTGTTTACGTAACTTTCTGTGCTTACAATGCGTCTCCGACCGCGGCACACGCCGGGGTGGGCACCTTTTCGGAGGCCCCCCCCCCATGCGGCCGAACGTATGTGGTGCTGTATCTTAACCGGATTCACATTTTTTCGCGTGAAACTTTGCATGCGGCCTACATCAGACAGATACAACATAAATGTATGAATAACAGAAAAACTCATTTTGCCGTTACTCGTTCCTTTGACTAGCATCCATCATCGCGTAGCACCGCAAACGCTTCGATGCTAATTTTCTGCTCTGAAGGCACACACCTTAATTTTAGCACATACTCAGGAACCCAACCAACGTACATTCGTCGTAAACATACCACAGATTGGCTGCTCTGACATACTTGTTGTCCTTTACTCGACAAATGCTCTAATTGTACAAGTAAACCACCTTGCTCAATGCTCTCAGAGAATTAACTGCAACACCCAGCTAGTATTGCCTCGTTCACGTTCATACTCAGCGACCAGTCGTGCGGTAACATCAGTCGCGCGATCGACATCGCGGGTGTACTGCCATGCGGGCTCCACCATCAAATAAGCCTTATCTTGGAAGTGTTAATATTATCACGATGTCAATACGTGCATAAAGATGCGAGCAGATACTTTGTCTTTTTCAGGTTACCAGAGACAGCCTGGGAGTGACTATGCCTGATTGTGACATGCGCTCGGCTTTGATTTGAGCACTTTTCCAACTTTCTCTACAGTTCAGCACTTTTCTAGTTGCTTCTTTTGCCAGATAATTTTCATATTTTCGTTATTTCTGCTTCCATTAGAAGTTCATAGACAGTTCCTAATACACTACTAGTGCTGAGATTGTTACAGTTGCAGTGTCGTTGTGATTATTTCTGTTTGGCCAACGATAAAGTCTGTTTCCACTTCAAAACCTACAAAAATATCACCCATACTGTAGATGGTACATGCCAAATAAATAGTGATTTATACTGGCTTCAGTATCAAAAAACAAATAGAGCGCTCACCATTAGTTTATCTCCTGCTGAGATGCCCCATTTAAAGACACCGGAGGGGAGTAATTTTGGCTTACGGTAGAACACACGTAGTGTTGACGGGTTTGAGTGGCCGCCATCGCACAAACTCGCCAATTTGACGTCTTGGCATGGTGCCAAAAGGAGGTGTTTCTATCATAAATAGTTTTTGTCCTTTGACTTTTTACTTTGTTCTTTCTTATATTGTTCCTGGATGTATCCACATGAATAGTAATGTAGTTGGGAATGGCCACTCTACTGCGCTGGGAGCCAGGTGCTACAACCAACCTTCGCCCGCGGCCCGTCTCCTACAGCGGACAACTCGGAAAGTCTGCGTGTTGGATGCGAATGGGATGCGAATACACACCGCAGCGTCGCGCTTTTAAGTCCGGGTTTTTCCGCCTATTATCGCTTCTAACCTTTGATGTTCGTTACAAAATGCTCATTTCCTTGCATCTTCCTCTTGTTTCGGACCCCTTCCGGTTCCTTTGAGTTCTTCTCTTACCCACATATTTCTGTTATTGTTTACTAAGGGCCACATGCAAAGTTTCGCGCGCATATACAAGAAACCAATTGAGATAAAGCCCCTCATAGTGACGGAGGACGAGGTGGGGACGTCTGAGTGGGCATGGACGTTAGGCCGCTTCCATACTTTGCGCACCGACGCCGGCACGCGCGTGACGGCGTCGTTGCGCAAAGTATGGAAGCGGCCTTAGAGAGCTGAGAAGCAAAGAGGCGTCAGGCAAGTGGTTAGGGATGCAAAGTGGGAAGCAAACCCGCATTGAAAGCCTAATTCGAACCGCGGTCTGGCCGCTGACGCCGTGTCGGGAAGTGTGAAGGAATTCAGACAACCTGCTCTTGTTGCAGTTTTTCGAATTATGCTTCGGAACAGAGCAAATTTCGTGGTTCTTTTCTTGTGTTGCATCTGGTAAAGGGATTTTAAAGGCATAGCTCGCATTAATTTGACTATTCCATTTACATCTGTGAGCAGACAGCACCTTCCGCAGTTGCTGAAAGTGCACTTCCTCAGGGCAACGCTAGGATGAATGATAATGCGAATATAATAGAACCCGTAAGTAAAATGGCACCTACTGTCTCGAAATGGGCCACCGAAACTACCAGCGACCAGCGGCTCAACCGTGGCAACTACTTGAAGAAATAGGCATACTATCGATATGATAAGATAGGATAGATGAAATCTTGGTGGTACAGGCAGCGCTATTACAGGAGAAAGTGTATTTGAAGGTATTTAAATAGTCTGTGCCTTTCGAGGTTGATTGGTGGGACATTTATTAAAATGGCCTAACTTCCGACTGTCTTCACTTCAAACACAACAACAACAACAACAACAACAACAACAACAACAACAACAACAACAACAACAACAACAACAACAACAACAACAACAACAACAACAACAACAACAACAACAACAACAACAACAACAACAATGACAACAACAACAACAACAACTTTAAACAACTTACAACTTACAATGCCGAGGTGGCAAGAAAAGAAAGCTGGAGAATCCTTCATATTACGAAGGGTTTCCTTAGTCTTTTTCGTCACTAATGTAGTCTTTAACACCTCAAAAAGCATTACTGAACGTGACAACCCACGAGGATCATCGTGAACTCTGTGCCTTCCAGAGGAATTAGAACCACGGAATTTCCTCGAACTAATCCTCGGGAAGAAACGCGTGAATTTTTTAGCAAGATTCACCACGCACTGTTCGCCTACCAACGGAGTCTCCTTATGTTACTGAATCTCCACTCCTATTTTTAGTGGCAACTATAAAAACAGCGATCTCAATCAAATCACTCGCTCTCAAGCCACTTCCATGCACTTCTCCTATGGTGTTCTAATTTGAAAGGCACACAATCACCACCAGTGAAGGGAACCACGCATGTCTCCTTGCGACAAGACTCTTCCAGTGACTGCCAGACGGAATTGTTTAGTGTTAGTAACATGTTGAAGAAAAGCATTACTACATGACAGCTGGACCAATTACAGTCAGGGTCAAGCATGAGCTGGGGAATCCTGTACAGGTGAGTCGTACACTGGATTGGAAAAGGACATGGTCGCTTTGAAAAGCAAAGTTTTCAAGGGATCATCAATGAGCTACTGTTTTTTATGTTTTTGAAGCGACCGGGTGGTTTCTGAATAATCGCCGACAGATAATTATATTAAGTCTGTGCAGAATAAATGGCCAAAATGGACTACTTTTTTTCAAAACGCCATATCTTCGCTCAGACACAACTTCATTTGTCGAAATAGAAACCATTCGAATCTACACAACCTTTTTAACGAGCTAGTGAAGAAAATATGCAACCATGATAAAATTCCGGATTGTGAAAATTAATAAAGTCAACGATAGCATTTTCAACCTGCATAGTTTCGGCAAATTTTTTCAGACGCAGGTTTGCATCGAGAACCGGGAAATGGTGGTAATTCGTCAGGGATAGGTCTGGGGAATAAGGGGGGTGAGGGAGAGTTTCGATCAGTTTCTGTCGGGCGACTTGCGAACTATGGGGTTTTACGTTGTTTTGCGCGCCCGGCAAAAGCTGATGCATTTAGGCACCAAGATTCTCCCTCACCCTCCAGGCAGGGATAGCCGAGTGGTTAAGAGTGTAGGCTCACGTCTGCACCTTCAAGACCACTGGGTTCGATCCCCGCCGAGGCTCAAACCATGCCTTGCAAGAAATTGCAGAAATGGTGACGTTACCAGCGTCAGGCCCAGGTTGACAGGCCGGCTGATGGAGAAACCCAGTCACACCCAATATGCTCAAAAGTCGCCAAAGAAACAGTGTAAATGCTAGGACGTCACCCGGAAGTGACGCGCAGAACCCTCCGAGTTCTGTGGTCAGTATGCGAGGGCTACCGAGGGGTGAACGACCTCGGCTGAAGAAGTTAGTTCGAATAGGGACTCTGAACGTAGGATCATTGACCGGGAAGTCTCGAGAGATTGCCGACCTGATGAGTCGACGAAAAATCCAAATCCTATGTATCCAGGAAACACGCTGGAAAGGAGCTAAGGCAAGAGAGATTGGAGAGGGAGTCAAACTCTTCTACAACGGCGAGGACACTAAACGGAACGGAGTGGCCATCGCAGTAGCGGATTCCCTCAAAGATAGCGTGTGCGCCGTGAACAGGATCAACGGCCGAATTATGGCAGTAGGGTTGGATACAGAGGAGGGGTACTGGACCATAGTAAGTGTATACGCACCGCAAGCCGGTTGTCCTGAGCACGAGAAGGACGAGTTCTATCCGAGCCTTGACGACGCCATCAGGTCAGTTCCGGAAGGCGATTACCTCACCGTAGCAGGCGATCTGAACGGTCACGTCGGCAGAGACAGAAGGGGCTTAGAAAGGGTGCATGGAGGCAAAGGGCTGGGCGTAAGAAACGCTGAGGGAGAAAGGATACTGGACCTGGCCACGGCCCATGACTTAGCGGTCTGCAGCACGTACTTCGCGAAAAGAGAGAGTCAAAAGGTAACCTATAGCAGTGGAGGGAGACAAACGGAAGTCGACCATATACTCATAAGAAGATCAGCCCTCAAAACTGTGAAGGACATCAAGGTACTGCCAGGAGAGGAACTCACCACTCAACACAGGCCCCTCCTAGCAGATCTTGCCATAGATCTCCCTAAGAAAACAAGGCTTAAGACCGAACGGCGAATCAGATGGTGGAAGCTGCGCAAACAGGAAAGGGATGACCTCAAAAGGAGGATACTGGATATCGGTCTCCCAGACCCTGACGGGCCGACTCAGGAGACTTGGAACAGAGCAGCTGAGGTAATTCTGAAATGCGCAAAGGAAACGCTGGGGGAGACCCGAGATGGCTTCAAAGGAGACAAAGCAGCGTGGTTCTGGAATGAGGAGGTTCAGAGGGTAGTGAAACAAAAGAAGGAAGCATACAAGCGGTGGCAGAAAACGAAGAACCCAGAACACCTTGACACCTACAAACGCTGCAAGAGGCTTGCCAAGGCAGCTGTGGCCAAAGCAAAAAATACAGAAATGGATGCCTTGTACGAAAGGTTGGATGGGAAGGAGGCAGAAAAGTTCGTCTTCAGGCTGGCTAAAGCGAGACATCGAGCCACCCAAGACGTCGCGGTGGTCAAGGCTGTAAAGAGCAGCGAGGGTACCACTCTGAGGAAACCAGCCGAGATCAAAAGGAGATGGCGGGAGTACTTCGATGGGCTTCTGAACGAAGAGTTCCCACGTAAGGAAAGCCAACAGAAGGAGGCTACTGCTGGCCCCATCTTCCCTTGGACAGCGGGAGAAGTTCGCCAGGCGCTGGGAAAAATGAAGAATGGAAAGGCCGCTGGTCCAGATGGGGTGCCAATAGAGGCATGGAAGGCACTGGGAGAGTACGGGGTGGGGTGGCTTACACGCTTCCTGAACACTGTGACGGCCAGAGGAAAAATTCCGGTTGCGTGGAGGACCAGTACCATCGTTCCCATATTCAAGCAAAAGGGGGACGCAATGGAGTGCTCCAACTACCGTGGAATAAAGTTGACGGCTCATACCATGAAGCTGTACGAGCGGCTGATTGACTTGAGGCTGAGGGAGCTGGTCACCATATCTCAGGAGCAGTTCGGGTTCATGCCTGAGCGCTCCACCACGGATGCCATCTTCATCCTTAGACAAGTGATGGAAAAGTACCGTGAAAAGCGTAAGCCTTGCTACCTAGCCTTCCTGGACCTCGAAAAGGCCTTCGACCGTCTGCCACGACCAGTAATCTGGAATTCGCTTCGAGAACGACAGATACCAGAGCACCTCGTCACCCTTATACAGGACATGTACGATGGGGCTAAGGCGGTCATACGCACCCCGCAGGGACTGACGGCGGAAATAGGGATCTCGGTTGGGGTACACCAAGGCTCAGCCCTAAGCCCGTTCCTCTCCCTACTCACCCTAGATGGCATGGTGAAAGACCTCATGGAGGGACCACTGAGGACCATTCTCTACGCTGACGACATTGCCCTGATAGCGGATACCAAAGAAGAACTACAGGCGAAGGTGCAGAGATGGCAGGCAAGGCTGGCAGAGAATGGCTTACGAGTAAACGTGAAGAAGACCAAATTCCTGAGCTCCGAAGACTGTCCGGTGTCCATCGTGGACCGCCATGGAGAAAGCATCGAAAGGGTTCAGGACTTCCGATACCTGGGAAGTGATGTAGCCGAGGACGGTACGGTGGATCAGGCCGTGAAAGCCCGAATAAATGCGGCATGGCTGAAATGGAGAGAGTCCACAGGAATCCTCTGCGATCGACGGTGCTCCAGGACTCTAAAG
Source organism: Trichostrongylus colubriformis (assembly GCA_963978905.1). Taxonomy (NCBI): domain Eukaryota; kingdom Metazoa; phylum Nematoda; class Chromadorea; order Rhabditida; family Trichostrongylidae; genus Trichostrongylus; species Trichostrongylus colubriformis. The sequence continues at coordinate 28,630,307 of OZ022259.1, read as the reverse complement.
GGCAAGGTATACCGAACGGTGATAAGACCCGCAATGCTCTATGGCAGCGAGTGCTGGCCCATAACAAAGAATCTTGAGAAGCAGCTACATTCTGCAGAAATGAGGATGCTGAGATGGGCATATGGCTGGACGCGGCTCGACAGGATCAGGAACGAGGACGTCAGGGCAGTCATGCAGACGGCACCGGTCCAGCTGAAGTTGAGGGAGCAGCGGCTAAGATGGTATGGGCACGTGCTGAGAAGGTCGGCAGGTCACCCAATTAGGAAAGCGATGGAGCTCGAAGCACCCGGCAAACGACCACGAGGAGCCCCAAAGAAAATGTGGAGGGACGTTATCAAAACGGACCTCACAGAAGTGAAAGCCACGGCAGAAGATGCCTTGGATAGGAGAAAATGGCGGCGATTGACAAGAACAGCGGACCCCGCAACGGCACGGGACTAACGCTAGGGAGAAGAAGAAGAAGAAGATTCTCCCTCACCCTCCCTATTCCCCAGACCTACCCCTGACGGATTACCACTTTCTCCTGGTTCTCGATGCAAACCTGCGGCAGAAAAACTATGCACGGTAAAAATGCCATTCTTGACTTTATTAATTTTCGCAATCCAGAATTTGATCGCGATGGCATAGTTTCTTTACCAGGCAAAATTCTGTAGATTCGAATGGTTTTTATTTCGACAAATAAAGTTGTGTCTGAGTGAAGTTATGGCCAGATACGTTTCGGCCATTTATTCTGCACAGACCTAATAGTTTGTACAGGGAGAAGTTGTATTATTAATATCGGCCTTTTTACCAAAGCTTTTTTCAGTAAACGAGCAAAATGAGTCATCCAGAGAGGGCCTTATGATTAGAGCAGATTACGAGGTTAACGTATTTCCAAACACTTCCTTTAATGTATTGCATGACCTTGTGAACAGTCTGTAATATGGGGTAAATTCGATCAGGAATATCGCGGATTACCGAATAAAACCGATGTTCAAAGGACACTAAGAAGGGACAATTTCGGCTTACACGCTTGCGTTTTCTTCAATTGCATACGACGCCTGGCCAAGGCGTCGAGTGTGAATTCACTGGTTTCTTCATCATGAACACCTTTTTCCTTGCTCTTCGCTTACTCTTTCTTTCACTGTTTCATTTGCTTACTGCTGTTGGTCGCGTTACTATCACATTGTTTCACATCATAACAAATGTATGAAATACACCCCACGAGACAACAAATGACATCTTCCACAGCGAGCAACTCGGAAAGCTAATGTGTGCCGTTCGCAGTGATGCGCGGGAGATGTGAATAGAGACAACAACGTCGCACTTTGCAACCCACATCTCGCTACCCATTACCCCATCCGACCTCGAATATTCGTTTCAAGACAAACAGTTCTCCCTGTTTTCCTTCGTCCTCCTACCCCTACTGGCCTTTAATTACTTGCTGCTTAAATGAAGGCAAACTCAAGGCTAATGTTTCACCACATATGTATGTGTTATCAGTTCATGTCTTTATGAAAAAAAATCTGACGTAAGGATGAAGAGCAGACTTGAACTGGCTTCTAAGGGCACACACAGTCTAGCCGACTCAATTTTGCGCACTCGATTCTCTCCACAATTCAGTTAACGCTGTGTTAGGAAAAGTCGATCAATTTTGCTTCCCTCCCTGCGTAGTTCAATGAAACTTACATGACATGACTCCATGAAACGATAAAAGTACTGGCTTGTACATTTGGTGGTTACCAAAGCTCACAATTCCAAAGTCGTCGCAGCCATCTTTGAAGCCCCTCCATTATCGGTCTGGCGTAAGCGCATATGGAAAGTCTATGATCCGTGCCGACACTGTTGCAAGCAATGCGCATTACTTTGCTCCTCCCGCCGCAAAGCTACGAAAAATCCTAGATTTATCGGAGCCAGTCTTCTAATGAAAGCGGGTCAATTGTGATATAAAAGAGTTTTATACAAACTCACAATCAATGAAAAACGGTCAATACATTCCCGTCGAGTGAAGCATTTTTCCGTAGAGGTGAAGGGGCCTGTACCTCTATGTCACGATTTCGCACCACGACGATCGGCGTGCGACACGGTATGCGCGAGCTATGCGCGCCGCTATAGTTGGGTCTTGGAGCGACTACAAGCTACTGTTAGGTGCGCCACACACAGTTGACTTGTAATCGCCTTTGGACCTTATAGCACGGCGCCTTAGCTCGTCCGCATCGCACTTGCGACACTTCGCGGTGCGAAATCATAACATAAGGATACACCCGAGGTGAAGAAGTGACAAGCAGTATCTGTTATTATGTAGGGTCAGGATTGATGTCTATGGAAAATTTTGAAAACATGACTCCTTCAGTCGGCGCTTCCGGAGTTGTCTGCTTCTAGACTCTCCTCCAAAAAATGACGTGAATCGACTATTATAGCACTGCTACCCAGTACCGAGTGTGATTATTGATCGATGACCCCCTTATACAAACGGCCCAGGAGTAGGGTAGATCGTTTAGGGAATGGTCGATGAAAGGTCCAGAATTCGACTTACTCACTTTCCAACCGAAAATGAGATCTCCTCGAGGATTCCTCGACCCAAGCCTCACCCTGCCTGTTATCAGCCTCACGGTTCCAAAATATTCGGCCCATTCATCAAATCCAGCTTTGCGTTACTATGATGACTGGTAAATAGTAGCCGAATTTTCCGAAAAAAAAAGAAAGCACCGTTATCCACATGGGCTAATGTGACCACAAGTATTTGCAGAGACCATCACCTGTATCACCTGTCGTCCCGTTGCTCATCGACAATCTCGAGCGGGCGCCAGCAACTTCGCCATTCGTCTCTGTCGCGAGCCAAAGTAGTCCAGTGAACATTTGTGGCTCCAGGGGTACGCAGCATCTCGTTTCCTTCGCGCAGAGCATTCGTGAAGAAGTCTGACCTTGAAGGCACATCAAAGAAATCCATCCCGAATTGAGCGAGTAGCAGTGATTCCAGGATGTTCCCTCGAGTTTTCTTCGGAGCACACGCAGTTCGTCTGTGCGACAACCGCGCCTCCGGCGCCACGATGACCTTTTCATCGCGCCGCTTACCCAACGTATCTGCATTTTATGACAGCGTCTACGCCCGCATAAGACGTCCACCAGGCCGCCGATTCGTTTATATGCCGTTTAGTACTTAACTGAGCGAGTCATTCGGAAAAACCAAAACTAGGCGGCGCCATAGCGGAATTTTATCGGCACTCCACGTACTGAACATAGAGTGAACCAGGTGCGGATCGGAGCCATACGTAGCACCATCAATTTGAAGGTTCCTTAGGTAACTGCTCCTTTGGAATTATTATTCATTCACAGTCACTCTTAGTAGGCGCGTGTAGAATCATAAGTTATAGGTAGATAAATAATAATAATTCGCTGTTTGTACCACAAAGCGAAGACCATGCCATCAGTCTATGGAAACCATTCATGCAGTCAAGTGATCATTCAAGATTTAACTACCTGAAATCAAAAAGAGTTGTTCCGAAATGCTATCACCTCATTTAATCGCCACTTATGGAGGCCGGGTAGTCCAGGAGACGGCGGCGGTTCTTAGGCGAAATCCAGATCTCATTTGAAAGCAGAAGCATCACCCTGAATTTTGGCAGTTGTGATGGAAAACACCACACTCAGTTAATACTTCATCTACGACTCAATTCGGATTATTTCATCCACGGAAGCAACGCTGGCCAACAAGGCATGATCAGCGCGACACGACACGTCTCCACGATTTCACCATGCGCAGCGATGACCACCATATATTATACATGAGCTGGATCTCAATCTGGACGACTACTCCTTCTGAAAATCACTACTCCTCACAGGGTGGAGGGAAATACGTCAAAAAATCGCGTCAGCGGCGTCGCACTCGCGGCGCCACCAGTACGACTTGCGAATCGATTTTGTTCCTGGAAGCCCGGCAGAGCGTGGCTGCGTCACTTCCGCACTCCACCCATGCCACACTGCCTCCTCCAGCCACGCCACCCTGCCTCCTCTACCTTTGCCACACTGTCTCGATTGAAGGCTGCCAGCACTGCCACTGGCACTCGCACCAGCCGCGCCGCTCGCCGCGGGCGGGCACGCCATTTTTTGGCGTATTTCCCCCCACCCCTCCTCACATCCTGTGCATTCTCTGAAGTCTACTTTACAAAGGTTTGAGAGAATTTGCGCGACGGTCACCTGCTTTCGACTGCATACACTCTCGCTCAGTGTCTTCGTCAGTGCGTAAGAGCGATACGAATGCCTTCCGATCACCATGCTTTGTGTAAAACTAGCGATATCATCTCATGCTGGTATGGTGAGCCTTTGTCAGGCGGTCAATACTCTTGTCGCACCCTATGTAAAAGTCTGGTTCAAGTCTGGTGAACGAGTGCTGATCCTCATCCACTCATTGGTGTATTCCATGAGCACCAGAAAACCTTGGAAGACAGAAAAAGTGATTTTCACATAGCGACCTCCGCACAGATAAAGCCCGTCTTCAATCTCAAAATACGTGGCGCTTCTCGAAAATGGGTCGATCATTGAGTCATCCATTATCCTTTCCATGGTTGAAGACATGCTGAATAAGGTGTACAACGCCGTATAGATCATTGGACTCCTCGCTCCTGGTCAAAATCTACATTTACGATTTACTCTTTGAGGACTTTTTGAAACTTGGTGAAAACCTTTCCTTTTCTCTCGTCATTATTCAAGGCAAAAAATTTATGTATTGGAGTGAGTAATGATCCTTTTGAAAAGTACTTCTGAAAAGCACCCTTAGTGACACTGAGAATACTGAACACACTGTAAATGGTCGTGCGAGTGCAAGATAGATGATCGGTCGCGAGACTCGTTGCAGCGTTGCCTGCGTGTACTATTTTGGTGCGGTGGGTGCTCACGGTGGATTAGCCCTGGAGGGCAAAGCATGATTTCATTGTTTTTCGCTAATGCATGGGACGCAGAAGCAGGTTTTCTATAGTAGGTAGAGGTCTTACTATTCGAGTTTTGACCGCTCCACTACTATTTCTTCCTCTGCTCTTGCATGAATTAGCACTCCAACTTCCATATTCCAGAGTTACGCCCACTGGCGCCTTCAATTCAGCTCTCTAGACGTCACGGTGTCGGTCGTTTTGTAATCGTAGGACCCTAGTTAATGTACCAAAAGCCCGCACTTCCATCGTATTCCTCGACCTCACTTCTAAAATCTCATAGCATCCACTCGTTACCTAGTTACTTCACTTAATAAGCAAGTGAGGGCTATCCCAGAAGAGATCTCACGCGAGAAAAGCTGATAATCCATTTTTTACCTCTTTTGAAAAATTTCACTAGCAATTACCCACTTAGGTTATTCCTCACCGAGTGAGCGGTGGTATCGTACTCATGCGAATGACATATTCAACTAAATGTCGCAAAAATGTCAAATCGACCGCGCAATACTGTGCACTGCGGAGGTTAGGTACATCGAGCAATACTCATCCAACTACAAACATCTGGGTCAGTCATTGGAAAGGACATTTTTGAAAAGTCCATCCCCCTCTTCACCCGCAGCTTCCGCAGTTTGAAGGTGGACTGCTGAAAAAAATTAAGTAAGGCCAGCAAAGAGGCATTTGCCGATCCCATTTGAGCAATCACCTCCGAATTCACTTGCACCTTTAGAGCTTCTTTAATCACAATACGCATTGAGCTACTAATGACCTGTGGATCCGCTCCACATTTCACTTCCTTTTAAAGTCTAAAAACACTCGAATGACTGGTAGTTCCAGCCGATTTGAACATTTCTTGATTCATCGACTAATGCGAGTGCGACATAACGCATTGTAGCCCTATCAGACCACTGATGCACCATGAACGGAAGCAAAGCTTCATGCTGTGATAAGGAGCAACTACAAAACCTAGTGAAGAACTGAGGACGGCATTTGACTTTGCTCTTTTTTTAGGAACCGATATCGAGCACGAACAAATTTCCACAAAGGAAAAGTTGCTGTTTATTAATGACCAAAATGAATTCAAAGATATAGTTTTATGAATCATTCCATGAGTAATGTCGCTTTTTTACGGAGAAATATTTATAAACTCACGTGTTTGCACAGCATGCTCTACAACATCCGAAAAGACTTATCTGTTCTACAAGGGGATACGTACGCACAATTTTTTGGTGTCCTCAAATGGGCCGATTCTCAGGCTGGTGATGTGATGGGTCTACTCGACAAAAATTGAACATACGGGCAATCAACTTAAACACTATACTTCGCTTCGGGAAAATCAAACAATCATGTGTCTTGTACTTGGCCCCGACCTCCTGTACAAGTTCCAATAACTTGTTGATTGAGAAACATGTCACTCTTCCTGCAATGTTGGTTTCTTCGCAACAATTCGTCCACTTTTTGACAATTTCTTCAAATCAAGGCAGAAAAATTTTCTCGACTAATCTGCTGAAAAAGTGATGAAATGTTAAGAAGAGGTAGTGAATAGGGACGGGGACATATCACTAGCCGAATTCCTTACCATTCTGCTGAAAAAATATTTCGTGAAATAACGGCAACTGGACCGCTGTATGTAACATGTTTTGAGAATTCATTTTGAATCGAAGTCACAATCAAAGCGTAACAAAATCTTGATTGGGCAGATAAATCCTTTCGAATGATCTATAAAGCGATAGTAAACAAAGAATTTAGTCACAAAAATGTGATTTCGAAAAAAACGTTAGTGCTTCCGGATACAGTCTAGAAAAAGAGGTGCGAAACTATTTAGTTTTCCTAGGTGGGATATAGTGTTCCGAACAATTGTTAGTTTGGTTGATTTCGTCGGCTAAACCTACCACTTCCCAATTCTCCTCAAAAAAAGCAACACACCTTATGGAATGACCGAAAGTATCCCAGTGATCCCCTTCTTAACTCAAGATTCTCACACATGAATGGAACAGAGCATGATGAAAATGAAAATCTGTCTTTTAGTACTTGTAACACTGGAACATTGGCCACGATCTTTGACATGACTACCGCAGTATCCTTTCGCAAAACTTCAGAAAAGAAGCTACACAAATTCTATGAACATCGATTAGACGAGATTCTTCGAATTTCACCGATCAAGCTACAGCTGGATCTACGGGAGATTCAGACTGCATGGGACAGCATTCAAAAAAGAACTGGCGACAAAAGAAGAAAGAGGAAAATAGGGTTTTTTTGTCAGTGAGAAGAATTGGTTTTGAACGGTGCGTTTTCTTGGCTAGATAGAAGAATTTATTGTGGGCTCGCATCTTCTTCTTCTTCTCCCTGGCGTTAATCCCGCGCCGGCGCAAGGTCCGCTTGGGGTGGGCTTGCATGAGTTTTTCTACATTTTAATACTTATGACAATATGCGGTTACATAGTTGTTTCCATTGACACCGGTAGCTGGGAGGAGTTCGTGAGAAGGGCGAAGCGTATAAGGTGATGCAGGACATTCAAATTTCAATTTATAGTGTGAGAACGGCAGCGCTGTTGACACTTCCTATAAAAGGGTTATCCAAATCATTACGAAAATCAACTTTCACTACATGGTTTGAAGCTCTCAGGATCATTTCTGCCATTTTTTTTCTGCCGACATTACCAAATGACTTTTACAATACTCACGACAACAAGAGCTGTGACAGCACTGTCAGCAGTTTCCTTTCAGGCAGCACTTTCTTCCAGCCTCCACCACTACGAACAATTGAAGACGGGAAACCTGTAGAATAGTTCCCAATCCAGTGACTGAAACTGATTATCAGAAGCTAACAGTTGTTGTTCTGAATAACGCAGTAGCTAAGGCTAGGGTCAAACCCGGCGTCAAGGACAAATTAATAAAAAAACGACTCCTTGGATAAGGTCTAAGGCTCCCCCCGAAAAGAAATACGTGGGTCGCTATTTATATTTCGGGAATAGGCAATACTGTTATCATGGGAGTAAATCTGATGATTCCATCGTAGAGTTCGCCTCTTTTAACCAAAGACCTCATCATCCAATTTGTCGCACTGCGCTATTTGTTCATTTTATGAATTTTTGAAACAAGCATTTCTTGGTGAGTTTGTCAAATTGTGTGGGTTTCAACGGAAAAATATTTTCTGCAAATCCATGTGTTCAAGTAAATTGAATGTTTGTTGGTGGAAATAATGTTTAGGGATGCCTCAATCTTAGGATGGGTGAATTGGCAATCTTGCTTAATCATATTGCACACAGCATCGATGTTTTCTTAAACAAATGCTAATTTCGGACATCCTTCATGAATCTCGTCGGACAGCGGACTACGACAACGAATGAGTTCCCTAAGCCAACGATACACTGAGGTCTTTGATGGAGCTTCATTGCCAAATTCTTTGAAAATTTTTGAAAATTTCATTTTCATTTCCTGAAAAAAACAAAATTTTTCAGATGAATGTGAAATAAACAAACAGCGCCGTACGGCAAATTGAATGATGGGGTATATAGTCAAAAAAGGCGAACTTCACGATGAAACCATCAGATTTGCTCCCATGATAACAGTACTGCCTATTCCCAAAATATAAACAGTGACCTACGTAGTTCCCAATACTATTTCCCTCGAAATTTCATGAAAATACCACCCCTCCTCCCTCTTCCTCTCTGACGGCGTAATCAGTCGCGAAAATTTCTCAACGGTCACAGATTCTCCTCAAAGATGCGTGGTTGTCCAACATTTGTCGAGGAACATTATGAAAGTACGAGTCCTGCTCCAACCCTAAACACGTTCACCCGCCTTCCAACCCAAGATACGACCCCACCGTCAAAATGTTGAAGGAGGCCTAAACCTAGCTACGACTATGACTTCCCAAGGCTGCTAATTTTATTAGGTGGAACTGTAACTGTTCTGTGAGCACAGCAAACTTCCGACGTTCTGCAGACGATACCATTCTTGGAGCTTTACCCGTTTGAGCCAAACCAGAGATGGCCTAATCTTCCGATCTACTTCTGTTTAATATGAGAAATGCCCTTACATCAGAAGAACCCGGTTGATGAGCCTATCGAGACTTGTACAGTTGACATCGGTTACATCCTGGGGAATTTTCAAATGGATGTCGATAGCAGATCAAGGTAACAGCTCCAGTGGTTATCACAGAAACCAGCCAAAAGACGAATAAGCTTGGGGAAGGAGCTTCCTTGGTCTTATCCTTGTTCAGAAAACTTGAGAAAACCATGAAGGTGTTCAAGATGCCGGTGTATTAGGTGTTCAAGATGCCGGTGTATTATAGGTATAATTTAATTTGCTAATAGAATTAATTTGTCCGACTGATCAGGTGAAAAGAAAGCTGCTCAGTGATGCGAAGGCGGAGAAAAAATTGGAATAGTGCTGTGATAGAAGTGTTTTCTGGAGAGTCCCATCACTGAAACCAAGTGGTTCTGTGCTTGATGAAGGTCATAAGCAAAACACCACTCCTTGTATGAGGGACAGCTTCATGGGTGTACGGCCAGCGTAGGACTTTACTGAGGGGCTTCGCTGACGAACTGAGCACGTGCTTAACGGCAAATTGCGCCGCGTAGTATATCTTTAACTGGGAATCAGCTACATTCCGCAGAAATGAAGATGCTGAGATGAGCATGTGGCTGGAAGCGGCTCGACAGGATCAGGAACGAGGACGTCAGCGCAGTCATGCAGACGGTTCCGGTCCAGCTGAAGTTGAGGGAGCAGCGGCTAAGATGGTAGCACGTGCTGAGAAGGTCGGTAGACCACCGAATTAAGAAAGCGATAGTTCGAAGTACCCAGCAGCGACCACGAGGAACCCCACTGAAAAGGTTGAAGGACGTCATCAAAACAGACCTCACGGGAGTAAAAGCTAGGCAGAAGATGCCTTGGACAGAAGGCAACTGACAATAACAGCGGACCCCGCAACGGCGTGGGACTGACGCTATGGGGAAGAAGAAGTATCGCCTCACCCCTTCCCTTCTGTTCATTTTTGGCAAGCCTAAGATCATCTACGAACTTTCCAGAAAACTTCCTGCGTTCAAAGTTGCAACCACCTGGACTATCGTTACGAATTTTGCATACGATCGGGTTCTCTGTGTAACTTTCTAAGTAGAGCCCGGGTGACAACGACGGACATTGACCCTTGTGCTGGAGCGTCAGAACTACCACTGATAATGGCATCTGACATCAGGCAATGTCAACATTTGAATAAATTTTAAATCTATACGAATTAAATGATCAAAAGGGACGATGAATCCACTTCCTGTCTAATGCGATCATAGTCACTGCGCAGTCAAGAACGCGTGACGCATCCACAACGGACTGCAAAGTTTCTTTTCTGCACTTGATCTTTCTGCCCGCGAACATCATTGGGAATAAATAGGTGTGCGCCATTAGAACAGAAAATTCGCGTTGCCACGTTCGACGCGCGGCGAGATGGTGGGAGACAGGGGGCGTCGAACTATTTGCGTCCTGAAGCGGTTACACCTAGAACAAGGCGTAGAGTGCCGTCATCGTTTTGAGACCCATCCAGTACGGAGTGCATAGCTCGCACCATCTTGTGGCATGCCGGACGTGCAACGTGGCTTTTCTGTCCTAATGGCACACACCCGCGATAAATATACCATCCATGTAGTTCCTTAAAACTGCAGGTATATGTTAATCATAAGGACTCTTCATGAAACTATTAGTTCGGTGCATACCTCTTGTGACACATGCGACGTTTCCTTAGCTATATAATCATCACTGTTTTTACCACTCATCTCCAATTACTGGGTACCTAGGCTCTACCCAGAAGTTCCCATTCTACGCATGGATTCACAATTCGAATACAACTAAATAATCAAACTTCCTGCTTTTTAGATAAGGCTGAAGTCACTCATTAAAGATAAGACACCGGGAAGTGGTAATTTTAGCCTGCGGTGAGACCTACCGTAACGCTTGCAATTTGTTAGGCTGTAGACATTGCATATATGACACCTTGCTAAGACGTCGAGAGTGAAATCGATGGCTTTTTCCACCAGAACACCTTTTTTCTCACCCTTTCGCTTATTTTCCCATTCACAGTTTCACTGATTTGCTGTTGTTTGTTGTTTCATTCAGTTCACATTATCATGAATGAATGAAATACGCCCTACGAGACAACAAATGACATCTTCTACAGCGAGCATCGCGGAAAGGTGTTAACGTTTTTAGCCTTGAATGTTCGTTTCAAAACGATCATTCCTTCTCATCCTCATCATTCTTCCGACCCCTCCCGGTTCCTTTGAGTAGCAGTAAGAACACGCTAGGGTAAAGGAATGCGCAGGACGAAGCTGAAATTCATGGCTCAGCTCTATGTTATTTTCTTGTGTTACTTTTGCAGACGACGGAGGCGCTGTAGTGACAGAGGGGGGGGGGCGCCCCGCTCCAGTGCGGGGTTCAAATCTTCCATCAATGCCTGCCCAGGCCAACTGAACTTTTCCCTCCAAGGGTTTGGTACCATATTTGTCTGGGAGGATAAAAGCATTGAATCGTACATCGGCTGGCCCTGCAATTCACTGAAAGAGCAAGTCGGATTCAGCTGCAACTGTAATTACGTTTCTGAATGGAGCTACATAGAATGCTCGCCACATCTTAACATGGAATTGATTGACTGCAAAAAAAACTTTATTTTTTATCTTTATAGCATGCTGAAATGCGTGACCATGCTGCTAGACAAATCAGCTGCTTTTCGCAATAGGTGAGAGGTACTGTTAGCCAGTTTCTGCTGTTGTCTAGCACAAACAGTAGTCGATGCAGTGGCATCGGCTGGTACAGCTTCAATTCACCCCTAAGGAAATCTGAAGCAAAAAGCTTTGACCTCTAATCCATCTATTGCCACTTATAGAAAGGATTTTCCATTACTTAGTCAGAGGATCCCTTGTTATACCCAGCATCCATCTCCCACCAAAATGTATCGCAGATCTTTTGTAAGCCAAGGGCAGCACAATAAAAAAAATTTGGCTATTCATAGTGCTGCACTGTTTGAATCACTAAGCTGATAAGGCTTTGGAACTGTTTGCAGTATGTTGAAGCCATGGCCATTTATTAATCTGAGAATTTTCATTCGGATTCAGTATCTGTCGATGTTGCCAAATGTTACTTATGGCATGGTCACCCACGAATTTCCCTTTGTCTGACTCGGTGAGTTGGTGAAGTAATAAAACTGCTTGCAATTCTTGGGAGCACTGACAATTGGGTAGTCTGCCGAGTCGTATGAGTATAGTAAGTGCTACTGTCATGGCATGGAGACTTTCGGATTCATTTTCAAACCTCCAAAGATATCATTCTTATCAGTGGACGTCCAACATCCTGTGCGTTGGTAGACAACAAGATTCGTATCTTGATGTAAAACTATTGGACTAACAGGACGCTGTAGGATAATAGATGTCGTCAGAAGTGGGTGTAGCATAAATACTGGTAGCTGTTTACAGAATTAAGACATTTGAAGGCACTCTATACTTCTAATAACTTATGGGTCTAAACTTGGGGTTTCTTTCGAATTTTATCTGAATTCTGTTACGATGCAGCGATACCTCATCTTCGTTAATGAGAATCATTGGAGAATACCCTAACTTACTATGGTAACTAGTATTGACAACGTTCGAGATCAGCGAAACCACAAGAAAGTGTGTTTGAAGGAAATTCAAAGTGTTGCAAGACTTATGCACCATCTCAATAGTTTTTGGAAGAGAATTAAAAAAGTCTCATTAAGAAGAGGGTATTTATTGCTTGTTCTCGGAAAGTCCAAGATCGGTTTTTCATACTGTGACTGTGAACATATGTAAAGATCTCTCTAGGTTACCTATCATCTGGCCCATTCAAGCTCTATTTAGACCAGAGAGGGATTAATGGTCGACTTCCACTGCAGAAAACAGATCATTTCCGTGCTTAAACAATGCTAATCAGAGGTATTGCTCGCTCTCTACCTTTGTTGACTGAATTTCTCACTTTAGCAGCGCCCTCTACCGTTCATGAGCTTTGTGCTCAACGGAGCAGTGCACTCTTGATGCCATCCTTATAGGATACTGTGACTTTGGATGATCACCGAGAACAAGTGATGCAATCCGAGCAGGAAAGCCTTCGTTACCACCAAGCATCCCGTTCGTTCGCTTTCCAGCAAACCAGTAATGAAAGCTAAAGAAAAGCGCTGGCTACTCGTTGAGGCAATAGCTACCGGAGCTGCAGCTAGCCGGAGCCATCGAAAGCTACAAGTCCTCGGAATCGTAGACGTTTTTCCACGCACCTAATAGCCCGGATGTGATGGAGGTGGTGGGTGTTCTGTGGGAGAGTGTTTGCTGGAGGAAGGCGGGCAGTCTCTTGGGTCCGTCGTGATTCCTGACTACGGTCGCTGGAGACGACGCTCGACGGTCCGGGAGAGAGTGGTGCAGCGACAGAGACGCCGACGCCGGTCACTGGTCACGAACGAGGGCGGCGTCACCGAGCGCCAGCGTCGCCATCCTCGAACCACGGCTAGTGGACGCGAGGCGAGACGCACGATTCTGTGCCCTTCGTCATCTCCTTCTTCCACGAGACTATGATACAGGTGTGTCGCGATCCTCAGCCGCTGCCGATGGGACTACGTTGTCAGCCTGAGGTATGAATTTCAGAGGCCATCAAGAAATATCGTTAGAAGGGTTCAATGTTATTGGATTCCGTTCACCCCTATTCGCTGAGAGTAACCCACCCTGTCTCCCCAAGTACCTCTAAAGCACCTGAAATATGAGCGGAGCTGTCGCGATCACTAATAGAGCGCACACCAAGCCAGTAGGACATTCAGTGGTAGTGAATATTGAAAAGTAGGGGCACAAACTAACACAAAATCGAACCAAATCGGTTAAAGCACTAAGCGGGTGGCATGTGGCACGTTGGAACAGAAAATGTGGATCCTGTGGAATCAGATGCCATCAACCTGCTAGATGACACGCGGCATCGTACGTTATGTCATGACCTTTTCGTTTTTTGGTACCTCTACAGTTTTGAGCCGCTCTGCAGGGTTTATGTCTAGAGATAAATAAATAGAATTTATTTCTGTTACTATGAAATGTTTTCATTTGCTAATACATGTGTGATTTCAAGCCGGCTTCCATATGAAAATCGTGTTTCATTCGGCCTTCTATTACCTTCTAATCCTCTCATTGTATCCTGGATGAACTGAGGCTTATATGAACGTTCCATCGTCGTTTCGTTACTACTCGGAATCTCACTCACTTTTCACCAGCCACTCACGAACTTCTTCTATCCTCCAAAACTTTACTACGAGGGAAGGCGGTACTATCGTGTTTACGTATACTATGGCTGATCGTGACAGACTTCACCAAAAACGGTTTTGTGCATTTCGAATGATCTTATTAGTTTTCTTGATCTTGAGATTTATTGCGCAAAGTTTTCTTATGTCATTTGTTTCAAAGAGTTTTTTTTTTCTCTCGCATGTATCACCCGGGTAAAAAGTACCAAAGTCTGACAGATCTCTATGTTGGTCTGGAATCACTAAAAATGCGTGTTTTACTACCTATTCGATACTTTTTTTAATACTTTCATCAACTAATTTTTTTGTTAACCTCATAGCATGACATCTCACAAAATTATGGAAAAAGTAAATGCTGGTCCGAAAACCAAAGTTTAATCAAATTGCATACTTCCGAATAAGTAGCACCATCCAGCTCCCAAAAGTTATTATTAATGACTCCTAAATTGCAACCAATAACTTTTGTTGTATGGGTAAAAACTTAAACAACAAAGCCTATCAGGTTTTGTTTAGAATTCTCTAATTGATCCGAATAGTCGAAAAATTTCTATTTTTACGTAACATTCGAGACCTTTTTTTGGGTTACGGAAAAATCATCACAAAATTAAATTGTTGGCATTACAAAAAAAGAGGAGAGAAGCAAGAAAAGCAACCGAATCTCGTCATTAATAAGCTGCAAAGATTATAAAAATTGATATATTGCATTTCACTTTTTTATGACAAACTTTTTGCAGAATTCTACGTGAATTTCATCAAACACACTTCCTTCCGTGCTTTTAACATTTCCCTTATCTTATCAGTTCACCATCAATTTCAAGGAAACCTACAAATCAGATTTCTTGCCACTCTCAAAAAAGGAGTTGATCTTACATCGTTGATTGTTCCTTAAGCAAACACAAGCACTGATACAATATCACCGTTATCTTTGCGAGACCAAAGGTAACTGTTTGACAGATCATTTTTTGGGGCGCACTTCTGATTTTCAGTATTGAGATCTCGTCTTAGAATAACTTAGTAATCACTGGTTAATCAGCATCAAGTGCACAACCTACAGCATAACTATTTTCTTTACAGGACCATCACATTAAAGTCGAGACAAATGACACATTTAAAATTGAACGTCCGCAACCGAAATACGCTGATGGACGACGTACCAGCGCACCAGCGATCCTATGGAGTGCTGCTAATCTCGTCGATGACAAGGTGGGATTCCCCGTGATTTTCGAAACACTTCTCACGTATGGTTACCATCCTACCCCTAAAACTAAGGCAATTTTTTTCACGGAAGTGATTTCCAATGAACTGCATTCCTTTTTAAAACTATATTCGGTGCTGAATATCATTATAATTCTCCGGCTAAATTATGTATAGTCAGCTTCCCGTCTGCTGAAAAGTCACGAGGCTTCTCCTAGAAATCAGTTCCGTACTGGGTGATAAGTTTTTGACGCTCGTCCAAGGTTCGAGGACTTCGACCCCGCTCTGTCATAATCGCTGATAAGCCCCATTCACTTCCTGCTCTGCTGTCGGCTTCCACTTGAATAATTCATATGTTCTTATTTTCGTCTATTGAATGTTTTCCAGCCAACCACGTCGACCGTCGACTCAATCAGCCTGTTGCAACGTCTTCTGGAAAGACAACGAGTGCTAGCATCTCAAATGACCAATGAAACTGCCAGTCCCGATTCCGGTACGCATACAGTCAATCTTCGACTTCGAGATAGGATAGAGCTATTAGTGTATCGATTAATAAAATTATATTTTATACTGCCATACTTTCAACAACTATCACCCAGTTCCTCTAGAGGATCTTAAATAAAATTCTAATTTTCAATTTTAATTCAATTTTTCAATTCTTAGTGCTAATCTTCAACAATAAAGACGGGACTCCCCATGTATCGCATAGGGTAACTAGGCCCTTTTGTATTATTGGGATAAAAAATTCGATAGTGGATTTCCAATGCCTAAGCGAAAGTTTGCCAATGGGTATATGTATGCTGGAAACACATACAATCAGCTGCTTAAACATAGTGGTGCCATGTGCACGGCGTAACTAACTCCAACACTTACAACTGTCCTAAATAGCGGATTTTCACTGCTTCAAACGATTAGGATTGAATAAAATCTGACTGTTGATAATTACAAAAAATAATTCAGTATTCAAAGTATATTTCGGGAAAAAAACAAAGACTATAGGTTTTCCAACTCATTTTTTATACTTTTTACGTTTTCGCGATTTGATACTCTTACACTGATAGATTAGAAAAGAAGCGAAGTGAGCACAGAGAATCCGGGATTTTCAGGCATCGGACTCGATCATCCGATGGATTCTACAGATCTACAAGTTGATCCTCATCCACCATCCAGCGGCTTCTCTGTTCCAATAATACCAACGTCACCGGCTAGAAATGCGATGAACTCCACCAACCCAAGTCTACCGCCGTTCCTTTGGCCATGGATTAACGGTAAGTGCTTGGATTATCAGTATTTATCAGTACTTGTGCTTCTCGAAGAGATTCACTTTGAATCTTTTCCACTGGACTTTTATTTCTCAGTTTTCCTACTCTCTTGTTTTCTTTAAATTTCATGATATTTCTCAAAAAGGCTATCTTGAAGTTCACAGATCTCTCATCCATGTAAGCTGCATATCGTAAAGACAAAACCCTTGTTTTAATCTCTCTTAATGAAGAGAATACAGGAAATCTCCCAGAGGTGCGAAAGCCTCATATACCATCTCCCAATCTCAAAACTTTTTCTTAAGTGACATTGTAAAGGATTCTAAAAGTCCTGCTCTTCGCTATTCGCTATCCACCTTCTTGTTGAAGAAAATTATTTACCACGACAACAAAGCGGAGGATTCCAGCGATGTCCCTCAAATAATTTCTTGACATCTTAGCATTTTTGCTGTTGATAGCTAATCACAAGCGCCTTATGTCTAAATTCTGCTCAAAAACGACCTAACCAACTGTCAATCGAGGCTTCTTATTAGCATGCTGTCAACTGCCCTGTAATTTATTGGCTACGTGCTTGGATTCTTCTTTTGTTTTTTTTTCGTGCAGTTCAAAAGTTTCTCTTCCTGATTTTCTTTATTTCTTTTTACTATTTTTTTGAAACTTTCCATCTTCCATTGATACCTCCAACGTACTTCACACCGCCTCTTATCATACTTCTTTGGTTATAAAATGCTTGGTTATAAAATGTACAATCCCGAATGGCATGGGGTGTAGGGAGGGAAGCTCGCGAGGTGACTTTTTGACAAAGCCCAGATGGAAAAATTCCGGGATGGACGAAATAATTCCCTCGTATGATAAACACGGTTTCCCATAAAAAGGTGGCTCACTCGGAGCTGCTTTCCCATCTCTGCGCACCGCTCTCAACGCGGCTCTGAGGATGGTTGTGTCACTTACTATGCAGTTGATCTATATTTACAACCATAGCTACCTTGATCGATGTCTGTGAGTATCTTCGAGCTCCATAGTATCTGTGGGACCACTATTTATACTTTGCACTGATTTAAGCCCATGTTTTCCGAATGTCCTAAAAATAGCCATAACTGACCGTCTCCCGCGTCCGTTCCCCTGTAGTAGCAGCACAGTCTCTCAGCGGACATTCTGTTTACTTTCAGAGGCGTGCGGATGGTTTTTTTCTAAATTCGTCACTAGTTCTTCTGTGACAAGGAGAAATCAATTCGCTTTCAGATAATTTCGTTCGTTCTTTCTTCAGACTCGAGTCAAATCAACTCGTGTGACATTTACAACCATAGTTATCTTATTTTCTATTGCCTGCCGATGAAATAGTAGGAAATCTACGTGTGGGATCTGCAGGTTCCACAGCAATTCTCATACAGGAATGATTGAAAACAGCGTAGTTCCTGTAGTGTCACGTTATTCGCGTTGAGAAATCGTGAACGGGAGGTGGCTTGAAGAGCAAACAGCGCCTGCGCCGACACCGAAGCCGTCGCTGTTCCTTTTCCGTGCACGATCTCTGCGAACCGATGTTTGCACTGAATGAGCCATTCAGAAGCTTTCCAGCCGCGTACGTCAAACTGCACATGTACAAAACTATACGGATTTTCAGCGGCTGTACCTCATATCGGTGGTTGGTTCCGCTAAAAGATGAGCAGCTGCACAATCTGGCTCTATTCTTGCATCAGCAAGATAATGTTTATAAAACGTGAAGAGGAAAGCGTTGGGTGACATCGATCCTTTTTGGATGCGCCACATATCCCACATCCATTCGGTATTGTAGTGGCATTTAATGCAGTTCAGCCGATACAAAGACTGGTGGGCTAGCCGGTGTACAGAACAGAATTTCTGTCTTCCTGTACTAGTCTGATACCAGTCCAACGACCGCGTGGGTATTGACGGCCTGGTTGGCCTAGTAGGGGTGACGCCACTCGTCGCTATACCAGCTCTCCCTAGGAAAGGAGTAGATCGAGGCTCATCTATACAAATGAAATTGGGATTTATAAGAAGTCAAAAAGCTTCAGTGAAAATGAGCAAAGCGAGTTCCTTCAAATATTTTCAAATTTTTCTATTTATAGAAGGCCGTGGCCAAGTCTGTCAATTGGATTGCTTAATTATAGTCAAAGCAAAGCGAGCTCCTTCAAATATTTTCAAATTTTTCTATTTATAGAAGGCCGTGGCCAAGTCTGTCAATTGGATTGCTTAATTATAGTCATCACCGAAATTATGTAAGGTCTTGATGCATAATTTCTTTAAAATCCGCGTTTTTTCAATTTCTACCTCTCGACCCAATGGTTTGCACGTGCTTCACATGAATAATGTGAGGAAAAACCGCGACGCAGACGGTTTTACTACTAATATGGCTCGTTTTGTAAAGCAAAGCTTCGAACAACGCTCCCGCCATTAGTACCCGGAATTGGTTTGATCCACGCGTGTGGTGGTTAATATGTTGAGGTGGCACTGAACCGGTTCTGAAGAGGAGTGACCGTGCGAGTGCGCGCAAGCGTTTGAGGGGGATGAGGCTCGGGCTGGCGTTATGGGCTTCCTGGAGCGACGCCCGGTTTCACCTGGCTATTGAAACGATCAACGGATGCGCGCATGCACGATTAGCAATACGAGCCGAGATCTTCAGAGCGTGTGACGTCCTCCTCGCCCTCATCACTCGCCGAGGCGCGTCAACGGAGAGCTGACCGGATGAGAAGACTCACTGGCGCTACACAGCGGCGATTCTTCACCACTATAGTCGCGTTGCGCTTACTTTGAAAATGTGGTTCAAGTCGCCGTGAATGCATGCGATTAAGAGGGATAATCGAGTGGAAAGTCAGACGCTTTGTCGAGTTGAAGTCTAGACAATGCTTAGACCTTTGGATAGATATCAAATTTAAAAAAATGACAAAGCAAACGTTCTCAAGGTTGAGAAGAAAAGAAAATCCCGGACTTCTGTTTACCCTAAAGGCTATACCCCATTCAGAGTGCAAGACCATTGCTACAATCCCTTAAAAGACGGGATATATCGAAAAGGGCGAGCAATGGTGGATCTGCTCATCTTATCACCATCAAAGCACTGATAAGCACTGTGATCGAAGTGGTTTATTATTATTGCCTTTCCTCTGATTATTCAGAATTGCTACTGCTAAAAAAGATGTTAAATAACTCATTAGGACAATTATCCGCATCCGTTATAAGGGTTCACAATTTTCATTTCCGTCGAGCTACATAAATAATTGAAATAATAAGGATTCTATAATCTTCGATTCTCGCACCGAGTTTCTCAATTGCCGATGGTAACTCTACATTACATTAACCCAGACTCCGAAAGAGCCTTTTTAGGCCTCTTCCTTTATTGGCCTCAGTACCCACTAGCCCGCCCGTAACTCATTGTTGAAGCTCCCCTTTATTTTTCACACTAATGATCGTTTTGTAATGAGGGTAATCGTTTCATAATTTCATTTATGAAATTATTCGAAATGAGTCATCCTAAACTGGTACAAATACTTCTTATGGAGTGGCAGTAAAGCCATAAGACAGGACCTCGCTACCCTACAACGAATAAAGCAAAACTATCCAAAAAAGCGAAAAAACTGCGACAGACTCTAATTTTTTGAAATTGTCGGGAAGGAAACTTCGTGGTCTTTCTGGGAAGCCTTCTGTAGCTGAGATAGTGTGTCACTATGAGTTAGTGAGTCAAACTTGAAAATTAACAGAAGCAATAGCAGTTTCGAAGTTATTTCGAACGGATAAGTGGGTAATTGCAAAACTTTCGATCTATTACTAATCTTAAGATCCCCGAACGGTGGTACATAGATACACCCTCTGACTAATTTGGTTGGCTACCGTGCGATTTTCAATATCCCATCGTAACTGGCGCGTATTTCCTTCCTGATACGCGAAATGGAACGCACGCAACATTACATAACCCGACGATTATCACCTCATGAACGTTGCAGTAAATATGTTCGCACGCGGGAGAATATTCTGATATATCCAAAACAGGCCCATCTTCCGTATGATATCTGTCAAATTTCAAACTGTGCATGGGGACGTAATCATAGAGAGGGACCCTTACTTTTATATTACTGTTGATAAACAGCCAATCAAACAATGCTTCTATTGGATTGTATGAGCGTGCCCAGCACCTGAACATCCAGCAGAAATTTGTCGAAACCTCACCAAATGCTAGTCACGTCTGTGTGTAACTCAACACGACTGGAACTTTTCAGTGGGTCTAGGAGATAGATTGAGCAGATAGGTATAGAAACTATGCAATGCGTATCTCGAAGGGTTAGGGTGGGCTTTATAGGCGACACAAATATAACCATGCAGCCTTCAAGTGAGAGTTCCAATTCCAGAAGAAAAAGCTGGTTGCTACTTGGTTTAAACCCGAAGGTCACCGAAGACTCTGCGGCCTAAAGCCTGAGTGGGTCGCGGATGAGCTTCCCCTGAACAGTGCTGAAATTCCCCTTCGCTCAGTTGGAATCAGAAAATTTTGGACTGGCAACATTATTTTGAATTACTCAACGGAGGACTTTATCCATGATACGACCTGATTTCAGTGGATAATAGAATTCAATAAAGCCATTGTTGCGGATAGAGATAGCCCTGGCAGCTTCATTCTTCCCGAAGCGTTATTTTGATTGTGCCCGAATGACATATCAGTTCACTGATTCGTTGACCGAGGAATGAGATCTTCACATTGAAATTTAATTTCTTCCTTTTTCTCCAATTTTCACTGTAACAGATGCAATGCTTATTCCGCAGCTATATTGCTTATTCCGCAGCTACATCAAATTCATCGTTTTATTAGGCCATTGCGGTAGAAACGCCGGGGTTATTCCTCGTAAAACTTCACCGTATCCTTTTGTATTGAAACTGGTGGACGAGTTCTTGGCAATGGCCACTACGTGAAAGTCATTCTTCACACTCCACGAAACCGGAGCATACAGCAGACGAGATAGGCTGGTGCGTTTACGGACGTGGACCTCGCCGTGGTTTTTTCGCCGGGCGACAAGAGACGTGAACGGGTGCGTCTTCGACTATTTGCTTCAATGAGGTGAAAGTTAGCGGACATATGAATAGCGCGCACGGAACACGCCACCGGCCACCCGCCCGGCCAACCGGCTGGCCATATGTCATCGCCATCGTTCCGGGACCAGTACAATCCGTTCCTCCCGCTCTACTACGACGATCTTCTGGATTATCCCGGAGCTTCGCGATATATCCTGGAGGGAACTTTCACTCAAAACGGGGAAAAGGGGAGAATAAAAGAAAGCATAAAAATTATCCGTGTACAGAGAACTTCCCATCATGGAGCACGTCCTGGGTCAAGCACTGCTTGAAAATTTTCAGAGAACGCCACCCCCTCTCCCTTTGAGTCTGCCACTGTCGCTACTCGACTTTGTATTGCTCCAGCGACCGTGACCTGTTAAGAATACTTCTACGAGAGCTCATCAAAGACAGTCACCAGCCAATTTGCCCTGAAAATACCGCTTTCCCTTGAGGGAGGATTACCCAACGAGTAGTTGACTCTAGTCACGACATCGCGCTTCAGTCTCAGCCATGCTGGCGTACTGAAAGTAATCCCCAAAGTTCAAGAGAACGAGTTGAAAACAGTGGAAAACTAAGTGAAATGGAGATTCATCGAGCTCGAAGGTTATCTGAAAGACCTCTCAAAGGGCCCGCGTCTCAAGTGGACATACCCCAAAGTTGTTGAGATTTAAGTCCCGCTGCTGTGCACTCACTGAATTTAATAGAATTCTAAAATTGTACACTTATTGCACGTATTTTCAATTGACCCGCCAGCCTGGGTCACCTCGAGGCGTTCCAATCCCCATTTAGAACGAGGTTTCGCCATGTCCACAAGCCAGCCACGAACAGACGACCGTCACCAACGAAGATTGAGTCGTGAGCGCACGTGTTTGCTGCCTTCCCGGCCGCGTTTGTGTTGTGGACAATACGAATCGGGGAATTCGTTTGCGGATATTGTCCCCCACTCACGCGTGGAACTCTCAGGGCCAGAAAGACAAATTTCTAGGAAAAGTACGGGGAGACAGAGTAGTAGTTAGATAAGAAGGCTTATCAGCGGCTTCTGGTCCTCGGAACTAAGAGGGAAAGCCATTGGATTACTTCCTGCTACTTGAGTTTGGGTATGTCTTTTCCCTTGCTTGAGACATTCCTGCAAGTGTTTTTTTGTAAGTAAAAATAAGTACTTGGAGTATAAATAATAATACATGTGACAAGGACTTTATCAGGAAACTGACTTGAACCTTTTTTGTTTTGAAGAAACAAATATGTCGATGAATGAAACTATTCTCCTCTATGCAAAAAGGGCAAAATGTTAGCCATGAGAAGAACACTCGAAACTACAGCCAGCAGATTTTCAATTAACATGAATTTATCGGTCATTCGGTCATTAGAACGAGAACCACGCTGTTTTGTTGATGTACCTCTAGAGTGAAACACCGTGTACTGCTGGCTTTTGTAGTTTAACATTGTGCATTTAAACAAAGCCTTCAATCGATAATCATTGCACTGCTACCCAATACAAAGCATGATCAACGATTGACGGCCTTTTTAAAGACCCATTTGATTGCCTTAGAAATCATCAAAAATGGTTATGTTTTGAAAAGTTCTCTAATACTTTCTCCTCATAGACGAGTCCCTTGCCCCACCCTTAATGATAACTTCTTCGTGGATTTCCCAAAATTTGCTCGATCCTGCGTGAACACTGATAGAGGGGTACTCACACATGACTTCATGATTTCTCAGCTGGTGTCTGTTAACGTGTTGCACGACATTGAAACCGTAATTTTTTGGTTCTCAAAAGGTACCGTGTTCAAATGCTATCACCGTATGTTTCCTTATATGGAGAATAGCAAATATATCTTTCTGGGACCCTTCTTTTCCAAAAATAGATAGGATTGTAGCAACACGCTTTTGAACAGCATATGTATGAAGCAAGCAATGACAAGACAACCCACGGTTAGTGACAATACACATGTGCACGCACGCCTTATGATATCTTTTTAAATCTGAAATAACAATCTTCACTTGGAGAACACTTGGCTGATTACTGGGTTATATTACTAGGTTGTAAAGTGGCTCCACGGAAAAACTCACCGGCGCGCGCATGCGGCGCGTGCTAGGTGACGTCACAGCCACCGCGCCGCGCTACGGTGAGCGATGGCTTGTGCTCCCACCATCGCACCTCAATAAGGGTAACCTTGTTGGTACTTTGCTAATACCCTCAGGGCATGCACATAATGCTGCGGCAAGCTTCGCTGCTTCAACAGACATACGACAGCTGAGAGAGCTGGCTTTTTTTGGTGTGGCTAGGCTCTCCAGCCGTATTAATTCGCCTAAGCCAAATGATGTAGAAGTTTCAGGAGCCTGAGTGAGCTCCGTCCGATGTATAACGATGCGGGAAGATACAGAGTAGAAAAGTGCAAGTCATCTCATGACTTTGGTGAAGTGACAGCAAGGTCATGCTCATTGAAGTGCAATGTTTGTAGCGCAGCCCACCGCAAACCGTCGCGCCGTGGCTATGACGTCACCCAGCACGCGCCGCATGCGCACGCCGGTAAGTTTCTCCCACCTCCCTGTATGAGTAGTGTCTTTAAACAGGAACCAATTTACCAAATCAATTGGTTCTCATTACTGGTATATCACTAGGTTATATAAGTAGTTTTAGTGAAACAGGAAACAATTTAACAATGGTACAATGTCTGGTGGATGTATCGCTTTCCATATTCGAAAACATATCTTAAAGACATCATTAGGGGTAATGCGGTAATGGAGAAATCCCTACAAGAAGTCACTTACATGGTAGTCCTGGGCCTAAGAAGGCTATCTGTGCCGAAATCCCGGTGAAAAAGCGCCCATCAAGCTGTAGAAACCCTGCAAAGCGCCGCAATCATGCAGCGGTTCCGCCCCTTGCACACAGCGGTCCCGCCTCCCGATAACGTAATTCCCGATTGACTGGGGTGGGAGCGGCCAAGAAGATGAGGCAGAATCGGGGGTTTTGCGGCGCGCATTCGCAGTTTTAGCTTGAAACTCACTCAAAAAAATAGATGTTGTCGTATTCCCAAACATTCCCCTGTGTTTACTTGGCAGCACGCCAATGGAAAACTAAATGAGAATACTCCCCTCTTGACGGACAGGTCGTCCGCGTCGAAAATCAACAGCGGAAAGGGGGTCCTATTTCTCGGGTTCTAGGCCACTTCCATCCGTTTTTTCTCCACTGTCCTGTTACTAGGCATCTCGACTTCCATATGCACTATTTCTTTTACTTTTCGTCCGACTTTCCCCTAATGCTTCCTTTAACCGCTTCAGCTCTCCGAAATCGAATATGACCAGAACAAAAGAGGCGGTCTTGGGTGACACGATTTGGAGAGAGCAAAAACAGCCTCGATCCATTATGTGTTTAAAAAATGCCATTGTCAACCTCATTAAAAAAGTATCGACTCCGATTGTTGGTTACGGTCTCCGATAGAGCTTCAGTTCCAGCGTTGAAAAAAATTTACAATTCAATGTATTATTGAATTATGACGATTCAATATACTATTAGATTTATAGCACATCACATTTGTATTATTATATTTCATCACTCCCTCTTGCTACTTTGAGACCTGCTATTTGACACTCATTTGACCAGTAAACCAGATGTTTTAGAAGCCACTATTTCAGCTTACTTACTTTGGATGAGTTTTTATTTCTTAAATTGTTCCTATACCTTCAATATAGGTTTTCCAATGTTAAAGAAGAGAGATTAGATGTTTCCGTTAATTGATACACGTATGCCCGTTTCTTACAAATCTCGGAGATTTCCAATAACAGATATGTGAACCGAAGAAGCTTCAGCAATATGGGCAGACCACAACAACCTTGGCCCTGGTTCTCTGACCCAAAGAAATGGATTGCACGAAATTTCCTGTAGAAAACCAGAGTGCCTTCAGAATCCCGACTGTGCGCTCCTTTCGTAAATAAATCAAAAAACTCTTAGTGAGGAAAATATCGTTCTAATTGTTCCATGTCCATTCCCGCTGACTCATAAATCACTCTCAAGTTTGCTCCGCGTCAGTACAGTGGCTGTTTCTGGAATTGCACGAGTATTTCCGGAATGAGAACCGGTTGATTCGGAGGTTCGTCGTCATGTTTTCAACAACGAGGTTCGCTCTCTGGCACACCGATACCCCGCCCGACGCATCGTTTTTCATCTCAGCAAGCAAGGCGATTCCACCGAGGACATTTCAATATAACATACACATGTATGTACAACAAGGGACTTCATTGAAATTTACCTGCAAAAATTGAATAACTCTCACTAGTATTGAGTTTACGACATAAAAAAGGCATGAGGGTGGCTAAGAAGTCCAGGCAAGTCGGCCCGCGACAGCTTTTGATTATAGATCTAACGAAAATGAAAAACTACTGCCAGACTCCGGAAGACGCTTTTTTCAGACAGTCGTCTCATCACTCCATGGTTGTGTTCACCGCTTTTACCATGGCCACCACGATCCAGTGATCTTCCCACGCCAATTCCGATCACACCATCCAATATACAGCACCCATCTTTGTTATTAACGACAGGTGTGGTCATTTATGATCGTTTTGTATTTAAACCCACTTATCTAGTTCTACCACATCTCCCCCTTACACTTTAGACCTTCATCCTGAGAAATTCCGTTGATCACTGCCTTTGTCAACGATTGCAACCCCCCTCCCTGTCAAGGATTTCGCGAGAGGCTTGACCCTGCGCCCAAACCCACCGCCCGTCACTGTGAGGGCTCTACATCTATCAAATGGATCTTCTACATGCGCGTGAAGCGTTGCATGCGGTCTTCAGTAAGAAAATACATATATCATGAATACGTAGGTAACAGAAAACTTAACTATCCGTGAACGATTCCTTCAAGGAAAGTAACTACGGAACGAGGTTTGTTCCCAGATTTAAACCTGGAACCATGGGTATGATGGTGGAATTACTTGTAACTTCACCAACGGGACCCTTGGGAACCACGTCACCACGCAATAGTCCAGAAGATATTCCATTAATGCACCTATATGGAGAAATTCAGTATCTCTCCGTGAAATTCAAGACCACTGACGTAAGTATGGATAGGATTTGTGGATATATGCAGTGATCTATAGCCAATTTTATTATGTCATATTTGTTAAAGGAATCGTCCACGGAAAATGAGTTTTTGTGTTACCCATATATTTATGTTGTATTTGTCTCACTAGGGCCGCATGCGAAGTTTCACGCCAAGAAGTGAGAATTGGGCTGAGATATAGCTCCCTAATTCTTGACCGGGTGGGCGAGATCTCCGAGTGAAAGCTCCGTCCCGTTGTCCGCTGCGCTTGGGAACGAAGAGTGGGACTGTTTACGTAAGTTTCTGTTCCTACAATGCGTCTCCGACCGCGGCGGACGACGGGGTGGGCACTTGCTCCGAGGCCCCGCCCACCCGACCGAGACTCTGTGGTGCTGTATCATAGCTGGATTCACATTTTTTCGCGTGAAACTTTGTATGCAGCCCACATTAGGCAGATACAATATAAATATATGAGTAACATAAGAACTCATTTTTCCGTGGACGATTTGAAGAACGTCATACTACCAGTTCTTATAAATAGCAAGTATCAACCAGCTGAGCCTATGAATACCAAATTTGTAAAAATGAAGAAATTGAAATCGTCGTGTTTACAGCATGCGGTCTAGCTCCACAACCATTGGTCGGACGATCGTCAGCAACGGCCACAGGTTCCTGTAGTGTGTTTCAAAAAGAGAACTTGCCATCAACGATGCCTGGCCAGTGCAAATCAGCCTTTTTTCCCTTGCCCTATATGCTGGAATCAAGAAGATACAGCGAGCCGGCACCTCCACCAGCTCATTTTCTCTCACAACGTCGACGAAGCAAAGAAGGTGGGCATTTGTGCCCAACGGTACTTTCAGTGATACTCTCAATAAGAAATACAACGCTCCAATAAAACCTTGTTGCAGTTTCTGGTCAAGTCACATATTTGTGGGAATTTTTGCTCCGCCTGCTACAGGACAAGGAATACTGCCCAAAATTTATCAAATGGATCGACCAGTCTAAGGTGAGTCAGCTGTGACAGATTTTGATGAAAGAATTTCAAAGCACAGCTCCTGTTTTCAGAAATCCTCGGGGCTTGGTAAGCATTTGTAAAATGTCATGCATCAGAAACCACTACTAATAACTACAGAAAGAAAACAACTTCAAAACTGATGTGACTGCAAAGACTATAACAGTGACTATGGCTCCCTGATATGCACCTTATGCTATGCCGTAGAAACCCCGCCCACAGACAACTCCGCCTACTGGGACCAACCACTGGGATTCCGTGAGCGAGGATCAGATCTACAGCAAAATTCCTCCATCATCGATTACATTTCAATATCAAAAGCAACATAACATCATCGTCCACGCGTTTGCATCAATACGGCAAGCAATAATGGGCGAATGAAGAACAAATAAAAGCAAAATAACCTCTATAGAAGTGGATTCATGAAAACCAAGAATCAAACCTTTATGGTAATATCTTCAGCTCCACGCCTATGACATATTTTCAGGGTGTGTTCAAGCTTGTAGACTCAAAAGCGGTCTCACGACTCTGGGGAATGCATAAGAACAAACCCGGAATGAATTATGAGACAATGGGAAGAGCTTTACGGTACGTACTACTTCAGCAAAAGTCACCCAATATTAATATGTAAAATTTGTTCATAACTAGTACAATATGTAGTGATATTAAGTGATAACATGCAATAAACAAAGCTGTGAGACTGAAATATATTAGCACTTCTAACGATGAATTATTGAAGGGTGTGTGCAGATATGACAGCGAATCGCGTGACCGCCCCCGGCGAGCGGCGCGGCGAGTGCGATTCCCAGTGGCGGGGCATGGCAGCCTTTAAGCGAGGCAGTGTGGCATGGGTGGAAGCGCAGAAGTGACGCAGCCACGCCTTACCGGGCTACCAAGAGCAATCGATTCACAAGTCGTACTGGTGGCGCCGCGAGTGAACGCCGCGAAGCGATTCGCTGTCATATCTGCACACACCCATTACTGGAATTTGAGAGGAGCCTGATTCGAATGATGACGTCTGCAAATACAGGATTGAGGTTAAAGCGCACCAAGAGCTTCGCAAACGCTATTCGGTTCTGCGGAGATGTTAAGGGTGTGTAGACTTATGGTCGAATTCTCGCTCTGCGACGTCGCATTTGCGGCGCCATCAGCACAGCTGGCAGCGGTCGGTTGGAATTCCGCTCAGGACTTAAGGATTCGGACCATGGAGATCCTTTAGGGAATAGCTGTTTATCTTAACATTATTTGAAAACAATTACTTTGTGCCATAAAAAGACAAAGTAGTAACATAAAAAGTAAAAGCATTACATGATGACAATCCCGATTAAGAAATCGGTATTTTGATAGGAGTATATCGAATTTTAGCCAAGTTTCTAAAACCCTATTTTGCCACTCACGGAACCATTACGGAACGGTGCAGGATCATTCTCGAATCCGACTCATTGTGGCTGAACGGAGACGAGCTCATCGTTTCCCATCGAACAATTTGGCTTTATTTTATTCCACTGTGTTCGCATTCTACATACTGGACTCAAACAAATGCAAAAATTAAATAAAGAACAACATTGCGAAAAGCAAAATTCAATGTGCTCTGAAACCTTAATGGCTTTCATAAGCGTAACGCTGACCGTTGTTCACTGATCGGTGGTCGAAGACGTGTGTAGAAGAAAAAGCGCACTAATTCCCGAAATTTGCAACTACATTATTTCCTATGTATCACATAAAAGTCAAAAATAGAACATTACAAAAAAGAAACTAAGGTCCTCGCATGGGAAAATACTCATAAATATTACATGACTAGATAGATGGCTGCGATTCAGATACTACTATCAACGTGGCATTTTGCAAAAAGTCGACGGCCAACGTCTTGTCTACCAATTCGTCGACGTACCCAAAGACGCACTTCAGGCTCGTTTAGGCGTTTTCAAACAGGGTAGCGGACAATGTAAGCAAAATATTCGTTGCAGGACTCACCGTTTGACTCGGGTACCGATTCAGCTGGATCGGAAGCATTTG
The DNA here is from genome assembly GCA_963978905.1 of Trichostrongylus colubriformis. Lineage (NCBI taxonomy): Eukaryota > Metazoa > Nematoda > Chromadorea > Rhabditida > Trichostrongylidae > Trichostrongylus > Trichostrongylus colubriformis. The sequence goes on along the minus strand of OZ022259.1, from coordinate 28,600,552 downwards.
AAGATCCTGATAGCCCGACAGCGCTTAGTGAAGAGATCCGTATCAATTTTTCGGCGAGCAGTACGCTACTGGAAGATCCAAAACTTGAGCAAGTCTGAACCATCATAGAACGCTTTAATCTCCATTGTTACTTGTGTTACTGTTGCTTTTTAATTTTACTTATTGTTATCGTCAAAGTGAGAAGAAGCACCCAAATAATGGGAACCGAAAGCAAATGGCGGTAAAAGGAACTTGCAGCTTTTGGCGCGTGCCTAACGAATTCCTATATCCGTGTTCGTATACGAATAGCAGTCGCTCGACCGGCAACCAAAAAACGCAGCGCAGCGTAGGAGTGAGGAAGAGTTCAAGATCTGGGGTGTGTGCCCTTATGTCAGGAATCAGCACGACGAAGAGGGACGTGCGACGCAGTGTGTGCGAGCTATGCGCGTCGCGAAAGTGAGGTCTCAGAACGATCACACGGTAATGCTAGGGGTGCGATACGCAGTTGACTTGTAATAGCTTGGGAACCTAACAACATGGCAACTTGAGCTCGTCCGCAATGCTTCGCTTGCGACATGCCGCAGTGCGAAATCCTGACATAAGGGTACAAACCTTAAGATATGCAGTGCCACGGCGCGCTGTGCACAAGCACTGCTACTACTTGCGCCGGTCAGCACACGGCTAGTGTTGAGTGTATTGGTGGCGGAAAATTCGTGGCGCAGCATTTTTACCAATCGCGCGATCGATCGCTGAGTATGAACGCGAGTTACTGGCGCCACAGCACGGGTGTGAAGCTCACGTCGGGATTTCACATTTACGCCGTCTGGTGCGAGCGAGGGGCACCAAATGTAGTTGGGGCTTGAGACGACCAACTGCATGGGACACAACAACCGCTTCGCCCTGCCCGCACCTCAACTTGGCCCAACGCGTGGCGGTAAGCTGCGAAATCCTTTCGTAATATACTCCCTCCCCCCCCCCCAACTTCTTCGTTGTGTCTGCACGTTCTTTCTCACTCTAATTTGAAGCAGTTTTCGAACATAAGCTTTACTATGGGAATTATGAACCTAGGCTCTGGCCAGTCCCGTTTTCTTTGTGGTGGGGTATTAAGGGTTATTAGATGCGCTAGCATGCAAAAATTCATCAATGTTGCTGGTTGTATTTCTTCTCGACATGATCTACGATGTTGTTATTATTGTTCCAAGAACACATTATTCCATGCTTTAACTCATTCCTTTTAAATTTGGTAACCCATAAATAGGTACACTACAAGGCGCACGAACGCGCTCACCTAATCGATACCGCAGTACTTTTCTCGCGTGACGCGCTATAAGGGTGATCTAAAGTATGGGAGCAGCAACAGTTGCATTATCTCACTTTCCGGGAGGTTATCCGAAAGCAACCGGACGGATGAGCAAGTTCAGCTGGGTGCTGGCCGCCTCCGTTCGGTCGCTCCGTCAACCAGGCCCATCAGCAGCGGCATCACTTCGCATTATTTTACTCTATTTATTCACTTATTATTGTTTACTTACCCGCCCACGTGCTTTACTTGTATAGACAACCTGTTTGGCATTTGATTTTAAGTGTAGGACCTATGATCCGATGTTGTGATCCCATGTGATTTCATTTATTCTCGCGGTTTTATTTATTAAATATTTTTTTGATTTTACTTTGATGAAAATAGCTACACCGCAGTAGCAAAGGAAGTTTAGACTAAGAGTCGAATAGATCGTTCGAAAGCAGGGGTAGGGAGGAAATAAGTACTGGAAGATATGTCTGGGAAGGAACACTCAGTCCAGAGAGATGATCTCTGACGAAACTCCCATTTAAAAACGCGTCTTAGGGTCCTTTCGCGATCTCGCGCCCATCATTTCAAGCTGCAACGCACCAATATTCCGTGCGAAGGCGGGCAAAGTTGGCCGGTGGCTGACTCAGCCCCTCGTCCTTCTGCTTCTACCCCTACAGGCTACGGGGCGCGAGAGAGAGAGCAAGGGATTCTGGGTTCCTATTCCGCGGTTTTTGATCGTTTTATCCCGTCCTTTCTCTATTGTCGCGCTTCTGATCACTTTAACTTTCATTCCACAGTTATTCCACGATCCGGTCTGGTAGGCTTTGATGGTGTCCTTAGTAGCAACCACTCATGCTATTACAGTGTTTTATTGCTTTGATAAATGGACGAAAAAACTGCAAGTCTTTTACAGCTATCATACCTATCTCAACTACACGAAACGACATCGTTGTGATTTCACTTCAAATGATTGGTTTGCATCCCATTGGCCACTTCAGCACACCATTATTTTTAGCTTCGTGCTACCTTTCTTATCCCTCCGAAAGCGCTGAGTGGGTGGTACAGTAAAAACTGTCAAATGAAGCACGTCAGCACCACTACAACCACCACCCTACTCCTTGTCTAGTGGTTCAAATAAACCTCCCTACTACGTGAACTTTCTTTGACTAACATTTGATCCATTGCAACCTTTCCGTCCGGGGCCAGTAAGCAAGGATGTCGATAGCACTTGGGAACCCATCCATTATGAGTGTAAATTGCGCTCATCGTTTCATCTGATCAGTCGTAGGTTTTTATTTCCCATGGAACTTCAGAATGGGACCTACAGTAGCGGTCAAAAATATACGCCGTTTGGAATTTAGACAATAACTTGGTTCGATGTTTGCATATCTCGCTCAATTTTTTTGTGTTCTGAAGGCAACTGTTACTCAATGAAATAAAGTATCTCAGCCGAGTAGGATGCAGTGTGAAGGTTGAAAAAATTATTTAACTGAAACCACTGAAAATGGTCAACTCCGTGCTTCAGTGCTGTTAGGATTTGAAATAGCGTGCAACAAAGTCCCAGCCTCTTTCCGTATTATTTCCTGCCCACCTGTCCGTTTCCATGAGTTATAAGCGTTTTATGGCCAATTGAATTTTTGGAAAGGTTTGGCTATTTTTAGAGTTTTTAGCTGAACAAGTTTTCCAATCTCAACACTACACCCTACTTTGCTTCACTGAGTACCAGTTGCCTTTTAAAAACCAAAAAAATTGAATAAGAAATGCAAACTTCGACCAAAGGTATGGTTAGAATCCGTAACCGCATATATTTTTGACCGCTACTGTAGGTGAATTGCTAGGTTTTCGTATATTAATCACAAGTATAGAAATCGAAACTGCAAAACACTGCTCCGAAACGAGCAAGGACGGGCCAAAGTTTTCTTATAAGTCATCCAGCGGAGTCGCTTAAAGTAACGCATCAACGATGCCAACTGTATGTGCAACAACTGTAGCCGTAGCTCAGTGGTGGCGCTCTCGAATTGGAAGTACTCCAAAGGCGAGTTCGCCTCTCGATTATACCTTCAATGAGTGACGCCAAGCAACGTAGCTGACCGCTGAGTTATCGCATGCAAATTTTGACCCCTCTTCATTCGAACGGCGTTTCACAGTTTTTGTCCTCATATTTGTGATCGGCATTTGAGACCCTTAAATCCACATTGGTCTCATATCAACGTTTCATTAAAAGGTGGAGTTCACGAGTAAATTGTTCTGCATCCTTTCTAGTGCATAGATATGCCCTTTACTAAAAAGAACAACGAACGTAGTGCTGGATTCAACAAGTGGTCGTACATATGCTTTATATGCCCGAAGTAATCTTCCTTATTAGCTACATATGAGTAAACGTTTGAATATCTGAAAACTTCTAAGCTGAGCCATGTTCACCTGCCACTGAATGAGCCCAGAAAAACTCTCATTATAGTGAAAGCCGAGGTCTCTTACAGATTCTGCAGCAGATAATGTGGTCCCATTGACTGTAAAGGAACGTGCACAAGGACGGAGTTTCTGAACTCAGTTGCATGTAAACGGTCTTCTGTGGGGCAATCGGCAACTGCCACTCCTTTCAACACTTAACTATCAAATTAATGCCTTCCTGCAACATGAGCGGATCGTCCCAACTGAAAACCGATTTATAGATTTTCAAATCGTCTGCATAGACTTTCACCTCAACACCTAATTCGCCAAGCATGTCTGGAAGTTCGGCCGTGTAAATGATAAACAGTACAGTGGATAGGCATCATCTTGAGGGACCCACTCGCTACTCTTCCAATATCCGAGAACTATTGATCAATCCTGAAGGCGTGAAAATGGACGTTTTAAGGTTTTTTTCGCGGTTTCTCGCCGTTTTATTTCATTTTTGCACTACTGCTGCACTGCCGAGCATTACTACATTTGTATTCTTAATTTACTCCACAACCTGCCAGAATTACCCCTTCCTGTGTCTCAAGAGAGACGTTCCACGATTAAGTTAGATAACTCCATGTCCTTCGTTAGCAAGATAGAGAGGCCCAAGATGGAAGTAACAGTGACAGTGGGGTGAGGCTACTCTCTCCGACAAGCGCGTGGCTGCCCGCCGCGAGGGCGCGGAGGGTGCGAGTGCCAGTGGCACGGCATGGCAGCTTACAAGCGAAGCTGTGTGGCATGGGTGGAAGCGCAGAAGGTAATGCAGCCACGCTCTGCCGGGCTCCCGAGAGCAATCGTCGCAAGTCGTACTGACGGCGCCGCGAGTGTGACGCCGCCAGGGATTTTCCGGAGTAAGTAGCCTTACTCGTGACAGTGACACCTATGAACGACTAAGGAAATGGCGAGAAGTGAGATATTGCACCCGGTAAAAAACTTGCTCCCTCGTTCTCCCTCTGTTACTAGTATGATTATATTTCGAGTTTCTTTCGCCCAGGTGAGTATTGTTGCTGTTCCTAGCAATTTCGTAACTTGGAGAACTTGTCCACAACTTGTGTATTTCACCATACCCAGTGCTTCCATCGAACAGGCCACTATGCACCACTTCCTTTACTATCGAAAGCGTGAAGACACTGTGGAAGGGGTCTCTATCTGCTGCATCTCATCGATGACAATCTCATTAGAATATTGAACATTTATCTGAGTATCATGTACAAATACATGTATTAGGAACTTCATCGACAACCCGTAGACGACAACAAAACAGACAATCAATGCTGAAAATGACGAAAGCGAAATGACATAGTGCTTCAGTAGGTATCATCTATAATACATAGTATATATCTACTCTCAATTACGAGATCTATGGAGGAGAACCGTGAACCGGGCCGCAATTATGTACCAGACGCCGGCTGCCGTGCATTTGCGTACTACTGGCAGGTACCGTAACCTTCGGCCTAGTTATAGTCGTCTTGGAACAGAGTTTGGGTTCTTGAAGTCAACTCATCACTGCATAACATACGACGTTCTTCCTCCTGATCGTTATCACGTGCGAAATTTTATGTTTTCAATGCAGTTGGGGATCACACACTGCTCTTGACAGCCGGCGCTGTTTTTGCCTAAGCCTTACTTGAAGAAGAATCGTATCTGCCCTGGATAAGGTTTAGACGAAAATATACACTTTAGTGTACGCAGATGGTTACAGGATGGTATCAGGTGAGGAACGACAGCGTGAAAATGAGTGCCCCATCTGCACAAATTTAGTGTTTCTTCCGCAATTGTCTACTACATCAGAACCGGGTTTTTGCACGATTCCAGCATTCATTTGGTGCTCATTCATCGTTGGACTCTATCCCATATAGTGGCGTCAGCAAAGAAGAGCACAATGGATTGCGGAGGGAAGGATTCTCTGCACTTGGCGTTCGACGATATTTTTACCCAGGCTTTGGCAGGAAATGAATCCCTACTACCGTTCTCTGAGGCTAAGCAAAAATAATTGCTCGGGTGTGCAAAGTGATGCTTGTATGATAGCACAGTAAAAGAACAATGCAAAAATGAGTGCCTCCTCGATTTAATTTGCTCCTAAAACCCTGTGTAGCACCTATGTCTCACATCTATCCTGCACCTTGACAGAATTTACTTCACGTTAAAAGTTCGCTCAGTAGTTGCGCTGCCATGCAGGTGGCAAGAAGTGCATGTCACGTACGTGTTTGTTGATAAGCAGCATTAACCTTGAAAGCGTAAACTTGAGGCGCCGTTGCAGCCTCGACTAGTGCGAAAAACTACTTTGATGGTAGACCCCAGCAGTGGAAGTTTTTTGTTTCAGGGAAGATATGAAAGGGCGCACAGCAAGCGGGAACATAGAACACAATTGTGCAGTGGTAAGGTGCCATCTCATGCTGTGCACTAGGGCGATTATAGGCGTAAGGTTACGGTACCTGCCAACAGTACGCAAATGCACGGCAGCCGGCGTCTGGTACATAATTGCGGCCGGAGAACCGTTGCAAACAAAACGGGTAAGATCCAAACGTTTGGTACTTCAAGCTCACTTTCTTATTTGAGCCAAACACGTCTACATCAGCGGAATCTTCAAATTTCTAGTGATACTCATGAACAGATGAATGACGTGCTGCCTCATAAACAGATGGACGCGTGCAGCATCATAAAATGATGCAGCGTTCGAGAACAGATGCAAGACGGCGTGAACAAAAGTTTGAACTCGATTTTGAGACCATGTTAATTTATTTAACGAGTGAAGGATACCAGGTCAAAGTGGCCATATGTAATGAGCCACATATCACTCGAAGAGGACGTCTCCCAGACCTAGGAGGAAAACCCTCATGAAAAGCAAAAGCGTGCCTCAAAAAGGATTCCATCCATGTTCTTACACTCGTGAATCGTCACGTATACCTCTATGCTATGTTACATAGTGTGAGCATCCCTTGTATTTATATGCGATGTGAGCAAGCAACACGCTTATACATGTGAAGCCTTTGTAACTAAAAAAAACCGTCATAGCTACGAAAGACCTTTCCGCAGATTTTGAAAGAAGGTTCGCGACTAGCGTCGGAAAACGCGCGATGGCTATTATGCTGTTGGGAATGGCCACTCCGACCTGGCATCCTTACCTTGCGAGATATCATACCGAAATGTTTCAAAAAAGGGGCCGCACTCGGGATTGATTCACCGGGTCTGCACTGGGTCATAGAGATCACATCGGGCAACGAAAAAATCTCAACACCAGGGCACCCTATTTCCGATCTTTCTTTACAAGAAAATTCTCAATAGTTGTCTTTCGTTTCTTTGGCGCCTTTGGCTGGGGCTTTATGTGAGTATCCTCTTGTAGAAGCAGGGAAGCATTCAAACACTCATCGACATGCTGATTTACCACTCGGTCATCGTTCTTCAGAGCACATCCACAAATTGGACACGCAACTTTCTCATCAGAAGAGCAAGCCGGTTCTGACGTTGACGGAGACGGTTCATGGTCGTCGGCATTGCAGTTCGAGTCCACAACTTGCTGGCGTTTCCAGAAGTCCACCACCTGATTATTCAAGAATACTGTGAACTTAAAGACACATTCCCTACGATCTTGGGTGGATTATCGCGCTCAATATGGAAACAGAGTTTCAGTAAGTCGCTTGTGGAAAGAAGGAAAAACACCTGAACTCAAGCTCTCCCAGTATTTTTAACGTCAGCTGCTGCCTAAATTCAAGCCCGCGCTGGGCATTAAAACAAAAAGATGAAAAAGAAGCTGGATTTACTATGTCCACCTGATGTTGCTACAATATTAAAGGCATCGTAATGGGGCAATGAAGTAATGCAGAACTGAGAACGATGTTTCTTGCAAATGAAAAAGCCAATTTTGAAGACATAGTCTGTTTTGAACTGGCGTTGGGAAAAGCGCCTGGGTGGACTTGATCGCGTCCTCATCGCGCTTGACTGGCCAAATTGCTACGAGGGCGAGGCAACAAGCTGGTAGCACAGCCACCCGCTGTATGTCTACCTTGCAGCGGTTAATAATGCAGAAGAGGCGAAAGGGAAGGAGTGGAGAGAGGGTGTGGAAATCTTAATTCACGCACTGTTGATCCACTCAATTCTCTCTCAGCTGTTGCACTACTTGGTGCCTCAACTTCCTTGTTCTTTAGATCGGCCAAAACTACCCCTTATAGTGTGACACTTGCTAACGTTTGTCAACGCAAAAAAACAGACACATTCCACATTCGTCAAGAGTCGTGCGTCGTATGATTACCACTGACAGAAGATTGTTGAAGGACGTCTAGAAAACTATATCCTCGTCCAGGTGTACTGCTTCGACTACACAGCCTCTCCCCAGTTCGAGAACTGAACTTTACAAATTAGACATCGTAAAACCTTCATTCATCGGCCATTAACGGTGTCTCAGCATATAGCTCATTAGTTTAAAAGCACCAGTAGAGGAAAGGGAAAACTAAGATCTGGGAGTACATGTTCTCTGGAGCGAACCTTCTACTTCAGAAGAGGACACATGTGGTAAAATCGCATTCAGAAAAAACGCGGCTTGGGGTCTTATGGCGACGCCGCAGCTCGGCATGTCGTTAAAGACACCAGAAGGGGGTAATTTTGGCTTACGGTAGAACAGACGTAGTGTGGACGAGTTTAAGTGACTGCCATTGCACAAACTCGCCAATCTGACGCCTTGGCATGGTGCCAGGGGAAGATGTTTTTACTATGGAATTTTCTTTTTACTTGTTTGTTTTTTCTTTTTACTTTTTCCTTTGTTCTTTCTTATATTGTTTCTAGATGTACTTACATGAATTCTAATGTAGTTGGGAATGGCCGCTCCACTGCGCTGGGAGTCAGGTGCTACAACTAACAATTGCCCACGGCCCGTCTCCTACAGCGGACAACTCGGAATGGATGCGCTGATGCGAATGGGATGCGAATACACACCGCAGCGTCGCGCTTTTGAGTTCGGGTATTTCGCCTATTATCGCTTCTAACCTTGAGTGCTCGTTACAAAATGCTCATTTCTTTGCATCTTCCTCTTGTTTCGGACCCCCTTCCGGTTCCTTTAAGCGGTCATGCGCCTGGGCGAGTCGTCGTCGAGGGGCGGGACACCGATCGCGGCCGGCTGTTCATCCGGCTAGTGACGCAGAGAACGAGGGAGAAGGAGGATTTCCGGGTTCTTATTTCTCGGTTTTCTCGCAGCTTCTACTTTCGTATTCTTCCAAGTTGCCAATTTTACCCCTCCCGGTGTGGGCACCGAGTGGGGGCAATTTTGAACTACTACAAGACCTACCGTAAAGCTTGCAGTCCGTTAGGTTGCAGACATTGCATACATGACGCCTTACGAAGAAGTCAAGTGGAATTCAATAGTTTTTTTTTACCACAAACACCTGTTTTCTTACCCTTTTTTATCGCTTATTTTATCATGTTTCTCTTGATTGCTGCTGTTTGTTGCTTCTCTCATTCCACATCATCATGAGTGAATGAAAAACACCCTACGAGACAAGAAATGACAGCTTCTGCAGCGAGCAACTCGGAAAGGTGATCTTGCAGTTCGAAAAGATGGGCGAGAAATGTGAATACGGACCGCAACGTCGCGCTTTCGAATCCGGGTTTCTCTACCGATTATCGCTTCTTATCTCGACAGTTTATTTCAAAACGACCACTTCTTCTCATCTTCCTCCTTCTCCCGGCCCCTCCCGGTTCTTACAAGTAAAATCGTTCAACGAGACGTAGAAAACCTACCGAAATAGGTGTTCCTGAGGGCCGATCATCTTCGAATTGCAAATTGCTGAGACGAATTCCAAGCAGACGAAATTCATTCGGTAGTTCTCTGTCCAGCAACTCACGTGTGCAGGTGAGAATTTCTGAAACTTGATGTGGCTCGATACATGAAAAATTCTCAAAGTTTCCAAGGAATTCGAGAAGCTCGTTAGGTATGGAATGCATTCATCTGTCAGACAAACGGATAAAATGGATACCATTACACATGTCACGGAATGCAGAAACACTGAACTTCCATCGCAAGAAAACGCGGAGCCATCCAAATGTGAACATATTGTAACGTGCGGTCAATCTCAAGGAACTCGGTATACGTTGAACTTGTTTTGTCTAATAGATATGACTTCTATGCTTTTACTGAGACCTGGCTCAAAGATTCCCACATGCTTTCTACTATTGTTGGCAATATATGCCAAGACTATGTTGTATTGAGATGTGATCGATCGAGGAAAGCAGGGGGTGGTGTTGCTCTGTTCGTGCATTCCAGACTTTCTACAGCTCTCGTTCTTAAGGAGTCTGTCCGGGATGCATATGAGATACTTTGTGCTGATGTATTCAGTGAAGTTGGAAGTCTTCGGGTCATTGTTGTTTATAGGGCCCCGTCATGCGTTGCAGCCAATACAGTGCAATTAACTAAAGTTCTAGGCGATCTAGTAGCATGTGAGCATCATTCTATAATTGTGGGGGATTTCAATGTTCCGGATTGGGACTATGATTCTTGTCCAGAGACGTTCCGTTCTGCCTTGTCGTCATTTTATGAGCTGATGCATTGCCAAAAATTAACTCAACATGTAAAGGAGCCAACCAGATTTGGCAAGCTTTTGGATCTAGTCTTCAGCAGTAATAAGAATTTAGTTCGTAATCTAAGTATCCTTTCTCCCGTTGGCTACAGTGATCACAGCAGCATTTCATTCGACATCGTCGGGTACGAATCACCACCCAGGCCCCTTTTTTGTAGAGTTTTTTCCGCTTGCAATTTTGGTGAGCTCTGCAAAGACCTTGCAAGGATACACTGGGTCAGCTTGCTTGAAACTTGTCAGAGCGTCAATGAAAAGTATGAGTTGTTGTTAAATGTATTGCACTCAGCCATAGACTATTATGTTCCCTGGAAGCAGGTCACTTCTTTGAAGTCGATGATACTGCCAGGGTACTTGCAGAACATGAGCCGCCATCGGGAATGTCTCTACCAAGAAGCTAGGCGTACTGGTGATTGGACAAAATATAGCGAGTTTTCTGCAAAGTTCCTCGCTCGATTAAGGAAGTTTAGTTGCAGTATTGAAAAGAAAGTGATAGAAGCTGGAAATAGTGAAAATTTTTATAGATACCTCAATAACAAGATTCATGATAGGAAGTGTATGGGCCTCTTGATGAAAGGAGATTTGGTGATAAGCAATGCATATGACAAAGCAAATCTGTTGGCTGAGCAGTTCTCGAGTTCCTTTTTGCCTGAGAATGATACAATTCCTGATTACTCTCCGTCGTCGACGTTGACTATGACTGATTTGCCGTGGTTCCGAGCCAATCAAATTTATGAGCAGATCATTGCTTGGCCAAAATCCTCCACGGTAACCCCTGATCTCATTCCGCTTTCTTTCTTAAAGAAGGTAGCGGAGGTTATATGTGGACCATTGGCGTATGTGTTCAATCAGTCATTAATGACTGGAGAAGTTCCAGGGCGGTGGAAGCATTCCTTTGTTACTCCGGTATTGAAGAAGGAACCTTCCTCGGATCCGGCGAATTATCGACCAGTGAGCATAACATCCGTGTTTTGTAGGCTTTTTGAAAAATCCCTCAAAGAGCATATTCTAAAGTATATTGCTCGCGCTAATATCTTTCCTCGCGCTCAACATGGTTTTATCCCTGGCCGGTCTGTGGAGACTAACATGATTGAAAGCCTAGAGTACTGGTCCAAGGAAATTGATAACGGACATTGTTGTGACGTCATTTATTTTGACTTTGCGAAAGCGTTCGATAGGGTTCCCCACGGAAAATTGCTGAACAAGTTGAAGATGCTCGGCTTTCATCCCATCCTCATCAAGTGGTTGACAAACTTCCTCTCTGGTAGAACTTTCCAGGTGCGTATCGGGCAATCATATTCGAGTTGCAAGGCTGTGATTAGTGGAGTGCCGCAGGGAGGAGTACTGTCCCCGGTTCTTTTCAACATTTTCACCTCTGAGATTCCTGATCTCTTTGAGGGTCTAGGTGTTGTCACGGAGATGTATGCTGATGATGTCAAAGTTTTCAAAGCCATTAGAGGACCCGCCGACAGTGAACAACTGCAGGAGGCCATTACTCGGTTGAGTGAGTGGGCTAGAAGATGGCAGCTACCTTTGGCCCCGAACAAGACCATGAGTATGAGAATTGGTACCGATCCAGCGGCTACTCCTTGCTCTTATGTGGTTGACGGGATTACAATCTCTCCTGTCAAATGCGTAAGAGATCTTGGATTTTACTACACCAATACCCTTGACTTCTCTTTGCATGTCCAAAAGCGGTGCAACTTAGCTCTCATGCGTACGGGGCACATTTTCAAGGCACTGTCCACGACCAATAAGTCCATTCTGGTCAAGGCCTACAAGACCTATGTTCGACCTTTGGTCGAATCTGGTGCTACTGTGTTTCACCCCATAAGGAGAAAGGATATTAACGCTTTGGAAAGGGTACAAAATAATTTCACGCGAAAAATTCTTTTTCGAAGTAAAAGTTTTTTACACCTAAGAATTCCGAAAGCTCACATTCGGAATAATTATCTAGGTCTTCATACGCTGGAATCAAGGCGTAAAATCTTCGATGTGTGCATGGTATATAAACTCCTGCACCAGATCAATGATTTTGGCTCTCTTAGTTTCTATAGGATAGTTCGGTCTCGCACCAGAGGCGGAGAGCGAAAGATTTTCTTAAACATTCCCAAAACCAATGCAAGGGCCCGAAGCTTCACATATAGAGCGGCTAGCTTATATAACAGGGTAACTAAGAATGTAGTCCCCTCTGGTACTGTTGATCAGTTTAAGCAACGTATAACTAAAGTTTTAGGTAAATACGTGATGGCCTAGTTCCTTGAGGTTCACCAGTTATTGATCGTGAACGCTGAATTATAAATTGCTGGTTTTTTTAATGTTCCGTTGGTTTGATGTTCTGTTTTTTTTTTCTTTTTCAACTCTTTTATACGCTTGCCTTAGCAACGTAATAAACATTAACATTAACATTAATATACGGGTTCTATGAACAATCTCGCACGCGCGTGTGTACCGTCACGTCTAAAAATCGCGCTGCAGCGTCGCACTCGCGGCGTCATTGATACGACTTGCCACAGTCGATTGGAATTCCGCTTAGGATGCACTGAGCTGATACTGTAAAGGATCCTCAAAAATTGCAGGTTGAAAGCTTCAGAAGTTTGCCAATGTTGTTGGTGTTGTTGTTGCTGTTTCGACAGATAGAACTGCACTAACTAACAACTCGTACTCGCCGTGGGCGGCCGCGCGGTCACTAGACATAACGGTACACACCACACAACCTTCCGTACCAAGACAAATATACTATAAATCAGCCGAATTTGAAGTATGGAGGACGTGCACGAGCACGCATTCATGGAGCACGACGTAGATACTACGATTGCGACAAAGGTTTGGCTCATTTCTTTCGTGGCTACACATTACAACCTACTTTTTCGACCAGAACGATCAAAAATCACCTTCGCGACTTGATATTAGCCGTCCTGGCGTCTCGGAACGTGTCAAAACATCGAACGATGACAGCTTCAATTTCAGAGTGACACATCGACCACCTGAATACTATTGAAATATTTATCTGGGTACCTACCAATCACCTCGTCATTGTGTCGTAACACCGCGTGGTACATCTAGGGACCCCAGAACACCTACAGCTGGTCTCTTCCGAATGTCTTCAAGCCACCTCACCAAGGCGTTGGACGAGAGCCAGACAAAAACACATTTCACAGACTCTTAAGGCACTAGTTACTTATCTTAACCATTACACTCGAAAAAAGCGCACAATTCTTGCAAATGCGGATCACTTTGACTGCCCACGTGAGGCACCAGTGTATTGTTCGTGGCTTAATCTATCAGCCTGCGATGCCCCGACGTATATGGATGGATAGAATGTCAAATAAAGAGCTAGGCACCACTCAAAAAGAAAGCACTCTGAATAAAAGCACACCTACAACTCCTGCTCGTTTCATATCTTCAACAAGCATGTCGCAGACATCTTCCATTATTTCCACCAGCGCTTCCCGATCTGACGTCGGAGTGAAGGTCCTCTCTGTAGAAATGCTTTTCCTGCGTGGATCCGAAGACGATGGGCGACCAGGTAGACCGAGAGCAATGCGCAAGAAACATTCCTGCAACAATCACCGCTTTTCTATAGAGATCTGCATTCCCGGTGTGCAGATTTCTACGAAAATCAAATGTTCGCAGTCACTCCATATTAACAACCGCCCCTGCTCCATGCTGTAAGCATATGGCTGATACTACATATAACAGAACATCGCAACTTTTCCTCAAACCCACCTGAGAAAGTTCTGAGAAGCAAAATTTCAGTGCGGCACGTCTCTCCAGCAGTTGTCCAACAGTACAAATGCCACAGGCCTGCAGCAGAGCCTCAGACACGCGTCCGATTCCACAAACCTGCATGTTCGTCCATGATTGATGTTTAGAGGCACTTTCCGCCAAAAGCCGAAGCCAGCTCTATCGCTACTGGTGAAATGCCGGCAGTGGGATTTTAGCCACACCTCACGCCTGCTGAGTAGTGCCCGAAGGCTGTCCGTTGCCTTCCACCAGTGAAGAACAACATAGTCCTCATTAAAAACAGGAGCGATTTCAACATGAAAACGAACTAATCATGCCATGCGAAAGGTACCTTGCGGATCGGAAGGTTGCGAAGGAATTCCATGACTTTTTCGTAATTATTTGCTAGCTCGTACTGGCCATTAGGTTTGTTCATATCAGAGCAAATTTTTGCTAATCTGAAGTTTGGAGCAATACCTGGAAAGAGCAGTGATGGAGAAATTGTTATAAAACCGCAAGTTATAGGGATCTTAAATAATAATGATGGAATCAAAACTGAACAGAATTTCTGTGAGGTTTAGGAATGGAACGATACCAGGGTGAGGAACAATCAATCCCACGACAGTAAATCCGAAAACAGCAGTTACAGACTCACTACGCCGAGGACCGTTGGGGGTTCCGTAACTCTCTCTTACTAAAGGTAGGAAATAATCTTCTCTCGAACTGGAAACTATTATGGTCGTAAGATGGTAACCACTTCTATAAAACCACTTCTTTAACAACTTCCTTAGAGCTAACGAAGCTTTTTAAAGAAGCCAAAGAATAATAGTATGATGTAAGGTATTGCACATGTGCAAAACTATGTGCTAAAATAGTCACTGACCAGCACTACAGGTGAGCCCAGTTGCTTGCTCAACGCGGAAACGAATTTCTCGAACTACCTGAAACTGTATAAGGATTTGCAAAACATAAGATCACTGAAGAAACAGGATAATAACCCGGAACAGAGAGACATCAAGGAAGATTATAGGATGCTGAATGCCCATTCCATGTAGCTGAGCAATTTGTTCGAAATCGGTCCAAAGGAATTTTCCTGCCACGCTAGTTCGCCAAGGATTTCTGTCATGCTAGATCAACACACTAGCAGATGGCCTCGCAGCTGCGGTTCCAGAACCACAACAAGGGGTGTTCCGTCATTCACAGACAGATCACTTGGAACCACGCCCGTCTCAGGCCGCGTGCATACTTTGCTTTGTTAACGGGCGGAGCATGGCAGCGAGTCTCCGTGCCTGCAACTATTCTACCCTGCCTGTTACCTGCGTCGTCTTTGCAGCTCCCCGTGCCACTCTGCCTCGCTGCCTGTGATGCAGCTGATCCTGTCGGTGCTGAGTATAAACACTTCAATGGGAGGTCCCTGCGATCATAAAAGAAAATCGGATGTAAAGCACATAGAGCGGTACTGATCGCTCCAGCATCTGTTCCTTGTATGACCGACCATGCTGCAGATACTTTTGGTCCCTATCACTTCACAGTACTTAAGTCTGTCAATAAAGGCAAATCCATATACCTCAGCTCGGCCAACTCCAAACTCAACATCGTCTTCATAAACTTTCCTCTCCTTGCCACACTTCTTACAGGGTTCCGTGGTGGAAGTCGAGCCGTCGTCCTCTGTCATCAACGGCAGTTTACATATACACTCACCCCCATACCGTCGCCTGACCAGAACGTCTGAAATGAGATTTTTATCGAACCAAAGTTTTACGAGTAGTCAGCATCACCCGTTACACGGCACTTTCTTCCACTTTCTCATGCCGCATAGCATTTTCTTCTTTTCTTTCACAAGCTGTAATCATTTTGTACCAAGAGTAAAGGTAAGTGTATCTAGGACGCCGCCAGGGTTAGGAGAAAATGAGAATTAAAATGAGAGCCTCTATGTAAACGAGCATTCTAGTTTAGAAGAGATGCTCTGTGGCGAAACTCGTAGATTTCATAGAGATCTCTATCTGCTGCCCAATAAGCTGCAACGGATCCGCATCCGCGTGCGAGTGTACGAGGGCGGAGCAGCGCTCGCGGTTGGTTAAGTGCCAACGCATCCCTGGTTTCAGTTCGCAATTACTCCACATCATTCCACAATCTAAAATTAACTCCTCTCGGTGCCTCTCAGCAACTAACCATAATTACAGTTCAGTCACCATTTCGATTAGTTTCCCAAAGATTTCATCTTAGCATTTGTCGCAACGGAATGTGTAGACTACAAAAATCTGGTAAAAATGACTTATAACATCGTGAATCCTATCAAAGCAGATACAGTAGCGGTCAAAAATATATGCGGTTTCGGATTTTAACAATAACTTTGATCAGCGTTTACATTTCTCGTTCAAATTTTTTGTGTTTTGAAGGCAATTGTCACTCAGTGAAAGAAAGTATCTAAGCCGAGTATGATGAAGTGTGAAGGTGGAAAAAATTATTTAACTGAAAACACTGAAAATGATCAACACCGTGCTTCAGTGCTGTAATGTGCTGCCAGGGTTCCGAAGGACAGGTAACAATGTCTTAGCCTCACTCCGCTCTGTTTTTCAGATAACGGCTCGTTTCGCTAAGTGATAAGCTTTTTTACCTTCACACTGTACCCTACTTGCCAAGATACTTTTTCATGAAGTAGCAGTTGCCTTCAGATTACTAGAGAAAAGAGTTTGGAAACGTTGGTTGAGGTCCAATACCGCATATACATGGGGTGCCAAAAAAAAGATTACTTTAGAGATGAAAGTACCTGGTCATTTGCCGAAGTTCGACTAATGTGGGGTTGGAAGTGGAGGACGATTCTGAAGTAAAGGCAGACCTCATTCTACCACTGTTCTCCCTTACAGCCTTCTGCACGAGCAGGAACGGGAGCGAGGAAATAGTGAACAAGATGTGTCACCTCAACTAGGCAAAATCCGAAATTTTGTCGCCCTCATTCACAACCTTGCTGAGGTCCGTTCACTCTGGGTACCTAAGGGGATTCATACTGGGTGGTGTTCTTTAATATTCCGTTTTTTCCGAGTTCCCAATGCCCTTCGTTCCCAAGAGCCAGAACGTGCCATTACCACTGAAACCCCTCCAAGGGCAGGTTTGAGGCATGAAAAATGATACTGCGGATCATAGCAGCATTGTCCAAGCAGCAAGAGCTCTGTGACTTCCATGATCCGAAGGGCAAGTCTTAGGAAGCTTCCCACAAAAGCTATCACGGGAAGCTTCCCACAAAAGCTATCACGGAACCTGGCTCCACTGTTTCAAGGGGACCTTGATACCGTGGGTGCTCTGAGTTCCGACTGCGCCGCTTGAAGCTTCCATATTTTTATGAAAATGAAAGTAGTGAGTCTCAGCTTGTTCCTCTTTTAGAGGAATATTTCAGGAATATTCTGCCCCAATACTTCTATCTCTTTCGTTTCCCTAGGTTTGTATAATAGGCGGATGTGGGCCGTAAGCAAAATTACTTTTTTTGGCACCCCCTGTATTTTTGACCGCTACGGTATATAAAATGCATACGAAAGCAACGGTCGAAAACAAAGATAACTCTTCGACTGGCGTCACCTATTAAGATGCTGGGCAATAAGTCCGAAAAAAATTCCTTACTTGATTTTGTTCTAGCTGTGACATAATCGGTAATGTCGAGATATGCTTCATCCAAAGACCCCATGGAAAGATCTTCGTCATACTCGGCGAAAATCGCCTCAAAGATCTGAAAAGATTAGTCTGATTTCTCTCAGCTGACTGATGAGGAAGTCATTCGATGTAATCAAAAAAGTGTAAAAGGAGCAGCCTGTGAGCTCCTTGTCAGCTCCATTATCAACCATGGTCTATGTATGGAACATGGCCAGTCTGATGAGTTTCCCATGATTAGCAGCGGGCTTAGGACGCGTTCGTACTTTGCAGCGCCGGCGGCAGGCGTGGCTGCAGATCTCTGCGTCTCCGCCTATGCCACCCTGCCTCGTTGCCTGCGTCATCTCTCCACCTCCCCCGTGCCACTCTCCCTCGCTGCCTGCAAACGCAGCCACGCCCTGCCGGCGGTGAGTATGACCGCGGCCTTATGTGATGCTACATCGCGACCTTAGCTGGTCGCGATACTACAGCGCGAGCGCAATATGGGCAGAGTGAGGCGGATGCCATTAAGTGTGACTCCTAGAGCAAACATTCAGTGGCTTTAGAATAAATCCAAAACACAAATTTTCTGAACACATTGCAACATTACTTGCTGCATTTCTGTGAGTGATAGCAAGTAATGCACCAATCGTCTCTACTATGAAGCAAGAAAAATTAGGAGAAACGGGACTGATTACTCACACGACTTTCTTTCTTATACTTGCTGAAATTGCCGTGAACCACCTTGAGCTGTGGACAAAGTTTCTTTGCGATAAAACCAGGCATAGCCGCTCTGACGCCGAATCGACGCGCTAAATAATTTGAAGTGCTCTGAAAATACATAATCGTGACACTGTTCATTTCGCCCAAGGTTCGAAGCTCCATTGATAATCCAAAGATGCAAAAATTTTGGATAGGCGGAGAGAAAACAGAAAAATTACTCCAGTTATTCATGAAACCCACAAAACTACTGAAAACAAAGTAAATGATTGACAAGCCCCCTACAAGCAACTTCATTATTATACGCTGCGAATATCCGTCGCTTTTGATTATGGTCCGGTTCGAGGTGCGTCGTGTTCACAGAAGTCGCAAAGTGTAAACCCGCGTTCAAACTTTTAAAATGCTGCAGAGATAATAAATATGAGAAGACTATGATGCGCACCAAGAAAGTGTGATGAATTGGAAGAATTTTCATATGCAAATGGTCTCACTAACGTCGACAGAGCTTATACAGGTCCCCTATATCAGACTGCAAAAACGTTATGAAGATCACATTCAACATTTTGTTGAAAAAGGGGAATATTACGGCGTAGTGACAGGTGGCGCACACCCCACTCTCGTAGTGCGGGGATCAAATCCCGCATCAACCCCAGTCCAGGCCAACCAAGCCTTCCATCCCTTCGGAGTCGGTAAATTGGCACCAGACTCGTCTGGGAGGATAAAACTACTGACTTGTACATCGCCTGGCCACCGCACGTCATTGTATAGGCCACATTACATTCACCAGCCACCACGATACTGAATGGAACAAGAATGTGCGGCGTATCCCAAGAAGGGATTAACGCCAAAAAAACTTTATCCTTAATCCTTTATTGTTTCTCGCATTCTCGAACAAACTGGTGAATGACGAAATTCTCATTTCCCCTAAGAATTCGACTCTTTTGTGGTACCAGTAACAAAAAAAACAATCCATTACTGTTTCCTTTCGGTTTTACTAGTGGAGCTTGTTCCTACATATAGACCTGGAAACTGTAACGATAACAATTTCCAGGATCACCAAATAACATTGTAGATCATGTCAATGTCGAAATACAGAGCTATGTTATAGGAAGTGGTCAATACTGGGAATTCACTAGCGAAGTCCATTCGAGGAGCCAGAAGTCATGAGATGGCAAACGGTTGGAACCTCTCTAACTGGGGAGACGACGTTAGAAGTTCCAGAAAACCTTTAAGTGGACAATTTCTCTCAGTCTAGAGAACAGATTGTAAACGACCGAATCTATCGTCACATCAAATACATGCGGTTTTTATGCAAGATTTATCCGAGATATGAATCAATTGGAATAGTTATTCGATATGGTGTACAATATTTCTCAATCTATATGCTCACCAACATTGCTGCTGAACCAACAGCCATTGGCACAGTGCGAAGGCTAGGATCGTCACGCATTTCCACTGCAGCAAAATAGGCATCCATGTCGATGTGAACGCAATCCCGTCGAAGATCACGATGACACTCTAATCGTGCTGCCAACTCATCCATCTAAAGTTAACTCTGTCTCAATTAGTAACTTCGGAACAAATGTCCCATTTCAGTGTGGTGTCTGTGTAGCAGAGAATTCTCTGTCGACTACATGTATACACATTGTCGGAAAACAAAGAGCACCTTGTTCAAAAAAAGGACAAAATCGGAAAAGCTAAGGCTTAAAGGCACACCTCGTGAAAAGTTGTGAGAGCTATTGCGCGTGTTATAGGATGTAGAGGCCCTGGTTCACGCACCAGTAAAGGAAACTAAATCAAAACCCCTCACAACCACCAAAAATAAAGCTCCCTATATTCAATCCTCGTACGAGTATTGGAGATTGTAGAAGGGCTTCTGCTCAATGATATCGCGTACAATGCTACGATATCACCTATTATTCCCTGTTGAAGCTACCTTCGCTATTGATAACGCTGCCTTATCTTGTCTTAGCGCAAGTTTTCCTCTCGTCTAAGCCGGGTGTGATTCGGCTCGATGGGCTCAACTCGGCTCAGGTGGACCAGGCCGTGCGCGGCGGGGGTGAGCCGTGGCGCCGCGAAAAGGGTGCAAACCTCACAACCATCCAAGGGTCTACCTGCCCTCAGAAAGTAAGGACCACTGTGATTATCGCGTGGTGTGCCTTTAAGATAAAAAGATAGTGAATCCACAACTTTCATAGAGACTAAAGGAGCGAAAAATTCGTGAATCAAATACAATTCATAGAATGGGTTCCCAAAAAGACCACGTGCAAGAAAAATTTACTCAAAATTCAGAACTGAAGCCAATGAAAACATTTCGGAAGTACTCGTACACTAAATCAAGATCGCAACAACTATGAAACGAGCGTACTTTTATTTTGAAAACTATAGAAATACCTCTTTCTCGGCTCTAGCCCATTCAGCTGGCGACACATTTTGCAAACGTTTTTTGATTGATTCAGTCTTCTCATTGATGCGATCCTGTTGCTTCTTCGAGAAATTCGAGTAGTTACCGCTAGTATTCGATTCAATTATCTTGTTTATCCGCTCCTTATCCAGTCCGCTCATTCCCGCTTTATTATCATTAAAGGTCAACATCTGAAAAAGCCTATTTAGAAGAAGGCAGATACTAAACTGAAACATGATACAAAAACGAACAGAAACCGAACATTAGATTTTCAACTCAGAAGGGTGTGGACAGAACGCATAGATAGTTCTAGTGCTCTTTTTCGGGCTCTGTACAAACTGGAAAACGAAGCAACGATTTCGACAACTGGTGTTTTTCGATCGCATGGTGGCAACGCAATACAACAGGTTGGAGCTGCAGCCATGAAGAAGAACTTCTTTTGTTTATCCCATTGACGGGCATCTCCGTCAAAAAGCTTTTTGAACTAGTACATTACTTCGGCTTCACTGAACACTGTGTCGCCACAACCCGACTGTCAGTACCTCAGACACCGCGAATTGGTCAGGAAGATACTTTTTTCAAAAGTTCGCCGAGGGGGTTATTTTGAGTGTTGACACGATTATGACATCCGTTATTAGCGTTAGCGCCAATTCGATGTAACTGCACCACGTTGGTGCAACACTGTTTTTCACAAATTTCGTTCAAAAGTGGCATCTAGGGGCTATTGAAAATGCTGGTCATAGACACATTGGACATTTCAGCGCGAGCGCCGTTTGGTTCAAGATTGTGCCAGTTATGTTCATTTTTGCTTCAGTGTTTATATAGCTGAAGAGTAATTTTGCCGCGCAAACGTATATTTACGCCTAGAAGAAGAAGGAGAAGTCCCTTCCCTTCTCAAGGCTTCGGCAAAACCTGCTGGAACAGTGTAGGGCCCCCTGCTATAGTGGCACTGTAACGACAAAGCGGTAGCGTCAAATGGATGTCATATCCGTGACCAGGACCCCAAATCCCCTGGCTCAAGCTTCCGCAATTTTGGTGAAAATGATTAGTTCCACCATCGCGGCGCGATTGCACCAAATGGGCACCAACGTCAGAAACGAATGTCACATCCGTGATCAACTCCCCAAATGACCCGCGTGAGCTAACAATAAGTTTCAGCGAAATTATGGTTTTGACTAACTCGCGCTGTTTGGGGTAGTTACAGTAGGATGTCCCTGTGTCAGGTGGGGGCAAAAAGTGCGAAGCTCTGGTTTCCTACAAACTCTAAGTCAAAGCCGCCGGCGACACTGCAAAGTGCAAAGGGCGCTGTAAAGGTAGCCTGAGGCCGCGTTTATACTTTGTGCCAGCAGGGCGTGGGAGTGTTCACAGGCAACGAGGCAGAGTGGCACCGAGTAGGTGCAGAGACGACGCAGGCAGCGAGACGGGGTGGTATAGGCGGAGAAGCAGAGACCCGCAACCACGCCGTGCGGCCTACATTGCAAAGTATGAACGCGATCTAGCGCAAAGCACCATCACGATTGGTATATCGAGATGCTTAAACGCAGAACATTCGAGGGGTCTGTGCCGTAGTAAAGAAATTCGCGTTACGGCGTACGGTATACTACACGATAGCTACGAGCTTCAGTTGGGTTCTGAAGCGATGACGTGTAATATGCCTTCAAGCACCCCTCTATATGGCGCTCCTACCTCGTCCCAATGGCGTTGCGCGTCACAAGTGGCCATGCACATTTCCTTTCCTGACATAATCATCCAACTACATGACCGTTGACGAATATGTCAGTTCAACGAATCTTTAGACCCTCTTATCACGATGGAACATATGGTTATTGTGTGAGAGACGTGAAAATGAATGAAACTCTTAGGAAATTTTGTCTGGTTGCAATATATGGAGAACCTTTTTTGAAGTTTTCCCAGAATGCCGTCATTGGCCTTCGGTTATGTACGTTCATCAGTAGCGATATGTGCTAGTGATGACCTTCGCATAAAGAACCACATCGGCGCTTTTATTACAAAACCAAATCCAACTGTATTTGTCGCATTGTAGTGATCAACGGTGTACAGAATTTCCCCTCTAATTGCTAGTGACTCTTATCAGTCGTTATCAGATTCGATCAGCTGCCACTTAGGTGATACCGCTCCCGATAAACCTTTGAGTTTGAACACTCTACTCCCACTGACGAGCGAAACGGATTTGATCACACTGAGTTCGAAAGCTCCTCACAGAATTTCATCAATCGTCGTGAACTCACATAACCCATCTTGTATCCTCGTACCACTCCGCAAAACACCTATAAGAGTCAACCCTCGAGGGTTAACCCGAAAAGTGCAACGAATTTGGTGACGTTTGCCTTCCGATACTTCTTATTGGGACTTATCAACCGTTATCAATTTCGATAACTCACTACTAATGTCCTCGTCCTGTGCCGCCAATGAACTATGAGTGTCACCTCTCTAGGATCAACGTGAAAGGCGAAGGGACTTTGGTGACATTAGCCTTCAAAAGCTCCTTATCACCCCTTATCACAGCTGCTACCACTTTCAGCTCACTACCGCTGAGGTTCCCGCGCCAACCTCTATATCACTTGTAAAATTCGTATTCTATCACTGCTCTAAAGCGAGGTATGAATTTCGTGACAGACAGACGCACAACACCCATGCACAGACATACTAGGCAAATTGTAAATAGTAGGATCACATCAGTGCTTTTATTTATTCAGGTGATCGCGGGGTCTGTATTGCAGTGCGATGCTTCACACCGATGGCAGCGAAAGGTCACTAATTGTAAGCGTAAACGCTTCCTAAGATATTTTGAAGCACGCAAAGGGAGATGCATTTCGCAGCTTTGTAAAGCAGTTAATATTTCGTCCATACTCAGCAACGTTCTCCGTTCCGTCTGTTCAGGGAAAGCTGTCGGTACGCGTTTGCAAAAATTTGAAATCAATTAGAAACCTATCTTGAGTTTTTAGCGATGCCGAAACTCCGACACGAGAGAAAAAAACCTCAAAAATCGGGAGCTGTTCAGGCCCAATGATAAAGACTGTCACTCTGGGTGCATTACTATCACAATAAGAGTGCACCCACATTCCTAGGCCCGGTTAAGGGTGGGAAGAGGGATTCCCCCCTTCACTAAAGCTTAGGCAAAAATACACACTTGTGTGGGCAGACTGAGCTGCTTAGATAGAGGTTCCCCCCCCCCCCCCCCACTAGATAGCACTAAAAAAAGAGAAGTAATGTGGAACAAGGACGACATGCAAAATTAAAACGGCGAATTCTGCAGATCTTCCTACGCGCCACTTCTCTGATTGATGTGATGAAATCCTGGAAATTATTGGCTATATACGATAGGGACAACGTAAAAAGAAAGCATATCCTCAAAGGGTGCGTCCATCTCAGACTAGTAAATGGCAAAGCAAGAGATCGAGTAAAGAATAGCAGGAGAGTAAAAAATAAAGCAGGACACACAAAAAATTGCGATCAGTTCGGAACGATACTGTCTCTATGTATACTGATAACGAAAACATAAAAGGTAAACTTCTTGAAATCAAGTAGTTCACGCAAACTAGTTATTGAATAATGTTTACTACCCTCAACTTCAACTGAAACATGTCCAACGTGGTAAATTCTAAGAAAAACGTAGGAAAAAAGAACATTTTGGAAATCTAAAGTGTCTTTCAAGGAATCTTACAAAACAATAATCAAGATCAACTTAAGATTCTTCACTGAAAACTCGTAAGAAATATGACGGCAGAAAGCACCCGGAGCCAATAGTGTTCCAAATTAAACAAATACAAACACATCACGAAATCGATCACCGAAATTCTGTTCTTTACAATTCTTCTTCACCCTCATCACTTTCCACCACAGCCTTTCTCTTCCGCTTTGATGCCGTAGCCGTCCTGGTTTCCTTCTTTTTTGAACCAGTTAACGTCTCCGATTTCCTTGGTCTTCCTCGTTTTCTTTTGACAGGTTCGACATCCACAACCTTAAATATACCCCATATTTCAAATCTAACTTCGAGCGATAAATAAATCTCAGTCTTCAGCTGCGATTCCCATCAGTGGCGTCACTGATTTTGATGAAGTTTCAGTTCCTGATGTTCAGAAACATTTGGATATCAATGAAGAGCGGCACACCACTAAGCTTATTTTTGTTTATCATGGTATAAAACATCCCAGCAGACTGTCTAAATCAAAGGTCGTGCACGGAAAAATGAGTTTCTCTGTTGCATATATCTATGTTGTCTGTGCTTAGCGCTACATGCAAAATAACACGTAAAAAGTGGGATTCGGCTAAGATAGAGCTCCGAAAATGGCGGGAGAGGCCTCTGAGTAACTGCTCTGCCACGTCGTCCGCCGCGATTGAAGACGGACAGTAGAACCCCTATTCCACGTCATTTCTTTTCCCTCTAGGCGTCTCCGACCGCGGCGTACAACGCCGCGGGCACTTACTACGAACCCCCCCCCCCTCGCTCCATTCGCCCGTTCCATCACTTTGAGAAGCTGTATCCTAGCCGGATTCCCTTTTATCCCGTAAGGAACTATGCATGCGCCCCCTATTGAAGACAGTGATAGGGGTCATTCGGACCAAATATGGAAGGATCATCAAATATGAAGGTCGAGGTGCTCATGGGTGCGGAAGTGAAGAAACCGAATGAAACGGCCAAAAACCCAAGAAATAAGACCCTTTTTCCGCCGTTTATTCTTAAAAGGGGCGGGTCGCCCTGAAAAAAGGGGCGGGCCGCCATAAAATAAGTGGTAACTGTTGACGAAGACGGCTCCTATAAAGTCCGGAGGCACTCTTTCTCATCGGAAATTCGACCACATATAGTCTTTATAAACCCCTACATAGCTTTCATTTGCGTGACCAAGTCGAAGCGCTTATTACCCACATTACCCCTATCACTGTCTTTGAGCAAATATAACATAAATATATGGCTAACAGAAACTCATTTTCCGTGCACGATTCCTTTGAATCGCAATAAATCTAAACGCTGAAAGCACCAAGAGAATTTTGTTCTTGAGGAGTGAGAAGACGTGTGCAATACAAAGCAACGCTTAGGGTTAGGGATGGTGTGTGGCGCATCTCACGTACCCTTAAAGACATCATTAGGGGTAATGCAGTAATGGAGAAATCCCTACAAGAAGCCACTCACATGGTAGTCCTGGGCCTAGGAAGGCTATCTGTGGCGAAATCCCGGTGAAAAAGCGCCCCTCCAAGCTGTAGAAACCCTGCAAAACGCCGCAATCATGCAGCGCTTCCGCCTCTTGGACACAGCGGTCCCGCCTTCCGATGACGTACTTCCCGAATGGTTAGGGTGGGAGCGGCCAAGGAGATGGGGCAGGATCGGAGATTTTGCGGCGCGTTTTCGCAGTTTTAGCTTGAAACACACTCGAAAAAAATAGATGCTGTCGTATTTCCAAACATTCCCCTGTGTTTACTTGGCAACATGCCAATGGAAAACTAGATCGGACTACTCCCCTCTTGACGGAGAGGTCGTCCGCGTCGAGAATCAACAGTGGAAAGGGGGTCTTATTTCTCGGGTTTTGGGCCATTCCCATCCGTTTTTCTCCACTGTCCTGTTACTAGGCATCTCGAGTTTCATATGCACTATTTCTTTAACTTTTCGTCCGACTTTCCCCTAATGCTGCCTTTAACCTTCCGGTAATGCCTACAGATAAGCGTGGTTGTGTACTTCCCTGTGTCTAGACACGTGGGACTTTGCCTCGCTGCCTACAGAACACGCCCACTCGCCGGGGGTGTATATCACTAGGACAAAACCGTCGCGTGGCCGTGTTCGGCACGCGACGGTTTTGTCCTAGTGATATACACCCCCACTCGCCGGCACCTCTACGAAGTATGACGATGGCCAAACATGGCTCCACGACGGCCCGCCTGACTCCAAACTCCCTCAATGGCCGTGCAGTGGTGTGTGGGTGGAGCAATGGTCGTGATTCGAATTGGTCATTACAGTGATGCATGGAGATTGAAAACACTTTCGCAATCAGCACAACACCTTATTGTTAGAGCACTATTAGCAGGATAGCGAGTCTAATAGGTGTAGCCTTATTAGTGGCCAATCGTCAAAATGTCTCCGCCAGAGATACAAACGTGGCACGCGATTCTAGACTTGGTTTCCACAGCCAAACGCTTCGTCGCTCGTGCCTCTTTTTTGTTGTCCTTTAAAGAGACCATGGTCGAAACGTTAGGTCGTTGATCAATAGCTCCCAGTCAGGGTCAAGCCTCCGTTGAGGAATCCTCAACAGGGGGGGTCGTATTTGGTCCGCCAGGAGGAGGGGGGGTCGTAATTGCTGAGGTAGGCAGTGATCAAGAGAATTTCTTACGCTGAGGGTCTAAAGTGTGAGAAGAGAAATGATAAAACTGACTAGCTGGATTTGAACCCAAAACTAATTTAACATAATCATCATGGAATCTCATGCATGGCGCGATCCACAACGAAGCCAACCAACGTCAATGACCCTTTCATTGGTTC
Source organism: Trichostrongylus colubriformis (assembly GCA_963978905.1). Taxonomy (NCBI): domain Eukaryota; kingdom Metazoa; phylum Nematoda; class Chromadorea; order Rhabditida; family Trichostrongylidae; genus Trichostrongylus; species Trichostrongylus colubriformis. Next base: position 28,573,325 of record OZ022259.1, on the reverse strand, counting down.
GCTGCCACCGATTTCACCTACAGAGACACCTCCGAAATTTATTAACTAGCCATGGAAGCGGAATCTATCCACAGTTATCACCGTGGATGAATACTCCAGAAACTATGGGAAGGAAAAGAAAAATTAGCTGATATGGACCTATTTCATATCTTACTACGATCACAAGTACGTAATATAGTGTTGGCGGCCACTATGCGGACCGGAAAAACGTTTGTATTCATTGAGAATGTGGATGAAATCCTCATGCATGGCGCATCCCACAGAAAAGCTGACCGGCGCTTCTCGCCTTCCCACTAGGCCTCCGAGAGCGAAGGATGCATACTGGAAAAATTTCAGTAACAATGAATCGATTTTTGGGAAGATTCGTGGAACGATCTCGCAAATTCGACGAAAAAAAGCTTTCCTCAACACACTTTTTTGAATTTTTCTTGCTTCATTTTGAAGATCTGGCATGGTTCAGGTAGTCATTCGAAAGCGCCAACCTAGTAGACTCTGCCTCACCCAAACGAACTCATATGGTTAAGTTTGAAGGAAGTTATGGCCATTTCCGTGAAACACCCCGAAATTTTCCTCATCAAATCCTCATCACCCTTCCCTCAAAATAACTTCCTTCATTTTTAAGATCTGGCATGGTTCAGGTGGTCATTCGAAAGCGCCAACCTAGTAGACTCTGCCTCACCCAAACGAACTCATATGGTTAAGTTTGAAGAAAGTTATGGCCATTTCCGTGGAACACCCCGAAATTTTCCTCATCAAATCCTCATCAAAAAACCCATATCGAGAACTAAGCAACCATTGGGGAAAGCAAGCGGTCAGTAGATAGGCCTTAGGGAGTTATTAGGAAAACAGGTCACAGCTGCTTGAAAGATGGGCTCTAGGTAAAGTTTGAAGTGTTTTGATAATGTCGGAATTTAGTACGGGGAAGATAACGCGCTCCAACGCGATCGCCGCGTCGCACATCGCCTGAAATGAACAATGAATTCAGTCAAATGTGTTTGATTCTTTGTGTTGTCGTTTCTATTTCGAATGTGTTTCAAGTGTTTCTATCTGCACTCCTTTCGATTCGCTCGTTTTGTTTTTTTTTCGGACTTTTTGGTTTCTGCAGGGAGGGATTTTATTTTCTCATCGCAAAAAAGAACGGGATGGGATCTCTTTCCCTGGGGTGGGAGGGAAAGGGAGGAAGGGAGGGAATTGTGTTCTCCACCTTTCGATCGCAAAAAGTTTTCTTGGGGTGGGAAGAAGGAAGGGAGGGTGTTTTCTTTGCCACGGAAAGCTGTTTTTTGAGAAAAACTGTGTTAACATTTAAAAATCCTTTATTGAAATGCAACAGATTGTAGCAAAACGAAAAATAACAATAATAGACGTAAAAGAGGGGGGGTCGTATTGAGACCCCCTTTTGGGGGGGGGGTCGTATTTTTTGAAAATTTTCCTCATCTGGACGCTTGACCCTGCTCCCAGTACCCTTCTAGTATACAAACATGTAACTTTATGGGTGTGTTTGTCGGTCTGTATGTAAATATGTAAGTATGTATGTGATTAGATAGTCGATAGAGAAAAACTCACTCATCACTGGGATGAGCATATAAATATTTATCAGCGTACTATCGCAATGAAGCGGGGCAACTTATAAAAAGTTGCACATATGAGCATCCTGGAAAGATCTTTGAGGGGTCAATCTGTCCACTGAGCGTAAATTTTGCTTTTGCCTTAGCGGAGGGATGGAGGGGTTCCTTTCCCCTCCTTAGCTTCGGTAAATATGTGGAGGGATGCCTCTCCTCATTACGGTAGCACCGTCAGTCGTGTCTAAGGATGTGATTGCACCAATCACTTATTTAAATGCCTGCCTAGTACAGTCGTAATCATTCTGGTGAGCTAACGCCGCACCAGGTGTCAGCACAGAATACAGAGCACAAAGGTGAAAGCTTCTAGAGAAACATTACGGTATGACTATGTCAGTTGATAGCGACCAGATGAAAGTGATTGCAAGACTTCCACTGAGTTATGGTGAGCTCAGTCTGTCATCACATAGTGCGCACAGGGCCAGAAACAGATGGGCCCAGTAACACAAGCATTCATTTAATAACGTTTGTACGCTGTTTGCCTAACAACATCGCTGATCAACCCTGTTTGACTCATCTTACGCATAGCCCGTGCCTAGCGGTGCTGAGCGACTCGCGAGATACATCGCACAGCTCAAATTATCGGAACGGTGACCAGTGGTGAGAGGACGTATAAAGTTTCGTCCTCAAATTTCTCGTGCCAAAACCGCCTACTTCTCGCACAGCCTCACGATCCAGGCCGTCTCTTCCATCAGTAGTATCCACGCACTCATTCACTCCGTCGAGTTCCGCCGCTGTGGACGGACTGATTGAATCACCAAGCTGAAAACAAAAATTTAGGAATAGATATCACTATGCCCAGTGTGCTCTTCAATGGAGGCCTTTTGATAATGTAATTTGACTCCATGGTACAACTGTAGTCGTTGCAATGCGCCACTCAGTATGCATCGAAATAAATTTACGTAAATTTCATTTCAAAAAACGGCTTCCACTCCAACTCACATGAACGCTTGTAGACAAGGAGTCCATTGCATCCATTTCTGCACTGTCGTTTTCTTCATCGGAAGAAGGTATAGCAGCTACATCTGTCGCAAGAGGCTCGGAGTTCCTCGCTCTGCGTGGCGGTAGGAGCCTTTTCTTTACAGGCTCTTCCACTCTTTGCTCTCTCCTTGCAGGTTCTTCCAGTCCTTCCTCTAAAGCACGATACTCGGCAAGCCACCGATCTCTATTTGTTCTCCGTCCACGTTTTTTCTTCTCCGGTTCATCGCTACGAACTTTGTCCATTACCTGGAATACGGAAGCAGATCGGCCTATTTACGGATATATGGAACAAAAATGTTACCGTGTGTATCGTAGCGTTCAGTGCATCATCTATAGCATCTTCATAGAAAATCGGTTCATCATGAGCATTACTGACTACCACTTCATGTGACACAACATCCAACTAAATGTATAAGTTTCGTACTCATCTATACAGTGAAATAAAACTTGACAGGAGTAAATAATCGAAATTATTCGAAATTAATCGGATAATTAATAAATAATTAAGCTAAAATAATCGAAATCGAAAATATTCACCATGGGCTCGCTCATCGTTGCTTCCTGTTCTGTCATGATTGTTCTCATGAGTTCCATCTGCGTCTGAAAACGATCGATCTTTACAAATCAGAAGGACAGATAAGTTTCATCCCATATCATGGTTGATCCTATACCCAAGGATCATGTGATAATATTGTATCACCGATAATAACACTTGGCACTCAACCCTTGTTTTGTTGTCACGACACAAAGCAGAATCGTTCACGGAAGGTGTGACATTTGGCTGCTTCGAGAAAACACGAAGAATCAGCACTCCTACTACTGGTGCGCGGTTAAGTATGAACAAGAAAATTGGAAACGCAAGTGAGTCACCTTGTTCCTCTGCTCTTCCTGTTCCGGTGATTCGATTGCCATAGCTAGCCGAGTAGGTTCCAGAAGGATAGCGCGTACTTGCGTCTGCAATACGTAACACTGCATTATGTAAACTTGGAATTTAGATACAAGATACAACAGCAACCTTCAATTTGAGGTAATTGCTATCTGACAGGACATCTGAGTGGAGCTGAATGTTGAGCCGATCATGGACCTAGCAATAAACATAACCAATGAAAATACCGATATTCATGGTCAAGAACCATTAACAAATTAAATGGTCAGACTTACAGTAAACTTCCGTATCATGTCCCTAACAACTTAAATGGTCAAACTTACAGTAAACTTCCGTATCATGTCCCCTTCGGGATAGAGCATCATGTAATCGGCAGAACTGACATCGCTGGGATTAAAATATACTGATGCTCTCCTGCTCAGAGAAACACGTGAACTCTAAAAGTTGTAATCGAATTCCGCTGGAGGTAAAACAAAATACGTAAAATAATGCAAGGAAACGATAAATAATCACCTCGAAAACCCGATAAGCTGCAGCTGTGGAGAACGTAGGAGGTAGGGTAAGATCTATTGGAAACTGCTCGCACTGCCTCAATCTGGCAGCTACACCGACGCATCTGTTATTCAGCAGCTGAAATGAGTCGCAGGTTTACCAATAGCCAGCCACTAAACTCCGAAGCAAAGAGTCCAACCGGCGGACAAAGATCTGAGCGAGTATCTGAACTCACATTGGTCACAAAAGTTGCAGCGACACTTTCAGGTCGTACACAATCGTCAGTGAACCTATTACACCACTCATAGTGATCGTACTTCCGGACCGCATGACACAAAGATTCTGTCATGACCATTATACGTTCTTCCTGGAAGATATTTGGAAATATTGAACGAAGCGAATCCATTGAATGACATGTCTATGGATCGATTTTTATCGATCGACCGATTCAGTCTGTTAGAGGTTTGCGCGATGCCGAATTGGACCCTCGTGCACTGCATTTCGAGAGGTGTGTTCGCTAAGACGGAAATTCGCGTAGCCGCGTGTGGCGCGCCAACGCAATGGGCGCAGTCTAGACGCGCCGTACTGATTCGGCTCTCCAACGATTACGTCAGAATATAGCACAGAACACCGTCACCGCTTTAGAACCCATCTAATACGGCGAACCTAGCTGCTGCTCATTGCGTCGCACGGCGGACACTGCGACGCAAATTTTCTCTCCCAATCGCTCACACCCCACTCTAAAGAATTAGTAGGTTCCTTCTAACCCTCCACAACTCTGGCCTGTGGAGGTCATGCCCATGCCTCTCACTTACGCTCGATGTCAGCAAATACTAGAAAAGCGGTGTACATAAAATGTGAGTGACCAGATGTGGTTGAATGGCGTGAAGTTATCACATAATGAGCATACCTCAGTTTCATGCGGTTCAAACTCTGCCCTTTCATAAACAGAATCCGGTTGCAGATAGATATTCCTTTTGATCCTTCTCACCGGCTGAAACAATTTATCACCAATGATTAAATAGTATGCTCCATAGAGTAGGACTTACAGTTTTTCCTGGACGAGGATATTTACGACGTGCGCCAAAATTAGACACATTATGCCTCTTTGCTGCCGAAATTATTGAGGATACTTCCCTGCCAATGAGTCGTTACGTCATATTGATCAAATAACCAACAATATTTCAGCCACTAACTTTTCCGTGAGATGGATTTTCTTGAACAATTCCTTGACATCTGGAGCACTCTCGCCATTTCTGAATTTCGCTGCAATCTCCTAGAAAATAATGGATTTTCAAACATGGGTGTGGTTTTCAAGTCAGTTCATCCGCCTTACCTCAATTCCTTTCTCAATGGTAGCCTTCTCTTCATCAGTGAATATTCTCTTGTGCCATTTCTGAAACAAGACAAACTCCTCATTAAATAAACAAGTGGCGAGCAAGATGATGAAAACGTTTGAAGAGCAGTGAAGCGAGAACATCCGCCAAAGAGCAACAGATCGGTGAGGTGAGGAGGAAATGCTTCAGAACGGCTACAAAAGGAAACCAATAACGAAAGCGAGGACTATAGCAATAAAACAAACGACATCGTTATACAGTGATAAGGTAGGAAATGTAAGGAAGCGGCAAAAATAGACTGAAAGCGCATAAGCACATCACTGAAAACATTCAAAGAAAGAGGCACAAAGTGGGCAGTATGTGAAAGCGATTGAATTAGATAGAAACAGGACGAGAGTGGGAAAAATTAAAGCAAAAACAAAAAATGTAGTTTTCTCATAATATATTGACAAAACAAATACACTGATGGAATAAAACATTCGCACAGTAATTTAAGATAAAACATCCAACCTTTTCCTTTATGGTCGTTGCACGAACTTTCTCGGCCTGCTCTTTCGCAGCCCGATAGCATTGTGATTTCAGCTCATCTTCAGTAAGCTGCCGACGTAACTACAAAATTTTTGAATCAGACATAAACAATTTCCGAAGTAAATGAGGATCATTTTATTGCCTAAATATATACTTGCACAACTGACAGTCGGGTTTCACAATGTGACAGCATCTACTAGTTTGATCGAAAAGTTTTGATAGTTGGGATTTTTTCTGTTTTTATTTTATAACTAACAAGGGAAGGACCCCAGGTCGAAGTGGCCATTCGGAATGGGATACATATGGTCCGACTTATTTTCGGACGCTGATCTTGAATCTGTATTCGAAATTTGCAAAACGATTCTCTGAGCGGAGTTATGGGGGTTTTTTTTTTTTTGAATGAACGGTTCATCAGCATGGCTCTTGCTGAACAGTCAACGGCCTCAGCGGCTCAGTGGTAGTGCTCCGGATCTGCAGGAGAGGGGTCGAGGGTTTGCTCCCCGCCAGTGCGAGTTTTTTTGCATTTTGTGTTTCATTGTCAGTAAGTGTTTTTCTTCCACTTCTGGACGTTTCCTTGGACTGGTACCTATCACACCCACCATTTACTCTGCCCTGCTAACATTACTCACAAGGGAAGGATACCAAGTCGAAGAGAATCCCGTACCACACGAATTAGGCGTTTTTGCGTGAAAATATTATGATATTCGTGCACAGGGGGTCGAATTACCCCTCTGTGCAAATTTTCAGCCAAATCTAGTTTTTGGTCCAACTTCGGAAAATTGGGGGTGGCCAGGTTATAATGTGGTAGATTTTGAATTTTGTTCTACAGAAAACCCTGCAACCTGAACAGGATAGCCCACACATACCTTTTACACTTGCCCATCGCACTAAATGTACGAAACAAGCGTCAATTAGGAGCATTTCCTAGGCAAGGGTCAACGACTTCTCCTCTGCTCAATGGGCTGCCACCTATAGCCCGTGAATTTTTACGAAATTTGGTCAAATTCTCGAATTGGCTGAAAACTTGTCTTCTGGGGTAATTTGACTCCTTGAATACGAAAATCTCCCTGGTTTTGCGCAAGAAGGTCTGGCTCGCGTGCTATGGGCTTCCAAACCTATCATAATAGTATTGTTTTTTCAAAAAAAAAACCTCCATAACTCCGCTCAGAGAATCGTTTTGCAAATTTCGAATACAGATTCGAGATCAGCGTTCGAAAATACGTCGGATCATATGTATCCCATTCTGAATGGCCACTTCGACCTGTGGTCCTTCCCTTGTAAGCAAACAGTGCAAGCTAATCAACAATATAATAACCATCTTAGTTACAACATTGTCCCACCTAACGGACAGGTCAGCGATTCCCTTCTCCCAAAATGGGAAGATTGGGAGTTAAGGAAGTCACCGACCACTTGTTCAAGATGATCATAGTTGACGAATTATTTTTTTTTTTTGCTGGGAAAGCCTTGAGGGGCCGGAACAAGTGGTAATCGGAGGGGGTATCATCAGGTGAATAGGGTGGATGTGGAACCGTGTCCCATCGTAGCTCCTCCAATTTCGCACGGGTCTCTTTACTTATGAGAAAATTTTCAAAAAACTCACTGTCGTCGTGGAGAGTGGTACCTATCCACGGGTTACACCATGGATGAATACTACAAAAACTATGGGGTAAGACGAACAGTTCAAGTAGTCATTAGAAAACGGCAACCTCGTAGGTCCCGCTTCGGGAATCCGTGCTCATACGGTCAAGTAAGGAGGTTGGTTGTAGCGATATCCCGGCAGACGGAGCTTTCTTGAGGCCCATCGGAGTGCATGTTCAAAATCCCTGGCTTTCGTAGAAAAAGACAAACTGGACGCGGTGGGGGAGCTTCATTCGATAGTAGTCACAGGTCGGTGTTTGGGTCGCCAAAGTCTTGCACTTTTGAGCGCCTCTGGGCACTTTTAGTCATACTTGGAAACATCGTGGACAGTGGAGCGGGGCGTATAGGAGGTTTTGGAAAGGGAGAGGGCTACGGTCTTCTCGCAACTCCGTCATCACCCTACCCGCCGAATATTTTCACAAGACACGCATGAATATTGAAAAAAACAAGAAGTGGTAGGTATTACGAGGAGTGGTATCATGCCCGTAAGAGCATAATTCCTGTATTCAATCGCAGAGGCATTTTTAGGTAGGCGTTTCAAAAACGTACCACATCCCGCCTGGCTTTGTGTATGGATGTTTGCACAGCAGACCTGTACTCTGTCGGATAGCCAATAAGTTTCGCCGAGCAAAGCTAAACATCATAAAATTATGCAAAAAATCATCACAGCCAGAAAGACAGAGATAAGCACGAAAAAGAGTGACTAGACTATGGCAGGAAGTCGCATTACATAACGTTGCTAGTGGGCAACTAGTGTAATAAAGATACCACAAATACAGTCCTTATCCCGAAGATAGAGTAGGCGTGTCCCATGCAGTTCAATGCGAACGCGGCTTCGACCGCGTGCGTTTTTGAGTCAAGTCGTGTATGAGCTCGTCTGCCGGTCAGCTCATTTCATCGCTGTATTTCATATTTCCTAATATTCTCGGCTTGACAAGTTCGTACACGACTTGACTCGTGCACGCACGCGGTCGAAACCGCGCTCGCATCGAACTGCATGGGACACGCCTACTCCATCTTAGGGATAAGGACTGTAGAGTGTGTGCCTCGTAAGCTTGTGTGAATGCAGAACTATCTTTTTTTTTAAACATTTTGAACATCGTCATGAAAAGATCGTTGCATTTTTGAACAACTGTCATTGTTCAAAAATGCCAACGATCTTTTCATGACGATAGAAAAGAAATCTACTGCACATAAACTTCAAATAAGAATACGAACAGAGAAGGCGGCATTCGCACATACCGCATGCTCGCGATATCGCAGAATCACGGAGTCTGAACCCTATGATTCTGGCTAAGCATAAAAAGTGCTAATCAAACAGATCTAAATAAACTTCTACATTCATTCCTTGACTGATAAATTGACTTACCCTCATTTTCGCGGTCAGCAATGAATGATAGCGATCGTGAATGCTTGCCGGACTATGTCTTGGTAGAATCTCATTGATTTTCGCCCACTGTCCTTAATTTACATCGTTTCTGTTTTCTGTACTGCTACAATGATCGCACGGTAGTACAATCAAATCGAATATGAAATCACTCAACGCCGCAGGCCGCAGTTACATCTTGACGTCAGTCATCGCGATTTTTCGATTCCGATTTCGCGGGATCGAAAAATTGTGCAGAGTCTGACATCCACTCAGAGGAATCGGTAGGGCTGAGAAGAAGGTGGATTCATGGTCATTCTGCATTTCATCAGCCGGGCGAGTTGCAGGCGGGTCGATGTTTGCGGCCGGCTGATTTAGCCTTTCCCCGTCTGCAGTATCCCTCGGCCAGTGACGCAGAGGGAGGCGAGAGAGAAGGGGGTTTTCAAATTCCTATCTCACCCTTTTCTGCCGTTCCATTCCATTCTATCTCTACTGCTGCATTGCTGAGCACAACTACCTTTGTATTCCATAATCTACCGAAATTTGTCCTCCCGGTGTCTCCAAGCTGCGCTTAATCCTTGCGAAACTGCAATCCGCAATATCGTGGGATAGCATGCGCACGCTCACTTGAGAGTAGTGCGCCCACGGTCTCTTACCACCCAACGGCAGCCCGTGCGGGAAGATGCCACTCGCGTAAGAGTCCTATATTCGATTTTGCAACTATTTGTGAAATTGCTAGTCCGTATGTCCGGCACGTTCGCGTACTTTGTCTAGCCGTCTGCGCTCTGACAGCTTTGCTTGACCCTTCTCAACAATGCCGCGCTCGAACTTTGCGGCAACGGCGACGATCGAATGTTCACAACCGGCAACGCCGGCACTATTACGACGTGCTCTATGTATACTTCTCGACTGAACCACACTACAGCATGATGATCGATGCGAAAGCCCGCACAAATCTCGAATTTTGGCGAGGATTTTGGCATCTGTAGGAACATTCGCGCGGGCTCACGTCCCGATCACTATATGTAGTATGGTTGCAATTAGTTCGTCGCGATAGTGCCGGCGGCCGGCATTTGATTGCCGTCGTTGACGCTGGTGCCGCAAAGTATAATATGAAAGCGTCCCAAGAAATGCTTCTTTCGGTCTTCTCCGATTTAGCTACGCTTTCTAAGTTCACCACGTAACATTGACAAATTACACGTATACTTCATGCGTCGCGGCTTCTGATTCTGCTGAACAGATCACAGCCGCGACCGCTAACAGAACCGTTAATAAAACATAAAAAATGAGAAATGCGTCTCGTATTTGTTAAGGCCTCATTTGGATGTACTTCGGTCATGGCTTCCGATCGCTGGAAAGCTATGGGAGGTACAACGTCCACAGCTGGCTGCCTTTATTGCCCCGCTCGCTGTCTACATCACCTCTTCATTGACGCAGAGAGCGCAAGGACACGTGTTTAATCGTGGAGGGCATTTTCTAGAATTTCCGACCATTTCATTGCATCCTTTTTTACTGTTGCACAAATACGCAACCGCATTTTCGAGTCAACAAATAGCCAAAATTACCATGGTGGTGTCCTCAACTCACTAAGATACAGTGAAGACATACCTCTCCCAAAAACTTGCACTCCTAAAACCAGACGCTCGTCTTCTTCAGGTGTCCAATCGCCGGCAGTGTAAGCGTATTTTTCCAGCACATTACACCACCTGGAATGGAAATGTGAGCTGTTTTCTTCATCACGTTTTCTTCATGACAGGCAAAACTTCATTAACAAACCGTTCTCTGCACTGGCCATCTGATCGACCCACTACAGCCTTTGCTATCTTGGCCCAGTCTTTGGCACCGAATCGAGCGACAGCTGCCATGAGCAGCTAAAAGAACAAAACTGTAGAGCTCCCACCTGTAGTACGCTGCCGATGTGAATTGTAACCTCATGACTGATTTTTACCAAATCTAAAGCTTAAAAAAACAAACAGAAAGGAATATGTTGTATGCGTATAGCGCAACCGTTAAACCTGCGTTAAGTAGGCGAAGAGAGAAATTAACCGAAAAACCAAATTATTTTTCAAAACAAATATGTATAGCAGCAAGTATTTGGACTAACCGCGCTCATATATTAAAAACTTTGATTGGTGATAGCACTGAACTAACCAGATCTTCATGATCCGTCCAACGCCCATGGCGAACATTTTCATCAAGTGTGCGCTGATATCTTGTTCGAACTTGCTGGCGATGGCGCCCAGGCATGTAAAAGGTGACTGAATTGAATAAGATTCATTTTCATAAAGGATTTTCTTTGGAAAGTGCTTGTAATGCAACCTTTGTCCCACTGAACCACTCCATTGACCGTCATTACTTTCACCAGAGCAATCAAACGATCATCTTCTTCTTTGGTCCAATCCCTGCGCACAACTTATCACTTCTGGACATCAACATCTAGTTCATAATAGCTGAATTTACCACCGAAACTCACTTTGACATTCGATACATATCGCTCCTATATCTTTCGAAACACTGGTATGGAGATCGTTGCGTTTGTAATTTTTTGGCAACTGTTGCCCATGATGTGAATGATGGCTGAAGATATATTTAATATAAATTACAAGCGACACTGATTGATATAAATTCAATCACCGTTGCCGGCATTTCCGAAAGATATCACTTGAATCAACCCCCTACACTATCAGCTGTGAGTGCGCAACAAACCAACAAGCACAACCTATTACATCCTACTCTCCTCATTCGAACATAGTAGTTGATAGTTCCACATTAATTGTAACGAGATCTTCAAGTGCGGAAAAAATTATTAAAAAAATTGAACGAACATCTTCTCGGAGCTGTTTCAGTTTTCCCAGCTCTTCCTTTGTCCATGGACCACTGTTCCATCGTGGGCATTGTTCGTTCAACCATTTATAACGAAGTGCAGCCGCCGATCTAGTTCCTTTGAACTGAACACAAAAATACTTCATCCTCGGTGATCAGGGCAGTATTGCAGTTGAGGATCCAAAAACAGCGCAGTATGCATTGCACTAAGCCTGCAGGATCATTTAGAAATTTCAGGTCACATTCAGAGGCCTGATAAGCAGATTATTGAGAGGTGGTAATCTTTCTCAATTCTCGCATGTGGTTCTGTACGATTTTTACATCTGAAGCACTAGAGACACGTTTGAAAGTTCGACGTTTTCTGCTAATCTCTTTTTGGAACGCGCCGCACAGTTCCATTCACAATTGCGATGGCTGGTGAATGTAATGTGGCCTATACAATGACTTGCGGTAGTCAGCGGATGTACGAGTCAGTGCTTTTTATCCTCCCAGACGAGTCTGGTACCAATTCGCCGACCCCGGAGGGATGGGAGGCTTGGTTGGCGTGGGCGGGCGTTGACGCGGGATTTGATCCCCGCGATATGAGAAAGATGTGCGGGCCATCTACACTTCCTCCGCCGCTAGAGACACGTAGTAGTTCATAACCCATATTCGACCTTCAACACCATGAAGCGATTGTTTATCTTGATCGATATTGAATGGTAGTTCTTGACCGGTGAATTTTTACATTTTTCGCCATACCCACCCGTTAGGTGGTTCATAACCCATTTGTGGCCCTTAGCACAAAACAAATTGTGGCGTCTGGACCGCCCAGAGTAGCACGCGACAATTTTTGCGGTAACTGCGCTGCGACGCGGCAGACTGGAGACTTTGAATGATAGAGCGCTACAAAACTTGGACCTTGGCCATCTCTACAATTTTTTCCTCTAGTATCTATGGCGCGCTTACTAAGATGTGAATTTTTCTTGTTAACTCACGCGCCCCGCCACTGAATTCAAATCTGACCTGTACCCCTCTTTTCCCCATGTTCAGCAGCATTTTGTGAGCGGATCAACAATTTAATATTCAATTTATTAACACATATACATAGATACATTATACAATTTATTAATAGTTTGCTCTTAATGTATGGTCTGAAGAAAAATGCAGCGCACGCCCCACCCGCTGTGGGCGGGGCTTGGCCAGGTACGCCTCACTCCTTGTCCCATCCCTTGCTCACCTCAGACCTGACTCACCCCCAAATTGTTAGCCGCGATGTCGAATTTCGTTGGCAGACGGGAGGAAGAAGGGACGGTCAGACAAACAGATAAAGCTTTTGCTATATATTAGGTTGTCCAGAAAGTTTTAGTTTTGGAGTATTCGTAAGGTCCGAAGTTGGCGTACAGAAAGGTTAGGTCGAGCCCCACAGGTAGCGTGCACGAGCCGTTTCCAAAGATACGTTGTTTTGAACCCTACCATGCATTTAGTCCGAAAACATTCCGGACAACCTAATACATAGTAGGGATAATTGTCAATGGAAGTGCGAAGTGACTGTAACTTGATGATTGAAATATAATTTCGCATTCTTCTGGAACCAAAAATAACCAAACAGCCATGATCTCAAAAACTGAAAACTTATTAATGAGGTTATTTTTAAGCATTGTCTTGTCCCGAAGCCTCATGTTGATCTGAATGTGTATAAGGCAATGTGAGACTTCCAAAATTTATTCCAAAAGACTCAAAACAGCTTTTACAAAACCGATTGCGAAAATTGGTTGCAAAAGATATTTTAGCCTTATAGGCAAGCTTTCGGCGCCTAGCTCCTTTATCAAGTCTGAAAATGTGCAAATTAGATTTTATTTATAGACTCTCCAACAGAGTCTATAAATAAAATCTAATTTGTACATTTTCAGACTTGATAAAGGCGCTAGGCGCCGAAAGCTTGCCTATAAGGCTAAAATATCTTTTGCAACCAATTTTCGCAATCGGTTTTGTAAAAGCTGTTTTGAGTCTTTTGGAATAAATTTTGGAAGTCTCACATTGCCTTATACACATTCAGAGGTTATTTTTGTTATCTTTTTTAGCCGACACATCGTAAAATCGGAGTGCCGTCATAGGCCTTCTAGTGCGAAAAGATTCGGAAAAATTGATTCATACCTCGACGGTCGAAATTTTCAGCCAGTCCACACATGAATAGTCCACAAGATCGACCTGTGCCGAATCCACTGCACCTTCCCGTGAATGCTTAATTTTTCGATCCAGTGCTTCTATTTCATCCCTCCACGCTTCAATTTCTTCGGGAGTTGAATGGGCACCGGCACGATTGAGTTTTGCTTTCAGTATATCCTTTCTACACAAAGCTCGATCAAAACGAACAAATGTTGCAGAAAAGTTTGATCAGTACTTACAAAAACCAAATTTAAAAATTGTAAATAACATACCTGTCAATAAATTTCTGAACACCAGCTTGAATAACCGAATTCTTCACAGCCTCTCTCAATAAACGAAGCTCGCTCGTCGACCCTGAATTGAGTGATTTATTCCAGGTCTACAGCCTTCGTTTTTCAACGCTGCCTTCGCTGACCGACTTCTAGTTCGATTTCAACCGAAATCAACTTAAAGGTAATCAACCACAGCGCAAACTGAGGAGCGTCATTACGAAACATCCAAATTCCAAATCATGATGGAGAAAACTTCTACGCAAAATTTGGCTGACTTCTCACTTTTTATGTAAAGTATGGCGAAAACAGCTGGGCTGGAAAGAAATCAAGACGTTGAAGTGAAAGAATTCAAGAAATAAAAGAGAAGAAAAGACTGAAGAAATTGAAGCCTAAAATTAGCTAAAAAAATAATAATGGGGAGTAGGCTGGCCCTGCACGGAGCTTTCATATACTATTAGGTTGTTCCAACAGTCTTGTAGTATTTTTCCAGAAAAAATCAGTAACTCTTGTTCACTTCGAGGCAGGTGCAGGCGGTTCAGCAATATGATAAAACCCTATGCTTTCTAGGAAAATATATATTGACTTACCAGATCCCGTGGAGAGAGCTACAATGCCCGTTGTCGATACCCACCCAACTCGCGGTGTCATCTGTTATGAGCGGTATTGCGGCACCAAATGACGGAAGCTTGCCACTCCGTCAGCGCTGCATCGGGCAAGAGATGTGTGAGCTACGTGACCGTGCGCCGCTGGCTCATCAGCTTCAGCAACGGCGAGATTGACATGAAGGACAAACCACGCTTGGGACTGTGCTGGTTCTGGGAGGCGGAAGGAATGCTTTTCAGCGAGATGCTGGTACAAGGCGAGACAGTCACCGCTGCCGTATGCACCCACCAGCTCCAGCAGCTCGCTGTCGCTGTTCGAGAAAAAGGCCGTTAAAGGTCCGCGGTCACCCTTCATGACGACGCCCGCTCCCATGACGCTCCCATTTCGCGAAAAGTTCCCAGGCAAAGTTATAGGAGGTCGGCTGTGATGTGCTGCCCCACCCGCCATAGTCTCCAGACATTGCCCCTTCTGGCTATCACCTTACCCATCCTCTCGAATCCTTCCTGGCCAAGAGAAAATTCGTTGATTAGGACTTGCTTGCGAAGGCGATCGCTGACTTCTTCAACTCTCAGAACCCAGAGTTTTGGGAGAAGAGAATCAAGGATTTTCCTATAAAGTGGCAGAGGGTTGCCCATAACAATGGTCACTACGTTGTTGCCTAATTGTTATTTGTTGGACGAAAAAAAATAATAAGTGATGGTCGAAAAAAATACTACAAGACTTTTGGAACAACCTAATCGTATTTACGAACTCTGAAATCTGCGTTGTACAAAAAATTGTCTTCAACGAGGATCGAACGAACCATCAACCCTTTTTTCAGGAAGCAAGCCGTGTCCCCTCAGAATGTATGTATATGAGGTCTCGCTCAGTTGCAGCAAAATAAACCCAAAATAAAGACCGTATCTTGGACAGGTAATGTTTACCAGTGTCTTCAGGACCCTAGTTACAGTCGCTAATATTCGTGTTACGGTCTTTCAGAATGCCACCTATTACAATTGTATAATGTGTCGCTGCTCCATTTCTTTTGGATTACTACCGCATTAGCAACAGCAGCATTATTGCTCACTCTCTCACATCTGATTTACCGTCCACTACAAAGGAAGGTTTCAAAATGGATCGGAAGATGGGCACGCGATAGGTAACAAAGCACTTACTGTACCCATACGACAAATGGCGGGACCCGAACCCTATCAGCCGTTCGGACGTCGTACCTAGCAGGCCATCCGCTCAATGCTCAAACCTCCCGTTGGGAAACACTGATTAAACTCTTATGCACTTTCAGCGCACGCCAGTGACGAGACTTCATTTCTCTACGTGATAAGCTTTCTTTTCCACGCGAATTTAAAGGCACATTCTGCGATAATCAGATGGGTCGATTTACCTTGTTAGAACAGTAGATCCTCGAGTGGTTAGTTAGGCTGCAACTTTTTCGCGTCGCCACGGTGCGCTATCACGGCGCTACCCCTGGTCGAACCCACTGCGACGCCACCCATTTTGCTCAGTTGACCAGTAGGGGAGCTCAAGGGGTGGTGTCGCAGTGGGATCGACGAGGTGTAGCGCCGTGATAGCGTAGCGTGGCTACGCGAAAAAGGTGCACCCTGACTAGTTACCCAAGGCTCTCTATTCCAAGAAGGTAAGACCCATCTGACTGTCGCGGAATAAGCCTTTAAGGAGCATCTCTGAATTTGCACATACTCAACGCCATAAGAAGCACCCGACACCATGAGAGTGCTAAAAATCTCCGTTCTAGAATTTTTTTCTTCGCTCCTCTGATATTGGTGGCTCGCTAATTGTAAGGAAAATTGAACGTCAGCTACATGTTCCATGCACGTGACCCCTATGCAAAAATCGATTCCAGAGAACCCTCAGTTTCCTGGAGGACTTCCTTTTTAGTCACTCTTGTAATTAATATCTGATAGAGCTCAAAGGCAGCTCAGGGGAAAGTCGAACGAAAATAAAAGAAGTAGTGAATGTGAAAGTCAAGATGCCTAGTGACAGGGCAGTGAAGAAACAATGGATGGAATTGACTAAAAACCCGAGAAACAGGACCCCCTTTCCACTGTTGATTCTCTACGCGATCGACCTGTCCGTCAAGAGGCGGGTAGTCTGATCTAGTTTTCTACTGGCATGTTGCTAAGTAAACACAGGGGAATGTTTGGAAATACGACAGCATCTACTTTTTGGAGTGAGCTTCAAGCTAAAAACTGCGAGCGCGAGGCAAAACCTTCAATCCTGCCGCATCCGCTTGGCCGCTCCCACTCCAGTTAATCGGGAATTACGTCATCCGGAGGCGGGATCGACTTATCAATAGGCGGGACCGATGGGCGGTTGCGGCGTTTTGCGTATTTCTACAGCTCGGAGGGGCCGTTTCTCACCGTGATTTCGCCACAGGTAACCTTCTTAGCTCAGGACTACCATGTGAGTGACTTCTTGTAGGGATTTATCCATTACCACATTATCCCTAATGCTGTCGTTAAGAGTAGCGGAACCAATGGAATGCTGTAGGTGTGGAAAGCGTCGCAAAACCTAAGAACCAATCTAAGGGCTCCCATGTTCTCCCTTCTCCCCTGCCAATCTAATGGGTTTGAGTGTCCGCTTTGAGTATACTTATTCTTTCCTATGCAGATCTCCAGTGACACATTGGATGACCACTTTTGGCTACGCGTCACGCGTCACCACCATGGACTACAAGCGGTATGCGTGTGAGGATATATACATGTAAGGAATTACTCCACGCTGTAGTTCAGCACAGATGGCGAACAACTTTGTAGGGATCCACACTTATCCACACATCATGGAAGCCATCCTTTAATCATAGAATTCGAGGATCTGCGATTGTATTGGGTTGGGGAATAAGTCCTTGCGGTTTTTTTCAACCCTTTTTCACATTGTTCCCTTCATCTTTAGACGAAGCCTATACATGATTTCGATAGAGCTTTTTTTGCTCTATAAAACTGTAAGATTTATGAGGTTTGGAAATGAAGTGAGCTGAAGGCAAATAATTGCCTTTTGCGCACCACATCTTTCTCGTCTGCCATCAAGACCAAAAAATGTATGTGTATATGTTTCGATAGAGCTTTTTCAGCTCTACAGACTGGTACTACTTTTATTCAAATCGCTCAACTTTTCGCTGTTTTTAAGACTCACAAATGCAATACTCGCAAAGGTGGGCACTTTCGTTATCTCCTCTTCCTCGCCTACCATCGAGGTCGAAGAGAATATATAGGTATACATTCGATAGAGCTCTTTTTGCTCCAAGATGGTGCCACTCTTCTTTTGAATCTTTTCATATTTTTGCGTATAGGAATAAGTTTTCACCTTTTTTCAAGTCGAAATTGCAATATGAAAATGGGATGTTTTCGCACAAAATACTGTACTATTTGATAGAGCTTTTTTCGCTCTACAAGATGCTCAGAGTTTTTGTCCGAATTAATGTTTTCCACTTTTTAGATCATTTAAAAGTGGACGAAATCGAGCATTTTCGACTACATGTGCCGAAAATGCTCGATTTTGTCGACATTTAAATTATCTAAAAAATGGTCAAAAATAATTATAACAAAAACCATGAACACAGTCCTGTAGAGCGAAAAAAGCTCTATCGAATAGTACAGTATTTTGTGCGAAAACATCCCATTTTCATATTGCAATTTCGACTTGAAAAAAGGTGAAAACTTATTCCTATACGCAAAAATATGAAAAGATTTAAAAGAAGAGTGGCACCATCTTGGAGCAAGAAGAGCTCTATCGAATGTATACCTATATATTCTCTTCGACCTCGATGGTAGGCGAGGAAGAGGAGATAACGAAAGTGCCCACCTTTGCGAGTATTGCATTTGTGAGTCTTAAAAACAGCGAAAAATTGAGCGATTTGAATAAAAAGTAGTACCATTCTGTAGAGCTGAAAAAGCTCTATCGAAACATGTACACATACATTTTTTGGTCTTGATGGCAGACGAGAAAGATGAGGTGCGCAAGTGGTAATTTTTTGCCTTCAGCTCACTTCATTTCCAAACCTCATAAATATTAGGCGGTCGAAGGAATCGAAAAGAAGATACTACAGTTTTATAGAGCAAAAAAAGCTCTATCGAAATCATGTATAAGCA
This sequence comes from Trichostrongylus colubriformis, assembly GCA_963978905.1. Taxonomy (NCBI): domain Eukaryota; kingdom Metazoa; phylum Nematoda; class Chromadorea; order Rhabditida; family Trichostrongylidae; genus Trichostrongylus; species Trichostrongylus colubriformis. The sequence goes on along the minus strand of OZ022259.1, from coordinate 28,554,529 downwards.
TCGTCTAAAGATGAGGGGAGCAATGTGAAAAACGGGGTTGAAAAAAAACCGCAAGGACTTATTCCCCAACCCAATACCTCTTGATAGTAGGTCCACAATGCGTTTCCGGTCCCCTACGCACATTACTATAGCTGAGCCGACCATAATTTGTTAGAAGACCAACCGTTTTTCTTTTTTCCCTGCCCACATTTTGATCTCTCGTCCAAAGGGCACTATTCCTCCGACAACCCGACATATATGCTCGCCATCCCACTGTGCTGCCCCTTGGTGCGACGTGACCACACAGTAGAATGACGGCGATTGCACCAAATAAGTTATTATACAGGGGGTGCCAAAAAAAAGTAATTTTGTCTCGTCCACTTTCACCCCACTTTAGTCGAACTACAGCAAATTCTGTTGAGGTATTCACATCCCCGATTCAAGAGCAGACCTCACTACATCACTATACTCTGTGGCAGCCTTCTGCACGAGCAGGAACGGGAGCGAGGAAATAGTGAACAAGATGTGTCACCTCAACTGGGCAAAATCCGAAATGTTGTCGCCCTCATTCACAACCTTGCTGAGGTCCGTTCACTCTGGGCACCTAAGGGGATTCATACTGGGTGGTGTTCTTTAGGATCCCGTTTTTTTTTCGGGTTCCCAGCTCCCTTCGTTTCTAAGAGCCAAAACGTGCACTTACCACTGAAACCCCTCCGGAGGCGGATTTGGGCATGGAAATGATACTTCGGATCATAGCAGCCTTGTCCAAGCAGCAGGGGCTCTGTGACTTCCATGAACCGAAGGGCCAATCCTTAGGAAGCTTCCCACAAAAGACCTACCATGGAACCCGGCTCCACTGTTTTAAGGGGACCTTGATACCGTGGGTGCTCCGAAGCCCGACTGCGCCGCTCAAAGGTTCTATATTTTTATGAAAATGAAAGTAGTGAGTCTCAGCTTGTTCCTGCTTTTAGAGGAACATTTCGGGAATATTTTGCCCCAATACTTTCCTTTCGTTTCCCTATGTTTTGTATAACTGTGAGATGTAAGTCGTGGGCAAAATTACTTTTTTGGCACCCCCTGTATAGTCAGGAGGTGCTATCACTACGATTGCCTTACGATAATACTCAAACGCCCTTCAGTTCATCTCTTCTCAAAGTGGTTGCCTTGCTCTATCATTCCCTTGTTTGTATCCACACTTGTGGACCAACAGACATACTGACAGACGGACACACAAAGTAAGTGGTTTATATATAAGAAGGATACTTGAAATGTTTTCCAGAGGTTACCTAAATCTTATTACTTAAAAAAACTCTTGGAGTGCATGAAATAGTCGAGATAAATTTACATTTCTTATCTTCCTTTGTTAAAGGATCGAACGTGGTGTACTGAAGCTTGTGCTTTGCCTCCTCGTTCTGCGGTGGACACTAAACGACAGAGACTGAAATTAAAACCGTGAACTTTTTTCAAGTACGGCAGCCAACAATGCTAGAACTCAAAAATTTGAGCGGTGCAACATACCATCATATTCTCGTCCTTGAAATAAGGAGGAAGGTATTGGATCACCGGGACTTTGTTTCTCGATAATTGATAGAATCCACGATCATGATCTAATTTCTTTTCCAGCCACGCCTTCAAAAATATCATATACCGGATAATGAAACAATCACAGTTTGCTAGAGGAAATGGAAATAACAAATTCCCAATCAAACGTTTTCTTTGAAAATCATTAAATGTTATTTAGCGCCGCAGTCGAGCATGACACACCTGCGTCTTCAACTACACAGCATTTCTGTAACATCTTTGCAAAGACTTCAAGATAAGTAAAGGGAATGGCAGCTTGACCACTTCCTTCAACGGAGAATCATCTTCAAATGAAAGATGACAACATGAAAAGCATTATAACGGAAGGAATTTATATTGCCATATGCTAGAGAACCCCCTTTTCTCACATTTCAATCACACTACAAGAACAAAAAACACGAAAAATCCATTTCATCAATCAGTTCGAACTGACAAAAACATTAGGTTGTGCAATAAGACCGTGTCGTTTCTTACTCCCTGTGTTTCACAACAATTTCTCCACTTTCGACAAGATTTATATTGGGTTGGGGAATAAGTCCTTGCGGTTTTTTTCAACCCCGTTTTTCACATTGTTCCTCCCATCTTTCGACAAAGCTTATGCATGATTTCGATAGAGCTTTTTTGCTCTACATAATCCTATTTTCTGTTTTTCGATTATTTCGACTACCCAATATTTATGAGGTTTGGGAATGAACTAAGCTAAAGTCAAAAATTTGGCACTTGCGCACCTCATCTTTCTCGTCTGCCATCGAGACCAAATAATGTTTGTGTGGATGTTTCGATAGAGCTTTTTCAGCTCTACAAAATGGTACCACTTACAATTCAAATCGTTTGACTTTTTGCTGTTTTTAAGGCTCACAATTGCAGCACACTTTTTCGAGTATTGCAATTGTGAGCCTTAAAAACAGCAAAAAGTCAAGCGATTTGAATAATAAGTAGTACCATTTTGTAGAGCTGAATTTATCGAAACATATACACAAACATTTTTTGGTCTCGATGGCAGACGAGAAAGATGAGGTGCGCAAGTGCCAAATTTTTGACATTAGCTTACTTCATTTCCAAACCTCATAAATATTGGGTGGTCGAAGAAATCGAAAAACAGATAGTATCATTTTATAGAGCAACAGAAGCACTATCGAAATCATGCATAACCTTCGTCGGAAGATGGAGGGAACAATGTGAAAAACTGGCTTGAAAAAAAACCGCACGGACTTATTCCCTAACCCAATACATACAGTAGCGCTCAAAAGTCTCTGGCGAAATGGTCTTTCACTTGGGGTTTTTCACTTGTAACTTTTTTGCAACTGCAGCGATCTCAGAGAAATTTTAGTATGTTGTACTCGGATACACTGCATACTTGATATAATATTTTGGCGCTCAACGGTATAAGTTACGCTGTTATATAAAATTTTTTGTTTTTGGAGTGCCATCGCTATGCCGTCCTGCTGTGCCGCCGTCATCAAAATTCGTGGTCTTTCTATAATATAGTAATGTTCTCTGAGGCTTGCTCGTTTTGTTTTTGTAAAGAAGCCCGTTCCCTTTGACCAAGCCTTTTACTTTTTTTGGGTGGTCTTGTAGTAAATTCTTGTAAAAAACCATGAAAAGTGGCAAGCGGCACTCAAGTGGAAGGAAATGTTGGCAATGGGTTCAGGCATCACATATTAAAATTTTGTCAAATTTGGTCGAGTAGAAAAAAAGTTATGACAAAAAAGTTCTGGCCGAAGACTTTTGAGCGCTACTGTATATTCGGTAGATATACGTATATTCGGTAGAGCTTCTTCTGATCTATAACATGGTGCCTTCGAGTGCTTTATATTTATGATGCTTAGAAATGGAGTAATCTGATGGCAAAAATAAGCACTTTCGACGTTTGTATTACTTATCTACCATTAAAGTCAAAAAATATATACGCACATGTCTTTCATAGATTTTTCAGCTCTAGAAAGTTGTGCTGTTCAAAATTTTGAATTACTTGAATCTTTGTTCTCATAAATGCGTTCGGTAGAGCTTTTTCTGTTCTACAACGTAGTGTCATTCGTACTCCAAACCTTTTCACAGCTCAATATTTCCGCGGCTTAAAAATGGTGTATTTAGCGAAATGCTGTTCTTTCGACACCTGCCCTTTTTCGCTAGAAATCGAGATTTCACTAGACAGTTTTATTGGAAAGAAAAAACCCTCAATTATAACAGTGCAATGATAAAAGATATTATTTCTCTCATAAGCTCACATTTGGCGCAGGAGCTCAGCCTTTTGGACCTTTATGTGCCAAAAGCGCGAATTTCTGCTTACAAATTACTCCATGCCTAAACCTTAAAGGCAACAAGCAATAAAAAAATCAAAAACCAATAGCACTATTTGTGAAGCTAGAAAAGCTATTTGGAATACGTATGTGCACATATTTTTTTTACCTTCACGGTAAGCGAAGAGGGGGAGATGGCGAAAGTGTGACATATTACCTTCAGGTGACTCTATTGTTAAACCCATAGATATCAAAAAAATAAAAAAAAAAATTCAAAAATGTAGCACCTCATGTAGAGCAGTTCTCTATCTAATGCCTATGCAAGATTTTTCGAAAGATGAAGACAATGTTGTGAAACAAAGGGATTAAAAACGGCACGAACTTACTGCTCAACCCATTAATTCCACGAATAAGGCAGTATGCGCACATGTTCAAATGTCTATGGAAACGGGAAGATTTTGAGTGAAAATAAACGAGAACAACTGCGTCTTTATGCAGCAAACTACTTCGGCGTCCAGCAGGGAACATGTACTCTCGCTCATAGAGCAGTCAAAATTCAGATCTACACTTCAGCCCACGAACTTTGTAAAATCAAACCTTTTTCTCAGCAAGTTGTTTTCGCTTTTTTGCAATAGTATCAAGTAGTTGATCGCAAAACTCCACTTGAGCATCGACAAGACCAAGTAATTCAGCATAAGGATCCGATGCGTTCTCGTCATAATCCAATGAGGTGCCTAATGAGTCCTGCAAAAATCATCTTTCCAAATGAAATTTACAAACTTGTGGAGGAAAAAGAATGCTACCATTTAATCACACTTTTTCATTTTCAGACTGGTTGTTCAAGGATAATCACTAGCACCACCCCATGTGTATTCTTGCCGAACTTATTGGTATAAACCACGATTAGCTGCTGTCCTACTTAATACAACTTCAAATGTTTTTTAGAGTTGGAAGCCACTCACCAAATATAAGGAATCGCCATATAGCGCAGGTTCTTTTCTCGCATTAGGAACTGCATGAATGGTGAACCAGAACCACTTCCAAGTGAATTCACATCTTTTACGAAAACACGTTTTGAGTGGTATTTACGCTTTCTTACTGAAGTGTTGCCAATAGCTGAGCAAACCTTCACTTCTGATAAAGTGATTTAGGTTGTTGAGCAGGGAAAATGGATTCGCATAAATACTCTAAAGGGAGTGAGTTAAGCTATATTATACAAGCAAAGTCAAATGACACGCAGGAGTATGTCGAAGCTGATGATATGACGAGGTCAGAAAGGAAAGGCAACCGCTGGTAAACGCATGTTCGACACACAATAATAGTTAGTTGCAGTAACTACTACAAAAATGAACGTCGGATCCTATGGATATGGGAGGGAGGGACATTTAACGTCTAACAAAGGTGAGATATGGAGAAATGGGTACAAGCCAGGAGGTATAAATTATACCTAAGCAGACAGTGAACTACTCTCGCCTACAGTATATTTAAAGGCAGCTTTCGGGAAAATTCGGACGAGAAGTATAAGAAGTAGTGAATATGAAAGCCAAGATGCCTAGTAACAGGAAAGTGGAGAAAATACGAATGGAAGTGGCCAAAAACCCAAGAAATAGAACCCCTTCCCACCATTGGTTCTGGGTGCGGACGACCTTTCCGTCAAGACGCGGGTAGTCCGCATAGGTTTTCCACCGGCATTACCAAGACGTAAGCATGAAGGGATGTTCGGAAATGCGACAGCATCTATTTTCATGTGGTCAGTTTCAAGCTAAAAGTGAGAAAGCGCGCTCGATACATTCAATCCTGCCGATCTCCTTGACCAACCGCACCGTGACCAACCCCTAATCACGTCGCCTGGAGGCGGGCTGCCCTTGTCCCAAGGCGGCTTGCCTTGACGAGGCCGCCTCCGCCACAGCTCAAGGGGGCGCCTTTTGCGGGGGATTTCGCCATACATCGGCCTTTCAGCCCCGTAATTTTTCAGTGCATGCCTTCTTTTGGCGTTCCCTGTCACCCATATTATCGCGAACACTGTCTTTAAAGAGCGCGCAAACTTCTTCCATTGTTCATGGAGTTCCATCGAGCACATATAAGGCCGCGGTCACACTCACCGCCGTCAGGGCGTGGCTACGTTCACAGGCAGTGAAGGAGAGTGGCACGGGGGAGGTGCAGGGAACACAGGCAACAATGCAGGGTGACACAGGCGGAGACGCAAAGATACGCACTACCGCTCCGCCGCCGGCACCTCAGAGTGCGATCGCGGCCTAATGAATCTCACACTCAGATTAATTACACCTTTCCAGAATAGCAATGAACTACTGTGCCTACCAATTCAGTATAGATCGCCAACGCTCCATCCTCTAAATCGTCCTGATCAGCATGGGATGTTGAAGGAATATCCATAGTTATTCTGAACATTCAGCGTTATTCGTTCAATACTGGTTTCGACGTTCATTTGACTAACAAGCATTGATAGCGAAGTATCATCGTTTAATAACGTTTCAAGAACAATCACAAACTTCAATTTACCGGCTTTATGTGCATTTTATAGGATGGCATTCCACATTCAATCGAAATGACAAGCATATAAGAAACTAATTAGTACTATGACAATTTAATTTTCTAATTATTTGTTATTCTAATCAACATCAAGTATTTCCTATTGATGACCTAACAATAACAACATCATCGCGGAGAAAATACAAGATGACCACCAGGCATGACAAGATGAAGGTACAGGATTCAGCAAATGACTACAAGCACAAGAAGACGTCAGGAAGAAGCGGATTTCTTGCTCTTCCGTTCTTTGTTATGCTCGGTACTGTCTTGCTTCGCTTCACTCTTTGGATCATGATTATGGCCACCTAAAATAGGACCGTAGACATCACCACGAGCATTCAAATTCGAGATATCAGCGCCATGCACACCTTTCTACTTTCCGAATATCGTTTTCTTGAGTTTTCCTAAGAAACCTGTCTCCCCATCAACAGATCCTGGAGCATCAGACTCACCCTTCGGTGATTCGCGATCCGTGGTATTTCCTCCTGAGTTTGAATCTTGTTGCTGTTTGGATTGCGTTGTTTTTGCACCTGCAGTAGTATAATAGTGTGAGATGAAACTAACGTTGCGATTCCAGGAACGTAACAACATTCATAGAGTCTATTCTTCTTCTTTCAGTCAATACGATGTTAGTAGGGGAGTTTCACATTTTGCCTTCCTTAAAGGAATCGTCCATGGAAAATGAGTTTTTGTGTTACCCATATATTTATGTTGTATTTGCCTAATGTTGGCCTCATGCAAAATTTCACGCGAAAAAATGTGAATCTGGCTGAGATACAGCACCACAAAGTGCGGTCCCAGTGGGCGGGGCCTCCATGTAAAAGCCTCGTACCGCGTACGCCGTGGTCGGAGACGCATTGTAGGAACAGAAGGTTACGAAAACAGTCCCACTCCCCCTTCCCAACGGCGGCGGAAGACGGGACGAGGCTTTTACATGGAGCCCCGCCCACTGGGACCGCACTTTGTGGTGCTGTATCTCAGCCAGATTCACATTTTTTCACGTGAAATTCTGCATGAGGTCAACATTAGGCAAATACAACATAAATATAGGGGTAACACAAAAACTCATTTTCCGTGGACGATTCCTTCAAAGATGGCTTGAAACCTAATCATCTGCAAGGTATTCGAAAAACTGCCTTCTCTCCTCTGGGGTTTCCGGCGTGGTTTCGAGATCACTCTACAACACCATATGATGATCACAGACCCTACACACGATCCCATCAGCAGAACAATAACTCCCGTCCTTGTTACATGTATCACCGAGGGTCAAAGAGTCCTTATTCAATGGTTGCTTCGTATACGCCAGAAACTGCTGTCGTGCGCGTCGCCATTATTGGCACAACGGTGTAATTATTGCTTACATTCTGCCAAGGTTTTGACAAAGTATAATTGACACTACTACATTTGCACAGTTCTCATAAGTGAAGGCTATCCAAATTTGACACGGGATGGGAGAATCCAATTAGATGAGCTGAAGTATTGTTAGCACACCTTTGCTAGGCTTATCCAATTTGATACTTTCCCACTATACACGCAATCGCCGCATTTTAGAATAGAGCAATAAGAGAGAGGCCCATGCATGCTTGTAGCGGATACCCACCCGAAAGTCGAATACTCCAGAGCTATGAAGGCCTTCAAGTGCCTTGTTTGTCAGTGTTGAGGAGCAATGTCGTCATATATCTGTTGCGCGGCTACATCTAACCAGTTGGCTGGAGTGCACTACTGTGCGTGGTGCGGCGCTCTACACACAACCGATTATCGGTTTCCCTCCACTTACATTGCTACTACATAATACGGTTAATTTTCCCATCTCACATGCGTATTTTAAATTCTAATTTCATCGAAGCGGGTTTAGTCCCCGAGAACTGCACATGTATTTCACATTTATTCTGATTTTCACCGGCTCCAGAACTTTATCAAACCAAATTACGAATTTCTCGCTCATGCTCCACCACCAACGCAAAGGGTTCGCCTACCGCAAAGTTTTGTCCCCCTAGGATAGCCCTAGTCATTACTGACCCTACTTTTCAGCGTCTTTTAACACATAGCTGCGATTCTGCTGCGAGCCTCATTCGATGCTTGCATGCTCCGCCCGTTGTGGGGCGGTCCCTGCGCATTTTAGCTATATTCAGTTGGGACATTTGTCATATCTACCAATATTTTCCCTAATTACTATGTAGCGTTGTGACCGAGCTATGAAGTTCTCTTCTAAGTACCGCCCATTCGAGGTGCGCTCCGCCCATCTCGCCAGGACCTCTTTCATGCCTTCCAAAAACGCATGACTGACCACAACCACCTTCTTTCCACGTTCGGGTCATTTTGGAGCGTACATAACAATTTTCGGTCTGGGGGCCGATCATTTCGGTGTACACTCCGCACACCATGGGCCGTGCTTAGCTCGGTTCCTGGGCGTCTCTTACTTCTAGTCCCATAACTTACCCATCCCAAAATTTTTCCCATCTCCACGGTTGATTTTCCTGTATCTCATAATTTCGTGGCAGACGGAGGGACGGACAGACAGACGAAGCGTTTTATTAAGAGTGGAGATATAGGATCACAGCAATACGCGAAAGACGACTCCGAATGCTTCCCTCGGCATCCGACGAATGCTTGTGGCTCTGAGCCCTCTCGATACGAGAAGTGGGTAGAAACGAAAACCTGCGCTATTTGCTGCATCAAATGTTGTTCAACCTGATAAAGTGATTGGAAATAGACGTGGTGTCATACATGCACTTAGGAGCGTGTAGGATGTGAGCCTCATCTTGCTGGCCAAGAAATTTCATGGTTATCCGTGGACACAAAAAAAGAAGTATGCATGACCGGCATGCTCATCTCAACCTTTCTATGTTCTAGATATTTTGTGAAACCGCGTCCATATTTACTTTGCGCCGGCAGGGCATGGCTGCGTCCACAGGCAACGAGGCAGAGTGTGGCACGCGGGAGGTTCATAGACGACGCAGGCAAGAGAAAGTGTTGAAGCGGCGACGGAGAGACAGTCTCGCCCTGACCCGGCACCGCAAAGTTTGAACGCGACCTTAGGAGTTTCTAAAAGCTCTCGGTATTCCCCATGCTATTTTGGCATTCACTGCACATGCCGTTTTGACGACTTTAGAGATTCGAGTTCAAAAATAGAGATAGAAACAAGACGCCAAACCGGCAGCCCATTTGACACGGCATATATCAAGAGAACACAGGGAGAAGGATAGTTCACAGAACTTCGAAACACTTTGCGCGCGTTATTTGTGAAGTATAAAGCCTCGCATTTCTCACAAAACGCGTGTTGTTTGTGAAGTATAAATGTGACATTCGGATAAGCAGATTGATGTTTGCAAATGGAAAGATTCTGCGAGCGGCGACTTCGCATCAATTACGCGTCCGAATTTGGTAATCAGCACATTTGAACAAATGACGAGAAAATCAAAAATTCACTCATGGTAACTAATAGAAATTCTTCGCACAAACACAGCGCAAAATAAACACCCGAAAAGCAAAAACAACAAAATTGAAATATATAAATCAAATACTCACTGTATTCATCAAAGCCTTTTACTGTACCGCTTTTGGGTTTGTCAGTAGCAGCCCAAGCAAGCATCAAAGCTCGTTGATCGGCACTCAAATAACTGTAAAACGGTGACTATATAATCGCAACATTGAGAGAAACATATAATAAGGTATATCCTCAATTTGATACCTAGGTACAGCCACTTTGATGTGAATATATTGGTCACCATAGCCAGCAGAATGCAGTCGTTTTACCCCTTTTCCAGATAGCCTGAACAGTTAATTCAATCGTCAAAAAGAAAAAAGGATTTTGCTTCATGAACCTACCTCATCTTGGTATGGCTTGATGTTCCAGGTGGGACATGCACGTATGTATCTTCTTCAATACCCGGAACCTTCACAGTTCCACCCAGTACAGCTTGAGCAATTGAAATTTCAACATCGCAATGAATGTCGTCCTTATCACGACGGAACTTCAGCGATGGTGCTACGTTGAACATCATATATACTTGGTTCTGAAATAGATTCTGAAGGGTCGCAGGGCACTCAAATCCATGATGCCACTAGGTTGAGGATAAATTTTCCAATTTTCGCCGGGGGATTTTTTATAGCTTTCCGGGAACGTATGTAGGTGGAGTATCAAATAATTATGCAATCATTCGATTATCCTGGCCGCGATAAGTCGGATGTCATTCGAAGTGAACTTTGGTTGCACCTTTTTTCACGTGTACCCCACTGCTCCGATGCGATCGCGGCCGTAGCATTCACGCCACCGTCAGACTTCGCGATCTTGCGGTGTCGCGGCTGCACAAGCGAAGTCGTGGCACAAAATTCCAAGGTTCCAGAATCGGGTGCAAGAGTCTGACACCAAAAATCACGAAATCACGAAGGCTGATGGCGGCCTCGATGTCATGCTGAGCTAATTGGAAACAAGTTTGAATATATGAACCAATTGGTATGAAAAGAAAATCTAAATTTGATTTAATTTCCCAATGGTTTGGAAAACATATTTTCGAATTCCTTTATCTTATTACACGAGTTGAGAAATATAAACAACAATATCATTTCCAGATATTCGGTTCATAATTCTATGCAAAATTTAGAAGTAGAAAAGGAAAAAGTGACCAAAATAATGCGAAAAATTTCCCTACAACCCAATCAATGTTATTCTAATAAAAATATCGCAAAAAACCAGAACCAAATTTTGAAAAAAAATTAAAGTTCTAATTACAAGAAAAGAAAATATTCTATAGCGTATACTTGACGGACGATAGAAGCGCTGTGAGGAGTCTCGCACAGCTCTCACCCACCTACGCACGTCGCCTTCCCGTATCCATTATTTCCACACAGTTATACCGTCTACGATGATGACTATTCTACTGATGCAAACCAGGCACAGCACCTATTCATTTTATTCGTTGTTTATAGAATCCCCGATACAAAAATTGCAAACCTTTCCAACTTGGAATCGCACGCGATCCTTGTCACTTGTACCAGGCGGAACGGTGAACGAAACTTGTCTTCGTTGAACAGTCTGTCCATGACCTTCACACTCCTGACAGGGATTCTGAAAAAAAGAGTTGTGAATGTTGAACCATTAACAGAAATCATTGATTACTGTTGAAACTGACCTTGTTATAATGACCAGAACCGCCACAGCGATTACAAGATGCCTGGTAGAAGAAGCCTCCTTGTAATCGCTGGGATATCATTCCGGTACCATTACAGTACGGACATGAAACCTAAAAAAATACTATCAGACTATGAAATGGTAAATATTATGTCGCCGCCAGACTTCGCTTTTTTGGCGATCCTGCGATTTTGCGGTGTCGCAGTCCGCACGCGAAGTCGCAACATGCAAAACCTCAAGATCGTAGTATCGCGTACGAAAGTGCGACACCGCAAAATCGCAGTCTGACAGCGGCCTTAGGTTGTGCAATACGTTCGTACCGTTTTTAATCCCTGTGTTTCACAACAAAAACTTCAACTTTCAACAAAGTTCACCTATGTATCAAATAGAGAATCGTCTGCACTACGAAACAATACTAAATGTTTTGTGAATCCCTTGATTTTTTAAATATTTATGAAGTTCATAAATGGAGTAACTTGAAGCAAAGGCCACACTTTTGTCATCTCCCCGTCTTCGCTTATCAACGAGGTCAAAAAACATGTGCATATATATTCGATGGAGCTTTTTTTTAGCTTCACAGATAGAGCTATCGGTTTTTGATTTTTTGATTGTTTGTTGTTTCCAAGGTTCAGGAGTGGAACGATTTGTGAGCAAAAATCTGCTGGAAACCCACTGACGATTGATACATTCACCTTTTTATAGCCCGGCTCCACTTGAGTCCCTCGACATCGAGTGCAATCTTCCACCACATTAACGAAGACATTTTTCTGCGCACCTGCAAAATGCAGGGCTGAATACGAGCAAAAAACTGTTTGATTACAATCTAATACAATTGCATTAAACGGAATACACTAATATTCCGCTGTCTACTGCAAACCTACACAAATGAACGCGAATTCAACACGAGATAAAACCAACAGTTAGCCCATTGAAGCTGACCTTGCTAACCAATGATCAACCCATACATCAGGATGGAACACTGCTCAACCGTAGTAAATTGAGGAGGGATTACCTTTCATTCCATAATTACTCGCTTTTTGCAAAACCCTGGAACCTCATCACAGTAATATCCAGATTACCTCGCACAGCTTCCTCGAAAGATATGTCCATAACCATTTCCTGAGCTTGAGAGTGACCAAACTGACTGTCCGCAAATGAATCCCAGTTGAATCCACCATCCTGAAAATTACTGTATCCAAGAGACCTAAGACAAACTGAAAAGGAATGTGGAAACGAACGTATGACCGATCACAAGAGGCCTTGACATGCCTTCGATGCCCAGTCTTTTCCGCAATGACATTTGATAAAGTCCCTAATTTTCGGGCCGTAAGGAACGCCCTCACGTAGCAATATAATGTTCGATACAAGCATGGTTTTAGCCGATGTTATTGAGCAAATTCCTAGTATCCAAAAAAACCTAGGGAAATCGCAAAATTTCTGAACATAGACTCACCCCACCGAAGCCGAATGCACGTCGAAAGATCTCATTGACGTCGACATGGCCCTTGTACTGCCATTCACCTCCTCTCCTTCCGGGACCTCCAGCCGCTGAAGAGCTTGAGCCGAACGTGTCGTATTCTTGACGTTTGTTATCATCACTCAATACCTTAGCAGTATTGATATACTTCAACTATGGAAAATATTACTCAAAATGGTTTTCACACCATCGGAATAAAGCAACTACGTATATACTCTAGAGCTTTCTATTATATAAGTTCTGGTAATGGTAGAGATAAATGGGTACCTCGTAAGCTTCCGAAATTTCTTGAAACTTCTCCTGCGCTTCTTTAGTCTTATTGACATCCGGATGGTATTTCTTAGCTAGCTGGAATAAGCAAGTACATTTAAAATCAACTACACTTTATAATAAGCAAGAGCAATAGGGATAAATGCGAGAAAAAATGGAAGGCACAATATTCCAACTTCGTCAGCTTCGAGAACACACAAGAATCAACAATGGGATTTTTCCAAACCTCCCACGACAGGCGCACTGGGATGTAGGGTGATAATAATCCCAAAATCACCAACACGGTAGGTAGGCAAGACAGTGCTAAATGCCCTCTAGGTAGCTTACAATCAAATGGTACTACTAAGGATAATATGTACATGAAGTATCGAGGAAGGCGGTCGACGTTAGAGAAAGAGGCTGTGGATGTGAAGGTCTTCACTTGTTATCGAATTGCTTACATCTCGTACTGTAAGGAATTGACCCGATACGAAACGGAAAGTGTAATATCGTCGCAAAACGCTCTCCATTCTTAAACCTGACCAAGAACTCCATAACTCACATTGATATGAATTTTCACCAGCGCTTCGGCCAATTTCAAAAAGGTCTTTACATACAAAACAATCTCAATTAAGCCTCACTTGAAAATAAGCCTTCTTGATCTCCTTTGCTGTCGCGTCTTTTTTAACACCAAGCGTTTTATAGTAATCTTCTTTATTTAACGGCCGACTAGAGTGGACATCTCGCCTTGTTGTTACTGTAAAACATCACGACTGATTTTGAATTAGAAAAAGAGTAACAATTACTAGAGCCCACCTCCTAATGATGCTCGTATTCGTTGAAGAGTGGAGCGTTTTAACTGGATATTCATAGAAGATATAGAAAGGGGAGCTACCTGAACAGAGAAGAATATGTGTGATGAGTCCAAATCTAAACACATGAGTATAAAAACGGAACTACAACAACTCACATGATTAAGTATGAGAGCAGCGCATCGTTTCGAAGGTAAAGCGATTCTACCAATCGTTATCATTCCATAGAACAACAAGCCAAGTACTGAAAGAAATAACTGGGAAAAATTTCCAAGCCTCTAATTTGATGGGATTCATTACGAGGCTTTCGATGCAATTTCGTGATACTGGATTTGCGCGCAATTGAAGTTCCGTGATAAAACCAAGAACACTTGCTTCAAACAGCACGAAATCTAATATTTTCGAAATATTCTGAAGTTTTAGGGGGTCGAATAAAGTCCGGGGGGGGGGCAAAACTTTCACACCCGTCGAAGCTCCTCTCCTTCTGTAGGCTTGGGCTAAAGCAGATGAGACAGATGTTTTGGCGAATGCTTTTTCATGTAGGAGGAGAGGATATGAATGCTAGCCTAAACCTAGGGAGGGAAAGTCTTCGACGTCTACGCAAAGCTGCGTCCCCTCCCCCCCCCCCCCCCCCCCCCCCCCGACTTTATTTGACCCGTTTCAAGAATATGCAAAATAAGACAACCACTTCAATTTAAGAAATGAGGGAGGAAGGAAATGTGTCTCAAATTTCATCATGATTTCCCGTTTGAGCGAAGTACAAGCCACACCGCTTTGGCAGCTGCTATCTGTGCAAGGCACAATATGCACCGCCACACGTTTACAGTAACTCACGCCTCTTTTTTAAGTATTGCCACAAATCGAAAACGTCATCTTCTGAAGCTTCGCAATGAAACCTGTAGCAGTGAGAACAAAAGTTTTAGGCGCTACTGGAGATGGGGGGGGGCCACTCGACAAAAGCATAAGTTGCCCCCAATTTCTGTTTATAGGCACTCTCAAGGTTATTTTATGCCTAGATACAGCTAACTAACTGAAAAAACAATCAAACTATTCCTCCATCAGAATATAACGAGAAATTCACTTCAACTAGACTAAACAACCACTTACGCATATTCGCCTAAGCCTAGGGAAAGGGAATCTCCGGTGCTATGGGAGTTAGGGGGGGCCACTGCACTGTGCTCTGCGTCTCTAACGCTACAGGGAAGCCATAGCGCTAGCCGTATCGGGTTCAAATCCTGCATAGAAACGATTCTGATGATGTAAATTCGTGCTTTTTTCTATCCTTTGATAGCCTAAGCCTTGGGGAAGGAGATTCCCTTTCCCTAGGCTTAGGCGAATATGCGTAAGTGATTGTTTAGTCTAGTTGTAGCGAATTTTTCGTAATATACTAATGAAAGAATAACTCAATCGTTTTCTTAGTTATTTAGCTGTATCTAGGCATAAAGTAACCTTGAGAATGCCTATAAGCAGAAAATGGGCGCGACTTTTGCTTTTGTCGAGTGGCCCCCCCTAACTCCCATAGCACCGAATCTCCTTCCCCAAGGCTTAGGCTAACATAGGATGGAAAAAAGCACGAATTTGCTTCATTAGAATCGTTTCTATGCAGTATTCGAAGCCGATTCGGCTAGCGCTATGGCTTCTCTGCGCTCTATCCCTGCGTTAGAGACGCAGAGCACAGTGCGCTGGCCCCCCCCCCCCCCCCAACTCCAGTAGCACCAAGTTTTAGTTATTTAGGAACTCGTACGATAATAGAGAGAACTTGCTTTAACAATGTCTTTATCTCTCGAACAAGAATTCGACACACGGCAGCTAACACCAGTACTCAGGCTTCGGACGTAAGTAAGAGGTTCACTACCACACCCTTCCACTCGGCATCAGTATCTGGTAAAATTGGCCCTAGCGAATGTGGATCACCTTCAGCATCTTCTTCTGTGATGTGCGGGTGTGAGGAATTCCTAAGAAATTCTATTCCAAGCAAAATCTGTCTATTAGCATTAGGAATCACGTTCGCGGAAGTATGTATGCAAACACATCACCAGTTTGTGTTTCTGCAGTAACAGCTCAGGTTCCCATCACCGAGTGGGTGGCTCATTTTAATGGCACCTTCTATCACAAGTGAAGATAGGAAACATCACCTGGGTAAGAGTAGAGACATCCACAAGAAGCGAAGGGTTGCTGTGACAATCGTATCGTGCCATCGTAGATGATCAGGGCGTTTTTTCCATTGTCACGAAAGAAGTCTACCAAGACACGGCCGGAGCATAAAGCCAAGAACTGCGGTAGGACGGCATCAGTATCCGTCTGTGATAACGACGGTGTACCTCACGGCTACGCTGTAACTGAGCTGCTTCACTATCTGTGCAATAGTTGATCTCTTCTAGCAGTAGCGACGTATATTAGTACGACGTCTAATAGGTGATAACTTACATACTATGGGCGGTGGTAGCGATTTTGCATCCTGAGACATCTTAGCTCTGTTTGTAAGGTCCAAAATAACTTCCTTGGACGACATTTTCCTTCTGAGACGACTGAGAGGAGCCTTCAGATTCATTTCGTACAGATATCGGACTTCACCAAGTCTTTCACCAAGTCTCTCCTTCAACAGTTTCTTCAACATTCTCCACCTTCCCATTTATTTTGAACCTTAATTCCTGTATTCATTGCAGTTACGCAGAGTAAGCGAGCGCGCCCAGCGGAAGGTACTCACCACGTACCTCCGTCTTTAGTCGAAGAACCAACTAAGTTTATCCCTAACGCCCAAAATAATACATGAAAAGAGGAAAGTATATACACGTTGATCAGATTACGAGTTCTGTGGCATTGTAATGGGAGCTTACTGTTCGAGCAGATTTTCCCATGACTTTGAGAAACATGAATGTGATATCCGTGGTGAGGAATTTCATGAACGACGAGAGCACTTGACGAGGGGTACCACCAACCAGCTTGTCGTCATATCCGAGGGTGCGAGCTCCGGACCCTGGAATCTCGTCTCCGATATCTGTCCGGAATGACGAGATGTTGGCGGTGAAGAGGCCCGTTCTACCTCAGGAGCGATAAAGTGGTTGTAGGGGAGTAGGGATAGTTTAGGTAGAAAAGTGAAGACCGGGAGTGAAGAAGAGATGGATGAGGATGGAAGAAGATCACCAGGAATCAAATGGGATAAAAAATGATCTTCTCCGGAATAAATTATTCTCCCTACAGTCAGTTCTGTTATTGGCGATCAGGTCAGTAACTCATGGACTGGAAGAAGACGGAAGAGGAGGCCGCAGCAGTCCAGCAAGGAGATTGCTATCAATCCAGAAAAAGTCGCAGCTCGGACACTGGCCAAGAGGAGAGGAGATGGCAACAGCCCAGGACGGTATTTTGTCCACAAGGCGTCCGCGGTGGCGGAATCGGTGACTGCGCCACGGTGTACCTGGCGCTTATGTGCCAGGTACACCGTGGCGCACTTGGTGGCGGTTATTCAACAATTTCCTCGCGTTGAGGAAGGTTGGGCATGAGATTGTGAAGAGATTGATATTTTTGCAGGAGATTGGAGGAAGCAATACGAGCTGCTTACAATTAGTCATTATTGCAAGGAAGAGAACCGGAGGAAGTGCCGTTGAAGAATTTGAGCGAAACGATGGCAAGTCACTTCCAGCCGAGGAAACTGGTCATGGCGCAGCGATATGGACTGATGTCCCGAACTCAACGGTCAGGACAAACTCTATAGGACTGTTATGAGTTTGAAAAGATTAAAGATCATCGGGACGCGATGGACATCATGGTGTTTATAAGAGGGTTAGCCTCTGTAGAGACTAGGAAACGGCTCTTGGAAAGGGAGGGCCTCACGTCAAAAAAAGCTCTGGAGGCGGCAGAGGCATTCGAGAAATGCGCATCATCTAAGGAGGGACTACTGAAGTGAGCATTTCGGTGGTCCAGGCGAACAAAAGGAACTTCCCAACAGTAAAGCAGGACTCACCGCCCTTACGAGCCAGAGCAATGCAAAGCAAGAACCGGGTTGGAGCACAGCAGCGTAAGTTAAAGGGAGTAAACAACCCTCACTCGCTGCAGCCCAGTGCACATGTTGTGGAAGCCTAGGGCATGCTTTTTATGTGTTTTAGAAAACAAACAGTGTTTTGTAGTAATTGCTGTCGACCCCGACACATGGCTAAGGCCTGTAGATCAAAGGCGTTCGATTCGCGAAAAGTTTTGAGGGAGCAAAGAAAAGTCTCCCGCCGGGTTACCTGGTGTGCGGATCCCAGCACCTCCGACCTTGAGAAATTGATATTAGTGAGAACAATATAGATAGAGTGAGTCGTAGAGAACGTCAAGGTCGTGGGGAAGAGCTGGATAAGTCAAGGCATCAAGCCCAAGAATCCGGGAGATCCCTGGACCCTGAGGTCGGGCGATCCGCAAAGATGCGTCGATCGGGAGACCAGTCGTTGTACCAGAAAGTGAAGGTGGAGCCAGTAACTATGCTGAGTATAAATATTCATGACACCGACGATTATGTGAATTAGATACGGGAGCCTTGATATCAATTCTGGATATGGCATCGTGGAGGAAAATAGGTAAGCCCCAACTGTCAGAAGCAACAATCGAGGCTACTACTTATAATAACAGCCCGATCCAGTTCCGTGGTAAATGTACGGTTGAGTCCAATTCAGTGGCAGACGAGCTAAAATGGACCTACATGTGCTAGAGGCAGCAGCCCGTACGTTATGTGGGAGGGATATAAGTCTTGAAGATTGATTGCGGCCCATATTATCAGAGAGTTCATGAAATGCAGGACAAACCTTTGCCAATAATAGCAGAAACTCGCTAAGTTTTTAGAAGATTATCAGTGCGTATTTAAGCTCGGCTAGGGAAATGTACAACCGCTCAAGCGGCGTTAAAGTTTAAAATGGAGCCGGTTTCGAAGTTTTTTGAGGGGCGACTGGTACCGCTGGCCTTGCGGCCTAAACTGGAAGAGTTAGTTGATAATGGCGTCTTGACCCAGGTGGACCATTCGGAGTGGGCTACTCCGTGAGTGGTCGTGCCAAAGCCCAGGGTAAGATCAGAATATGCGGATATAATAAGATAACAATAAATCCGCAATGGATGTGAACCAGTATCCGCTGCCCAAGCCGGATGATTTGCTTCACATGTTGAACGGCGGGCAAAAGTTCTCGAATTTAGATTTTTCGGAAGCGTATATGCAAGTTGCGCTAGATAAAAAGTCTAGGAAATATACCACAGTAAACACCCAGAAAGGACGGTTGAGTACAGCAGAATAGCTTTTGGTATAGTATCCGCGTCGGCAATTTTTCAAAAAATAATGGAGACAACGCTGGGTGGTGTTGAGGGGTGGTGATTTACTTAGACGATATAACGGTCACCGGACCAGATGATGATACCCACCTCAAATGGCTCGAGAAAGTCTTACAAATACTGAAGGCCGCTGGGTTTCGCTTAAAGCGCAGCAATCTCGTGCTCCTTCTTTTGAGCTGCATCACTGTCTCAAAGAGATTTGGCGGTTCATGCTTCTGTTAAACTCTTGTTACTCCGAAATTAACTTCATTACTCTCCACAATCTTCAACACAATGCGCTAAATACAGTTGCTACAACCGTAACCTTTTCTTAAAGAGGCACCGTTTCCATTTCCCAAGTTTTCTACCTTTCCGTTCCTCCTGACTGCTCGCATTTATGGGTATGCTGATGCGCAACGCAGTGTGCCGCACCGTCTTACATCTATCGCCGCGTGAGTGTAACTATTACCAGGCGACACAATGCGTCGCTTTCTCTCTGATTACCGGAACGGCAAACGGTCTTCGCTCCGCTTTCTCGCAAACGAGCCCCGATTTCAGGCTTCGCCTCTTATTTACATCCCGTGCACGGGAGGGCGTTTAACTGAGTCATCGTGAACTCGGGTTCACGAAACTCCCGAGGCCAGAAGATCGAAATGCAACGACAATTAAGAACGGGTGGCGACACTAATAATTGCGGCTTGCATACTCTCCAAGAAGCTTCGTTGTATTACTATTACTTTTTCATTTTTATGAGTTTCTGAAGAAGTGCCCTTGATAATAGGCAATATGAATAACATTTGTATAATCAATATTAATTCTAATGTTACATTTATACACTGTAAAATGCTGGGTGATCGTCGGACGACGTCTGGGGCTGACTCGTAGAGATCAGTGGTGTACGCTGGCCGACACGTGAAGATTCGATCGTCTTGAAGGCGACGCCATCGTCCATTCGCAGCCATCGACCAATCGCCATGTATTTATTTTCGAGTTTGTGATTACAAGTTCTCATTGTAGTGTTCGTATTCAGTTGTGCAAATACACGTTTCTGCTACCATCTATTAGCCACACATCTTTAATCTCAGCAAAACATCACCGTTAACAAAGTACAATGCAAACCAACAATCTATAGCATTTCACAACCTGAAGTTTACTAAATAACTAGCACAGTACAAATATGGTAAGCTCTCACATCCTGAAGTGCTCGTACCACATCCTTTCTGCTCGTACCACATCCTGAAGTGGTACGAGCAGAAAGCGGTATGGTGTTTAGCCATTCCGCTTTCCCTCTTAGCGGTATACAATAATAGCATAGTGCTTGAGATATATATATATATACACGCTGGAACCACTTGGTCCGCCATGAACAGGCATCTCTCGCACTTGTTGAGCTCTAGCTCTCCGACGACGAAAAGATAGGGTTGCATATCCCGTACACTGGGACGTCCAGTGATTATCCTTGCAAAATATGCAGTTCTTGAGCGGCTTCATTTTTCCTCTTTTTGAGCGGAACTGCCTTATTTCAAAAGAGTTCGAAAGTGAAGGCATGTTTTTCATGGACTACTTAATAAGAAAAGAAAGTAAAGATTAATATTTGCATGTATTACCGTGTTATACGCGCTTCTTCTCTCCAGATGTCGGATTCTCACGATTACTTCCTGCTGATGTCTGGTTTCGGGTGGCGACGTACTGAGATCGTCTGGTATCCCACATCGTCCGATTCGGTCCCTGCGAGAGATTTTCTTCAGAAGCATGTATAGCAAATTCGTCCGACAGTTTCTCAGCGTTCATGTTGCTCTGCAATATGTTGTAGAGTTTTAGTTACCTGATACTTTCCACGGTACTGTCAAATTATTAAAAGTACTTGCAGATAACACGAAGTATGAATCTGCAGAAAAGACACCACAATTTGTGAATAACGGTGAGTAGAAGAATGACGACACGAATGAGAACATAAAGAGGAATGAAGGCTGGGAAGGGAGTTTTTATGCCTGTTGTCTGCGCCGTAAAGCAGGCGCCGAGATATGTTACAGTGATAAGCAGTACTGTTGCTAGAAATGTGAGTATGAAGAATCTCTTCTATTACATAAACCACTAACTTTGTGTGTCGGTTTGTCGGTAGGTTTGTCGGTAGGTTTGCCGGTATGTCTGTCCGTCCGCAAGTGAATGATTGTGATTAGGGAAAGATAGAGCAAAGTAACCGCTCTGAGTAGGAGAAACTGATGGATGTTGGGTATCATTGTAAGGCCATGTTATCGTAGTGATAGCATCTCACTTATATAAGCACCTATTTTGTACTCTCGCCGTCATTCTGGGATGTGCTAGTGTCTCACTAGGTGCCGAAGGTGAGATTGCATGCAGGTTTGTTGCGATGTCGGAGGAACAGTACCGTTTAGACTAGACCGACCTAAGGGTGGGTAATTGAGTAAATGAAATTTTTAGCAAGTCATGGTCAGCTCAGTTAACTATCACCAGTTGGGCTGGCGCGCACTACTGCGCGTATCAAGCAGTCTAGCACTCAAAGTGAGCATGATCGATATCGATTGATATGGGGACATGAATTTCACGGGATTTCGTTTCCCTTCCCCTTCCCCTTTATCTGCGGAGGTTCTCTTAGCAAACCGTTTGGATGATTATACCCGACAATCGATATCGATCAAGCTGATTTTGCGTGCGCGCCTGTTTGATGCGCGCAGTAGTGTGCGCCAGCCCAACTGGTGTATATAGAAAGTATGTTTTACAAGTGTTGAAAAAGTGGTTTATGTTCGGTAGTTGAAACGAATAGCCATTTTGTGTACTGATGTTTCCTTTTACATGGAAATATTGTAAAATTGGTTGTAGTCCGTTGATGTAGTCCAAATTTGTTTCCATGCGGAGACCGATGGGTCGTGTTCCGCATTTAGCTTCCCACTGCTCGCCAACTAAACTGTGTTAGTCTTATTAGTCTTATTTTGTTCAATTTACCTTATTGTGTGCAATGCAACTTGAAGATCTGCGTACAGCATGAAACCTGCGCCGTGGCTTCTGCTATGTCTGAGTAGCATACGATTTTCATCAAGCCTCTGGTAAGCAACGATAGCACCCAATAGTAGAGAGAACTACTATGTTGCAGGAGAATCTTCGAAGTTCTCTTTTATATGTATTTGTTACGGAGTCTTTGAAAACCATTGCGATTTGTTGGTGTTCGATTAATTCCTTCTGTCTTAGCTATGCCATTAAGTATGGAGAGAGGCAGCACGTGGGAGAGATCTGTCATTTCCGTGACGTTGTCGTTGGGAGAATAGTAGTTCACCGTATCTTCGGCTGGTTACAATCACACTTGTTTCTGATTATGCATTGCTCGTGAATTTCATTTACCAGCGTGATGCACTGAGCAGACATATGTACGAGAGGGGTGTGTCATATGGGGTATATTGTCTATTGGTTACGAAACGTTTGTTGAGTATTGCCATAGAGTTAATATTCACCGGCGTTACTTAGATTTCCGCTTTTTCTTTTTTTCCAACGTGATCGGCTGGATATAGGCACCATTCGTATTTGTTATTTTTGCGAATCTGGATGCGCATTGCCGATAACGTAGTAAAAATGGGGCACATCGAAGCCAATGGGGAATCCCACAGTACATACAATTCTTTCTTGGTTCAGTGAGACTTTGCATTGATGTTGATGCAGATGGTAAATTGAATAATCCGCCACTGGACGGCGCTGGACGCAGCACCCTTTTGAGCTGGTCCTTCCATTCCTGATAAGTTTGGAGATGATTTCTCATTCCACTTACCACCTGAAATAGCTGATTTCAAAGTGCAATATCCGAGGAATAAAAAGAAGGAAAGACCTCATATTGCGGGGTGCTGTGGCTGTCCAGCTGCGCGGAGCCATGACTTCCCTAGGGGAGCGCAGAAAGCCAAACTTGAAATGAACTTGATGAACTTCAAACGCTTCCAAATCGAAGTATTGATTAGAAACGAGATTCAATTGAGATCGCGTTTACCCGCGACATTCCCGCCCGCGCAGTCGTCTGAATTTAATCGAGGTGGCGCAGTTCCAGTTCCCGGATTCTCTCGGCATTTTCGGTCCCAGCGTTGCTTCCTTGGGCGATGCTTCCCAGGAGTTCTTCGCTATCCTCTGGAAATTCGCAAAGTGCCGAGTGGTGACTGAGTTGACCGCAGTGGTAACATCTCGTGTTGAATTTGGGGCATCCACGGCCTCTCGTGCAGTACTTCAGACACTTTTCGCATTTCCCATGCTGTCGCAACAGCTGTCTTCAGACTTCTACCGCCCTGACCACAGTGCAGGAGTCCGAGTGGTGCTCCCTCTTGCTTTGCAAAATGCGCATCTCATCATCCTTCCGCCATCACGATTTATCGCTTTTTAAAGCGACGCGGTGGGCAGAAGGGTTTTCGCATCAACTCCTCCATCAGAATCGCTTGGACTATGTAACTGCGGCTCTCGCGAAGCTCTTCTTTGATCTCCTGTCTCGCACGGCGCTGCTGAATCGGCGCTTCTCCTGGCTGCACTTCTCCAGGCTCGTTTGCTCGCGCATTGTCCATGTTTCTCACTCCTTCGTATCCATTCTGAAGCACTTCCAAAACTTCCAGTTACTCGGCGTTCTCCCCGATCACTGCTCGCTTACTACTTGTCTTTTCCATCTCGAAAGATAAAGATTCATCGTGATGGAGTCCACCTGTTCTTCCAACTGTTGCAGCTTGTAGATGAGGTAGTCCAAGTTCTTTGTTGCAACGGCGTCCGCTGGCTGATAGCCATAAGGAAAATAGTATTGCGGGCCCATTGAGCTGTCTCGCGCGTCAGGCGCCGAAGGTTCTTGTCCGTCATCCTCGCTTATACTTCTAGAAAGCGAAACTGCAATGTTATGAAATACGTGCGCAAGTTTACCTTATAACGTGATACGAATGATATTATAAGGAAAAAGGAAGAGGTGACCGTCTCCGGCAATGGGGCTGATTGAAAGACCGCTATGGTTGTTTCCCAGATGGTCAGCGTAGATTACAAGCCTTGGCTTGTGAAAGCTTCGGTTGCGGCTTGATGTCTTTGTTCCTTTGTAGACGACTGTACGTCGAGAGATGGACTTGTCGATAGAGATGAGGGGTAGAATTTCGAATAGGTGGAAAGGTTTAAATCTCGTCGTTTTGAATGTATTGAGTATAAGAGATAGGAAGGGACGTTCTTTTCGCATAATTTATAAGGGAGCTGTAAAAATTACCCAGAAAAATTCCAAATGGTAATTCTGATCTACCTTTTTGTGAAGTTTTCATATTTTAGTAGGATGGTTGATTCCTTCTTTCTGTTCTTTTAAGGGATGATTACTGTCTTTGCATCGTTAGAATCATGACCGATGCTAACTGCCATAGTTGGTCTGGTCAATATGAGTAACACGTTGCTACATGACGTGTTAATGTGATTTGCCCGTCTGGTGTCTCCTGCGCGACACAGTATCTTGCGCTTGCGCCGACTGACCTTTGATAGAACAGTAATCGTATTTACTTATTTCATTCCATTGTGTTTATGTTTGCACCAACCAAGAAGTTCTTTAAAATTCCCACGAAACCTCGAATAGGGAACTTTACAGATCGATAGAGCTTCGAACGCTAATTACGACTGTGGAAACTAGAAGTACTATGGGCTGTTCCGAAGCGAGTTATGAGGGTTCAAAATTAGCCTGTGACTCATTGACGAGACACTTTGCCATCAGCACACGGCTGAAACGGTAATGCGTTCCATGAAGGAGATGAGAACAAAGATGTCCGGAGTCGAGGAAGCTGGTAGTTAATCCTGAAGATGTTAGAGTTCACCCGGCAGTATCTTGTTG
The DNA here is from genome assembly GCA_963978905.1 of Trichostrongylus colubriformis. Lineage (NCBI taxonomy): Eukaryota > Metazoa > Nematoda > Chromadorea > Rhabditida > Trichostrongylidae > Trichostrongylus > Trichostrongylus colubriformis. Next base: position 28,529,412 of record OZ022259.1, on the reverse strand, counting down.
TTCTTTACACTGTTGGGATCGGTGCTTTTACGGGCAAGGTCTACTTTCCTTTGTCTTTCCCCGCTGCTGTAAGTTACCTACTGAGTTTCCCTTTTCGCAAAGAACGCGCTACATATGGCTAGATTATGGGTTGTAGCCAGGTAAAGCACACTTTCTCCAGCAGCATCTTATCTCATTTTCCCTGCCCACTTGTACGCGCCAGCCCCTTCTGTCATTGCCAACGTGACCGTTCAGGTCGCCTGCTACGATGATGTAATCATCTCCCGATACTGACCTTACGATGGCTTCGTTGAATCTTAGATAAAACTCTTTCTTCTACAACGAGGTAACCACGTCGCGGTGCGTACGCGGTCACTGTGTTCCAGAACCCTTCTTCGTGTCTATCAATCCTGGGCTCATCGGGCTGATCCTGTTCACTACTGGGAACTACTGGGACGCAGTCCTCGCGGGACTCTGCCACGGCTATGGCCACGCGGTTGCTTTTGGCGCTTCCTCCTGTGTAAAAAAGTTTGACACCTGCGTGTCACTTCCGGGTGACTTCTTAGCACTAACACTGATCCCTTCCTCCTGTGTAAAAAAAGTTTGACACCTGAATGCCACTTCTGGGTGACGTCCAGCACTGACACTGATTTTTTTTGAAACTTAAGACATATTTGTCATGACTGGTTTTCTCCATCAGCCGGCCTGTCAACGTGGCCCTGGTGCTGGTGATGTCATCATTCTTGTAATTTCTTGCAAGTCATGGTTTGCGCCTCGGTGAGCATCGAATCTAGTGCGGTTGAGCGTGCAGACGTGAGCCTCCACTACGAACCACTCTGATATCCCTGCCTTGAAATAACGGAAAGCCCCACGAATTTGCGTCTCATTCTTGTACAGGGACCATGCGCGGTGGTCCCTGCGCAAGAATGACACGTTTCCATTCGACAAGTATCAGAATTTTTATTCCGTAGTGAGTTATAAGTGCAGCGCTTTGTGAAAGTATTGCTCACGATCTTTACTGTTGGTATGCGGGTTGTTCGCTTCGTCGCAACGAAATCGCGATAGGAACTAAAGTCATGAACGAGTAATCTACTTCTAGGTGCGATTCTCTCGCCCTTGACCCTCCTGCGCGCTTGCCAATTCAGAGAAGATGCACAACAGAAAGTTTAAGATGTCTCCGATTATGAGGTTCTCACTGGTAAAGTGCTTCGAAGTGTACGATAGGACACTCGAATTACTAGATCAAGTCACCTGAGGGGTGACGGTCGCTCTCCTTTGTGTGGCCGATTCGCAACGGGACCACCAAGACACTTCTCTCGCGCAGTGTTTCAAAATGGAACACCCTCTCGTTCACGCCGACTTTGGGCAATTCGATAAATGCAAATTCAGCGAGATGAGTATCAAAATTTTTATAAGTAAGATTATGGTTGTATTATTCACCGTTCAAACATGAATCAACAATAAACAAATAATTGCAATTATTTATAAAGACAGCCCAAAAGTCTGAGTTTATGTGTTGTATTTTTCAGATCGAAAACAGTCAATTTCCATATCATCTCGTGAATCGTACTATTATGGACGAAGAGATGGTTGAAAACAACCTTCGAAGGCAACATAAATAGGGTTGGAAATAGGTAGACAAGCGATGATTCTGATACTTTACATGAATTCATATTTCCTTTCCCCGACTGCATAGATTTATAAATATAAACGATGGCAGTTATGTTAATATGATATATAATTAGAAGCCACGGGAAGGCTACAATGGATGATTCAAAGGTATCGCCCTCAGGCCTTGGCATGTCTACATTGCGGAAAACTTACACTGCAGAAATACTGAGAATTCCGGAAAGACGTCTACATATCCCTACGCACACAACGACAGCAATGAAGGGCCAGTCTGTCCATTTCTTATATTGTCTCAAATATATAAATGGAGCGCACGTAATTATCATGGTGCTGTTCAGTCCGACGACGGCTGCTATTTGCACTTCACTCATTATCTGCGACCTGATGGAGTTTTACTCGACGATGATGTTTCTTTTTCTTTCTCTCCTTTTTTTCCAGCTCCTTATCATTAACAGTAGCACTTATGAATTTTGAGGCCTTTTGGCAACTTGTTTTCATCGCTGTGGATTCAACTATTCGACTAAACGAAGTGGCACAGGACCAGGTACTACAAACTACAAAAAGAGCTCATAGTCGAGCCAAGCTCATGCCTTCATAGCACGACTGCCTTCTCGACTATGAAGACACTCTACGATTAGGATGAGGCGTCACCAATCGTCCCAATTCTGCGCGCGATTCTCTAAGGTTGCAAACGAATTTTGTGGCGTGGCCGGGTAGAACGTTGGTGCCTTCGTACCCTTCGTCGGCCGCGAGTGACGCTGTCAGCGTCGCAAGGAAGGCAATCTAAGCTTTGTGCGATGATTCGTTCTAATGCATTACTGCCCCTATAAAGCAGTACTGGGTTATTTAAAGGCTCACCACGCGATGATCAGGCTAGTGGCTTACTTTCTTAGGCAAAAAGGTCTTGGGATAGCTGCTCAGGCTGCATCTTTGCAGCGGCTACATGGTGCATACTTACGGTGCTGGGCCTGCTTGAACACAGCCAAGCCTAACACGAAAGATCCATCGTGGAAGCTGCTTTCATCAACGAAATGGCTGTCCCACTGAATTATCTTCTCTTATCGCAAAATTCTTTCTTCACGTGAGCGCCACTTCGAAAATCTGTTCCTGTAAGGCTAAGTGTGACGTGGATGGCTAGGCGTGGCTTGGTTATATTCAAGCAGGCCCAACACCATGAGGGTGCACCGAGTAGCCGCAACGGGTGTGTACCCTTATGCCAGGATTCCGCATGACGACGACCGGCGTGCGACGCACTGGGTGCGAGCTATGCGCGTCGCGGTAGTTGGGTGTTAGAACGATACGCGCTGATGCTAGGGGCGCGATACGCAGCTGACTTGTAATCGTTGCGAGACCCAAAACATGGCGCCTCTAGCTCGTCCGCATTGCTTCGCTTGCGACATGCCGCGGTGCGAAATCCTGACATAAGAGTACACACCCAGCCGCAACAAAGGTGCAGCCTGAGCAGATATCTAAGGGCCTACTCACCCGAAGAGATCAAGCCACTAATCTGGTTATCGCGTGGTATGCCTTTAGTACCAGGTCTCGGATGAAAACGTCAATGCCTTCCAGCCGAGAGTACCGTACACGTTCCCGTGACTAAGGCAGCCACTTATGGTCCAGATGAGATATTTCCGTCGCTAATTCCACAGGATCAAGAATGATGACGGCAATATTCAGGGTACTCCATTTGGTCTAGGATGCAGACCGAGAACATGAAAGTCGATGAGGATGGCTCGCAGCTGAACGCCTACTTTAGGTTGCATTCGCACTCTGCGACACAGCCGTACGATTCACATATAGTGCAGATCCGCGGTCAATGTGTGCGTGCTCGTTAGTGCTGGCATGCTACAGCACGGCAACATATTGACCGCAGAGCCCGAGTTGCATGGGTCTTGTGACTCTGTCGTGGTAGAGTATGAATGCAAGCTTACGCAATACTATGGCACTGTCCCACTCCGTTACGACAACTATGCATATTTGATTATGACAATGAGTTAATACTATCAAGAAGGTTGATGGTCTACTGTAGGTCGATTTTGAAGGTTGAAGCTGAATCGTGAGTGGCAGAATCGACAGCTGTGCAAGTCGAGGGATGATGATGACGTCGATAATGACCCTTCGGCATGTTGGTCTATGTATCTGAAATTGAGCAATCTTTATTCTATCATATTTTATATCCTCGCAGATTTGTGGACTTTTTAATGGGCCTACATAATGAATTTTGAGGACCAGCCGATCAGTCTGAATGAGCGATATATTAGACAAGTAGGAACAATCGACAGTTAGACAACTGATGTTTTATGAGAGAGTCATGAGTGGAATTCAGTCTTTTCTAGCAGTGAATGCTCTTTCTCTAGCGCTATCCTGATCTCTCTATCTTCTGCGGTATCTCTAATTGGTATTAGGTTGTACCAAACGTCTTGTAGGATTTTTTTCGATCATCACTTTCTATTACTGTCTCTTCCAACAAACGACGAATAGACGACAACGGATTCACCATTCTTATCGATAACGTTCTACCACCACATAGATAGTTGATTCTCTCTTGCCAGGACTCTGGGTTCCGAGCGTCGAAGAAGTCAGCGATCGCCTTTGTGAGCAAGTCATAATCAACGATTTTTCTCTTAGCCACGAAGGATTTTAGAGGATGGGAAAGATCCCAGCCGAGCTCTTGTGGCTTGGCCTGGGTACTCTTCGCGACGTGGGAGCGGGCGTCGTCATGAAAGAGAGTGACCGCGGATTTTCTCCGGCGCTTTTCTCGAACAGCGAATGTGAGCTTTAAGCCGGCAGTGTATACGGCAACGGTGAGTATCTCTCCTTGTATAAGCACCTCGTGGAAAAGCATTCCTTCCGCGTCCCGGAAGTAGCACAATTCTGAGCGAGGTTTGTCTTCCATGTCGATCTTGCCGTTGCTGAAGGTTATGAACCAGCGGCGCACGGTCTCGTAGCTCACACATCCCTTGCCCAATGCAGCGCTGATGGAGTGGCAAGCTTCCGTCGTTTTGGTGCCGCAAGACCGCTCATAACAGATGACACCGCGAGTTTGGTGGTTATCGACTACAGGCATTATAGCTTTCTCCATTAATCTGGCGGGTCAATATATACTTCGTTAGAAAGCTTAGGGATCGTTCTACCATATTTTTTAACCGGCCAGATCTGTTTCGATGTAAGCAAGAGTAATCGGTGTTTTGGAAAAACCAAAACCCTACAAGAATTTTGGTACAACCTAATAGATCTTGAGTACAGCGCACTCTACGAGGACTGAGCAACGCTGTGCGCTCAAAATTCGAGCACAATCAGCGGGGAAAGCATCATCACAAGTTCAAAAATAGGGTGTATGTAAGTTTGAAAAATGCGTTGGCGTTACATGGACATTGGATTACAAGTTCAGGATTTGAGAAAATGGTATGCGTAATCAAACGTTTTGCAAGGCAACAAGGTTTGAACCCAAGCAGAACGACGGAGATCATATTCATGTACAAGCAGCACACAAAAGTGCAATTGCAATGTGAAGTAAAAGGGAAAAAAGAAAAAATTCTTCGTGCAGCAACCGCACTATAATCATTGTGAGATCTTCTATTTGGCGGTTGGTAGGGTGGCAGTACAACAACACTGAACTTTATTTGACGATTAGTGTTGGCTATGAGAAGTCGAGTAATGATTGCGGTGTACATTCTCTTACACCCGGAATCTGTATAGGGAGTGAATGGGAATTTGGAAAGTTACTGTACCCAAGTTACATAGTACACGGTAGTGGCACTTACCGTATTAAACGAATATCGCTTGGAATATAAGGAATAATATGTTTTGATATATACAAGTTTTCTATGATGAAAGCCTCTTTTGAGAGATTTCGTGCACGTTTCTGCATCAGATTCGCATACAACTCGGAAACCAGAACAACCTGAAAGCGAATAGCTCTACTTCAAAATCAAAACCTGGTAGTCCGAAGGGCTCGAAATCTTACCTTTCCACCAACAACGGCAAGCGCTGAACGGGCATCTTGTATTTTCCGGCCAAAATAGTGAATTTTTCGGATATATTGAACTCCAACCAAGTCGATACACATGGTCGTAATAGCAAGTCCTCAAAGAACATGATAAATGGAAGTATTAAATCAATTATGTACTAGGTTGTGAGGAAACTTCTGGCAGATTCTGCGCGTTCATAAAATAACTCTAAATCTAAAAGCGCGTCATCATGAATAAACTTACACATTGTGCTAATTAAATGGACATTGTTAAGAACCTCATGCCTAGTTTCAGTCAAAGTACAGGGATCCGGTTGAGATAGCTCCTAGGCGAGGTCGCGTGGTCAGGGACGCAGAGTGCGAAGCAAATCAACATTGGGCGCTAAATTTTGTACTGAGCTTTGCCAGCCCACGGCTGTTCGAATCTTGCTTGGCGAGAATTCAAAGGAGTTGCTCTTCTTCCGGTTTTTCTTTTCTGCTCTCAAAAAATGGAGGTTCATGGAATGTAAACCGAAATTTTCGTGAACGATGCTTGAAGGCACGGCAAGTAACTCAAATGAAATCACAAATTTAATCAAATAGTTCCGAATGAGAGAACAAAGCAGGATAGTTCAATATCGCAGAATTCCAAATCTTGTTACTATCCTCTCAGTGTAATATGACATTGAACGGCTACTAGCATGGTCAACAGAGGGGTGCTGGTTGCGTCTAATCCTCAGTAGAAGGGGTCATATTGGATCGCTGGCAAGGAGGGAGGATCATACTTGGTGTGGGTGTTTGATGTTAGGGAGGGGTCCCATAGTGATAGTGGTTTACTTTTCATTTTTTTAACATTGTCTAGCATGTGTAGAAGAATCATATAGGGCAAGTCATATTTTGGAAGGGCAAGTGGAAGGGTGCTCGTGGACCCCCTCCTGACGACCACTACTACTTTCCAAAATTTTCGGAGTGACGTGTTCAATTATAAACTTTTTCGGGAAGAGGGACGACTGAATGTACGAACAGACAGATTCGGAGGATTTTCCGAGATTTCAGACTTGACGTGCGGGTGGTGTGACCAGCTTTCTCGACATGCCTCTGATTACAGGCAGTCATTCGAGTTGAGTAGTAGGTAATTTAAGAAAGCAAAATAATTGAATTCAAGTAATAAAGCCTACCTAAAACAATATACAACAAAATGATATACATATACTCGTCACGACGTGGCATCAAATCACCAAACCCGACCTGAAAATCGAAATGATAGATTTGACAATAAAATGATGGATTTGAGGAGAGTTTGCACAAGAATACCAAAATGTTGCCCACAATGCTGCTCCTTCCAGCACAACATGTGCACTGAGCCACGACTCGTTACGCTTTATCTAATCACAGCGAATACTTTAACTGGAGTTCAAATGGTTTCAAGCTCACGAAGGAAGGTCAATAGGTCAGCCTGCCCATTCTCTATAAGTGCATATTGTCGTATGCATCTTGAGATGCTGAACTCAAATCTGTTTTCCAAATCTGTGAAACGACCCTTTTAACTAAGTTATCACTGTTTTCCTAGATGAGCTTCACTACTGCACTGTGAGTGAAGGCGCTCGTAGCGCATGAGCCGGGTGTTTTTGCGCAGAACTAATTGTAAGGTCGTTTTCATTATGCGAAGGTCGGTCTGGTAATAAGCTTCAACCTTGACTAAAATTCGGAGGGATCCGTGGGCAAGCCATAGAATAAATGGCATTTTTTCATTTTCTACGTTAAGAAAAGCTACAAACTGTAGCAAAGATAATCGAAATATACATAACACGAGTACATGTCGCGCAAATGAGCACAGCAGGCGCTAAAGGAGAGCATTTTTGGCAGTAACCTCCACTTGTTGAATGTGTTGCCTTTCGATTACCCAGGGATCCTTCCTAATTTTGGCAGAATCTCGATCAGGTTGAAATCTTATCCCCGGGTTAATTCGGCCTCAAAAACTTGAAAACAACATGGGTTCTGCGCAAAAATAATTGACTCTCGCGCTACAGGCGTCAGCACTCGCTATGTAGTAGCATTACTCATTCAGAAAAACCTTCAGAAACCCGTGCGCAGAGTCGTTCTGCTAATATCGAAGGCAGCTTCGAGTTCAGCGTCTCAAGAAGCATACAGCCATGTGCATCTCATTGAGACTGGCTAACCTACTGGCTTTTCTTTGTCAGACGTGTTCAAAACAAGATGAGGATCCAAAATTCAGGGAACTACGTATTTCAAAAGCAGTTGAGCAGCAAGTAGTTTACGTTCTTTATAGTGACTAAAGAATCGAAAAAAATGAGAGGCAAGGAACTCACAGTCGTCATTGTTATGAATGACCAGTAGAAAGAATTGAAAAACGTCCATGGCTCAAGTTTTGACATTAATACGCCACCCAGTGCTGTATACAACACCAATATGGCAAGTACCAGAAGTGCAGGAATCCTGAAACATGATGGGTCTTCACAAGACACATGTGTTTGTTTTGAAACATCTCAACAAATAAAATTCCATTCAGAGGTTAGAAGATTTAAATGTTTACCATAAAGAAAATGGTAAGGTAACCAAACAGAAAGTCAAAGTATGGCAGTTAATACGGTTCGAAAGATAAGAAATGAAATGGCTGGAAACTAGAAAACTGAATCCTTATTCTAATCGTTAATTTCAACATTACATATGCTTACTCGCGCGACAGATGGTGACGTATTAATCGGCCCACGCGGATCTGTGATGCGTAGCGGCCAACGCCGCACACACTGACGCGCTCAGTTTGAGATGGGCTGTAGGGAGCGTGGACTCCAGATGTAAGACTTATGTGAGTCACTTCCAACGCGGCTTCCAACGCAAAGCGGGCCGCGATCGCGCCAGATCTGCCTGTGTCTCAAACCTGCCTTTAAACAATACTAAACATACTGTACTCTCTCGAAAGCCATATTATTGCTCCCTGCCACTTCTTCAAAGTTTACAACGCTCAGTGAGGAACAAAAAGTGTCTGATCTGACAATAAGGGCTCTAATCTTTCTTGCAATCATGCAAATTTTGGCGACTATCTCCCAAGACGTCGCCTTGCAGCTCATTGCAAAATATGAAAGTAGAGATGCTCAGTATGCAACAGAAGAGAAATGGTGGAATGAAGTGGTTAAAATCCCAAATTCTTCGTACCACTCCACTACATCGAAACTGAACTATCGCGCCATCTGCAACTGAAAGGGTTGATGCAAAGGAGAGACCAAACAAGGAGAGCCGTAGCCGTGGTTCGCCCCTCTAAGGTTATTCTATCGCTGGCACTTCAGCGCCCAGGCGAGATAGCGAAGTAGAACCTTTTCATTGCCAGTTTTCCATCATCATTCTTGAAAGTCCCCGCACTATATAGAAATTGTTCATACGCTTTATTGATATAACCGCTGCTGCAGTGATGGTTTGAGTTATTGAACTTATAAAGGCAATAGTTGTCCTGAACGGAAGAGCTATTATGCACTGGAGCGATTACTCCTATAAGCGCTCTTACCATTATATTTCACATTTGTTTTTGAATAATAATCCCAAACTTCACTCCGTAATTGTTTACCACCATGAATCTTTATAAAAAGGGCTCGCTGGAAGTACGAGAAGCTCTATTAGTGATTGAAGAGAAAATAGTTGAGCGGAATCCTTGCAAAAAATTCCCCAGCGACATCGATTGCCTTGACGGCGCGTCTCTCTGCTCATACCGACTGGCCTGGCAATCGAGGATAAAGCGTTTAGTCAGTGTAAGTGCATTAGGTACGTTATTTTGTCAGCCGAATGAAATCAAAGTCTAGATGCGGTGCGGTGCGCAATGATTAAAAATCAAACGGTATAACCCAAGCGGATAATGATTTGCTTCACTTCGTTTTGGGGTTGGGCGTGCTTACAGGAGTGCAACATCACTGTTACAAGGCCGCATTCATACAACGCTTTTGGATTTTTGGCGGAAGGGCGCATCCGCGACTTTGGCTATTTGCCGTAATGCCGAAAGAATGATGATGTGGTACGTACTATCGCCAAAGATTCCAAATCACAGATGCGCTGATTCATAAATGCGCCAGTCCGTCGAATTTCCAAAAACTTGTGGACGAACGCAGTTCAGATATGATGAGTGCCGGCTTGATTTCCGGCGAAGCCCATTGTGCTGTGTTTTTTACTGCTAACCAGGGGCTTAGGTATCCTTTTGAGAATCCCTTCACTGTACAACCTAATCGCATCCACCATATTTTGGCTATCAGAAGCATAGCAACGTCCGTGGGCACATAAATCACACAAAACCACTTTGCATACTTATCCGAAAAAGGGGTGGAGCTATTGACTAGCCTTGTTTACATTTTTGCCTGTTTGACCTGCTGTTTGCTCTGTAAGCCCACGTTGTACAAATCCAGCAATTTTTACAGTTTCGACCATGAAACGGCTTGAAGAGAGTTTTTTGTGCCGCGTATGCTCTTGCAATATGGATTACCTGCATTCTTCTTCCATTGCAAGGAAGCTTTTAGACTGTTGGCTCGATTCAAGATTGATCTCACCGTTGCTCTTCGATAACGTGCATATCATGGCCGATTCCGTGCCGTTGGCAGTGCTCACACACATGCTCTCGACGTTCCTTTCGTTCACCCCGTCGTCGTGCGCGCAAAAAATGCTTCAACTTCAAGTAGTTGCCGTACATCCAGACGAGGTGTTCCGACAGGAATTTTCCTGAAATGGAAATGATCCGTGGGAATACATTCACACATTCTCGCTAGACCGCGTTTACACTCTACAACTGGTAGTGCGATCTGCCGCGGTGGCAACACGCCGCAGCATAGTCTTTGCATTTATTCGCTGAGTATGAACACTGTCCGAGAAAAATCTGGTCAAATAGGGAACGCTTTTCATTATCAAAAAATACACAATAGCTCACCAAGATCGGCAATCGTAACAAGCGTCAGCGGGATTCCAAATAAAGAAAACATGATACACACAATGCGACCGACATTTGTGACCGGGACTGGATTTCCATAACCTGAACGATCATCAGATCAACTATACTGCGAAGCTCGCATGATCAATTCTGCGTCATGCTACATAAATGTGGATCAAAGTAAGCGAAGAAGTTGTAAAAGACGGGAGGCCAAGCTCCAAATTTTGACTGATGGTCTTTGAAGCCACCCCCTCCCCCCTCACCCCAATTCTGACTGATGGTTTTTGAAGACCCTAATCACTAATCTGAAGTCTTCTTGCAAGAGATTGAATCGCTCAGCGTATGTATCCACATATTTATAACTGAAATGATCGTGTGGTATGCACATACTATGCGTTCTTGGGTGTGAGTAGGGGGGGAGGGGACCTGATCGTCACTGGTGGATGACACAGTTAGCGTGCAGCCAAGTGCCAATTCAATCGTTGATCATATCACGTCAAGGTTTCGATGGCCTCCCGGTGAGCATGACAGGAGGGCAGAAAGAGCACGGCTGGATTCACCCGCACAGAAACATTAGTGCCAATAGGAAATGTTGAAAACTACATATTGAAGTTCGAGTGAAAGCTCGACAAGAAATGTACCAACCGCTGATAGTGGTCAGAAATTTGATCAAATCAATAAATATTTTCTGGTGCATGAGAGTAAAACACAGGATTGCACGCACCTATGGTTGTCACCACTGTGACGGCGAAGAAAATGGCCGTAGAAAATGACCAGATTTCTGCCGTTGCATTTTTCTTAACCTGCAAGCACGGAATCTTGTTTCACTGACTATTAGGTCTATCGAAAAGTTTTGATAGAGTTGAGTTCTTTTTTCTGTTTTATTTCACACTCAGCAAACAATGAAAGCCTATCCTCAATATAATAACCATCGTCAGTTATAACATTGTCCCACCCAACGGGCAGGTCAGCGATTCCCTTCTCCCAGAAATGGGAAGATTGGGAGTCAAAGAAGTCGCCGACCACTTGTTCAAGGTGGTCATAGTTGACGAATTATTTTTTTTTGCTAGATAAGCCTTGAGGGCCGGAACAAGTGGTAATCTGAGGGGACAATTTCAGGTTAATAGGGTTGATGTGGAACCGTGTCCCAACGCAGCTCCTACAATTTTGCACGGGTCGCTCTCGTAGGTTAAGAGACCTGTGCAAAATTGGAGGAGCTTGGTTGACACGGTTTCACATCCACCCTATTCACCTGATGCTGCCCCCTCAGATTACCACTTGTTCCGCCCCCTCAAGGCTTTCCTAGCAAGAAAAACTATTACCACCTTGAAAAGGGGGTCGGTAACTTCTTTGACTCCCAGTCTTCCCAGTTCTGGGAGAAGGGAATCACTGACCTGCCCGTTGGGTGGAACACTGTTATAACTAACGATGATTATATTGTGGGTTAGCTTTCATTGTTTGCTAAGTTGTAAAATAAAACAGAAAAAATCATCGCTATCAAAACTTTTCAAACAACCTAATACTTTCTTAGCACGCATTGTACACCGACAGTTCTCAGAGCGTCTTTACTAGATTCCAACTTCGTAAAACCTTGGCATCGATGTTAGCTACAAATTTCTTTGCTATGTCAACGAGGTTGTTAGAATTTTTAACTGACGGCCTAACCTTTCGACGAGATCGTCTTTCTCAAGTGCTTGAACGTGGCTCAAGATTTAGGATTTTGTCCACCATACCACCGAGCGCCTCATCCCTTCAGTGGTTCTGACCAAAAATCAGGGAAACAGCTGAAGCAACCTCGTACGAAAGATAGTTTCGCTCAGTCCACTACTGCGAAAGCGGGACGACGCCACTCCGTGTCAGTTGATGACGGTGAATGACAGATTCCATGCTACCCTTACACATATATGTATGTAGTATAGTAGGGGAATGCACGTCTCCCCTTCGAATCAACAGCTCGCAATGTGGCGCAAATAGCAATGGATCATCGGTAACGGATAGAACTCACTTGTAACGGATAGAACTCACTAGAACAACGGATAGAACACGGATAGAACTAACGATAGATAGAACAGTTGTTCAGACTTGGAGTTCTTGCGGAAATCCACAAAGTTCTCAAGCACTTTCGCTTGCCAAAATTCTGTATTCACATCAAAGCAGTTTTCACCCTGCTCTTCGGTCATATGTTTTCTCAAAAGTGCGCTGATGTAACCTAGTTTTTTGTCAGCAAGATGTTCTTTAATAATTATCCCTGATCTTCTTCCAGTTTTTCCAGTGTCGGGTGCGTTATATGTCGGACATTCAATTTGATAGATTACATCAATTTTGACACAATCTTCAATTGTACCATATGGGTATATAACACAATGCTCTGGTATGCAACACTCATCATAAAGCCTGTTCACAAGAGCTGGCTGTTGCTACTACCACTAGGAATACATACTAATGTAACATCATAGTTCAGCTGTGCTTCAACAAGGCATCTTCCAATTCCAGCAATTACTCTGTCAGGGATGAAAGGTATGCCACGGGAAACCTTACCGACGTGGTATGTTACGGTGCTCAGTGCATATTCTATCACGATGATTTGGTACAACATAGCCGTTTAATGTGGTTGATTTAGATTTAGATGTAGATAATAGCTATTTAGATGTATGGTTTCCTACCGTTGTGTCGGGCTAGTGCACACATTTGCCCGTCTCAAACACGTTCTTAACAGCTGCAGTTTCACAGCAGAAGGGTGCGCAGATGTGGCGTGAATCAAGATGTTCTTAGAACTAGCTTTTCTGTACCACTTCACATTGAGCATGCTTTCACCTGAGTGTTCAGGTAGAGGAGCCAAGCCTGCCGCGGTACCTCTCTTGTACGTGATCGGTAAGAACCGCTGCAAAGATATGGTAATTGGTAGGACTAACCTCATTGCTGGTTAAGAAATATTTTTCGAAGGCCACAAACAGTTGATCGGACATGTTGTGAAGGTGCTGTTGAGCCACCAATTCCCAGTCGACTCTTCCTAAATCTGTTTTTTATGCTGTGCAATTAAAAGCTTAGCTGATTCATTCCTATGCCTTTCTTCGAAACTTGATTTCGTAAACGACTACGCTTGGTGAGTGGGTGATCTGCTTCTTGCCGAACTCGGGGTCTGCTCCGATGATTGACTAGAACCGCGCAGCGGCAAACGTTCTCAAGCAGGTTTTTGACCGCCAAGTTTAAAGGACCATTAGGTCCAAACCCATTAGCAGTAAAGTGTTTGACGATGTGGATCTTCAAGCTTCAGCTTCCACTCTCCAAGCCCAAATGGTGGAGTGGAGGTCATTCTTGTCGCGACTTCAAATAAGTCAGAAGATTGAGGAAAGGTTATTCTCCAAAATCTTCATAAAAATGATTTTCAAAGGAGATAGATTCGAAAAAGTCAGGTAGTAGCTTTGTTTTTGAGGAAGTCTCCAGACAAGATGGACCAAATCACCGACTGTACCGTGTTGATGATGATCGACGCTTGGAAACTCTGGCTCGCACAAGCAACATAAAACGGCCGCTATCTTAGGTAATAACTCCGTCATATTGAGTACTTTGGTGATACGGCGCATCGGAAAACACGTCCCGCGCCAAAACCAGCAAGGTCTAACCACAACTGCTAGTTTCAGCAGTGGACGTACTTTTGGGGGGGGGGGGGCGGCGGCGTGTCACCGACGCAGTTATGAGTGATCCGGTCCTGTGAGGCAAGCTGTCAAAGCATATGCCCGTCTTCATGCACGGCCGTAACAGTGGCGACAGGGCGTGACTGTGTTGCGTGTATATCGTTGAGTCGAAAAATTCCTCTTTACGGCGCTGCACTCGCAGAGCCATAAACGCGAGTTGCAGCTGGTTTTGGAAGACCTCCACAGCACCAGCGTAATCCACTCAGGAGGTAATGCGTTGTACTGTGGGTGATCCTCAAAAAAAAGAACTCAAATACTTTAAAGGAAGCATTAGGGGAATGTCGGACGAAAAGTATAAGAAATAGTGCATATGATAGTAGAGATGCCTAGTGTCAGGATAGTGGAGAAAAAACGGATGGAAGTGGCCCAAAACCCGAGAAATAGGACCCCCTTTCCACTGTTGATTCTCGACGCGGACGACCTGTCCGTCAAGAGAGAAGTAGTCTGATCTAGTTTTCCATTGGCATGTTGCCAAGTAAGCACAGGGGAATGTTTGGAAATACGTCAACATGTATTTTTTTGGAGTTTCAAGCTAAAACTGAGAAAGCGCGCCGCAAACCCCCGATCCTGCCTCATCTCCTTGGCCGCTCCCACCCCAATCAATCGGGAATTACGTCATCGGGAGGCGGGACCGCTGTGTCCAAGAGGCGGAACCGCTGCATGATTGCGGCGCTTTGCAGGGTTTCAACAGCTTGGATGGGCGCTTTTTCACCGGGATTTCGCCACAGATAACCTTCTTAGGCCCAGGACTACCATGTGAGTGACTTCTTGTAGGGATTTCTTCATTACCGCATTACCCCTAATGATGTCTTTAAGCAGAGTGGACGGCGCTATCGCTATGAGGGAGTCATTTTATAAAAGTTGCACACCTAAGCATTTTGAGGGATTAATTTGCACACTTAAGCGGTGTTCAGCCGGTTTCTAATGTGAACTTTGTAAGAAGGCAGCCTTGACACTGAAAAATAGCAAGCTTCCAGATAAAGTCTATAAGGAAACCTGTAGTGTTGACCGAAGCGAGTCGAATAAGGCTATTGACGAACTCATCCTGGCGTGAGTAGATCATTTTCAACTGAAATTTTTTTTAATAAAGACGAAAGTACGTCAGCGTGGCAATTTTAGAACTCTGTGTCTCTATTTTAATTATGAGGAATTTAATGATCCTCTTGAGGAAATCTTGTTTGATGTCGTAAATGGATGTGTCGACGACCTTTTTGGACCAATGAATACCATTTTAGCTTTGAAATGTGTGGCATAACATTACCAAATCCTTCCCTACTGTATACGATCCAAACGCAAGTGCTTTGAAGAACATTAGTGAAGAAAGATCAAAATTAGGGGGTAATTCGGTTGCATCATTCATTCCAGTATTTGATAATGACCGGTAGACGTTTCCACCATGAAGGCTGACACGTCAAGCATCACGTCATATCGATCAATACGGCTCTAATACGATACGATGAAGTATCATTTTGCTATTACTTTACACCTCAGCCATTCCTCGGCGAAGTCGATCCTAGGAGGCGGGCCGCTCTGAGAAAGGCGGCTTGCCCTGATGAGGCCGCCTCCGCCACAGCTATAGGGGGCTCCTTCCTCGGGGAATTTTGTCATACCTACGCCTTTCAGACCCGTATATTTTCGGTAAATGACTCTTTTTGGAATTCCTTATCACCCACACTACCCCTAACACTGTCTTTAAGGCAGCATGAGGTGCGAATTGCATGCATGAGGTTTTACAGCGAATTACGCCTTATGTTTTGTCCCTTCATCTCTTTTGCTGATAGAATATCCCGCCTTCTTCCAGTCTTCCTATGTGCTAGAAGGAGGTTGATCGGAACTACGAAGTCCTGTTCTCTTCACGTGGTTAGTAAACGGGGCGAAACCACGTGATGCAGTATTGGGAGGGGATCTCGTTTCCTGTGTTTTTGGCACACTGTACTCTCTCTACTGTTACACTATATACTCAACAATTTTCTTTCCACATTCCACAATCGACCGAAATCGGCACCGATATATTCGAAGATAAGCAACCGTTTCTTCCTCGGGTATCGTTTCTTGGAAATGAAATGCCGGTGAATGCTAGGTTACCTGGTGCTTCTTCGTTTCCATTTCATGTGGTCGTTCAACAGTATAGAAGATTGAAGCACCGAGGACGGTGTAAGCACAGGTAAGTAACACCAAGGCCACATGAGGTAGAATCAGCTTCGCATACTGTAAACAGCGAGAATTAATAACTTAAAAAATAAAACAGGAACGCATATTTTATGAGGGTTAAGCCATCGACTTGTTAGATATTGCTCGTGTAATTCACAATTTTCGAATGCTTAACTGATAGCTCAATATGGATTCAAACGGTCAATAAAATAAAACAAATAACAATTAAATCGATGTTTGCGAAGTGCATTTTACAAAATACACGAATAAATAAACAAGAACTCAGCGGTAGTCCGGACAAGTCCGCGCACGGACAGACCCGCCCCTCCTCTATATGACACTGTTCACTGCGGAGTTAAGAGCAGCGATTACATATATTAGGTTGTTCCAAAAGTCTTGTAGTATTTTTTTCGATCATCACTTATTATTTTTTTTGTCCAACAAATAACAATTAGGCAACAACGTATTGACCATTGTTATCGGCAACCCTCTGCCCTTTATAGGAACATCGTTGATTCCCTTCTCCCAGAACTGTGGGTTCTGAGAGGCGAAGAAGTCAGCGATCGCCTTCGCAAGCAAGTCCTAATCAACGAATTTTCTCTTGGCCAGGAAGGATTCGAGAGGATGGGTAAGGTGATAGTCAGAAGGGGCAATGTTAAGTATGGCGGGTGGGGCAGCACATCCCAGCCGAGCTCCTATACATTGGCTTGGGTACTTTTCGCGAAATGGGAGCGAAATGGGAGCGGGCGTTGTCATGAAGAAGGGTGACCGCGGACCTTTTCCGCCACTTTTCTCGAACAGCGACGGCGAACTGCTGGAGCTGGTGGGTGCATACGGCAGCGGTGACTGTCTCGCCTAGTACCAGCTCCTCGCGGAAAAGCATTCCTTCCGCGTCCCAGAACCAGCACAGTCCCAAGCGTGGTTTGTCCTTCATGTCAATCTCGCCGTTGCTGAAGCTGATGAACCAGCGGCGCACGGTCACGTAGCTCACACATCCCTTGCCCAATGCAGCGCTGATGGAGTGGCAAGCTTCCGTCGTTTTGGTGCCGCAAGACCGCTCACTTTAGATGACACCGCGAGTTGGGTGGGTACTGACAACGGGCATTGTAGCTCTCTCCACGGGATCTGGTGGGTCAATATATATTTCTAGAAAGCTTAGGGAACGATCTACCATATTCCTGAACCGCCTGGACCTGCCTCGAAGTGAACAAGAGTTACTGATTTTTTTTTTGGAAAAATACTGCAGAACTTTTGGCACAACCCTATATTTCTACAAATGTGGTAAAGATTAAGTTATTCCAAAACAGAAGGGTTGGATAGGCTGCTGGAGCAAAGCGACGATCTGATGGCACATCCGTTCCTTTCAACACAAAAAAGCTAGTGGATCCTCTGAATATCTTCAACAGTACGATCACAGAACAGTTTAGAAGATTCCATTACAAGTTGCTTCAGACGCGAAGAAAATACCAACTTCATTTTTCTATGATTTCGATAAGTGAAAACACTACAGCACTGATTCCTTGTATAACTAAACCGGCATTTTGTCAATTGACTAACGGGTATGGGAACTTTTTGGTACCTTCTCGTTCGAGAGACCTTGAAAAAAGTGACACCGGTGAATTTTCCTGAATCCTTTGTAATCTTTATAAAAAATAAATTACAAAGTCGAAATAATATAGTATAAATTAAAAATAAAGACCAAATTCCAAGTTTGAATAAAGAGCGATTAAGTTTGCAGTAGGTTTGAAATAAAAATCACTGCAGTCGGTTAGAAATAAAGTTCACTTAATTCTGATTTTCCTCCGGAAAATGAATTTCAGAGGAGAAGCAAAGGATAATGATGAAAATAGCAAATTTTCAAAAAGATTGAAATAGAGCGAGCCTAGATTCTGAAGAAATGCTAGTGCTCCCACGCATCCAGTGAAGCTGAGAGTGTTCGTCCAACATAATGTGCATGACAGTGTAGCAAAGATAAAGGATTAAATTAATGAAAATAGAGTAGAATTCGTATATATACGGCAATTTACATTCGAAACCAAGTCTTTACTATTGGCCCATTCGAAAACTGCCGCCATTACGCCCGCTCAAATGGGTTAGTGTCATTAGGAATTCGCGTCGCGATTTGAGGAGTCTGACGTGATGCGTGTGAGCGGCAGTGGCCGTAAGTAGTTGATACCTAAAGCAGCTACTGCGTCATATAATAATATCTGATGTCGCGTCATATCATCTTACCCTTCCCAAAAAACGTCAGGACACCCACTCATTGATTCCCTCAATTATGGCAGATGTCGCAACCTGTAGCCTATTTTCGTAGTGGAAATCATATAGTAGATCCCTTTACCGCTGAAGTGTTAATTACCGGTCCTTTCTTGAAAGTTGTGCAATTCCGATAGAAGTAAAATACGTCACTAATCACGTATTAATGGAAACTTCGTTCCCTTGAATTTCAGTAAAATTCATGAATTTCGACTTGTGTTTTTCCCCGATATTTCGTGCGATTCGTCCATTTTGCTCTGAAAGCGACGAAGAAGAAGAGGGGATCAATGCGAGGGCTAAAATCGGACACGGGTGCTGAAAAACGACGAGTGGCCACGTCAGTCCAACTAAGCTCTGCAGGGCTTTAACGCCGTTTTAGAAGTGTTTCGTGGAGTGATAACGATCAAATATAAGTCAAGTGTTTCCTCGAATGATATTCAAATCAAAATTTGGGGTTGTGAAAAATGATAGTTGTGGGAAGATTCGAATGCAAGTTATGAACAATAACAAAACTAACAAGCTTAACAAAATGGTGCAGAGAAAGTTGCGAAACGCTCTCGAAATCTGACATGGGTCTCTTAGATGTTCACATAGGTTGTGCAGTAAGATCGTGCCATGTTTCTTGCGTTTCATAATATTTTCTCCATCTTTCAACAAAACTCATACACGATAATTCCTTTCCCGATCTACAACCTGGTACTAATGGTTTTTTGATTCCTTCAACTTTTAGTATTTATAAGATTCACGAGTACTTTCGCATCGCTTTTTCATAGACCAATAACGGCAAAAAACATAGACATATGTCCTTTCGACCACTCAAATGCTTGTCGTCTTCAATGGCAGTGATAGAGGTAATTCGGGCGAATATGGATCAATTGAAGGGACAGTTTATGATAGTACGAGTGTCTTGGTTCCATCGGCGAGTAGATAGACCTTACCACAACGGCAAAGCTGTGCCATCACCGGGTGCGAGGGTTTAGCGCGAAACGCGTAAAGAACCCGTGAGTCAGCTGGCGGCCACCGGCTCAAGATGGCCCACACCCATGCTACGATTTAGCCAGCAGAGGCGGTGGCATCTACGTGGATAAGAGGCATGATATGGACTGCGATAAGATAAAGTAGGGAGGATTCCCATAGTAATAGCAACCTCGTCGAATGATATCATCACGCGAAAACTTGTTAAAATGCTTGCTTCTATGTTGAAAACTCGCCGAAGCAACAGGTCAGAAACACCTTATTTTAAGGATTTTCGGAAATTTCTTTGGCTGCATCTTCGCTTATGTGTTCTTCAGCACCCTCAGAGCCATTACGGAACGCAAAGACGCAAGAAAATTATCGTGAATTGTGCCTTTAAGGATCAATTGATATGACGGTCTAGGTGCTCAATAGCACGGAGTATGGAGTACTCAGCAAAGTGCTTTCTCGGTATCTCTTCTTCATCGTCTCTCATCAGGGTCAACGTGTACGCCTATATATGCATTCAATAATGCTTTTCTGCTCTCTATCGTAGAACTGTTCGTTTTTTCAGTTTTTTGTGAACATAGGAAGCTCTTAGGCCGCGTTCATACTTTGCGCCGGCAGGGCGTGGTTGCGTTCACAGGCAGCGATGCAGAGTGGCACGGGAGAAGTGGAGAGACGACGCAGGCGACGAACAGGGTGCCGCAAGCGGAGGCACAGAGACACGCAGCTACGCCATACCGCCAGCACCGAAAAGTATGAACGCGTCCTTATTTAACACTCATGCATACTTTTTCGAAAGGCGAAGAAAACATTGTGAAACAGAGGGAATGAAAAAGAACACGAACTCATTGGACAACCTAAGATTTACTGATTCTGATCATTAAATATCGGTGGTGCAATAAGTTCACACCTGTTCGCATTTTACCGAGTAGGTTGACTGTTGCATAGTATCCCAAGCAGGTTTTTCGAGCGAAAGTTATATAGTGACGTTGAAGTTCACCAGGAGCAACCCTTCGGTAGTCAGCCTTCACAGGATATGGTGCCTCTTATCAGTGCCCAACCAGAAAATGCACCGGCATTACAGATGAAGCTGAGAGAAGTCCCAGACTACCACTGCGAACACTGCTACGAATGAATCTCGAAGGTATAACGTGTTTAACCTGACGCTGCCGAATAAATGTTTCAGAGGATTTGGGGCTCCACATTTCCCTGAATGAAATACACAAACATGCGAAACCATAATATTTTTACAAAATCTTTTTCACAGATAACGGCGTCTGCTGTCACACTAGTGAATATTCAATTTTAATACCACTCCCTGGAGAACAAGAAAAAAGAACAGAGCAGACTATGAGCCTGTTTAATGAGGTCAGTTTAGCTTGTTGTAATTGCAAAATGTCACTTCATAGATGGTGGTGGTGTAGTGGCGACCGGTGTCCCTTATAGGGTCCGTTAGCGGAATCAAACTCCTCTCTCAAAGTATAGGGTTTATACGCTCATCACCCAAAGTATGAAGGAAGTACTCCTGCATGGTGCAGTGACAGTGTCGCGCATCGAATCTTGGCTTCGCTTCACCGTACCACTTTTGAAAATGTTGAACACTCGATGCAGTTTACAATTTCGCGACTCCTTGTCGGCTCTTCCTACACTGCATTTAGTTGTTCCGTTGCCTTCCTATCAGTTTTACCTGAAAATCCTTATTCTTCTTCGTCCTAGCACTATTACAATGGTCAGACAAAAGTTCCCACTGTTTGCACATAGGCGATTTACTTGCTACTTTTCAGTGAAACCTTTCGTGATTTTTCGTATCATTCAGGTACAGCCTTGTAGGGAATCGTTCATAAGACTTGAGAGAGATCTCTAGAAGTAAATCCGCTCCAGCCGGTATCTACAACCACAGAGAACTACGATTTTTGGCACTTTGCCTCAAAAAGTAGAGGGAAATGCGTCAAGATTAGCTTGGAGTATAACTGCTAGGATTTGGAGGGATGTTGCTGATTGTAAGCCATGGAAAGTAGACGAGTAGCCTTGCATGTATTTGTCTAGAGGGGCTAAGGTCCAGAATTATGCGATTTTCAGGCCTTTCTTGATGAACTTTCATGGGGGTACCTACTATAGATTCTACGAACTAGATCGCAACATAACGGTAGCAGCAGAGCCCACTACAAAAGCTAACCATGGCTCGACAGTGATATCCTCCCCTTCAGTGAACAGGCAAGCTCCGATCATTTCCCCAATGATGGCCCCTTCATCAAAAGATGCCCTATCGCAAAACGTGTGCAAAGTCAGGTGCAGAGGTTCTGCTCTGTACTATGTAATTTTAGAGTATCCGAGACGGACGATTATTCTTGGCGTACCTTGAAGCTATTCCTCACGAGAATTCCGTCCGAAGAGGGAAGAAGGTCAAAATAGGCCCTCAACACTTTTTGGATGCTGAGAAAATACATAGATACTTTTTGGATTCTAGGAAGCAAATTTTCGAACGAACGGATTAGATTGACTTAGTCGACTGAAAGTGTTCGAGCTTTTGAAGAAGGTAGCTCAGTAACGAAACACTTGTCCAATTGAATAAGCTCATAGCAATAACCTTGTAAGATGGGAAATGATTACAGGAAGGGAAATGATTACAGAAAAATTCAATAAATACTAAATATACAAACGTCACAAGAAAAGGGAAGCGAAAAAATCTTCTCCATAACGTGATAGGAAATTTCAGGAGTGAACTTATTGTGCCTTGTAGTTTTCATTTACCATCGACTTTATGGCTTTATAGTCGGGAAATGGTAGTATGTGGTAGCCTTGTACCTACTCTTATCCTTTTGACCGTATTCAGTACTTTCGTATATCCAGCAAGACATCGATAGGATTAAAAGTACAGGACATTAGGTCCATATATCAGAGCTGATGTCAATCCTTTGAATCAAACAACAGCGTCAAAGCTGTCATACGCGCGACTAATCGCGATGCATTTCAAACAAAATATCCATTATTTCTTTTACTTGGAAACTTAAATTGTCAAAATATTGTCATATGTCAATAGATACATGTCAATATGTCAATAGATCCATAGCTTACTTCTTCTACTGTGAATCATAATTTCACTTTCTCCACTGCTGCTACTCTGGCACAGTGTTCTGTGTTGAATGGAAGTGCAGTGTATTGGTAACCTTTTTTAGTTTCATTTGATTACTGCGACAGTCAAGTTGAGTACGAGTACGGAACACTATCCTGACAAACCCATAACCCTATCAGCCGCTTGAACGATACCCTTCAAAAATTTCAAGTAATCTCTTCGTGAAAGTTATGGAGAAATGGTCCCCACTTTCTCTTATTCGAAAACTTGGGCTACAGGACTGTCAAGTGTGCAATGAGCTTTACAAAAGAATTGAACAAAAGGAATCCATCATTCTACCGATTAGTTGAGCTACCAAAAAAGTTGGAAAAAGATCTCAAAAAAAGAAGGGCAAGTAGATGGAACATTTTAAGAACGTTTTGAAGAAATTGAAAGATCATAATATTAGGTTGTCCGGAAAGTAATGAGACAAATGTCGTACTACGTAGTACTACCACTTTACCTGAACGAAGAACATCGTGTACTGTGGATTTAGGAGCATCCGAGGAGTCCGCAAGTTGCGCAGTGTAACGTCAGACCATTCTTCACAAATGGCAAAAGCTGCTTCTTTTGCGTAGGTGGACGTGCCGATATACTACAGTCTTCGAGACATTTCTCGAACTTGCCGTACCACTTGAACCACGTCGCTCGAGAGGGTGCTTGATCCTTCATTTCCTCCAGTAAAAGCCGATGGGCCTCATCCGCGGGGATTCGTCGGGACGATAGTGTAGAAGGGGAGCTGCCCGAAATAGCGTTTTCTTCTCGTCCATCTTCGGCACTTCATGTTGGAGGAAAGCAGTATGGACCACGTGCCCTTGGTGGCGTATATGTATGGGTCTTGAAACGCTAAATTCCAGAGTTTTGGCCTCTCACGACTTCGACTTTCAAAAATGATTGCTGTTGTATCTCACCTGTAGTGAAGCTCACGACCTTTTTTCTATTTTTGACGTGCCAATAAATGCTAATCAATCTTTGAGATTTAGATCCTGGAGTGTGCCTTTAGACTACTGGTCTTCACGGCAACTGTTGTGTAATGGTATCTACTTATCCGACGCTTATTATTGCGACACATATCTTCATCTGCTTACCAGTAATCTCGATGGCGGCCATATGGATATCATATATCGAGGGCAATGGACATTGACGAGGCCGAAGAAGGAATCATCTTTCATATGATCTATTGAGCTTGAAATGATCAGAATTGTCGTTTTTAGTGCTGATAGTTGAGTCATCATCCGAATTAGTTCTTCTAAGGGCGGCCAGATGTCAACTCCTCGGGGCACACAAAAACCTTTCTCTCTGCGCATCGCAAGGACTTCACTCATTTAGAAGAGAGGCTGCAGCTGGTGACCCTTTTGGGTGGCGTCAGAGAATAAAAAGTCTGGGGAAACACGATCGGGGTCTCTCGCTAGCCATTCGCGTGAAGCTTCGCCATGTCGACATACCGTATCATTTAATGTCCCGCATTCTTAAGTAATAGCTTCTTATCACTACTGCTTGACTTGCAATATTATATCGTACTGTATCCTAATCAATCAATATTCTGTATTACTGGCTTGTACTGCGTTACTGTATGATTTCACTGGTTTGAAGGTAAAACTTACTGGAAGCGTGTTGTGTGCTCTACCGCGTGGCTACTTGGTGGGAAGCTCAAACTAAACCAAGTAAGGGCGAGCACAATCAGAAGATTATTCAACAGCCCCTTCCAGTACAGTGCGTTTCATAATTATAAGGTCACCCATGAATTTCAGGTTTCCTCGACAACACTCCATTGAGGAATCTTTTCAGTCTCATAGACGGATTCCTCACCTGAAATAACACCTGTGTCCGATTTTTGGTAGCAGTCTCGTTTACCTCATGTTTTTAGGAGTATTTTTTGTGTTTTTGCAGTCTCATAATTATAAGGTCACCCTGAAAAAAGAAAAAACGTTAAGGCCTCGGCAGGTTTGTGATGGTAGATTTGTCTTCCAAATACATCTTCGAGATACATATTCAATCGTCTTGTGGCTAGCTACTATGTTCCGAGAGAAAAGCCCAGATTTTGGATTCTTGTGGTGCTGGGCTCAGTTTGAGAGAAATTCCAAAAAATTCCGGAAGATTCCTGTGCTCAGCTAGATGACATTTGTGGGATTCGGTGTGTTCAGATGTTTTTCAGGTTCTGGACTCCCACGTGAGATTATTATCATTAACGGGAGAAGGATTGTGGGGGCTACTTCCTACACCACCTCCTCCATGAACCAGATTTGTTTGGAAACAAACCATTTTTAGTCCGAAACCACAAGTGTACAACAGCGAGGAAGAGCAGAAACATCACTGAAGGAATAATGAAGTAGTTTCCGAGGCCTACAGCGTCCCATAAGGCGGAACGACTTCAATTCGTAAAGTTGTTCTTGAACACGGATCGAACGAAACTGAATTTGCATAGCAGTTGCACCCTACATGCGAATAATACCATCCAAATTGTACTTTTGAGTCTGAAAATACTCTATTTGTATGGTGCTGATGGGCAGAGGTAGTACTACCTTGGTCTCAGAAGTGCGCCGATCTAGCGGAGCCTTGGCAATTTTTGTGGGAGAAGGGTGATGGCCTAAGTGGTTTTCGGCAATGAGGCTGCATTGAACCTTGCCTTCGAAACCTGCAGCATGAACTCCAGAGACTGCTAGAAGACCTTACGAAGAAATCAGTTGCTTTTTGGAGCCGAGCGGCTCTTCATAATTGCGTCTAACAGCATGACAAGGCTGTTGTTCATGTAGGTCATTCAACGGAATCGTGGTCAAAGTTCCGAAATACGGACCCCAGCCATAGATAACATACAGTCTTGGTCTCTGCTCTATTGGGAAGATCTGGAAGACATCGCCGCAAAATACTTAGCCCAATAATCGCCAATTCTGGGAAGCAAAGCTGCTAAAAAAGGCAATTGTTGAAGTCTGGAACAATATCTGTGGTAAGGCTCTTCGAAATTTTGTTTCCACTTCCCCAAACGGCTAGTTAATGTCGTTCTTAAACAGGAGGCAACCATAGATTATGAGATCCTTCGCATGCGCTGTTAACTCTAGCAAACCTCCCTTTTCTTCGGGGTGACCTTATAATTATGAAACGGCGCAAAAATCAGAAAATATTCATAGAAAATCGGACTCAAAGGTAATGTTATCAAAACTAGTATGGAAGGGTTTTTTGTGGTGAGGAATCTGTAAAAAATACTTAAAAAATTTTCGGCTGGTTGTGTGCTCCGAAAACCGAGAATTTGGGGGTGACCTTATAATTATGAAACGCACTGTATATCACCACTGCATTTGTCTCAATACTTTCCGAACACCTAATAAAACACGATTCACTTGCAGATCGTGATTACTGGCATTCAATTTTAAAGAAGATGTGAATATTTAGATAAAAATTACTTATAGAGGAGAGAACCTTTTTTACACCACCCTGCTCCTCCTCCTCTTCTTCTTCCTCTTTAGACTCATCACTTTGATCGGTGTCGTCGTGGCCCTGGAAGTGCGCACTTCTCAAATACTGAGCTCATTACAGTGTCATTTTTAGAGCGAAAAATTCAAAAACCTTCTCATGACATGAGTCTAGAAGCTGACTGCTTTCGTAGTCGTCCGCGTAGCCTACGCGAGTGACAGACGGTCCAAAAAGTGCTTCCTGAATGGATTATTTCATAGCAGCATGACAGAACTACATATGTCATCAGTTAGAACCAGACGTTCAGCAAATTGGGTACACAAAAAGATTTATAAATTAGTAATTGCACCAGAGATTGAAGCCAAAAGAAGATTACATATGCCTCAAAGATTAATTTCCTGGACACCGTTATTTCTCGGGTTCGGGACTGTTTTTTCATTTTGTTCTAGTTTCTCCCCTAGCAAACATATTTTCTTCATTTTCACTTCATTTTTGGTGAGGACCCTAAAGCAACGAGATTTTCATTGCCATGAATCGACATTGGCATCAATAGCTGTTCAGTCTATAGCAGTAAACAGGGTAAATAACAGGTGTTCGAAATCTTCTCACAGTTTGCAAATTAAGCGACAAGATGATTTTTGGGATTTTCATTTTTGATGTTGCACATTTGAAAAAGTAAAATTACAATAACTCATTATCAAAAGAAAGGGCTCGGCTGTGGTAACGAATTTAGGAATGAAAACTTTACCGTTTGTCACCTTCCCAAATAAACCCTTTCCATTCCTCGAGATTCAGATGCTTTTGAAAACTCCCTTGCAATGGGCTCTTCTCGAATTTGCAATGAGAAACTCAATCAACGGGAGAGATTCAGAAAAAGCTACGAATTGAAATGGATTAAGCAATGAGAATTATATGAATATTTTTGCTATATGCACATGATTGAACCACGAAAAATTACAGGAAGCTGAAATGCCCATGCCCGCGTGGAGCTCATGGGGTGGCATTGTGAAAAAAGACTCAGCGAAATGAAAGCTAGTCACTGCATTATGGTCCCTTTCAAATGCGCCACGCATCCTTCTTGTGTTCGGAATCCTAGAGACAATTTAACGCACTTTTTGCCTCAAAAAGAAAGAAGTTAAAGAGCATAAATCAAATTAGAACCTCATCGTTTTCCCCGACGAACCCCATACGTGGTGTAGTTCACATTCGATCCACCAGAAAGCGAAATAGCTGTCAACGAATGCGAGATCCTGACGAGGTGAAAGGTGTCCCGGACAATGGGACTGCCTCAATGGATTGGGCGTGGCTTCATTAAAAACGAGAGAGATGGAAGCATCGGCTCGGTTGTCTCCAAGAAATGAAGACCGTGCTGTCGTTGTGTAACAGCACTTCTCATGTAACGCAGTAGATTCATCATTCTCTCCATCAGGACAAGTTCGTCGTAACAGACTCTTGCAGGAAAACTCACATTCGAGTTCGTTGTTTTCAAAGGTAGATTTTGTGTGAATCTCTTTGCTGCATGTAAACGAACAAGCAATTTCACTCTTAGGCCGCTCTATACTCTGCAGTGCGGGCGGCGGGGCGTGGCTGCGCTGTCTCTGCGTCCGTGCCACTCTGCCTTTCTGGAACGGGACCTCGCAGCCAGGCCCCGTCGCCAACAGGCATGCCGTCACTGCCGTAGAGTATGGAGGCACCCTTACCAACCCACTCATCTATCTTCGCGATTGTCTATCTATTACAGACTTGACTAATAGATGAACTGCTGACTTGTGGAACCCTACAATCTGTGTGCGCGTGCAACCCTCGTAATAACTTTGTTAATGTAATGCGCATTAGATCTTTCCGCAATTAGAGGTATAGTACAAGTTGCAGGCCATTAAGAAGTTGGCAAGTTATCCCTTGTATGGTGTCCAGATTCACACCTCTCCATGAACGCTCTCAGTCCCCTAGAGAGTTCTTGTGGGTTGCTGAAAACTTGTTAATGATATTATGCCGCACTTTCCAAAAGTCGATAACGACGATTCTGAGGTCCCAAGTAACCAAATTCTTTCCGAAAGAATTTAGCAAAAAACTTCGATGAAAAAAAAGAGCCCGAAAATAGACAAGAGTCGAAAATAGTGTAAGACCGTACTGATCCGCCAGTAGGATGCGAATGGATGTTCGAGGATTTTGGAGGAAGATGGGCTGGTCAGGGGATAGGGAAAGACGGCGGGGCTCATTCAAAAGACCACTTACTACATGATAACAGGTACACATAATTTTCTCGCTAAACAAGTCAATTATACTGTGAACACAGTACAAGCTATTCCGTCTAAATCACCTTTTACAGTTTTTACAGTTTCTGAAACCACCTTCTGTAGTTTTCTACAGTTTTCTTTCTACCACTTTGGTATACCGTCAAGATAAAACTGTGCCTTTGCGGAAACGTTGAAATGTCTAGCTATTTCCACATTTCACCCAGCGCTACACCAATCTCAGCGCGTCGCTTTCGAAAAGGCACTATGGCTGTTGAGCATGCTGGTAGAGGAAGAATTTCCATCCCAGCTTCAAGAGTGTTTCCTTAACATTTTTTGTAGCATGCTAATCTATGCGAGTGGATGGACTTAGGCCTGGTACCCGTTGCTGTTTCTCTTTTTACCACTAATTTTCCCAATTCATTCATCAGTATTTGCGGTCATCATCAGTATCCTGTCGTCACTGTACTCCCAAATGCAAAGCAGTAATTGAAGGCCATGATTAATTCATACTGACTACAACTCGAATGCCCTTACTGGATCTATCCACTACTTTATGCGTGTGGAATTATTACAATAAGTCCTCATTCGGTTGACAGTCACAATACATCACACATCAGAATTTATGCGCCTTACAGGTAATAAACAGTGGCTGGGGTTGGAGACAATATGTGTGGCAACCATTTCTCTTCTTTTGTAACTTCCCAAATCATGTAAACATTTTCACCATTCAGTTTAGTAGATTCCGAGGCGTTTCCCAGCTTACATCCATAGGTGTTTGCAGTTCACTGGTTCAGTTTTTTCTTAGCGGGCTTTGAATTTGTCGTCATCGAAACCATTACGGTCAAATGCTTCAGCAGGGAGAGGGGCGAGGATGGAAAGCACATTGTGAACTACGGTCTTGAACTACGGAACGAACATTGGAACTCAGAAAGGACAATGTGTAGCGAAAATCGCATTGAAAAATGTGCCTTTGAGGCACTGTTGCTTCACCTCGAACTGCACGTTTCAGGCCGGCTGACGCCACAGTCATTTATTGTCGCGTAGAGCAAATTTCAATTCATTCATGATGATGTAAAACAAGTGAAACAGCACACTGCATTAAACAAGTGGAGCAATGATAGGGAAAATGAGCGAAAGAGTGAGAGAAAAGGTATTCATGGTAAAAGAAACCCAATGAGTTCGCACTTGACGTCTCGGTAAAGCGACGTGTGTGCAATTGCGGCACACAAGCGAAGTGCAAGGCACAGTAAGCTACTACCGCGCTCGACTGCCCCTTCATAAGTGCCTTTAAATCGTTGAAATCAATACCTGTGATAGTTGCGGTGCAACGAGGGCTTATCTCCGTAAGCTTCCACGATATTTTGGTGAGTCTCAGCAGATTTTACCCTCAAGTCTTAATTCTGTTAAATGTCTGCTAAGGAAATTTGCCTCGGGATGTCAGGCAGCTTCTCGTCATGGGTCTTTAGTGGATCAATCGAAGGAAATATTGAAATAGAATCTGAAAACGATCTGAACTCACACGTCGTTGCCGCCGATGGAATGTCTCAGGAATCTCGCCAAGATGATCTTCCAACTCCTGTCGTTCGATCTCATCAAAACTACTTTCATCCAAATCTATTCCACTGCGATAATTCGACTCTGAAACATTCCACTTCTACCAGCTGCATAAGGAAAAAAAAAGTAAAAATAGTAAATGGGAAGAAAAATTGGAAAATTCTATGCTTTCACAGCGCAGTTATTTTCGATGATGCGAAAATTTGTATCATCAGTAAGATTATGCGCTGCAAGAAGACCCAAAAAAATGAACTCGATATGAAAATGCTCCCGACTTCATAAAATTTTATTGGAATCTAAATCAAGGGTGAGCAACTTTGGATCTCCATAGGTCATCCATCTGTGCGCAACTTTGAGCGGGACGGATTGCAAGGGGGTAAGGCCAGTTCAGAAAAAAGGTTACCATGCATCCCCGTTCGCTTTTGACTCCGATCAATTGATAGTTATGCAAAAATTAAGTACATTCTATGTAAGTGACGCGGTCGTCAACGTATTGAGCTCACCCTGCAGAGATTCTTGGACACCAATACGGTAAAATAAGAATATTTCTCATAACTACATAAGAAAATTTGAGTACGTTGTAACTTCAGAGCATTACATTCAGAAGTACCTGATCAATAGCATCTGAAGCTAGCAGCCTCTATTTTTTCATCATATTATACTCAGGTCCTTCTTGCATAGAGGAGCAGCGGCCGCTGAGAGGAGGAGGAGCTTGGCTTGATCGCAGTTGGTGGTTGGGCTCCACCACCCCGCTACGCCTCCTCATCTAGCAAAATGGCGGAAAAGGCACGCCACAAAGCCCTTGACCACCAAGGAAGATCAAACCGTCACTTTCTTCCTAGCGAGCGCGGGATGTGTTTTGAGCTATCTTACTAAACCACATATGAACTAAGCGAGTCAATACTGCCAATAAAATTGTTTGAAAATAAAATCGATAAACTCATACCAAAATCTTCGTTTTTGTCCAGTAGTGCAGCTCGTTGGTTGTCACTGAGGGTTGGGTCCGAATCGACCCGTTGGTAGCCATGAAATGTCATTCCCGATCCGTCCTCCGACGCATCTTGAACGGTAACCTTTATGCGATTACTGTATAAGGTCATCCTTTCAAAAATCGAGCATCATTGCGTACACAGTATCGGAAACACAGCACATCGAGAGAAGTAAGGAAAAGAAGATGTGTGAAAGCCCAATTGTTGATTCCGATCATTAAATAGCAAAGTACAGAAATCCCTTGT
Organism: Trichostrongylus colubriformis; assembly: GCA_963978905.1. Lineage (NCBI taxonomy): Eukaryota > Metazoa > Nematoda > Chromadorea > Rhabditida > Trichostrongylidae > Trichostrongylus > Trichostrongylus colubriformis. The sequence goes on along the minus strand of OZ022259.1, from coordinate 28,498,326 downwards.
TCAAGCGTTCGATTCCTGAGCAGCTGGGCATGTTGCAGTTACAAGGCCACTATAAAAGCCTCCATTTGCTTGGGGCCTTTTAAAGGCAAATAAGGGACCAAATTCACGTAAAATTGGTGACGTCAGTTTTGAAAGGGCTTCGCGGCTGAGCAGTGATCACTAACATTAAGGCGTCAAGAGCTTATAATTTGCATGCATGCCATTAACCCTATGCCAAGCTTTTGATGAGGTTAGTATGTGCATCGTTATCTCACACCTGCCGTTCCCCTGTTCCCCTCCCCCGCACCGCACCCCCTTCTGTCTCTTCATCGGCTCTCTTTACCTGGATTGCTCATCCCATACCTTTTTGAACTAGAGCAATAACATAAGGCTTTATTGATTTTCTCGAAAGAGTGGACAGTCAGATTATCGTGAAATGAATCGATCGAACGTTCCTTACATCATGACCTATGTTTGGATTAGCACTCATAAACGAAAATGGATGCGAAAAGCTACAAAAGAAGCCTTAAAAGGAACGTAGGCCGGAAAACAAGTTTCTCTGTCACCAATATAGTGGTGTTACATTTGCCTAATAAGAGTGTATGCAAAGTTTCACGCGAAAAAAGCGAGAATCCAACTAAGTTATAGTTCCTTAAAGGCGCACCACGTGATGACCAGATTAGTGGCCTACTTTCTTAGGGCAAACAGGCCACTGGATAACTGCTCATGGTGAACCTCTGTTGCGGATGCACGATGCACCCTCGTGGTGTTTTGCAGCTTGAGCACAAGCAAGCCACGCCCACTCAACCAAATCACACCTATCCTTAGACGGCGAACTTCGAACGTGGCACTCACTGGGAGAAAATTTCCGTTAAGAGAAGATGATTCAATAGAACAACTACTTCGATGATTGAGGCAGCTTCCACGTTGGCAATTCATTCATGTCGGTTTGTCAGTATCGGTCACTTCCACATCACATAATTCTACCGTATTATTGGCGCGCGCTGCTGTGCGAAAGCCCAACTGGTATGTCAACATAGGGTTGCGAACGATTGTGATGAGAGATATCAAAATTTGCAACTTTCAAAGCTCTTTCGCATCTTCATCTCTTGCACGAGGACTCTGGTCGAAGAACTTAGTCTTTTTAAGAAGTTTCATTTGTTTTTCTTTGTCACAGGGTGAATCGCACACTTACATATTTCCACTGTAGGCGCATAATTTTCATAGTTCATCGCGAAATGTGCCTTGAGATGTACCACAACGGTTGATACAGTTGGAACTACGAAATTTCAAACCTGCCTCGGAAAATTTGCAACAGCAAAAAAAAAAAGCCAGGAGCGAGAAGTAAAGTAGGGAATATCTCGAACAGGCATACATGTTTCAAGTTGAGAGAAAACAAGGCAAGCAAAAAAAAACTACAATGTAACGAATTCAAGGAATGTCTGAAGGCTCATTTGGGAAAGGCATAAAGTGAGCTTTTCACAGCACTTTTTCCATGTTCATAAGCAGTACAACGCTATCACAGCTAACCCATATTTATCGAGCCTGGCCAGAAGAAATTTCTGGTCACAGCAGGTTGTTATTGTAAACCAGAGAGCTTTTGAGTGAAGCGGCAGTGAAAAAGAAAACAAAAACTGCTGGTAACCACGAAAAAGAACCACACATTGTCGACGATTTTCTGCCGGAAATGAATTTATCGCTTAGCCGCTAACATTTGGCTTTGGGGTCTCCTTCACAATCAGCAGTGCCTGTGGCAGGAAGTGGCGGCGTCGTCTCCGCGTCTCCGCCGGTGCCACTCTGGAGTGGCACATCCTTTGCTACCACCGCAGAGTATGAAAGCGGTTTAAGGCGGCACGGGAAACAGCCCTTTGGCTCGTCGGATATTGCACGCAGACGAGAGAGCATGGGTTTTCTCTTACTCGCGATTGGAAAATGACCGTTTTGAGCATAATTAATATACTTCGTCCACCAAATTTGCTTTACCGCTCGTGTAGCTTAAACCATTGAACTATCCGTAACCACGTGCTCAACAAGACTCCGAAATATTTATTCAAAAAACTAGAAAGACCTCCTCAAGTGGTATACAGCGTATATCAAATAATTTAACTAACTTCCACATTTTCAGTGAAGAAGGCGGTAAACGCCGAAATATCGCAAAAATATTCTGAAAACTTTCGAGACTTTAAGGGGTCTTTTATGTTTTTTGAATAAATATTTTGGAGTCTCAATTGTTGTTGAACATTCAGATAATCATGAGACTTCGGAACAGCACAATATTGAAGTATCCATAACCACGTTCAAAGAGCACAGCGACTACATCACTCGATATGCACAACTGGACATTGCTCAGAAATCGCGACTCAGGCGAAAGCAAGAACATACATATCGATCAAGCGATTCAGGCGGACACGCGATACAACCGGCAAAGGTTAAATAAGGCGATCAGGATACGCTGAGGCACCTGATCGCCTGAATCACTTGCTCGATGAGCATGTTCTCCTTTCCGCCTGAATGGCCTTATCATCTTGTTCTTCTTTCCGCCTGAATAGCTCATCGTCCGAACCGCGATCGCCGAACAATGTTTTGAGCTTCACAGTTTGAACAGCTTAAACAGCTCTTTCTTCCATTTCGGAACTGTACTAGTGGAGAATCTGTGATGGATGCAAGTGTAAGCTGTATGATTCATGATGGGCGATGTGATAGTTTTTACGTGTTTTCTAGCTTACGTATGGTTTTTTATTGTTTTTATAATCTGTTAATGTGGTTAGGGGGGAAAGAGAGTGAGAGGTTGAGAGAAAGCCCTTATTCAACTCATAAGGTTCAGGTAAAAGCAAACTTTTACGTGTACAAATTGATGATTGTAGAAAGGTGTCGGATGAGGGACGACAGCGTGACGAGTGTTGCGTTCAAAGCATTGGCTCAACATTGTGACTCAATTCTGTTAATTGGTTTTCAGTTGAGCAAGTAAAGCACAATTTGCATGGAAGTTTTTAGTACGTCTATCAGCCTGTAATGCGTTTTATTGCATTCCAGACTGCATTCCCTTGCCATCGCCAAAGTACTTTTTCGTAATTTTTGGGATGTCAATTTGTTGTAACAAGAAAACGAAAGCAAAATTCGTGCGTCACAATATCCCTACTATATATAAAACGCTTCGTCTGTAAGTACGTCTGTCCCTCCGTCCCTCCGTCCGTCTCTGTCACAAAATTAGGTATTATAAGAAAAACGACCTTCGGAGATGGGGATAAGCGTGGTATGGATAGGGCATGGGACAAGAAGAAAAGAACACACATGGACCAAGTTAAGCTCCGCCTTGGTGACACAGTGGGCGAAGCATTTGTGGTGCTGGGCGGAACTCCGACGTTACATGAAAAACGACCTATGGAGATGGGGACAAGATTGCGATGGGTATCGATCGACCTACTGACGCACATGGTGCTACGCACAGTAGTGTGTGCCTACCAACTGGTAAGAAATAAGCAGTAGTAGCAGTGCATAGAAGCCCAAGACCGGCCTCCAATAATGCGCGCATGTTGTGCGTCTTCTGGTCCACCGAAAAGAAAACGAACCCTTCGCATAAAATTGGCACGTAAAACTTTCCATAACTGCTTTTAAGCACAGGAATAAGCAGTACGATATGCACGGGCATTATAGCAAAATCGGTGGACGAAGTCGACCTTATTAAGCACAGGAGGCTTACCCTCACACAACTAGCGAAGGAAACCCACCTTATGCATCGGCGGAATCTGAAGCTAAGGTAGTGCCCTTTGCCTGGTTTCGAGAGAAATCGCTTTAGGACCTAACTAATATGACTACCCTAACTGGCACTCATTGTTTTGCGCTGCACACGCGGCCACACGGATTTTCTGTCCTAATGGCACAAATCCAGCTACCCTCTGGACATTCTGTCATTTGCTTCATTTTTCCGCGCACACATTTGAACGTGACTCATTGTCGCTGTACCTGCATTCGGACATACTGGAAACAACAGGAAAGGAGGTCTGGGCTCTCAATGGAATCCGAGGTTTGAAAAATTGTTATTTTTTACGCAAACAAAATCCTTAACATCCTACCTCCTATGGAGATGTAAGAAAAAATGAAGTAGAAACCTCTTATAGAGATGTAAGAAAAAATAAAGTAGAATAATGGAAAACTTGGGAAGAATAACAGTGCGAAGTGGCTAGTGCGTTGCTAATCCCTATAATATTAGGTTGTCCCAAAAGTCTTGTAATATTTTTCCAGAAAAATTAGTAACTCGTGTTCACTTCGAGGCAGGTCCAGGTGGTTTAAATATATGGTAGAACGTTCCCTAAGTTTTCTAGGGAAATTCATATTGACCCACCCGATCCCGTGGAGAGAGCTACAATGCCCGTTGTCGATACCCACCCAACTCGCGGTGTCATCTACTATGAGCGGTCTTGCGGCACCAAAACGACGGAAGTTTGCCACTCCATCAGCGCTGCATTGGGCAAGGGATGTGTGAACTAGGAGACGTGCGCCGCTGGTTCATCAGCTTCAGCAACGGCGAGATTGACATGCAAGACAAACCACGCTTGGGACTGTGCTGGTTCGGGACGCGGAAGGAATGCTTTTCCGCGAGGTGCTGGTACAAGGCGAGACAGTCACCGCTACCGTATGCACCCACCAGCTCCAGCAGCTCGCCGTCGCTGTTCGAGAAAAACGCCGAAAAAGGTCCGCGGTCACCCTTCTTCGTGACGACGCCCGCTCCCATTTCGATCCCATTTCGCGAAAAGTGCCCAGGGAAGTTATAGGAGCTCGGCTGGGATATCCTGCCCCACCCGCCATACTCCAGACATTGCCCATTCTGACCAACACCTTACCCATCCTCTTGAATCCTTCCTGGCCAAGAGAAAATTTCTTGATTATGACTTGCTTGCAAAGGCGTTCGCTGACTTCTTCGACTCTCAGAACCCAGAGTTCTGGGAGAAGGGAATCAACGATTTTCCTATAAAGTAGCAGAGGGTTGCCGATGACAATGGTCACTACGTTGTGCCTAATTGTTATTTGTTGGACGAAAAAAAGTTAAAAAGTGATGATCGAAAAAAATTTGACAAGACTTTTGGGACAACCTAATATATCAAAAATATAGACGTATCCATATTAAAACGCCTCGTCTGTCTGTCCGTCCCTTTTTCCCTCTGCCTGTCACGAAATTAGGCATAACATGAAGAACAACCTGGTGAGATGGGACAAGTTTGGGATGCGTACGGCATGGGGCAAGAAGCAAAGAGCACACATAGACCAAGGTAAACTCCGCCCACGGCAAGCGTAGCGTGCACTAGAATGTTCCTTTTATTTGAGTTTTTCGGACTGAAATTTGTTAACTGGACTTCGATATGACCCAAACGTGAGGAGAAGATGGATTTAGGTCAACAATGAGTTTCTGGAGGTCACGCAAGACCTCCAGAGAATAGGCGCAGCATTTATGGTGGTGGGCATAGCTTGGACGTTACATGAAGAACAACCTGTGGAGATGGGACAAGTTTGGGAAGGGTGGGGCATGGGGCAAGAAGCAAAGAGCACACATAGACCAAGTTAAACTCCGCCCACGTGGGCGGAGCGTGACCTGGTAATGGGTACTGAGTAAATTTATAGCAAAAGGCAAGGTCGATGGACCTATTGACGTCCATGGTATTACGCGCACATTAGCGTGCGCCAGCCAACTGGTATATAATAGTTCGGTATTGGGAGGGCGCAGTCGCCTCTAACCTTCAATAACCATCAATCTGCACATTCAAGCATATTATTCTCCTTAACTTCTAATGAATAAGAGAAAAGGTCTCCTTCCAGACGAGATTCGGGCAAAAACAGCGTCCGACCCCCATACAACCCAATGGCCCCTTTCCAAGTAAAAGCGCCGATAAATACGCTGGGAAGTATTTCTAATGGCAGAACCCTTTGAGAATTATGCGCGGCAGCTCTTTTAGCTGGATTTGGCGACGTCAAAGAAGCCACTACGTTTTTTCAAAAGTATTACAACGCGGATACTGAGGCTCCACTGTCGCGAAAATGCGACAGCAAGTGAACACTAATTACAAAGTAATTACATTAGCGCTCAAGGAAAAGAAAAACATAGAAATGCATAGAGTAGACGTCATATGGATGTATCACTGGCATGTGTGGACTCTGGTTCCGGAGCAAAACCAGCGTCCAGCGTCTCCGAACTGAAGAAATCGCGGACCCTTCAGAACGTTTCATTTATAGAGTATGAATGAAGGAAGGATGTAGTAGCGCATGAAGAGATGAATGTTACTCGGTTGTGGGTGCGGTATACTGGTGGTGGTATACTTACGACAAACTTTCGCGCTGCAAGGTCGCACTCGCGGCCGTCAGCACACTTGCCGCGGTCGGCTGGAATTCCGCTCAGAACGCAATTGTTTGGTACCATGGAGGTCCTCCAAGGAAGAGCTGCTCATCTCATCATTATTCATACAACTATAACTTCTAAAAAGACAAAATAGTGACATAAAATGTAAAAGAAATGAGAGCAATACATTATAATAATCCTAATTAAGAAACAATTAACCCCAGCTGAGAAATAATTAGCTCGGGCCTAAAACCTTTGAAGGGAGTGTTGCCATGTACACAATCACACGCGAAGAAATCTGCCCCGCTCGCCGCGCGAAAATTTGTCATAAGTGTACACACCCGTGGTCGTACAGGGTGCTGAAGAGGACTATGTGAAAGACGTGGCAACAGAGAGACGAAGTGCGGGTTTCTGATGGAATCGGTGACATCGTATGAGCTCATTATGAAGGGCAGGAAGTGCAGTAGTAGAGGGCTCCATGATGCGGCAGCACATGGCTAAGGAGCAATGAGGGTGTTATGGTGAAAAGTTTTCTATAGGAAATCGTCGAAGGTAGAGCAGAAACCCCAGTGGAAGAATTACTTTCCACGAAAAATATTTTATGCTTATAAAAAAGTGTCGAAGTTATAGGTAGAGCACGAAAAACTGCATCTACACTGCACTACCCAATGCCATTGTCTACGTCATATCTCTGCAGCATACGGGACTGACTAGGGGTAGTGACTTGAGAAGAATTAGCAAGAAATAAAGAATGATTGGTGATTGATATCTTCTTTGGAATCCTGCAAACAAATTGCTTCAAATGCGAAAAATTTCTTTAACTGCTCATTAGTCTGCCATTTGTAAGAAGACGTACGGAGCACTTTGTGGCATTCATGAAGGTGTTCGTTCTCTTGGTGAGCTGCTTCCTCGTTCATCATGGAACGAGCATGTCGTTCTATCAAGGCGCGGATCAGTGGTAAGAATACTTCCACCAAATAAATCGTGGCACTGAAGTATAGTCATGCTACCTTTTATACCGGAAATTACCGCTTTGGCGCTTATTTTGCTCGTTAAGGGATAGATAGGCAATTGATCGGAATTAAATTTAGGATGAAGCTGATCAATCCTAAAAGGCATTCTGGATTCTTCCATTTCTCTTCAACGTCTCATACAAGGCTGTGAGTCATGATGTTGTGATTTGTTCTTTTTTTGAGGCGATATTCGTGTGACAGGCCTCAAACGCAGCACTGAAGACCAGTACACCGAATCTTTTCTACTTTAAACTTTTGAAAAAATTTTTTTGAAAATTCAGGTGCCGAGCTGATTGTAGCTTCTACTATTTCGGCTGCTTCAGAGTCTGTGACTAATAAATTCTTCCTCGCCCACTTCCACCGATGCAGGAAAATCTGAGAAATCGTTGTTCTCCTTGTTCCAGTTGATAGAACGTGGAAATAAACTGTTTTCGTGAAGGAATCTTACATAGCAGAGCTCAGTGAGCGATGGTTCATTTGCAGGGTCATTTACGAAACCTTGTTACCCCTAATTAATAAAACAAAGCTGTAGACTGCATCTCCGGAAAAATTATGATTTGGAAAAATGTTACAAGTATATGTACGAGTTCAAATCTGCGACTTTGACGTTGCGCTGCAGAAAAGTGGCCGCTGAGTACACTGTTCTTTATATTGGGTTGAGAAATGAGTTCCTGCGGTTTTTTTTGTTTTCTGTTTTTCACATTGCTCCCTTCATTTTTCGACAAAGCTTGAATATGCTTTAGATAGAGCTTTTCTGCTCTACAAAAAACTACTGCCTGCTTTTCGTTCCCTTCGATTGCCTAATATTTATGAGGACTTTTTGCTGCTTTCAAGACTCACAAATGCAGTACTCAGCAAAAATTTGCACTTTCGGTACGTTCTCTTCCTCGCCTACCATTGAGATCGAAGAGGATATTCATATATCGATAGAGCTCTTTCTAAAAGAAAATGCCACCTATCTCTCAAATAATTTCGTGGTTTGACATTCCTGATGCTCAGAAATCGGGTTCAGTAAAAGCCCACCTGCACTTTTTTCGCAAAAAAATGGAGATATTATCAACACTTTTATTGCACAAGAATGACCTCAAATATAACAGTAAATTGGTCAATCATGTCTTTTTTCCTCACTTGATTTATCCGACGTGGAAATGATCAGTTTTCTTGGACCTTTATGTACAATACCGCTCACATTTTTTGAAAAATCGACGGTGGTCGACGGATTAAACGGCACAAACCGTCGCACAGTCACAACTTCTTTAAAAATGAGTAAAATGGGAAAAAATCAGAAGCATTAAATTTGCCACGATGCGACGAATTGAACGACCTATAGTATGTCAAATTTTGATAAGTAGGTCACCAGCTTCTCGGTAAAAGCTGCAAAGACATCCTTTTTTTACCCTCAGGCAAGACTCCGACTTTTATTCGGCTTACACTCACATGTTCATTCGTTACTCGCCCACGTTCTGCACAAACATCATTTTTTTAGTGAGCTGTCTCCAAGTTTCAGGATACTTTTCAGCACCAAATTCCACGCCATTTTCGAGAGTTTTTAAGCTCATTTTGTCAGAATCGGTGGACTAATTGAGAAGATAATTCACCTATCACAAAGTACTCGCTACGCACTGCAAGAACTACCTTGACTTCAGAATTGCAGGCAAGCGCTTCTTTTATGATGAAGCTTCAAACATCGGTAAACGGCGTACTTCCAACTCTGAATAATTTCCCTTCTCTTTCCTAAAATAACATTTTGATCGATGAAAATAGCATGAAGTCTTCGAATAAAACAGCCTACACTCCCAGAAAATAAAAGCGGCATTCAAACAATGCTCAGAATCATGAATTTAAAACGAATTTTAATTGCACATGAAAGTATGAATATGGATAAACACAAATCGATTTCGGACGAAACCTATACTGCCGCATTCCGTGTCAAAAAAGCTCTTAATTGGTGTGAAGATCATTTCACTGCGAAAGTTTTGAACTTTCACCATTGTTCTTGTATTGCTTTCGAGCGTTGTCAGCTCCAACGCCGCTTGCTGACCCCTTAATTCCTGTGCAACGCTCAGCACAGATGAGGTCACTAATACCTCGCGGTAGTATCACATCACATGAATGCACACTATTGACCTTCAGAACCCATTACTGTCCCTTCTAACCAAAGGAACTGGTTCGCAGCCTCGCGCAGTTTAACGTATTTGGTAGTTTTTTATGAAGAATTTCTCCAAATACATTATAAAGTGTGTTGCATGACTAGAACTTTTATGAGTGATTTTCTGTTTTAACAGTTCATCATAGATCGGTGGTTACGGATTTCTAGTTTGTGTATTTATCATTGAATAAGTAATTTCTGCATTGTGTGCATTGATACCAGAAGCACGATGATGTGGAAGAGTTCACGTGATAATTCCGCAGCGCACCTGTTCTAACGTGTCAGCCATCCAACTGATTATTGAAATGAACTGTGAGAGATTCCAGATTGCCAACAATTCAGTCCGTTATCACTAGGCTCGGAAAAGGAGTTGCCTTATCAACCGGTCGGATGTCGCAGGCCGAGTGACCGCTGTTCGCGGGCACTCATGAAGTGATGATTCGTAGGGGTTCCAATCCCTGGTGCATGCACCGCTTGCAAATGTATATTCGCGATTAGTTGTGTGCTCCTGCGTTCTTCCCACTGGTTATTAGAGCAAAACTGCGGACCAGTTCCTTCATTTGAAGGAACTGGCCCTCCAGTCCCCTGAAAAGAAGGGGACTGGGGGGATCATTGAGTAAGAATAGTAAGCGGTTTTGAAGGTTAGTAGTGTGCATTGATTTGACGTGATAAGACCGCGAGGAACCAACCTCATCTGTCCTGCGCGCCGCAGAGTAATTAAGAGGTCAGCAAGCGGCGTTGGAGCCGACAACGCTCGAAAAGTATACAAGAACAATGGTAAAAGTTCAAAACTTTCGCAGTGAAACGATCTTCACAACAATGAAGAGCTTTTTTGACACTGAATACGACAGTATAGGTTTTGTCTGAAATTAATTGTTGTTTGTCCATATTCATACTTTCATGTGCAATTAAAATTCGTTTTAAATTCATGATTCTGAGCATTGTTTGAATGCCGCTTTCATTTTCTGGGAGTGTAGGCTGTTTTATTCGAAGACTTCATGCTATTTTCATCGATCAAAATGTTATTTTAGGAAAGAGAAGGGAAATTATTCAGAGTTGGAAGTACGCCGTTTACCGATGTTTGAAGCTTCATCATAAAAGAAGCGCTTGCCTGCAATTCTGAAGTCAAGGTTGTTCTTGCAGTACGTAGCGAGTTCTTTGTGATAGGCGAATTATCTTCTCAATTTGTCCACCGATTCTGACGAAATGAGCTTGAAAACTCTCAAAAATGTCGTGGAATTTGGTGCTGATAAGTATCCTGAAACTTGGAGACAGCTCACTAAAAAAATGATGTTTGTGCGGAACGTGGGCGAGTAACGAATGAACATGTGAGTGTAAGCCGAATAAAAGTCGGAGTCTTGCCTGAGGGTAAAAAAAAGGATGTCTTTGCAGCTTTTACCGAGAAGCTGGTGACCTACTTATCAAAATTTGACATACTATAGGTCGTTCAATTCGTCGCATCGTGGCAAATTTAATGCTTCTGATTTTTTCCCATTTTACTCATTTTTAAAGAAGTTATGACTGTGCGACGGTTTGTGCCGTTTAATCCGTCGACCACCGTCGATTTTTCAAAAAATGTGAGCGGTATTACCAAAAAATGTACCAAAAGGGCAGGTTTTTCTCTACAAGTTACTCCATTTCTAAACCTTAAAAATAGCAAGCCATCGAACGATCAAGAGCAAATGAAACTTTTTGTAGAGCTGAAAAAGCTCTAACGAAAATATATTCGAGCTTCGTCGAAAGATGAAGGGAACAATGTAAAAATCAGAGAACAAAAACCCTAGATGGTTCTGTAATCCTAGCCCTCAGAATTCTCTCGCACGTCTTCGTTTGCTTTCGAGATGTAGACACTGTGGGCTAAACAAAGCAAATTGGAGCTTCAACATCAGGTTACACTCAAATAAGACCCCTCGCATCAATCCTACAGACCTTCGTTTCCAAAAGTTGTGCTCTGGTAACATCTTTATAGCTAACCGTCCTTCATTGTACGGCAACACAGCAATGCAAGGATTTCGGAACATCTTAACTTCTTTTTTATTTCGCAGAGCAATCCGATTTCAATGATGCAGAACTCGCTGGAAAGGCCCATTTTGATATATTCGTTAAGAGGCAGGCCGCACCTTGATCCCCATTGGCCTCGCTGCCGTTCTGCCTACACCTCCAGGATGCTCATGGGGTTGCCGAAAGGCTCACAGTCCTTCCCATCACATAAGAAGATGCCTGATGGTACGGAGCACAGAATGGTTTTGCAAGCACCTCCCAGGATGAATAGTTGTGCAAAGCCATTTTTCGGTAAGATAGCTGAGTCTGCAGGTGCAGGGGCCATCACAATGCAGACGTTCATAAGCGATTTCCAGTAATGCTGGGTTTGACATGTCTCAGTGGTCATTATTGAAGTCTTCCACCGAATCTGGACGTGCTTCTTGTCTAGGCACATCCATCATGGGAGTGTTCGGCTGCGTTGGGAAGACAAAGCGCTGCGGACAATTGATCTTTTTCACCAGCGAGAGGATGGCTGACCGGTGGCGGCTAAATAATCGTCATGGGAGGCGTAATCGAATGTCATTTCTTTGGATGTTTGAACAAAGTACACCCATGAAATATACATAAAAGTGCTTCGGGAAGTAGCATTCGCAATGCATTATATAGCATTGCATGCATAAATAGTTATAAATAAATGGTAAAATAAACGAAAAAGCCGAGCTCTTTCATTTTCTAGAGTTTTTCGAACACGCTACTTTTGTTCGTTTCACACCAAAGGGTGACTGATCGGAGGACCTACCTCATCATTATTTCTTTAGGCTCTGGAGTTAGTCGTCCTCTGAGCTTAACCACTTCATTCGGAATGGAAATGTAAACGTATTTTAAAGGGTGCACTGAGATGCACTCTTCAAGGACACACTCCACGGTCAATTCAGGTGATTCATGACCCTCCGCCACTGCGATAAAAGGAGTGCATGTGCAGGTTCACCATCTGAGCAGGATGACAAGGGTGTCAAAGCTTTCCGAACTGTAAAATCCATCTGCATCTGGGAAGAGGATTTCCCACGATTGTACTGGGCAGTATGTACAATGGAAGTGGTCGCTGTTGTAATGTGGAATGTAAGTGGGCCGATTCAGTTGGAGCGCAAACGCAAGCATCGAGGAGATGATCGTCTGCAACCTCATTTCGATAGGATTTACCAGCAGCAAACTCTTCCTCTTTGTGCCTACGGTAGTTGTACTCACCCTAGGCACAAAGAGGAAGAATTTTGTAGCTTTACTCCTTCCCTAGACAAAGGCTATACCTTTCAAAAAGGGCGTCGTTCCAGACACTCCATTCCACACCACTCAGCATACAGACATACATTAAAAAGAAAAGAAACAAGGAACAATTCACTGTTCATAGCCCAGCCTTCAGACAACCGCGTCAATTCTCGCACACGGAAATCCATGGGATAATCGTAGTCGGTCCGACGAAGGCAGCTCTCACATAGAGCAAGGTCTTCTGCGTAGGATAGTTGAAGCAAATTTGATATAGGCGATTTTCCTTGCTCAGAATCAAAAAGTAAGAGCCTGAAGAATCTACATTCATTGAATATCTCACCCACCTCCACAGATCACGCCCTCTCACTGGAGCAAAAAACCAAAGTCATAGCCTAGCTCAGCTTTTGAATTGTAGATATTTGACCTTCTCATTACGGAAGAAAATACATAGCATAAGTCAAAGGGTTAGCATTAGAGGAGGTTAGCACAGCTCACCACTTTCTCCGGGATATTGACGCGGAAATGGATCTCGTTCTGCGGATTTCTTTTGACTTCTTCATCAACACCAAACATGCATTACTATTTTTCGCGTTTTTCGTACCATAAGGCAGAAAGGACTAATTGTGAGAGCTATCTGCAATGGATATTACTGATCGGAACCTCCAATGCAGTGAAATAGCGCAAATAAGGTAGGTGGTTTTAAAAGATGTACCGAATTTTCTAGAAATGACTCTATTCCATTATGCTGCTCTGGGCTGAGCCACACATATGTGTGGATGTGTGTCGATTGGTAGAATTTTCGCTTCGCGGCGTCGCACTCACGGCGCCGTCACTACACTTTGCTGCAGTCGTTTGGAACTTCGCGCAAGATGCACTTGGCTGGTACCAGTAGGGACCTTTGAAGATTGCAGGTTGGAAGCTTTGGAAGATCGCCTATGTCATGGTTGCCGCTGTTCTGAGAGGTAAGACTACAAACAACTCGCACACGCCGCCCGCCGCGAGTGGCCGCGCGAAAATTCGACAAATCGCCACACACCCTATCTGTTTTATACAAAAGTGTTATAGTTTAAAGCAAAGTTCAAAATTTCTCATTTTCGGTAAATGTCGTCTCCCGCTAGTCAATCCCGGAAACACTGGGGTTCAGTCAACTGACGGTTCACATAATAACTGGTGGTAATGTTAAGTTATTGAGAAGAAAACTCGTTTTCGAACATTTCAAGAGAGAAACGACGTTTCAACCGATTGTCCCACTTTCTTCACCTCAATGAAATATAATGCAGACGAGAATAAGGTGCGAAATTGGAGTGCTTGTAATTCAAGGGAAAAAATAACAGTGGTTTACAGTAATGCAAAAATATCCGACATTTCAGCCAATTCCTTTACGAAAGACAATGAAACGTTAAGCAAACCTCAAAAATACACGTGAAACGAAGTGTGAAATAGATGCGTGATTAATAACAGCAGTTTTCAACGCTACAACATATACAGTACAAGAAGAGTTATTCCCAGTACCATCTCAAACAGCCCAGCCGTCATATGACACTGTCCCTCTGTGGACTATTACAGAACTTATTAATTACTTTACAATATTATACATGAGTTCTTCTTCTAACATAGGTATTTAAGACTGCTCAAGCAAAATGACAAGGATATGCGGGCATCCAAGTACATACATAGGCTGGAGGCTCCGAAGAACAAATGCACTCGGCGGAACTGAGTGACAAGGGTATGCCAGTGCTGATGAGCACCGCGTAGCATTATAGGATCAAGAGGAAACTTCTGAAAGCAGTCATGCAGAGGAGAGAGCTCAACTATATGTGGTAGAATTAGTGTGAGAGATGGAAAATGTATGAGGAATTCCCATCTCTGACGGTTCAGACACAGATCGTGTTTCTGTTCAAAAGCAGGCACAATCCTCCTTTAACAAGAAACTCCAGCAAAGTTGGCGTGTTAAGAAGTATAAGAAATCGCTGAAACATACGTGCCCTAATGACACTCTTCAGTGTATGTTTGTGTTTACTTTCTGCGGTACAGGTCCACTTAGGTGCAAGGTATTCATTATTTCTTTCAAACCTTTTCCCCAGCGTTGTGTCATGATCAATTAGACAAATCTTTTCGGCTCTATCAAAAGCATGCTTTGATTTTGTTTTTGCCGCAATCGGATTGAATTTCAATACCATGAAGGGGGTCCACTTGACATTTTTCACAATCTAATTTTCCATGAAGAAGTCAAGGAAACCGGTCAGTGATCTCCCTGCCCCCTGTCATTATCTCTTTTCCAAATTCTGCCACTCTTTCAGCGGACTAGCTGAGAAGATTTTCTCGTCTTGATTCGACGAAGTTGGCAAAAATCGCCGAGTTGCGGCGAAAAGCCAAATTTGGAAAAAGAGCGAGGCGTCTTCTGAACAACTGGTAGAGCTCACTGTTACACAAGAGGTCGAGGCTAAATACAATACAAGACACATGATTCATTCAATTTTCGGAGTGAAAGATCCTCTACTCTTCGACTCTCATCTTTGACATAGGTAGAACAGCTACGTAGCCAAGATCTTGAAATTGGCAGTAAAGCAATTGCTTCGTGAAGTAACCCACTACTGAGTGACCTGACCCCACACTAGGCACCGGAACACTTGCAGCACACCCCCGGCTGGGGTGGGCGGGGCCGAGCTGTTGCGCTAGATTCTTTGGCTCTGCACGCTCCAGGAACTGACATCCACGGCCCGGGTAAAGGTACAGCCTACGTGGCTTGGGTCGAACTATCTATCCACGACAAGAGATGTGATATCCCAATAATCCTGGAATGTGCCTTTAAGTAATGCCGCTGGTCAGTTTTTGTTGACTAGGCTAAGAGCTTGCCAGCCTGAGAACCGGCCTCATTGTGACGGGTAGAGGACCTAAGCACGTTATTTTCGGAGCACAAAAATCTCCTTCAAATAATATGTGACTGCATTTTTACAAGAAAATACTTTTTTCGAAAAAATGGAACAGAAGAAGCTATTTGAGTAGAACGTAAACGAAAAGCGGCTTCTACGTCCAGCATACACTATGGCTGGACAAGGCCTAGTTTCCCTCAGGAAGAGCAGAGTTCCTTGAAGACGAAACGCGACAGGACAATCGAAGTGCGTCACCGTGCACAGAAAGTGCTTTGCTGGTCCCGTTGTCAGGTGGCCACCTGCAAAGGAGGGCGCTTGCCGTACCTCCGCGTAACCTGACCCAGTCCGAGCGTCTTGTCGCATATTCCCCTTTGACGAGATCCTTTATCGTCCCTTGGACAATAGACGCGAGGCCGCTAGAAAGAGGACCGGCCAGGGGTTTCATGATAAGTAGCAGTGAATTTGTAGCATTGAAAGCGGAACTGATGATGTCCCAGTTCCATGAAAAAAAAAACACATTTTCAACTCCAGAACAAAGTGAATAAAAAGTGCGACACCAACGCGCACTTGCAGCACTTTCAGTGGAGTTTCCTTTAATAGGTCGTTAAGTTCGTTTCACGAAAATTTAGAAGATTAAGAGCACCGAGAGAGCGTCTTTCAAAACATAGTGCATCTAAAACGAATATTTAAACTCAAAAAAGATAAGAAAAGATAATAAGCAGCGATAAGGTAACATCGCGTTGAAAAGTACGCCTTTGTGGAGCTATTACGCTCTACCTCAAATCGCACGCTTCACCTTGAACTGCATGTTTCAGGCGGGCCGACGCCACTGTCATTTGATGTCGCGTAGGGCGAAATTGATTTCACCCATGATGATGTTAAACAAGTGAAGCAATGAAAGTGTGAATAAACGAGAATGCTAAAAAAGGTGTTTATAGCAAAAAAAAAAAGGCCCAGTGATTCACACTAGACGTCTCGCAAGTCGCTGTGCGTGCAGCTAACGAATTGCAAGTCCATACCGCAGGCCACGATTGCGCCCTCCCAGTGTCTTTGAGATTGCCCTTGATGTGAACGCTGTCGTCCTTCTTCCATGTACAGAAAGCCGGAACAACTCAAGTCATGACTGCTGTTTCAGTGTTCCTATAGGTGCTCCAAGATTATGAGCATTGGTCAGTGGTATGTTGCTGAGCGACCACATACAGTACCTGCAGGTCTGATCCCACATGAACCAGCTTTCTTCTCAAACGCTCTGAGATCGGTGGATCAATATCAGATCGTAAGCTGCTGAAGAATTATTAGTACATACAGTTCCACGGCAGTGAGAAATTCCAATCCATGGTGCATCCAAAGGAACGTGTCAAGAGGAATGTGAACACACCTAACGTTCACGTTCGCGCGTAAACATAATTTTCTCAAGGGAAATCCAACATCTCTGAAAAGATGCAACGAAAAACAGCCAATGAAATAAAAGGGGATGAAGATAGGAACACCGAAATAAATATTATATCCAAAATATGAAACATTACACAAAATAAGAATGGAATAATATAAATAGTATCAAGCAGTAGAATAAAAAATAATATAAATGGTGATCAAGCAATAGAATAACTGAATGAAATAACTAAGCAAATAATATATGAAATATAAATGTTTAACATTAGAAGTACGAGTAATAATAATAATGGTGAAGTGAACATGTTTCGTGACACAAGATCTGAGCCATTATATTGAAGAAAGTCATGGTAGCAACAGTGCAAAGTATCAAATGTGCTTGATTAAATATATACAATATACCCAATTTATTGTTAATGTGACTAATTGTATATAAGTATAATAATGGCAAATAAATAATAATATAAATGAATAAAACCAGACTTTGTAGATAACAAACCAATCACGACACAAGCACTAGTAGTTGGCCATTTTCAAAGAATAAAATGCTCTAGGGACCTTTATAACAAGTTCGGACATTCACCCTATAGATGCGGTGGTGATTTGTGGTATGAGCTTAACGCGCATCTAAACACGGATACTAATGTGATTGTCGACGACGAGCCACGCCAAATTTGACGGAAAAATTCCGCTGTCGGCCGCAGCGCAAGAACTCAAATTTCCTTCAGTGTTTACTTAGCAATTTGCATAATAGCTCGTCATATGTTGCGAGCAATTTCCTGCTCACTTCGTCATAGTGATGCAGTACATTGTGCGTAGAATTAAGGAGCCAGAATAGGATACCACAGAAATTACGCCGAGATCAAGTGCTGGATCAACATCAACAAACGCAAGGGAAGCTTCACATCTATCCATAGTGATGGATGGGAAGCTGTTGCGATGGAAGGAATCTTCAGCGATGAGCGTGACCTGGGTTGTAAAAAATAAGCATTTCAGAAACTCAAAAATAAAATGCTTGAGGATTTTCAAATCGTCATTATATTCGTGGAGTCGGCGAGGTGTTCTCTATGTTTCCGAACGAATCGAACGAACGAATAGTAGAACGTTGTCGATCGATAGTCACTTTTTGTATTAATCAGCAATACAAAATGTTGTTATTGATCCAGGAATAAGAGACCACTTCATAGTGAACGAGCCACACCGACATATGCCACCAGTCATCTGAGGGAAGGGAGGGGATGTACGATCAGCGTAGATTCGAAGGATGTCGTATGCCCCAAAAATTTCCTTCGGTTCAGTACTTGACCCTGCTCCTATGTATGTCTTCAAGATCTGCTCATTGACAGCAACATTGCCCAGGAGCATAAGAGCACATCAAAATCAGCACTTAATGGTACTGAAAACCCAGCTAGTTAGAGTCCGTTTCGAAGTGCTAGATAGAGCGTGGCCTACGGACTTAGATGAGAGTGTATCGAACGCTCTCACTCGCGCCACCCACCCTCACTCCGGCCACAAACTCTCACTCTCGCCACTCAGGCCACGCCCTATCTAGCGCTGTGAAATGGACTGTACATCTCACAAAAATCCCGGGTGAGTCACTGCGCTAACACTCAAACTTAAGGAGATGGGTGGCTAGCCAAGAAGGAAAAAGTAGGGAATACACTACAATATCAGCTAACTCCTGTATCCGCTGTTGTACGAGTTCATGAAGGCGCTCCGTGGCACAACCACGAAAGAGGCAGGAACTGGGCCAGACTGAGTGGGAACGGATGAACGACAAGGATGCAGACCACAAAACTGCCTGCTTTTCCTTGCGTCCTAGAGGATGTGGTCCATAGTGTGCTCGGTTTTTGAGAGGTCTTAGCTCCTTAATAAGTAACCATCGTGCTGCGATAATGGTGCAGGCCTACTCCATTTACTTCACTACTCTAATTACTGCAAAATTGCTTAGCTCATTTCCGTGATTCCAGAATACTGTGAAAATGGATCCAATGGATAGAAAGTGTTTGAGACCGGGAGGAAAAGAAAATTAGACACAAGGGTCTTGTTCTGGGCGAAGAAGAAAACCTCACAAGGAGGAAAAGGTGCACGTCAACGAGCGTCATGATCATAGCAGTAGTGGTGGCCAAATATGGATATGTACCTACATATGCATACATGTATGTTGCATATTTGATTTCTATACTATAAACTCGTTCAAATATGTCTCTAGTTGTCCATGTTAGCCCCAGATTAGAAGTGCTCGCCACACCTACTAAGCGTACTCCTCTCTCATAGTGAAATATGTTGGCTCATTCACTTGCGTACTCATATTTGCTCATCTGGCTTCATGTTTAGACTACGAGGGTACAACTTTTATTTTCCTGTGTTTGAAGCGATTATTAAAAAGTAACAAAGTCGTTAACTAAAAGAACAATGGTAGGTTTGCAGTGGCAATGCTTTAATCTACCTAAATCAAGAGTATTAGATTTATGAAAATTTGAACAAACCGCTACAGCCACGGGACCTTTTCCCCTTAACACTTTATGGGTCCTCCTACCAGAAATGTCAACCAATTTGTGGAAGGAATATGAAACAATTTGTTATATTTTTTACTTTTGACATTTTTATGAGCTTATGAAGCGTGTAGAAGCATGACTTGCCACCTCTGTGGAAATCTTAGCGCGTTAAAAAGAGGAAACAAGAAATGACCCGAATTATAGGCAAGGTGTGGCCGATCAGCGCGATAAAAGCCAGGCCCTTCATTTGAGGAGAGTTCATGTGGCCACTCTGGGCCGCCATGGAGAACACTTGTGCCAACATTACCTTTCCAAAAAAGGGGGAAAACCTACGATTAGAGGTGTCACGCATCAAAGCGCCGATCTCAAGCACCAGAATAGGCAATTTGAGGGCTTTCATGAAAATGATTCTCGTCAAAGTGAAGTTGTGAGACGAACGATTTCGATAATACATAGATACTCGTGACAAGCTCAGAAGACCACCATAAGTAGCTTTTAACGTAGTGAATAGAATTTCCTAAACTTCACGGTTAAATTTATACGCTCACACAGACATCACAAAGAAAAAGGATACAGTTTTCAGCGTTGAGCCATCCCTTGTTGGGACACGCCGCGCGCTCTAGTTCAATACAGAATCGCGGTGGCAAGTGGATGCGATTTGGCCCATACAATCCTGTGGGGCCCAACCAGCACGGGTATGGTACCAATTAACTACTTTAATGAAATGGAAGGCTTGGTTGACTTGGGCAGGCATTAACACAGAAATCGATATGTGCACCATAGAAGTGGGATACCTCGGTCACTGTACCACGTCCGCTCAAAACAATTATTATCTGATGAATTCTGGTAATAAAAAAAAAGTACAGAGTTTTGAAACCTATGAAAAGTGGTCATGACGAGTATAGCGAGCTAGGAAGGCTACATGCAAAAACCTCGTCGAAATCAAGAGTGTTCAGCGCTTACGCTGGATAGAGAGAAGTGAATTCAGTCGACCCTTTGAAGAGATCGTTCACGGAAAATTAGTTTTCCTGTAATCCATAAATTCATGTTGTATCTGCCTAATGTAGGCCGCATGCAAGGTTTCACGCGGAAAAATGTGTCCTGCTAAGATACTGAACCACGAAGTCTGGTCGGGTGAGCGGGCCCTCCGAGCAAGTGCCCATCCTGTCGTCCACCGCGGTCGGAGACGCATTGTAGGAACAGAAAAAATACGTAAACCGTCCCACTCTCCGTGCCCAACCGCAGCGAACGACGGGACGGGGCTTTTACTCGAAAGCCCCGATCAGCCGGCCGAAAATTTGGGAGCTGTATCTTAGCCGAATTCTCACTTCTTCGCGTGAAACATTGCATCCGGTCTTTATTAGGCAAATATAACATAGATATACGGATGACAAAGAAACTCATTTTTCCGTGGACGATTCCTTTAAGGAGAGACAACGCCAGAGAATTGGTTATATGTACTGAATTTGAGAAAAACTCCCATTTATAAGTAAGCTATCATTAACATAGTTGGTCTTGCCAAAGTATGTAAAAACCCCATAAAACCACGACATAACCACGGAATGTGAGTACTTGACCCGTATTCCGCCATAAACAAGGTTTACACATGTGCGCCCTCATCCAGCACTTGCCCGTAGAAGTGTTTCCAGGGTGAGAATTAAAGAGAAAGGGAAACTACAAGAATAAAGTGCAAGAGTATTAGCTTGATTAAATATGGGTTCTGCACCGTGTTTGGGTTCGCCATCCTCCCATTCCGTAGCTTCAGAATCCTACAACTGTTGTTCGATCCACCATTAACAATAGTATCGGCAATTCTAAGGTATTTGGATGAAAGCTGCCATGAATGCTTTCATAAACCTCAACAAAGATTGCGTACATGGCGCAACCCTCCGGAATGTATTAACGTTGACGATCCATCATAACTTTATAAATGTACAAAGAGGGATTCTACATGCTACGACTACACATAGGCAATCCTTTTCTCACCACCTCGAATTTATTCTGAATCAATTGATTTATAGCCTCTATAGACTTTATAGAAATCTTGTCAAATGATAAGTAACCTAAAACGATGTTTGTTATTCGTAGTGATGTTATGGAGTAGAACGTCGTGGTATTGAAACGTTGAGAGGAACGACAACGTGGAAGTGCTGAATTGATGATGGGCTGTCAAGCAGTCAGTTTCGAAGGAAATCGGGTTGAGGTCTCTCTTGGATTCTCCACACCCTCCTCCTCTGTCTACGGACATGAAGAATACTAGACATCGAAAGAGCGCCATGCATTGTGCTGTCAGGCGAGGCACTGAGAAAAGCAGGCATCGGATGTCCCATGGGATCGAGTAGCCTATCACAAAGACCGTGTAGGATCAGTAGGGTGAGGAGCTACGTTGGCTTACAGGATTTAGTTAACCCGTTTTTAAAGGCATCGGAATGGGAACAAAAGAAGGAAAGCGTACTTTCAATGATTGCACCCTGTGAGCGAACATTCGAACTGGGTAAAGATAATGCAGAAATCGCGTGGAGAACGCGCCTTTGGAGTGCTGTTGCGATTCTAGCGCGCTTCACCCCCAGCTGCACGCTTCAGGGGGGCCGATGACACTGATATCGAGTAGGACGAATATGATTCCTTTGATGATGATGTTGAACATGTGAAACAGCAGACAGCAACAAAAAAGTGAAACAGTGAAAGGACGAATAAAGGAAAAGTGAGGAAAAAGGTGTTCGTGGTGAAAAAAATCCATTGAATTCCACTCGACGTCATAGCATGACGT
The DNA here is from genome assembly GCA_963978905.1 of Trichostrongylus colubriformis. Classification (NCBI taxonomy): domain Eukaryota; kingdom Metazoa; phylum Nematoda; class Chromadorea; order Rhabditida; family Trichostrongylidae; genus Trichostrongylus; species Trichostrongylus colubriformis. The sequence goes on along the minus strand of OZ022259.1, from coordinate 28,476,078 downwards.
CCTGTGTGGAATTGCGGCAAGCTAACGAGCTATACCGTGAGCCAAAATTGCCCCCCCCCCCCCGTGTAAGGGATCAACCATAATCACAAAAAGTAACCGAAGTGTAGGGGTACAGCGAATCACTAAATATGAAAGATGTCTTCAAAAACTCAAGGAAGGTTACGAAGGAATACAAAAGACTGATAGGAGTCTGACAAGATGGACATGAGAATCCGAAGTAGTCGAGCTAGGAGTGGTAGAGGAACATTGCTTCATTTTTGAATAGAAATTTGATCTATATAGTACCTACCATGGAATTGCATCAATTGTGAAGAAGTAAGAATTAATTCAAAGCTTGATTTTTCAGCAGGGATGAGCGCACCTCGGTTGACATTTTGGGAATCATCTAATGAGCAATCCACTGTAGACAACTTAGTAGATAACAAGTACTGTTAATGCAGCAATGACACCAAATCCATTATTGCATGAAATTTGACGAAATTATGTTAAGCAGTAGTGGCTATGTGAATAAAAAGAGGAATCATTCTAGACCAGTGCACATAGATTGCCATTCCTACCCTCTTCTACCATCTCCAAACCGTATCCCCTCGTATAATGTTTCAGAAATGTTTGTGTGAACTTCCTTTTCAATTCCTTTTTCGATTTTTAAGTTTATACTTCTCAAGCTATAATTTTAAGGCAATATCTGGTTCAGCTGCTAAATTTGATCATATCCCCTGCAGCTTTCAATAAACCTCATCTGATTCCTCCTGAAAGAAAGCCATAAGCGGTCGGATTGTAGAAGTGGCAGTGCTCGTTGTGCCGCCAGCGGCTAAGTGCAGTATTAGGCCAAGATTAATGACCCGTCAAAGGAAAACGCGCGCCGATAATACTAGAGGATATCCACTGCGGTCTACTATGTCCCTCAATGAACTTATGATTCCATTTATATTGAGGAAATTTCGGTAAAATATAGCAGGCAATGATTAAATAAGTTATGGTTTGATAAAAAACGAATACAATACTACAGTGTAAGTGAGAACATATCATGTAAACAATATGAGCACATCTATCGCCTTTTTGACTGACATGCCTACTTAACTGGAAGGAGCCGAGTCATTTCGAAGATTTCTATTTGAAGCAGCAGCCGACGGATTACCCCGATACCATATAATACAGATGCCATAGAAAACTATTAGGTTGTCCAAAGAGTAATGAGACAAATGTCATAGTACTACGTGCATAGTACTACCACTTCACCAGACGGAGAACATCGTGTACCGTGGACTTAGGAGGACCCGAGGAGGCCGCAAGCTCGCGCACTGTAACGTCAGGTCGTTCTTCACAAATGGCAAGTGTAAGCTGCTTTTTGCGTAGGTGTACATCCCGATCGACTATAGTTTCGAGACACATCACGAACTTGCCGTACCATCTGAAGCACGTCGCTCGAGAAGGTGCTTGATCGTTCATTTCCTCCAGCAAGAGCCGATGGGCCTCATTCGCGGTTTTGTCGAAATGGTAGTGTAGAAAGAGAGCTACCCGATATAGCGTTTGTTTCTCATCCATCGCCGACACGTTTGTGAAAGATGAAGGGAGCGTGGACCATATCCACGCTTGACGGCGTATATGTACGGGTCTTGGAACACTAAACGCTCAAAAATATATGCTGTTGAATCTCACCACTGCATTTGTCTCATTACATACTTTCCGGACAACCCAATAATAGAGCAAACGAAATGGATGGGTAGGATATCCGAAGGAAACGTCATGACTACTTCCAAGTGATAAGCAGCTAACTCGCTAGTTATGCACTTGCAGCCCATAATAAAGATATGAACTTATCTGTTTCTATTATTTGGCTTTCAAACTACAGAAGTGCAGAAGCATGAGCCAGTTGCAAAATTTTGGTTAGATGCGAAAAAGGTATGAAAAGGGCTTACAGGGGTGTAAGAGAAAGCCATAAAGATGAAAAATTAACTGGAGAGCCAGGTGAAAAGCAAGAACGTTGTAGGGGAGCAATGAGCTCGGAATCAATCAAATGGGGGCAAAGGACCACCTGAAACGAAGCCTGTTTCATCCAGGTCCTTCCAGCTCACCTGGATTTTGGCCCCACTGCCTGTCGAGCAAGCATGGTGGCTTGAACATTAAAGGCAGCATTAGGGGAAAGTCGGACGGAGAGTAAAAGAAATAGTACATATGAAAGTCGAGATGTCTAGTAACAGGACAGTGGAGAAAAAACGGATGGAAATGGCCAACAACACAAGAAATAGGACCCCCTTCCCACCGTTGATTCTTGACCCAGACGACCTGTCCGTCAAGAGGGGAGTAGTCTGATCTAGTTTTCCATTGGCATGTTGCCAAGTAAACACAAGGGAATGTTTGGAAATACGACAGCATCAACTATTTGGAGTGAGCTTCAAGCTAAAACTGCGAAAGCGTGCCGCGAATCCTTCAATCCTGCGGCATCTCCTTGGCCGCTTCCACACCTGTCAATCGAGAATTACGTCATCGGGAGGCGGGATAGTTGTATCCAAGAGGCGGAACAGCTGCACGGTTGCGGCGCTTTGCAGGGTTTCTACAGCTCGGAGGGGCGCTTTTTCACCGGGATTTCGCCTAAGATAGCCTTCTTAGGCCCAGGACTACCATGCTTGTAGGGATTTCTCAATTACCGCATTACTCCTAATGCTGTCTTTAAGCTAATCCTACGAAAGCCATTTCATCAAAGGAAGACCCATCCATGTACCCCCACAATCCATGGGAGAGAAAAATGCTTGTCATTTCTGAGAAGTATATCGGAACCAAATAGCATATTCTGAGCACTATAATATGAGTTTTCAATCAGTGAAATAGAAAAATGCTGCATCTGCAGAGCCCTTTTTCGTTGTGGCTGTAATCATGCAAATTAATAAACAAACAAAAATACATGGATAGCACTGAATATTAAAATTGTACAAAAAGCAGGAATAAACCAAATAAAAACAAATTACTTGCAATCAAAAGGTGATAATTGGATAAAGATTGGATTTTTGGTAAGGAAAAATTCGAGTGATGGTCCACACCGCTTGGCAGCCTCCCAGAGAAGCATTTCAGCGGCCAGGGGACAAATCAACAAGTGAGACATACTCTTGGCTGTCTTCCGCCGATGTGGACAGCTATCACTTCAACTTCGTCGAATTTTCAACTTGTCGCGCATCAATCATTGAAAAAAAAAACTTTGGTCTCAAATATAAACTGATATGGTAAGGTAAGGGGACTGTATACCCAACCAAGGCGAGGAGTGACCCAAGCCACGATGAAGAAGAGGTTAAGAAAAGGAGAACGGGCAGTGTGAGTGAAAAAATCGAAACTGCGCCCCCACGTAGTGAACTCGTTCCAGCCAGGAAATTGAAACCTAGAAAGGCAGACAGCGCTGTGTTTATTCCAAGAATGCCTCAAAATGACCGCTTTGTAGCTCTCAAGTCACCTGTCAATTAAAAGGTCTTTGATTCTTCTATAGATGTCAGCGAAGCCTTGCAGTGTGGTTCCGTAAATCTCGACAGAACTTACAGTCCGACAGAAATCAAAAAGATTCCATCAAAAGCACAAATAATAGCTATAGTGATGAAAATAGTATGAAAATGGAGCCATATGCACTCAATGATCTATCAGCCTCAAGAAAAAATGCGGAAAGAAATCACAAGGATGCTGAGTTATGGGCAAAAGCTTCGGTGTCGGACGGGACTCGAACCCGCTCTTCATCCTTTCCGGGGATATGTGCTAATCCATTACACTACCGACACCACCTTCATCTGAGCTCAGCTTTTGAATGGTATATTTACCATAGCTTATCAGCACTCCACGTATAACGTGTTGAGCCGGTTGGCCAATATCGGCATCGAACCGTGAAGCTGAAAACTTTAGTAATGATTTTGATATTTTAATTTTTGATAACTGCTGTTTATCGCTGCAGCTCGCGATGCGAAAGTTACTACAAGGATGCTGAGTTATGGGCAAAAGCTTCGGTGTCGGACGGGACTAAAACCCGTGTCTTTAGTGTAATGGATTAGCACATATCCCCGGAAAGGATGAAATGCAGGTTCGAGTCCCGTCCGACACCGAAGCTTTTGCCCATAACTCAGCATCCTTGTAGTGACTTTCGCATCGCGAGCTGCGGGGATAAAGAGCAGTTATCAAAAATTAAAATATCTAAAGGAATCATTACCAGCCACTGATAAAGTTGATTTCCATTTTTTACCGCAAGGTTCCGTGGTGAAAGGGTGTAATGGGCCTAAGGGTGAAAGGGTTGAGGTTGATTAGGCCCTTTGAGCACTCCCTCGAAAAGTTGGCACAAGTCTCGGAGGACAGGAGTTTACCCTCGAAGGTGATGATCTGGGAGTGCATTTGGCTTATCGCAGAAATTGCCTATAAGTTTTCTATGGCATAAGTGTGCATCACTATTGTCAATTGTCAATCAACCTTGCCCTTCGTGCAACATTGCATTGAGTCTATCGTGCTCTCCATCAGCCAACCCCCTTACCAGTGTTTCAGTTGCTCCAGTTTCTTCTAACTTCCTGTGATACACCACAGGATTGCTTTGAATAGAATGGGATATTCAATGCTATCGGTGTCAAGGAGGGAACAAAAGTTTCACGAGGGGGAGGTGGGTGGGAGAAGGACCACCGAGATAGTGAACCAACCAATTATTATGTGATGCAAAATCCTCTTTTTACATACTTTACATACATACTTTTTTACATGCACAAAAACTGCATGTACCTACGGGGAACCTCTTGCCCTAAGCTTAAACCTGCGCAGTCGTCCTTTTGTCCCTCATGGCTCACGATATCAAACGTTACATTATTTGACACGTTCCATGGTTGGTCGTGGGCAGCAGCCACTAGCCAGATTCGAAGGCATTTAAGTGAGTTCCACATGAGCGACTATGTATTGATTTGTTATCTACCCGCTATTTTACTAAAAACTTTGGGAACATATGGTTGACCTCAAATGACCCACCCACCACGAAAAGTCTGAACATTAGCAAGCGCCTTTTACCCTATAGCCTCAAAACAGTTACTAGCACCGAAAATTGACCATTACGTCACAAGCTCACGTGAAAGTGCATGCATTTACCTTTTTACCCTACCTTTTTGCCAAATTTCAATTTTTTCAAATAAACCAACAACCGACTACCGATGCGAACGAAGTGGTACGATTTTTCCCAGTCTCTGCGACATGTCAAATTGCCATCGCTGTTGAAATGGGTTACTGCTGCAGCTCGTGCCGATTGACCCTTGCGAATCTGACACTTGGTTCTTCGGCTAAACGCTGAACCCCCGTGGGAAAAACCGGGCGACTTGGGGAACATTTCTCAAAGATGCATGTGCGTACACGCTCGGACATTTATGTAACTGGAGTGCTCCGAATGGGGTATACAGATTAGAAGCGGCCGTTAGATAGAAGACACCACAAGGAGTACTCGGCAGCAATTATAGCGCCCGACAAGCCTTCGCTACAAATGGCAGTCAGGGGGCAACAAACAACCAGCTCAGAAAACGCTAGCTAAGATATGTGTGCAGCAGTTTCTGGCGGGGGTGGGGAATAACAAGATGAAGAGCCGTATAGGTACTATAAGAAGTGAAGAGATTGAGGTGTAGTTACTGGTACAATAGCTCATCAAAATTAATAACTAAATCGCCTATCAAACATCAAAAATATCAAAATGTGTGATTATTGCTCCTTTCAAAAACATCTGAGCTAAATTTGAATCAGGGGGGATAGGGAACAACATTTGAAGAGAGGGCTCCTCGTGGTTTCAGGCACAAATATCTATCCCGTTGGATCACAAATTCTTTGTCGCACATTGAAGAGCGGTCGTGGGTCGTGGCCGCGGCAGGTAGGACAGAATCTCCTACCGCGGCGTACTTGTGCCACGCGGTGAGGACGAGTCATGGCCCTGTGTGTAATCACGTACTATAAGTAAGTACCGTGTCCCACTTCTGAGTTTGATGGTTGCCCACTGGCTTCGCTTCACCCGTTTCACAATAGGTGTGGAAATTCTCTGAAGTTTTTCAGTACAGTATGGGTAGATGTAGATGAGTCAGTTTGCTCAAATACACTGTAGTTCAATGTTTCGATGTCGTGCCCATCTGCATTGCGGCCTAGTTACTCCGACGGACTTTCTTGCAGTTCCAGTTCCTTTCATACTTCCAGCCGTGTCAGTTTTCTTACCTAATACCTATTTTTGGTTCTAGGTTGTAATGATTATGAAGCTGTTCCGTTTGATAACTCTTTAGATCGAACGTGATCTGTGAGCGCTGTTGGAAAAAGAAGAATTTAGAGCTCTTCCTATGCGAGGTCTGTGGGTGTGCATATACCTATATCAATGTTTCGCGTTGCGATGTGCACCGCGCGACGTTTACGCGCGAGATGGCCGGAGTCGGTAGGAATTTCGTGATTGGGTATGAAAATGCGCGACCGTGCCTGTTCTACATTTTCAACCCTCTTCCACTTCATTAGACAGAACTCAGCGTTTTCAGTTCATCATCGCTGATGATAAGGTTTCAAATGCATCCAATCCGTTTCCTGTGTTACGAATCATTCTTAGTCGCATCATTGCATAAGAAGAATGTGAGGAGCAAGATTAACGACAAAGCTTATTTTTCGTGTCCTCGCATTTAAAGACACCGAGTGGAGTAAATTCGGCAAATTAGGGAATTATGAAATTAGAGGTCTCAGAAATATAAGATTAGAGAAAGAATAACATAAAACTGCGAAAAAGCCGAGAAATAGGAACCCGAAAATCACCCTTCTCTCTCGCGTCCCTTCGCGTCACTTGCCGAGGTGGACTGCAGACAGGCTTAGGATAAATTAGCCGGGCCGGGCCGCATGACTGCAGCGGATTGCCGTGCTGCGGGGTCGTCATAAGACTCCGAGCCGCGTTTTTTCAATGGGATTTTCGCCACATATGACCTCTTGTGAATTAGAAGGTTCGTTTTCAGAGAACATGCACTCCCAGATCTCTGTTCCCCTTACCCCTACTGGTGCCTTTGGACCTTGAGCCAGCTTTTTGCTGCATTATCGCATAGAATTACTGCATGTTTGTCGTGACAGTTTACGAAGTCACACAATTTGTCTAGGTTCTCCTTTCCTTGTCTTCAAGGCTCTATATGAATCATATTCATCATCATAACACACTGATACTCGATATAGACATGACAATGAAACCGTGTCTAAAAAGGAAAACGTAAAAAACTTGTGGCATCCAAAACTGCTTATTTACATACTCCTAGTACTATACATTTACTTTACTTTATTCGAATATGGTATCTTTGTCAAGTAATGGGTGTAATGCCGCTAAATTGAGAAAATCGTTTTGATTTCAAGGTTATCATTGCCATTAAGTCAGTTCCCATTTATCTACATTGAGCTTGACTTTTTATGCAAATACACAATTTTTCAGTGAAACTGACTTTCCTACCTCAAACCATTCACCTATGACAGCTGTATCACCTCTCCTATAGTGCTCTGCATAATGATACAGCCACCCGTAAGTTGTCCAAAAACTCTGTTTGCGGAGTAATTCGGAAAAACTCTACAAGTAAATGTAGCCAGTGTGGATGCGCATTCCTGCACCAACACCAAATTGTAGCTGGAAATCACAGTAAACTTTTCTCTTCATTTATTTTGGAAACAACGCTTTCCTTTCGTGCAAAATGATACAGCCAGCTCATGCTTTCCCGCCGCTTTTGACCTAAACTTGCTGAAGCTGTCTTGTTGTTGTAGCATTTTCAGTTGAAGGCAAGAGTGAAACTGCTTTCGATTCAGAGAAAGAGAGATTTACCTCAAAATAAAGTCTGCAGATGTTCAAACAGCAGATCGAGCGGAAATGTTAATTATTTCGTGCAGTCTTCAAGACTTTCAACTGATATTCTGCAAGGTATGAAGCAGAAGGAGTGCTCAGGATCCTGCTATGCCTGCAGATGGAAGCGATGCAGCATTTCAAGACAGAAGTCTCATTTTATTGGGTAGAGTTCAAAAACTTGGCTACAGCTTAGTCGCCAACAGAGACGGTTCATCGGATCCTGGAGGAGTCCGTTTCCAGGCAAGAAGTGAGAAGAGCATTGTTCAGAACCCCAGAAAATCGCGAAAAAAACAAATTCCGCCAGGAGATGGATGAGAGCAGTTCGGATCAAGATGCCTGTTAGGTCCTAGAGTTTGCGCACCATTCCTTCGTCACATACTTTTCTCCAGATTGTTTTTTTATGAAAAGAAGTGTCCAAGTAGGATCGCTCGGACGACTGCCGGCACCATCGCACGTGGGATAGACTTTGGTTCCTAGAAAGAATTTCGAAGGAAGAGTAGCCATGTAAGGGACCAAGTAATCTTTCAAATTTTTGTTTCGTTCTCAAAGGGATGAACTATCCGATTACCGAGTTCAGGTGCGCTCGTTTTCATGCAAGTTAATGGGTCATTTCATGCCCACCGAAACACTCGATCATGGTTTAGCCGTCACCAAATGGACCCTCTGACCTGGACGACGAGTGTTTCCGGACTTTATCCGATGAAGAATTTGTTGAAATTCATGGTGAAAAGAATTCATATTGATAGAAGTCATTTCGATGGAGTGGGGTAGTTCAAACAGACTATCGTCGAAACTTGGCACCAAGTGGGCTAGGAGTATTCTGAAAAAGGTCATATTGATCTAAGTAATGAATATTTCTTGCTATTCGAAGCAATAGAGGACCAGGTGGTTGGAGAATCAGTATTTCTCCCTTTTCTTTTGTTGTTCCTTCGCTGTCGATTGCTTCGATTTGTTCAGTGGTTGTGTATCATTTTGCTGTGGTTCCCTGCCGCAATTTTATGTTGGTGCACGAATGCGCATCCACACTGGCTACATTTTAATTTAGAGGGTTTACCGAATTACACCGCAAACAGAGTTTTCGGACAATTCATGGGGGCTGTATCATTACGCATGGCACGCATGAAATTCATATCCCGTGTCGCAGCAAAACTGGGATATTGATTTGCTTAGGTGGTGTGAGGGGGCGGTACAGAGACACTAACGGTGAGTGATCCAACTTGTCAACGGTTGATAGGATATGACAAGGACCGTCAGAAAACAAAAGTCGTCAAATCCGTTCCGCATTTTGCGTTGAACGTTGCGTGTTGCCACTCATGGGTGTGCTGGGACCGAGATATCAACTGCGGGTGATACAAATTGATAACGATTGATAAGATTCGATAAGGAGCGTGAAAAGACAAATATCGATCCGTTTCACTCACACAGTTCACACTTACAGTTGTTGTCGGGAGTGGTATGCGGATCTTAATGGTGAAACAAACAAACTGCAGAGTGGCTACAAAGTATGGTCCGTCATTACAAAAGTACCTTTTTACGTGAAAGTTCTTTCTAATTGTGAAACAATCGTGAAATAAATATGTGAGTAACGCAAGACCCTAAATTTCCGGTGACAATTTGAGGATCTGACCCTTATACTGGAATCAGAGTTACGGTACCTGGTAAAAGATAAGCCAGCCGGGCATACTGAATCAGCTTGAAAATCCCGTTACGTCGCTCGCAGTAGTGCTATTGGTCGGATGAACTGCGGAACCGTTGCTTCGGCTGCAGTGCTACGCTACGCCAGGAGATAATCCAAAAGCCAGCAATGAACGTGTGGCGGCATGAAAACGGATGTCTGGTAATGCGAAATGAATGGGCTGCCGACATGAACAAAACAAATGGTAGTGGCTGAAAATGGATTCAGAATGAGACCTCGTCACACATGCACACGGGGGTAATTCAACCCATTCTCGTGGCGAGAATTTCGCATCGATGACGTGATATTAAAGTCGAGGCAAAGTGCAATCTTTAGTCATGCTCCGTTAAGCGACTGAATGGAAAATAGGCAAGGGGTCACTACTTCAAACTATTACACATTCGAGAAATTTGTACTACTAGTGACTACTACTACTAATTAAACGAAACTACTATTAATACTGATATAACACGATTTGTACTTTTCTATCTTTTTTCTACTAACTTTTTAGCACTGTGAAAACAAAACTTCAGGAATCCTCCCACCCATTGAGAAACTTAGGCAGAGCGTGATGTCCAGTGCGTGACCAATCCACCAAACGTGGTACATTTTGCTTACAGCATATGTATATTGAACCACATATGTACGTGCAGCGCTTACACACAAAGAAAAATGCTCAGAAAATATACGTGTGAGTGTAAGTAATGTTGTGTTGAAGAAATCCCACACGTGAAATGAACGTCCGTGGGACGGCGATTATGGCTGGAAGCAGTGACAAGAGAGTTGGATAGATCTGTGAATCTCTGAAATGATCAGCTGCGTAAAGCTTCAGGCTTTTCACATTCCATTCTAAGCAGAGCGTTGTAAGTCGCCATTAATAGCACATATTTAGGTTTCCACGAAATGTATGTCACGGCGATCGGCGATGGCAACAGCGATTTGAATTGACACCTGGATCACAAATGCCGAACGCATACACAGAAGAAAGAGTATCCGATGAGAGGGCAAGTCGTGAAACTAAGAAGAAGCCTTGTGAAAGTGAAAAGGTTGTGAAAGGGGCGGAGCTTTCGCAAAAATGAATGAGAGCAGAATTGAAAGCATCGACCACAAGCAATGAGAGAGGAAACGAGGATACATTATGACCACTGATCGTATAAAGAAGGGGAAATAAATTGCATTCAGTAACTACTACTTGGGATAGGTCTCACACCCTTCATGGGATTTTGCAGAGATGTATGAAAGAGAAGTTAATGTAAATATGCGATATTACCTAAGATAACCTACTTCGAATGGTCGATGAATAATGATTCTTAAATCCCTCAGATTAAATACGACGCCTTTCCGCATATCTGTGACGCGAGTTCGACGCCCTGTTCGGGAACGCCCCTTCGTTTGAAGCTAACCCTCCAATTGGGAGAGGGGCTTCGGTCAAAATTGACATTTCATTGAAGATCCTCCCTCGCCCTTCCCCTTATTAGTTCGCACCTCCATGAATTCGTCTGAAGCTTGACCTCTTACAATCCTTTCGCTTTCGACATGCATTACCTAGGTGACGCGGAAGGGCGCGAGAGCGCCAAGGATGGAAGGCGTGGAATTAAGTTAGGGTCAAAAGAAATTTTACAGAAATAGTGAAAATTAGTCAGGAGTCACAAAACCGAGGGAGCTGAGTACAAATGGAAAATCGAAAGATGAGAAAATGAAAAAGGAGAACCAATAAAGACAGTTCACCTCAGTTTCTTGTAGCTAAATAAAATTGAATGATAATGTATTGATGAGGAGTAATTTGTGACAGTCTGAGAATTTTCATGAGAAGCGAGATACTTTTTAGTTACATTTGAACCAGACCCATTTGCTGATATGACAAGGATTTTGGTTGGCTACTTTTCATGAGCTGAACCAAATGAGCAGTCATCTCAACCGATTAAAGGCATCGGGAGGGATGAGGGAATGCTAGGAGCTGTGATTACATGTCCTCTGAAAACAAAGCTTCTACTTCGGAAGAGGTAATATGCGGCGAAACTCGCATCGAAAAAGCGTGGCTTGGGACCTTATCACGTCCCGCAGCACGGCGTGTCACCCTGCAGTTCTGGAGCCACTCGAACTGCCGGCGAGGGCAAACAACGTTCGCGGCCGACTGGTTTAGCCTCTCCGCCCGTCTGCAATCTACCCCGGCTAGTGACGTAGAGGGGTGCGATAGGAAAAGGGTTTTCAGCTTCCTCTTTCTCGGGTTTTTCCCCGTTTAGTCTCGTTCCTTCTCTACTGTTACATTGCTGAACACCCCTACCTTCATAGTCCACAGTCTACCAGATTTACCCCTTCAGGTGTCTTCAGGTGTAGTCATGCCACAGGCAAACAGCAGGAAGCTGCGAGTGACCTCCTCTCATTGCATTCCCGATGAAGACCCAACCCTTGGCCAGGTTCGAAAGATTTTTACAGACACACACCTCGAACACTACATTAGCCAGTGTGAAGTCAACACTCCGACATCCAGACAGACTCATTCCAATGGCTGAAAATTGATTTCTACTTTATTTTCCAGCTTTTACTCGAATAAGCAAACTAAATGCTTGTAATAAAACTTCTTACCGATGTTCCGTATGCTGCTAGAGGAAGAAACGTGGCCGAAGTGGTTATTCATGGGCAACGGAAAGCGCGAGAACTGCACCCATATGAGCATGTGGATGTGATTGCCCAGCCGTGTAAAATTCACTTCGTATGACATCTGCGGGAAAATTCATCATGTTTCGAATCTAATTACGTTGTTTTACAGCCGTACAACGGACAATATATCTATTAGTCATTTCAGCTTAACCCTGACACTTTGGTCACCACTACAGCATTCCAAGATAGCCAGGGATTTGCCAGAAAAGCTGTCCCTTTTGCTTCTTGCTCCATTGAACAAGTATTTCAGTTCATTTTACTGAATGAAAATAATTCACTCTTTCGGTCAGCTGACATTATTTTCGGGCAGAACCAGACAAATCGCCGCTCAACCTCTGTATGAATAGAGCCCAATTCAAAAATTCGAGTTGTTCGCAATTTTCAGCAAATTGATGACAAGTGTATTTCGTAATGGATGATTAGCGAAGACAATGGATGCGCTACTTTGATCGCTGATCGAAAATGAAAGTAAAAGTGCTACGTCGTGCAATAGTGAAATAAAACCAAAATAAATGGATTAAATCCGGGACCTAACGCCTTTTGGTTGTTGCTTTCTCCGCAAAATATCTCTACCCGCGTCTCGTATCAGCACCGAATGAATTGAAGCCATGTGCAACTGCGGTAGCGATGTGCGACAAGTCCAAATGGGGGCAGAGCGCGATATATGGCGTCTCTATGGCTGCTCTTCCCACTGTTGAACGTGTAACGTCGTTTGCAAGAACATATTAGGCAGAATAAATGGCCAAAACGGACTACTTTTTTCAAAACGCCACAGCTTCGCTCACACTCAGACACAACTTTATTTGTCGAAATAAAAACCATTCGAATCTACACAACCTTACCAACGATCTGGTAAAGAAAATATGCCATCATGATCAAATTCTGGATTGCGAATATTAATGAAGTCAACGATGGCATTTTCAACATGCATCGTTTCGGCGAACTCCTTCTGACCCAGGTTTGCATCGAGAACCGGGAAAAAGTGGTAATTCGTCAGAGATAGGTCTGAGGAATAAGGGGGGGGGGGTGAGGGAGAGTCTCGATCAGTTTCTGCCGGGTGACTTGCGAACTGTGGGGTTTTGCGTTGTTTTGCGCACCCAGTAAAAAAATGATGCAGTTAGGCATCGAGCCTCTCCCTCACCCCCCTTATTCCCCAGACCTATCCCTGACGGATTACCACTTTTTCCGGGTTCCCGATGCAAACCTGCGGCAGAAAAATTATGCACGGTAAAAATGCCATTCTTGACTCTATTGATTCTCGCAATCCAGAATTTGATCGTGATGGTATATTTTCCTCAGCAGATCGTTGGCAAAATTCTGTAGATTCGGATGGTTTTTATTTCGTCGAATAAAGTTGTGTCTGAGCGAAGTTATGGCCAATTACGTTTCGGCCATTTATTCTGCATACACCTAATAGCTTCCATTTCTTTATCAGCTTATTTACTCAGGACGAAGGTTTCTTGAGTCGTTTCATGCTTTTCCTCAATAGAATGGGATAGGTTGCAGCTATTTTCGTGCACACTTCTCCAAGGATTGGCCAACGCATACAAATCAGCCGATGATATCAACATCCAAGAATACAATCTGACCGGTTGATAACAAGAAATTAGTAGCTCCAACGCCCAATTTCTGGACCTCCCTTTTGAAAACGGTTGTTCTTTACATACAACTAATTTTCTCAACAGAAATGTGCAAAGGCTTCTCTTTTTTCATACCCTAAACAATTTCTTCATATTCGGCTCGATCTACCCCGACCACTGCTTCCAACGGTAATTTTAATTTTTTGCCATCTCTGTCGTATAATCCCCACCTGCACCTCGACGACTATACTAGAATAAAATGTGCTAGGGATTAATCAGACATCCGTTGACGTGATTCGTTCTGTTCAAAGTGCTCACACATTTGAGATAGCGATTATTCAGGCATCCCTTTTTGAAATCACTGCTTGGGTATCTCAGCGTTACTCAGGATATAAGGGCGGCAATGGTGCAACAAACAGTACTGCTACTACCATACCTGTGCTCGAGCATCGCTTCTAGGCGAATTTCTGAGAAAAAAAAAAAGAAAAAAGGATTGATGATAATATTACAAAGTACACCCAGAACAAATATTATCCAAGCATCTTTTTCCCTCTTCGGGAGCAGTCTATTCGATTTCAAAACTACTCAAAACAGGTAGTGCGTTGAAGATTCCCATACCACCTTTTTCAAAGCTTTTTCAAAGCCAACTCCATTTGTACAAACCGAAATACGATCCCACTTAGAGTTCCTCAACCCGTGCTCCATCTTTTTATTACACGGATGATTTGATGACTTAAACGGATCCATTTCCGTCCTTACAAGCATTTTCTCTCAAAGGTCAATCGAATGGTACCAGACCCAGTTGAGTTTGAGAACTTGGACCCCACTACAAAAGCTTCCTGTGATCCTCGCGCTGGTCGAAGACCTCAAGTCAAGGATTTGAAGATGTCCCATAACTTAAAGGCACCATTAGGGGTAAGGGAAAACTGAGATCTGGAAGTACATGTTCTCTGAAACGAACCTTCTACTTCAGAAGGGGTCACATGTTGTGAAAATCGCATAAAAAAACGCGACTTGGGGTCTTATGGCGGCCCCGCAGCTCGCCATGCCGTTATGCCGTTATGCGCTCGGGGGAGCCGACGTGGAGGGGCGGGACAACAATCGCGGCTGGCTGGTTCAGACTCTGGCCTGCCTTCAGTCCACTGCGAGCAGAGACGCAGAGGACGAGAGAGAGAAGGGGGAATTTCGGGTTCCTATTTCTTGGTTTTTTCGCCGTTTTATGTCGTTCTTTTTCTACTGTTTTATTACTGAGCACCTCTACTTTCGTAATCCCCCAATTTGCCAAAATTGCCCCTAACGGTGTCTTTAAGTCTACTGAAATAATGCAGATGCACAAGAGCTTACTGAAGATTTTTGTGAAAAAACCTAGAAATCTCAGGAAAAAGCGCGACAACCTGAACGTGGCTCTTGGACATGTACTGTGAGCTGTGCGGTTGTTACGTTTGTGGGCCGCTAGTGGTAGTCGATAGGCAGCGAATAATCAGCAGGTTTATTAGTCAAATCGAATAACAGAGAACTAATGAGCGAACTGATGAAAACTACTGGGTTTATATACCCTGGTTTGGGCGCGAACGTCAGATCAGCAAGTGATGATCTCAATGATTAGTAGATACCTAACACCTCCCCTTTTCAGAAGAAAATTACACACAGTATTGATTACAGTATATCACGATCGAAGATAGGTCTTCTGATGTGGGTCCATCCGGAGACGGGTTGTCGGTCGTCGTGTTCGCGTCGATCGTCGAGGCTGGTAGTCGGGGATGTTGTCCATTGATACTGCTCCCTCGGCGTGCTGTACTGGTTCTGATGACAAGCTAATTGACTGGAATGAAGCCGTCGGTTGCCGTGGTAGGTCGAACATCTCGAAAAGTGTGTCAATATCTTGGCGTTGCGAAGAAGCATCGTCATAGTAGCGCGGTCGGAGCTGGTTGGCATGTCGAACCCAAACTTTGTTGCCGACGAGGACTCTGTAGAGTACTTTCCCAACTCGTTTGAGTACTTTTCCATTGTTCCACTCCTCCCGATTTCCATGGTACTGACGGGCCAGTACCAGATCTCCTGGGCTGAAAATGCGATTCCGGGCGCCATGATGTTTATTGTACTGCGATTCCATCAACTGATTGTTCCTTGACGTCTGCTGTGCAATCGGCTTGAGTAGAGCCAGAACTGTCCGCAGTTTGCGTCCCATGAAGAACTCTGCTGGAGATTTGTTTCCATCGATTATCGGATTTGGAGCTGAGCGATACGTTAGGAGGAAGGTCTGCAAATTTCCTGATAGTGTTCCTTCTTTTTTCAGATTTGAGAGAGCTCTCCTGAATATGTCACCAAATCTTTCCGCCTGACCATTTGATTGTGGATGATATGGTGGGGAGAAGACGTGTTGAATTCCGTGATTCGCGCAGAATCTGCGAATTCCTCCGAGGTAAATTGTGTGCCATTGTCAGAGACAAGTTTCTTCGGAATCCCATATCTTGCGAAAGTTTCCCGTAGGAGCGCGATTGTGGCGTCCGTCGTGATGCTGTTGGTTTTTAAAATCTCCGGCCATTTCGAAAAGGCGTCAACCACTACTGGAAAGTAAGTTCCTTCTATTGACCGGCACAGTCGACGTGGATTCGCGTCCATGGCGTCTTAGGTTGAGGCCAAGATGCGAGAGTAGCCTTGATTGGAAGCCTAGTGGCTGTCGAACACCAGACGCAGCGTCGAACTGAGTTTTCAATGTCCTGGTCGATTCTTGGCCAGTAGGCCTAGCTGCGCGCTAAGGCCTTCATGCGTACATTCCAGGATGGCCGTTGTGTAACTATCGTAGAAAGCGTGATTGCATTGATTCCTGGGATAACTACTACTCGAACGGCCATCAGAAGACATCCATCGAGCGTTGAGAGCGCGTTTCGACGGCTGCAGAAGCAAGTTAAGTCCGGGTTAGTTATTTTTGTCGGCCATACTCCTCCTATGTAGCTGTTGACTTGCTGGAGGAGGCGATCCTTGGCTGTCCATTTCTTGACTTCATCCGCAGTGACCTGGTAGTGCTTGAGCTGCATTGGCAAATGTGTGTTTGATTTCTTCATCCACAGAAATGGCGCCGATGACCCGTTCTTCTTCCGGAGCAAAGTAAGTTGCAATAAGGCGTGTGAGTGCGTCTGCTTGACCGAAGCTTTCTGTCGTCCGGTACTGTATACTGAAGTCGTACGCCAGAAGTGTCGTTGCCCATCTCTGTAATCTGTTCGCAGTGTAGACCGAAATTCCCTTTTTCGAGCCACATATAGCGAGCAAGGGCTTGTGGTCCGTTAAGAGCGTGAATCTGCGTCCATGAAGCATCTTGTGGAATTTTTGAACGGCGAATATGAGCGCAAGTCCTTCTTTCTTGACTCGACTGTAGTTCTTCTCAGCTGGTAGCAGTGAGCGAGAGGCGTGTGCGACAGCCTTCTCCGATCCGTCTTTGTAACGGTGTGAGATCACCGCGCCCAATCCGTAGTTTGATGCGTCAGCGGCTACGACGATTTCCTGGCTTGGATCATAATGCGCAAGCAGAAGTTCTAAAGAAAGTATGGCCTTTGTTCGCTTAAAAGTGTCGTCGCATTCCTTGGTGCACTTGAATTTAGTATTCTTCACTAAGAGAGCGTTGAGAGGGGCACGTATGCTTCGCATTTCTTTGACGAAACGCCGTAGTAACTCAAAAGTCCGAGAAAAGAACGAAGCTGTGAGATGTCCTTTGGAAGCGGCATCTTGGTGATCGCTACAATTTTCTTCGGATCGCGGCGTCGCCCTGGCTTGTCGATGATGTATCCAAGGTAGAGGATAGAAGAAGTTGCAAAACGGCACTTTTCCATGCGTACCTTAAAGGTACACCATGCGATAATCACATTAGTGTCTTACTTTCTTGGGGGAAGTAGATAGGTGGCTAGGTTGCACCCTTAGATAGGTGGCTAGGTTGCACCCTTGTTGCGGCTCTGTAGTGCATCCTCGCGTCGATAAGCGCGCTCAACCCGAGCCGAGTTGAGCCCATCGAGCCGAATCACTCCTGGCCTTAGACGAACAAATTTCCAACGTGGCTCTTACGTGGAGAAGGAAACTTGCGATAAGACAAGATAAGGCGGCGATATCAATAGCGAAGGCAGCTTCAACAGGGAAGAACAGGTGATATCGTAGCATTTTGCGGGATAGCATCGAGGAAAAGCTCTTCTACAATCTCCAATACTCGTACGGGGACTGAATACAGGGGGTTCTATTTTTGATGGTTACGAGGGGATTTGGTTCATTTTTCTTCACTGATGGGTGAAGCAGGGCCTTCACGTCCACTAATATGCGCGATAACTCTCACAATTTATAGCGAGGTGTGCCTTTAAGTCCGCTTTCAGTGATTCTTTTGAAGGCGGCGCGGAGGTTTTTCCTGTGCTCCTCTTCTGTGCGTCCGACAACGATGACGTCATCTAGGTAGGCTACAACTCCTTTCAGGCCGGCTAAGGTTATATCCATAATTTGTTGGAAAATTGCTGGAGCCGATTTGACGCCGAAGGGTAGCCTGTTGTATTGATATAGTCCTCGGTGGGTGTTTATTGTTAACAACTGCTTCGATTGCTGATCCATTTCGACGTGAAGATAGGAGTCAGCAAAATCGATATGAGAAAAGTACTGTCCGCCGGTGAGTTTCGCGAAGATATCCTCGGGCAGAGATAGGGGATACTGATGCAAGTCCACGGCATCATTTAGGCCAGTTGAAAAGTCGGCGCAGATCCTTAGTGATTCATTCGTCTTCCGCACAATAACTATTGGTGCGGCCCATTCCGAATAATTGACCTTCGAAATCACTCCGTTTGCTTCGAGTCGTTCCAACTCCTTTTCCACTGCTGGAAGAGCGGCATATGGCACCGGTCGTTTCGAGCGGAAAAGTGGCTTCGCATCCTTCTTGAGGCGAAGTGTGGCTTTTGAGAATTTGTACAGTCCGAGGTCGC
Source organism: Trichostrongylus colubriformis (assembly GCA_963978905.1). Classification (NCBI taxonomy): domain Eukaryota; kingdom Metazoa; phylum Nematoda; class Chromadorea; order Rhabditida; family Trichostrongylidae; genus Trichostrongylus; species Trichostrongylus colubriformis. Next base: position 28,457,391 of record OZ022259.1, on the reverse strand, counting down.
TGTTGAAGACTCTTGGGTAAGTCTCCTGCAGTTTCTCCGCGATACGTTCGGTGCTTGAACAACTGCTGCTTACGTTGATTGCGGCCGATTGTGCGGGGTCTTCACTTGGAAGTGAATTCATGATGCGGTAGAGTCCCATCTTAGAAATCCATTTCGCACCGAGTAGATTTGGCTGAGTACGGCCGACGTAAAACGTTCCTTGAGCGGACCTTGAATTGGAGCTGTGAGTGCAATTTCGTTGACCAATGAACTGAATTCGATCTCCTGAGGCTGAGCGATGGAGGCTGTAGCTTTGGCTTGCCCATCAGTTTCCAGGTCGATTCGTTGATAATCGTGATGTCCGCTGCGCTGTCTACTTGAAAATGTATAGGATTTCCGTCCACCATGATTGTAGCGAATCTTCGATAGCTGCCATGTACACTTGATACAGTGAATACGGCATCAGATCATGTGATTGGCCTCGTAGAATGACGACTGAGGCGCGCCGAGCGATGTCGTTGTCGTATGGAGTCACAGAATCCTTCCTTGTGACCTACGCTGTGGCAGTCGGAGCATTGGTGTCGTCGATACGAGCAGAATCGGACGAAATGCATTGCTCCGCACAACCAACAAGGAGCTGGAGGCGGCATCAGCGAGTGTGTGGATCGAGTTTCGCTTCCGATGTGGACTGAATGAGGCACTTTAGTTGCTTGAATCGGCTGCTGTTGGCGTCCGCTAGGCGAATGCTTGACTGCATGCACGCCAGGTGTTCCATCCTCGACCATTTTTGTGTCCTGCTTCAAGTTAGTGAGTCGCTTGCATTCCTCCGTGAGTGATTGAATGGTGCACTTTGGATCGGCCTCGATTTTGTCCGGTAGTTTCAGTCGAATGGAGGCGTTGTCGCTGGATTGTAGACCGCTAAAAAAGATAAGGCACTTGAACTGATTTTCGTCGCAATCAGCTAGCTTGAATTTCGCATACTCGCGGTTGACACGTCCAGCGTAGGCGACGAAGTCGTCATTTGGATCCTTGGTTGACTTCATGCACGCGTAGCGGCGGCTAAATAACGACTGCTGTGGTCCGATCAGGCGCATGAGTGTGGAGACGGCTTCCTCGAAGTTGACATCTCGTTGCGTCTTGAGTAGAATGTAGTTGGATACTTGTCGTAAGATGTAGCATCCAGCTTGTGAAGGAGGAGTCACACTCGAGTTGACTCGTCGAGCATCTGGGCGTCCTCCGTGAAGATGTCTTGATGCCGTTGATACTATGCTTTGAACGTGAGATCGGCGTCGGGGTCGTAGACAAACTCCGCGATACGTCCTGCGAACAGGTCGAAGGTTCTTGTCGGTTCGGTGGCGTGTGGAGTCGATTGCTGCGACTGCTGCTGAGCGATCCCTTTCAGAGCTTCCGTAAGCGTCATCAGAAGTTGCTGGAACTGCTGGTCCGTCATTGTCGCCATCCTGATCGCCACTGTTACGTTTGTGGGCCGCTCATGGTAGTCGATAGGCAGCGAATAATCAGCAGGTTTATCAGTCGAATCGAATAACAGAGAACTAATGAGCGAACTGATGAACAGATAAGTGATAAACTATTGGGTTTGTATATCCTGGTTTGGGCGCGAACGTCAGATCAGCAAGTAATGATCTCCCAGTAATAGTAAATATACCATTGAATAGTAGATACCTAACAGCGGTTGAAGCGACAATGCTCGGAAACTTAATCCAATAGACAAAAGTGATACAGCTCTTCACTTGGAGGCTTGGATAGTGCATCGAAGCCGTTAAAATATACCATTCCACTTCAATGCAAAAAAAACTAATAACTGAGCTTATTTCCAAATATTTCATTGAGTTAGTTTGGTCCTACACATGAATAATCACAGTTGAACGATTATTGGAATGCGTTTCACTTTTTATATGCATGATTACTCGAGCATAGGAGGCCCAGTTTTCAAAGTAAAATTTCTATCCAAAGTTAAGTCTCTATTTCTCTTTCCTTTTTTTTTGAACCTCTCCCTAATAGGCAGTCATATGTTTTATTCTTTTCTCTATTTGTCAATTCCTATGATACGTCATTCAACACATATTAATCTGATCATCATCCAATCACTGAAGATCCTCAGAGGATGATCACATAAATGATTCGTATGATGAAGAGGTTAAACGAATCACTACTCAGTTTTTTTGTCCTGGTTCATGAGTTTTTCTATTATGATAACAAAAATTATGATTCGTCTCAACATATAGTACCAGATTTGCTGACGCACATACTGCACACATCACACAGCGTAACAATGTGAAATGCAAAAAAGGCTCGAACCATGTTGATAGCGATTTGAACTGAGCCCTTTTCCCCTACCGCATGATGCCCGCAATATTGTACGAAAGCAAAGCTGGCTAAGTTGAATAAAATAGGTAATAACGGTACGATAATAATCCGACAAAATATATTGAATAAATTCACATCCAGAATAAATCACAGAAACCACAGGAATTACAGACCAGTTAGAATAGAATAGTCATAAGAGCTACAATAAACTTGTGAAGTCTCTCCTCCTTGACCTAGAAAGGGGTGCCCAAACACAATCTATCCTACTATATATGATTCGCTTAGTATGTCTGTGTGTGTCTGTGTGTGTGTTTGTCCGTCTGTCACGAAATTCATATCTCGCGTCACAGTAAAGCTGGGACCATGAATTTCACAAGTGATGTAGGGGGTGATAAGAGGACACTAATGGTGGTGAACCGAAAGTGATAGCAACTGATGAGGGCTAATAAGAAGCCTCGGGAGACAAATATCACCAAATCCGTTTCGCCTTTCGCGTTGATCCAAGAGCGCTCACACTCACAGGTGCTTTAAGGGTGGGCCAGGGGCACTTATGGACAAGATTATAAGTTTCCGATCCGGCACTCGGATACAGTAATTCAAAACGTGAGCTTCCGTCCGAGACAAGTTCCAAAAGTGAGCGTCGAATACTCTTCCGTCTAGTGTCTGACCCCGCGATGATTTTTGAAAAAGTCCTCACGTAAAATGAAAGTGTGGCGACAAAGTTGCGTCATAGGGTAGTAGTATAAGGGTAATCAGAAATGCGAAATATCGGATCATCGAGATCCCAGCAGGAGTTATTATCACTCATTTTTGCAATGGGGAGTTAATGGAGAAATGCGTCTCTAACGCAAGGTTAGAGCGCAGAGAAGTCAGCGCCAGCCGAACCGGGTTCGAATTTTGCAAAGAAACAATGTTAATTAAGCAAATACGTGCTTTTTTCTATCCTATGTTAGCCTAAGCCTTAGGGAAAGAGTTCCCTTCCTCTAGGCTTAGGCGGATACGCATAAGTGGTTGTATAGTCTAGTTGAAGCGGATTTCTCGTCATATACAAATGGAGGAACAATTTAACCCACTGACGACCGCGGCATTTACACGTGACTGGCGCGTGGAACCGCGCTGGATTTTCTCACGCTCCGAGTGTGACACAACTTCGTGTCACACGGTCCCACAGGGACACATTCTTTGAGAAGCGTTCTTTTTTCACCTTTTTGTATTGTTATTAGGTTCTCACCTGTATTGATGATAATATATAAGCCACATTTGTATAAAGCTTTCCCCTTTCAGATGAGAATGGATCTTTTGATGATGAAACTGAACCAAACAAAACATCGGTAGACTACTACTAGGAAGTGAATTTACGCAACAAGTGGCGTCTTACACACCATTTGTACGAATGACCACCACGGTGGTACACCAGGCTTTACACCAACTGAATATTTACATATTTATTTACCCCATTATTTAGAGGCTTAATAATTCATGAATCAAATATTATTTTCTTGGACCATGCATTGTGTAAAAATTCTTATATCTGAAATACACATAATAAAAAATATCAAACAAAAGTTTGAAAAGAAGCCTAAAATATAAATTGTAGGGCTGTGACACGACATCGTGTTACACGGTCCCACGCGGCCAACATGGTGTGACACGAGGTCATGTCACACGGTCGTCAAAGGATTATTGGTTTCTAAGTTGGTTAGCTATATCTGGGCATAAAATGACCTCGAGAGTGCCTTCAAGCAGAAATTGTGTGCGTGTGCGTCTTCGCATTTGATTTTGCGGCTTCGTTTTGGATAACGGTATCCGAGCGCCGGATCGGAAACTTTTAATCTTGTGGAGTAGACTGCAGACGGGTGGAAATGCTAAACCAACCGGCTGCGAAGATGTTCCGCCCTCGCCGGCAACTTGTCCAGCTTATGAACTGCAGAACGACACGCCGTGCTGCGGAATCGTGATAAGTCCCCAAGCCGCGCTTTTTCAATGCGAGTTTCGTCACAAACCACCTCTTCTGAAGTGAAAGTTTCTTCTCAGAAAGCATGTGTCCACGGTTCTCACTCCCCCTTACCCCGTCCAGTGCCTTTAGGCACTTTAAGCGATAATCGCACCAGCTATCTACCCTGCCGCAGCCAATGAACCCCCGGGTAAATATCGGGGGTGGTAACTAACAAGAATTCTCCGCCACTACTCAATAAAATAAACGCAGAGCACTTCATACCAAGCACATCAATCGTTTAAACTAGGTAGAATTATGCTTCACAGCTCAAATTGTGAAGAAAATGTTGCAATATAAATCAAGCGACTGACTGTGAGATGGAATGCCAATAAATGATGTTGTTGGGTTTTCACATGGGGAATCAAAAACACCATAACCAATAAAATTAATGACAATTAATAAATAAACGATATAAATAATAAAAACAGACACAAGAGCAGCGCAGAAATCAGCATGGTGGTTGATTTTCGACAGAAACATAAAAGTGGGAAGAAGCTTAGTTTCGGACAACTCGTCCGAAACTCCATTTTGAGAACCATTTTTACAGCACGGTTCTCGTCTGAGGTCTCTCGGGATGAGGCTCCCATCTCTGAGGTTCTTGGACATTTTGCTGGATTTTTCTCTGCTAGTAAATTAGTGCCTCTGCAATCATTATTGACCCCGATTATGGTTATTCTCCTATCGAGGATAGTGCCTTTTATGACTGTATCGAGTGGCTCGACCACACCGGATCAACGGCAGGACTTGGGTATCAAAATGCCCCACTCCTTGCGAGCCTACTTACTACACGTGTGGGTGTGCAACTACGACTGTGTGGGTCTCCAGTAGCCACCAGCTATATAGTATCCTCCAAGAGAGACTACCAATAGATGCAACCTGACTACTGTGTAATAACTGCCACACAGCAGAACGGCAAGATCAGATACCGAGGAGCACTAGTAATTATATGACCAAGTATGTGAATTGCATTGCATAAAAAGATAGGAGAGAAAAGCCAGTATGAAGGGAGCTGCTATTGCTATCGCATAAAAACAAATACGTGTGGGGTTGGTTGTTCTAGGAGTGACGAGGAATACTTGGGATAGAGAAGGAGGTAGCATGACCGGTATATCAGGCCAATGAAGATGTTGTAGCCACTTATCTTCTTTTTAGACGACATTATCTTCCGACGACATCGATTGATCTTGGAAGGGTGACCGCTCCAAACCAGGCGGGAATTATTTTTAAGACGAGCCCTTAGGGTCGACTGTTTTGACATCGTGAGCTATAACGACAGCACACTCCACGATAACCAGATAGGCCGACTCACTTTCTTGGGGCAGTAGCTCCTTGAACATTCTATCGTTCTCATTCTGTCGATCAGTTCCATTTCTTCGCCACGTAATGGTAGTATCTGAAAAAGGATAAGGCATTGCAAATTCGCAGCATAAAAGTGGATACGGTAGCCGCCCTTCTTACGCAATTGCACGTGATTCTCACGGGCAGTCAACCCGCGCACAGACGTGCCGCGCGAAATCCTGACATAAGGGTACACACCTGTTGGCGCTGAGTGTGAGCACGACCTAACTGTAAGGGTACACTCCCGCACACTGTTACGCGCCTTTTCATTGAATGAGGTAATCTATGCAGGGTCTACTTTTCTGCTTCAGTTTTGTGTCACTCCACCAGTAGTTTCCCGTGGCTCGAGCTCAGGTTGAGTCAGCCGTTACGCTTAACCGTCTGCGCCCGCACGGACTGGATGGGGAGCTGACTAGGGGAGTCAAGTTAACCCGTGAGCGCCGAGAGGTAGGTGTGGTTTCAAAATGATGGAGGACTGTGCACAACGTTAGTGTAGTGGTTCACAACATGTTACTTTCTTACTCAAGTGTTGTTGAGCAGGCTTCATTGCCTAAGGAGGATGAGATTCTAGCAATCCAGCAGGCCGGATGATGTTTTCGGAGCCATCGAGCCAGGTCTGACTCAGAAGAGCCAGTTTTACGAACAACCCTGCCCCCCATATATAACGGCCACTGTTTTTCTGAAATTGAGATGTTGCAGAATATTGATTTTTTGTGAATTTGGAATATGTTGGTCAAGGCAGCACAAAAATGTCGCTGCTTTTTTCGCCGAAAATCTATTGTTGTCAAGTGTTCATGGGAAAATCCATATTGGTAAATATTTTTCAAATAACCATCATGGTTGATTTGTCACAAATGATTTCAATTAATAATTATCGTGGCTGAAGTGGTGCAGTGACGGGTGGCGCACTCCCACTCTCATGGTTACGGTATCAAATTCCACATCAACGCCTGCCTAGGCCAACCAAGCCTTCCATCCATTAGAAGTCAGTGGATTGGTACCACACTCGTCTGGTAGGATGAAAGCACTGGCTTATACATCGACTGGCCCCCACAAGTCATTGTATAGGCCAATTCGTATTCACCTACCACCACGATTCTGATTAGAACTAGAATGCTCGGCGCGTCCCAAGAAGGGTCCGAACTTTATCCTTTATCCTTTAGATAGCTATTATTAGAAGACGCTATGTATAGGTATGTGTGGTACATAAAATTCAATGTGAAAGATGGCAGGAGATAATATGTTAGTATACAGTTATGGCAGATATCTGATCAAGGAAAATATCCGATGAACATTCAGACAGAATAGAATGACAAATTGGCTAACATTATGAGTAACAAACAAATAAAATAAATGACGAAATTTAATTAAGTAGATGAAAGAAATCAAAATAAAACGATGCCAATAGTATTGTTTATGAGCCGTTCATTTGATAAAATTATTTCATTTTAAAAAAGACTTATACAATCATGCAGCTGCATTGTTAAATTCTACCATAAGGGAGCTCATTCATAGGATAGGAAAATTCACATCATACTAATACTGGATTGCCGTTACTGATTACTTGTGAATATATCACGTTGATAACCGACATCACCAATGGACGAAATTCATTTTTTTACAAATTTCCACTGAATTCGCTATTTTCTTATATTTGGAAGACTTTTCAAACTTCCATGAATCACATCGTTTTCCTCACGCCACCCTCAAATCTTATTCTTTACTTTTTTTGACCTAAACGTCTTTTGTTCTTCGAGTCGAAGTTCCTAATTATGGAACTTCTAAACCAGTCATCTTGAACGTCGAATCGAATAGCTTAGCCCATTTCACGTCTGGAACTTCACTGCTTTCGATTGCACCAAAACAGTCATGCCTGCTGCACGTTATGCTTTTTACTGCATTGCAGGATGATTTTGCGATATTTGTTTTTGCTATTTTCTGGGGAATCCCAGAAACTTCGGTGTAAGTCAATGGTTTATTTATTCCAGTCATTGACAAAAGTGACGATTTTCTTGGGAGTTGCTCCTTCTCCACGAATGTCGTCTGAGATTTATTGCAAACAACGAGGCCATGGTATTTATTAGCACAGTGAGCCTTTATTTTATTTTTCTCCCAGTTTAGTAATTCGTTTTTCAATATTTTCATCCTCAAGTATTAAGATATATCAGCATAAGTGAATATAATGACAAACAACTTTTCAAAATTGGAAAGAATTCGTTGCACAAATTTTCTTACAACCTAATATTTCATATATCAATAATTCAGTATTTCAAGCTTTTTGCAACAATTGACCCATTCCCATTCAAATTCTATTTATTTTCTATAAATCTGCTCCGAAAGTCTATTCATCAACGGCGTGAGTTCATTCAGCACAAAAGTTCATACAGTTCATGCATAAGTTCATTTTAAAAACTCAAAAATTGCAAGTTGCGTATTATTTCTTTGCTTATTATTTTTCCAATGGTATTCATAAAAAAAAACCTTGTGATTTCAGCAGTCAGTAGTCGTTACGGTGTTCTTCGTTGCAATATTCTTTGTAGTTATTCTGAATACAGCCTACTCTAAATAAATTTTTGCAGAAAAATCGGATTTTCACGCGTACCTATCCCGACATCACTGAACACTCGCATGGATTGACGTTAGGAAAACCTCTCCAGTTTGAAAAATATCTCCGAACACAGTTTGAAAAATATCTCCGAACACCGTTGCCAACACTATTACAAGGTTGTTTTACAATTATTCTTTCTCTATCTGTAGTCATATTTTGAGCATTTTCGCTTATTTTATTTGCTATCATTTTTGAGAGGATGATGCAAATTCTCAAATACTGCAGGGGCATGCAATGGTTCATACTATATTGTGCATCATATCATATTTCTAGATGCTAAGTGATTTTTGAGTACATTCTACTCGTATTATAATTAGTAGCCGTTTGCCCATGTTAGACAGCCAGGGGGAAATCTACCCGTTTACAGCAACCTCGCTCGACGTTATCTCAGTGTTACAAGTTTTCTTTCTTCATATATTATATTATGGTAGATTTTTGCCACATGGTTCGGCTGCGTTACACAACTGGCTGGCAACAATCGATTTTATTGATCGGTTAATATTTTTGCAGATTCTATTTCTTTTTTCCCCCACTCCTCCAAGCCGATCCGGAAGCCATCAAAGAGCAAACCTGAAAATGGCGTAAAAATCACGCAGTCGTAACAATGTCGGTCACGGCTCATAACGCCGTCAGAAAATCCGCCACTAAATCTTCGATTACTCAGATCCGGCGCCATAAGGTTACAGATCATGGGAGATGGTGGGGCCAACTCGTTGGGCTATCGGCCGTATCATATTGGCGCAGACATGAGCTCCTTGGCTGCAAATCGCAACTGCACTGAACCTGTGAATTAATGTAGTAGCACTATCGGCTTCAAGCAACCAGGTGTCATCACGCTTTTGTAAGGCTGCAGTAGCGTCACACAATACAGGTCGAAAAGGCTGTTTTGCAAGCGGACACGCAAGTGGAGTACAGTAAGTCAGGCTAGATTTCAAGAAAACTCAGTATGATCGCCATTGACTAACGTTCTTCCTGCGTATGATCCTTGTCTTACGTCTGGGGCGTCAGTAAAATGCTATATTCAGCGAGAAAAGCTTAACTGTGCATTGGCCACAACGGTATCATTCGAATAGAACGGAAAATGACATACCACAAGCAGCACACACCAGGCGGATAGAGCTCTCATTGTATTTCTGAAAAAGGTGAGCTTTAGACTTTCGAACGATGCAGTGAGAAGGCAGACATAGACGTTGTGTTCATGGCGACTTTTATATGACTGTATCATTGTCAGGAATGCGCTCTCAAGTCTTTCGATTATCACCCGCTGTATTCCAATGTGCTTTTATCGGCTTCTTGTCATAATTTGCTATTCAAATTGGTTAGAATGATAAGAAGCGATAGTTATTTATGCATGCGGTTTATGTTGAAAATGGCATGAAAATAAGTTTTTAAAGTGCATAAACCACCATAAACCGCATGCATAAATAACTACCGCTTCTTATCATTCTAACCAATTTGAATAGCAAATTATGACAAGAAGCCGATAAAAGCACATTGGAATACAGCGGGTGATAATCGAAAGACTTGAGAGCGCATTCCTGACAATGATACAGTCATATAAAGTCGCCATGAACACAACGTCTATGTCTGCCTTCTCACTGCATCGTTCGAAAGTCTAAAGCTCACA